>OX465275.1:53715555-54915555 GCA_949987645.1 Tachina grossa | reverse complement strand
CTGTGTTAGTAGAAAATTCTGGGCAAAGGCAATCAATAATGGATCTTATATAATTTTGGGCTGTTAGTTTTCTAAGTTTGTTTTTTTTTGGATACCCCTTCAATTCTTTAAAAATGTATCTTAGGCATATTGATTATATGAATAGAAAACGGTTATATCTTTGTGGTTTATAAAAATAAATTAAAGCCTTTTATTTATTAATTCAATGTATTCAGGGCAATCATGAATAAAATTCCGCTTGATATTTCTCAATTCCAACTAATAGCAAGTAATAGGGAAAACAAAAAATTCTAATTGGAAAATGGAGAAATTTCACGCGGAATTTTATTCATGATTGCCCTGATTAAAATATAAGCTCGTTTTTTGCGACACATTCAGCGTTCAGAAGATTAAAGGCTCCGATGTAACCCCAAGAGCAGACGCAATCTCGATGCCGACAAGTTCGCAATGGGATGTTTATGGTTAACTGTTTAACTCCTTAAGGTCCAAATTTACATTCATTAGTTAACTAATAGCAATAGTTTAACCAATAATATTTGATTCACAGCTCTTTGTTTACCATTAGTTAAACCGCCAAATGTCATTGGTTAACAAATATTTAGACAACAGCTGATTCGCTGTAAACTATATTAGTATTGGTGTATTGTGAAAATTTGTATACACATTTTACACATATATGATTAGGCATCTTCTTTGTATTTAGCTGTAACACATTCTTTCAATTTCAGCACTAATTAAATATCTTGCACGGTCAAGTTACACGATCGAGCACTGTTTTGTCGACTTTAAGAAATAATATAGCAAATGTAAGCAAAAACCATATGCTATATCAGAGCTGCCAATAGTGAAACTTAATTGTTTGATAGGGTTACCATTTTTTGCTCATATTAAGAACTTTAGTTAAACAATGCGCTGTGAATATGAAGTATTAGTTAAACAATAGTTATCATTTTAGTTTACTAATAATTAACTAATTGGCCCCAATTGAAATTAAAGTCTGGGCTCTAAAAACGTTCGCACTAAACTGGTCTAAAATTCAGACCAGTTGGAAAATAAACAGGACTGCAGGGATTTCGTTAAACGACAGCAGTGCAGAACAGCTTGTTACCTGTAAAAAGAAGCGATTTTCACACTTAGTTGGTATCATCACGGAATACTTTCCGAATAGACGTAGATATATCTGAAGTTACCTCATCTTAAATGAATTTTTCATGACCGGTACCTGGATTCAGTACTTTTTGCAAACCAAAAATCTTAATATTTATCGATATATTTATTCGTTTGCCGTAACGACGATAATGTGATTCTGTAGTTTCTTTTTAACGATGGTTTGCATCTGTTTTTTACTCACTTTTAATTGTATGCCATTAGGCATCCTTGCATACAAAATGGCGAAATTAGTGAAAAGCTCAAAAAAGAATTAAAGAAAAACAAAATTAATTTGAGTTTAATATATTAATTTTTACTTCAATCGACAGCCACTATCGTTAAAATATCTTACTGAATAGCAAAGTCGATACATTTTCTTTATATTTATTATAGCGATACGATTATCGTATTAAAAGTTACTGAATCCGGGTACAGGATTTTCTTTAGCAGGTGCAGCTGACTGCTTCTTAAGTTATTTTGAAAATTTTTTCATTTTTCTCCAAAAAGATAATCATCATAACATTTATAGGAATTATTCGTCAGAATTTGCTATTATTCCATATTAATTTTCAAGTTTAAATTAACATTTTAATTCTTTTAGATTGTAAATGATAAGGACAGTATATTAACCTAAGCCTGATGTGAATAAATGTTTATAAGTCCATGTACAGTTTGTCAAGAAATTTTTTTCATAATAGCGAGCTACTATAAATTTCTACTAAATCTGTTTTTCTTTTGGAATTTTGGGATACTTTCTTTGTTTATGGTAAAAAGAAAACAAAAAGTCAAATTATATGTGATAATTATTAAATATTCTGACAAACACGTAGTAGAACGGAACAACTAGCTGTTTTCAAAGGCCAGTTAGTGAAGACTTCTGCTTTATATACGCAGCTTTTATTGCAAATGGAATATGTGAATTGTTATGCTTCATCGTATTACAATTTGCTGAAAGTTTTTTTTTTTTTTTGTAATGAAACCTCATCTCCTTAATTTACAAAAGTCTTGCCATTGTCGTTTGTTCTTTATTAATACAAACTTTAGCCTGCTCAAATCATAAATATAGAAACAAATGAAGTTCGAACAATGATAATTAAAATTTAATATAAAATAAAAGTACTTTTTATATATATACATAATTAAATTGTTGAATTAAGTGTGATATATATTAATTAATTTATTTGAACTATAATAAAGTTGTAATCAAGAAATAATTTCTTAATCGGGCTCAAGCTCAGTTTTTTCAATTAATTTGATTGAATAAAGTGTTTTTTTAATGAATGAAAAGTATATTCTTAGGTGACAATTGACAAATAATAACATAATCTCTATCGACGTTACGTCGATACAATATCTTAAAAGTTAACATTTGGTTCTTCCTGTTATTTAAGTATCAAATTCACGTTGTTTTAGATTAAAATAATTTTGATTCAACATGACTCTTCATTTTGATTTAACAGTAATGAAATATGGAAACAGCATGAAATATGGTTATTTTAATAGTAGCAGTTGTCTTTGAAAATAATTCTTAATCATGTTGAATTGACATGAAACACATAAAAAGCAAATTCACTACCGAAAAATTTTAAATTAACCTTGTTTTCGAGGATTTTAATATGAAAATGTTGCGTTTAAAAGAATCCATAGGCTTTATGTTTTAAAGCAGTCAATCCACGATAATTTCTTGTTTTCACGAATTTTAGCCATTTTTATAATTTGTTCAATTTGACGATTTTTGTTATGAATTTGAAGATACTAGTGTTTGGAAAAAGTAGACAATAGTTAGTGCGGAATACGACTCTCACGTTGGCTACTTTATTAACAATAGTAAATGGCTTTTTCCATGTTTTACTTTTACTCCTATATGATTTTGATGATTGATATCATTATTTACATCACTGGTTTGTTAGAACACCACAGTTCATCTGTAACAGGGATGGGATTGGGAATTTTTAAATGTAACCAAAATCTTCTAAAAATTTAACTTTTTTGACATCAATTGCACTAAAGGATTTATTTAGTTCAAATTATTTTTTATTTATTTTTATTAAAATAATTATCTTTGTTCTGGTAACCGAGACATTAGGCAGTATTTTATATTTTAAATTTGTGTCATAATATGTAATAGACTACGCTCTGGTCTTGTTTAACTCTCAATTAGTAGAACTGCTCGTTTTTTGCGGTGTGTTAAATAAAGTTTATTTTAGTGAAATAATTTGGTATCCCTAATTTCCATTATATGAGCAAATCTTTAGGTTTTATTATGTTTATAAATACTTTTATGTGAAACACAATATTTTCCTTGAATACAGGTAATGAGTAGACTATTTTAATGTTTTGACATTTTTGCATCGATATTGCCTCAAACTAATGTTTAACAACCTCATTACTAAACCCTCAAACATTAATCAATGCTTAACAAAACCAGGAATTTTAACTTATGAATTTAACTTATCATTGATTTCAAATAAACTTTGTTGAAAAATTGCCAATATTTTATGAACAAACTGTAAAAGTATTTTATACCTTTATAAAAAAGAATTCTGCATGGCATTTTGTGTGTGGTACTCATGACCACACCAATCAATTTTGGAGAATTTTTTTGTTATGAACTGTTGAAAGTCGACATTTATCTTAATTGTGTGTCCATGCAAGCCATGGCAGAGTACAAATAAAAAAACCATTAGAGATATACGTTACGTGTACAGCGATGCCAACTTGGTGCTATTGGCACTATATTTAGTGCTTTTTGAAGACTCAAAACGCCAAATTTTGAGCGTTAGTGCCAAACTAAGAAAAAGCACTAAGTAGTGCTTTTAAGAAATTTGCGTATTTCTTAAAATTACTTTGATAAAAACTTGGTGTATTTATTTGTTTAGGGTAAAGCATACCTTTTTCGTCTGATATACTTTATTAAAAATGTTGATAATATTGCCGAAATAGAGAATAGCTTAGAAAACATTTTGTAATCTTACTCGTTTTTCACGTTAGTGCTATTTACGCTTTGTAGATTTCAAATTTACACTTTTTAGTGCTTTTTTAAAATTCTGATGTGCCTTTAGAGCCAAAAAAGTTGGCATCACTGTACGTGTACTAGAAAATCTTGTGTGTATTTTGTTTTGACAATAACAACAACCCTCAACAACAAAAGTATAAATGTTATAACTTTACCAGGGTCTATCAAGATGTTATTTAAGTGTTTAGTTGTTGCTTGGTGTTGTTTCAGAGGACTCACTTATATCTAAAGAAAAAATATAAAAATAACAATAAAGGAAAAATATAAAAATAAACATGAATGTGTGTCCATACGTGTGGCTTTTGCTTGAAGGTGGGTGTATATATTAACTCCTTATTTTAAAGCACGTAGATACATATTTTATTTTTCTGAAACTTTTATATGTGTATCTGTAGATCAAGGTTTTCCTCCTCAGTCAAATATACGAGTAATATAAGTTTGGAGATTATTGAAAGTTTTATCCACCATCAGCTTTGCAATTTGGTAATGTGAGCATACATATTGGTAAATTATTAATATTTAAAGCAGTAAATATAAACTCTACTCGGTCTGAAAAGCATTTTAATATTTAGTGGATTGATTAAAAAACAAATAAGATCCTTTAACGAAACAATAATTATTACTTACACTCTTCAACATTTTTGAAGTCATCGTGTGCAAATTTCGTTCTCGTTTAGAATTTCTCGGAAGTATTTATAGAAACTAACAAAATTCCATTTAGTATTTGCTAATTAAGCTGCTGTTCGGATTTTATGGCCTCATTTACCTTATGGCTAAAACTTGATTTTG
Organism: Tachina grossa; assembly: GCA_949987645.1. Taxonomy (NCBI): domain Eukaryota; kingdom Metazoa; phylum Arthropoda; class Insecta; order Diptera; family Tachinidae; genus Tachina; species Tachina grossa. Next base: position 54,910,601 of record OX465275.1, on the reverse strand, counting down.
CAGAAGAACATGAAATTTTCTTACGGAATTGCTGTCTGCGAAAAAGTTGTATCTATAGAATAGAAGTAAGTAATAAGGTGTAAATAAACTATTCGGAAAACACTTCATCTTGTGCCTCAAAATTGCTAAAATGTCGAAAAATGTTACACAGTGTTATTTAAGTAAAAAAAAAAATAATTGAGGATTTTAGTAAATTTAAAAAGCTTGCAATAAATTGGATTACACTGCATAAAAACAATTCACATATTCCATTTACATTGAAAATTATGTACATACACAAATAGAGTTGAAGTGTAGACCACATTCAGTGTACCAAAAACAAGAACGTTGATGCTGCAGGTGTGGTAGCCTTCGAAAATAGCATGTTGTTCCGTTCTGCTAGAGTTTATCATAATAATTTGCACTCGTGTTCAGTGCGATTGATTACTTAAAAATTATCATATCGAGCTATACCGCACAAAAACCTTAAGTAACAAAAAGAAAATTTTACAGGAGAAGTTTTTTTTAATTATCTCCGCTCTTATTTAAGTTAATTCATTGAATTTTAGTATTTAGGTGTTATTGTGCTAAATATAAGTAGCGCATCGAATTTTAACGAAATATTAGCATAATAACGGTATTTTTTTGTCCCTTAAGCTTTTTTTGCTGTCTCCCTGATAACCTCCTGTGTATATTTTTATGTTGGTTAGGCTAAAATTTTTTTTAAGAAAAAGTAAATATCAGTTTTTTTTACCTAAACTTGTCTCCAAATTGCTAAATTATATTTTTCTTGATCGACGCCATGTAGTGAATCTTCTACAGACATTACTTTTCGAATTAAAAAGTTCGCTATTAAATTTGTTGTGTATAGTTTTACCGACGGAAAGTATTTCCAAGTCCGTATACTTTTGTGAAGACATTTTTAATAAATTGCTACGTACCGGAACTGAACTGGCGACTATCTCAATTTTTCCCCAGGACCGCGTAATCAAATTTAAATCATAATAAATTGTTGCAGAGTTACTCAAATAACCATATTTAAGACTTATAGGTGACTTTTTTCAAGTTGGAGAACATAGCCTTTAAAACAATGGTAACTCACTTCAATACAATCATATTTTTTTGATTAGGCGTAGAATTGAATTGAATTGAATGGGCCTTATCGTGATTCGCGTATTTTGACTTCGACTACAAAAAGTTTGTTATAGATTAAAAAATACTGTATATATTTATTTTTATTTTTTCGGAAGAATTCTAATGATTTGTTCGTGAAGTTACATAATATATATACAAGTATGTACATATGTACGCAGTTTTTTTATGCGAAAATATGTTTTCCTCTATCGTCTAAATTTGTGTGTAGTTTTGTTGAGATATACTCAATGGGTCACGAGCTGTAGGATAATTTCCAAATACATAACAAAGCTTATAATAAACTTGTATGTGATGTTTCATTCTTATATTATTAGATGATACATATTTGGTCCAAACGTAATGAGGCTATATAGTATACAGATCTTATTTTATAAAAAAATGAAAACGAATTATAATTATCACTGCCCATTTTATAGCGCAAGCAGTTGAAAAAAGCATTTCCAAAAAAAAAATTAGTTTCATAACATAGTTTCATCCCATTAAAGGGCCATGATAGGCCATTTCTGTGGGAAAATTATGTTGAGGAAAGATGTTGTGGTATTTATTCTAAACAAAAATGGATACAAACGTTTTTCCGAAAAACGCCGCATTTAAAAGTTATGATGCCAAAAGTGTTTATATCCAAGATAGGTTATTTTTTAGGTGAAAAATGCAATTCGTATGATCGGTTTGCACGCTATTAGTGCAATTTTTACACATATTTGATTTTTATGGCCGGTCTATCAGAAACTGCCGGTCGAGCGAATAAACATTGGCGTAGCTAGACATTTTTTCTGGGGGCGGGGCAAACACAATTTTTTTTAATTAGTGTTTCTTATGGGAATTGTTAAAATTTAAGCTTAAAATTTTTTAAACGCACTAATAATCCCAAATTAATATTTTACTTATTAAGTTAAATATATATTTTTTATTAAAAATACATTGAAATTGGAAATTAAAAAAATATATTTTACTTAATAAGTAAAATATTATAAGTAAAATATTGGTTTGGGATTATTAGTGCGTTTAAAAAATGTTATACAGATTTTTTTTATTTAACATTTTTTTTTTATTTAAGTTAAAACGTAAATTAACAGTCCAGTTTCAATAACAAAAATTAAGTTATAATTAAAACAAAAAAAAAAAAACAAAACATTCAAAACAAAAACAATATATAGACAAAAAGTAAAGTATGTATTTATTAGAAAAAAAAACTAAATAATAATAATAATAATAATCTAATAATAATAAACTAAATAATAATAAAATTAATATTCATTTCCAACAAGTTTATATGTTTATATGGATAAATTATTTATGTATATACTATATATGAATACAATATTTTGAAAAGATACAAGCAAGAAATGATTTCATTCATCATTCATGATTTCATTTCTTAATAATTTATTATTTAATTTGAAAAAAATTTATCTGTTGGTGCATAAATAAAAATAGAAAATTGCCATTTATTATTTAGTTACCCTTCCAATATTGAAGTTCTGAATCAATACTATATTGTTGCGATGAATGAACATACATACATAAATAAGTACAAACATATGTATGCAAGTATGTATGTATACGTGTTCAATTGAAAAAAAATTTTATGTGCATATATATATATATACATGCATACATATCGATAGTTGAGTTTTTCAGTGTTTTCAGTAAATTTCACACTAATACACCTCATCACAAAAATTTATTGCAATAGTGTAAAAAATAGCGCTTTTACGAGCAGTTGTACAAAAAAGTTACATTTTGAATATTACACTTTCTATTATGTTTTACCTTCTCCTGTAAAGTTACAATTATTTGCGTTATGGCCTTTCCATTTGAGACCAACGATATATTGACCTGTGTAAGTTGATATCCTATCAAAAATTTCGGTCATCAAAAGCACTGATACCAAAATTTGGACCTAGGAATATTTTTCACAAGTTTTCCACTAGTCTAACAAAGTTGTATATGAACATGAATTGTTTTGTTTTATTTTCTAATAAAAATAAAACATATGTATACATGTTTAAAGAGGAAATTTTGATATGTTCGATTTTATGACGATTTTTCGGACATGAAATGACGATTATTTTACATTTTATCGGGATTTCGGTGATTTTTCCATCATTTTATCTGGCAGCCCTCGATTGAACCATAAATATGCATACATACATACGTATGTACATGTGTGTGTAGGAGTATATATAAGGTCTGTTCCAGATGCATAACAAAACAGTCCGAACTTGTACAAAGTTATCCGAAAGCGTTCCAGATAGCAATTTTTGTGCAATTTTGAGAGCGAATGACTAAGTAATTTTTTTCATTTCCTGTACAAACTAGTACGAACTTTTTCTTCTGGGTAAGTTCGGACAAGAACTAAATAATCAGCTGTTTTTTGTTTACATATGAAACTGAAAAATTATTCAGAAAATTTGGAAATATAGGTAAAAAGTTTTTACACACAAATTTTTTAAAAAGCAAAATGGAAGGTTTTTTGAACAAAGTTGAAGTTGTAAGTGCATTCGTGCATATTTCTCCATTTCTTTAATATAAAAAATGCTCATTTTAAATAATTCACTTCTTTGGAACTCATTTTCATTTACTTTTTACAGCTGTTGCCAATGATGCAAATTTTTTGTTTATATAATGTTATGCGTTTTAAGCGACTAAAATCACTTGAATTAAGTTTAATGTAAAAAGTAAGCAACATTAATATTTCAGGATGTGCAGTTATGGTTTTTTGCGTTCCAGCAATTTTGGATAAATTTTGCATATTCAGAGAGTAATTTTCTTTTTTCTCTCATTAGTCCGAACTTGTACAAAATCTTGTGGAACACACCTATAGTATATGATCATAATTTTTCGCTATTTTTTTAATTTTACTCTAAATAAAAATTGGTGGCTATTGTTACAAACAATTTGACAGTAGAAAATCTTAAGAACACCTTAAAACAACTTGTCTTGCCACTAACTACGTACACTAGTCCAATTTTATTAAGAATTTGTTGAAAGCTACATACACACATACATATCTACACACATGCATTATAAATCCACATGGAGTTTACTATTTGTGATGTTTTGAAGTGCTGTAAACTTATAGTTTTTTGGGTATTTGTTATCTAATAAAAGTAAGCATATTTAGCGATTATTCGAAAAGTTTGTATAAAAATTACTGGTGATTTTCATGAGTAATTTTAAAATAAATAAAAAATAGAATTTTTTAATATTACAGGCAAAAGAATATGTTTTAAAAAGAATTTGTAATAAATCCTAGGGGGGGGGGCAAAATCAAGTTTGGTGGGGCATTGCCTCCCCCCCACCAGAAAGGCCTAGCTACGCCTATGCGAATAAAATAAATACTTTCCGCAATTTGTATGGTCTAATAATGTGCATTCAAGTTTTTTATATTTATATGGGTGAATAAATTGCTATCAGAAAATGCTGATCTAGTTAATTATTTTAAAAATAGATCATGTATGTAATATTGTAAAGGGTGTTTGTTATTGAGGTATAGAACTTTAAGTTGGCATCACTTTTTTAACTGGCGGCCATTTTGTCAGCTGTCAAGTGATTAATATTTAGTTTGGTTTGCCATTTCATCATAAACAGGTTGACAAAAGAACAACGCTTGCAAATCGTGCAAATTTATTTCGAAAATAATGGTTCAGTTCGCCAAGTTTACCGCAAGCTCCGTCCATTTTATGGTCGACATAATCGTCCATCAGAGCAATTAATTCGGTTAACCATGGATCGTTTTCGCACTACGTTTACTCTATGTGGTAATACGCATCCGCAGAGACGTCGAACAGTGCGCACCGAAGAAACAATTGCCGCTGTAGAGCAAAGTGTTGAAGAGGACCCGAATGAATCGATTCGCCACCGTGCACAGCAATTGGAGCCGACTAACCGACTATTTTGTTCCCGAATTGGATGGCATGAATGTGGATGAGTTGTGGTTTCAACAAGACGGCGCTACATGCCACACAGCGCAGGTCACAATCGATTTATTGAAGGAAACATTCGATGAGCGCATAATTTCGGGGAGTGGACCTGTCAATTGGCCACCAAGATCGTGTGATTTGACACCATTGGATTATTTTCTTTGGGGATATGTGAAGTCGCTCGTCTACGCCAACAAAACAGAAACGTTAGGGGACTTGGAAGCCAACATTCGTGGCGTTATTGCCAACATACGGCCCCATATGCTCGAAAAAGTGGTTGAAAATTGGACCTGTAGAATTGGCTTTATTCGAGCCAGCCGCGGCGGCCACATACCCGAAATCATATTTAAACATTAATGGCATAAAATTATCCTTCCAATAAAGCCAAATTGATGGACATTAAAACGATTTTCTTGTGTTTTATTTCAATTCGAAGTTCTATACCCCTCAAAAAAACACCCTATATGTATGCATATACTTCATACGAAGTCGATTGAGGATATAAATATTATATAAGGCTAATCCGAATATTATATCATACTTGCTTTATTTTCAAAAGGAAATTTTAGCTTAAGTAACATGTTGCTGTTACAAAAACTGTAAACAAAAAATAATTTGTACTTAAGCTTGAATTGTTTTCGCTATAAAATTGAAACGGTATATCCTATGGTTATAAGATTTTGACAGATAATGCCAATGATAACAAGTTAATGATTTTTATAAAAAAAACGCATTTCGAAAATCATGTTGGTTAAGCTTCTTTGGCGGTAATGGCTTGATATGTAATTTGGCTTACAGAGTGTTACGAACTTTAGCCTAATTGATTAATAAACAGAAAAATAGAATAGTACAACATAAATTGAAATAAAAAAGTTTGTTTTTTTATAGTTGAATAAAAATAAGAAGTAATATTAAAACGATTTCTTATCTATTTAAAATTAATTTTTATTTATATGTATTCTTCAAATTTTATTTTAACATTCCCGCACTATTAAATCAAAATTAGAGTTTCTACGCGTGAGAAAAATCCCGGGAATTCCCGGAAATTATTTTTTTACAAATCCCGGGAAATTTTCAACGGGAATTTTCGGGAAGTTAATATTTACGTTTTTGGAATTTGCTTTTTTTACATTGCTGTTCGCTGTTTTATTACTTAAAAATACAATTTTGTAACGAATGAGATGTAATAGAAGTTTCCGAGGTGACTTCAACAAATTCAAGAGTTACGAAATATTTTCAACTTAAAAACTTTATGGGAATGTAGATGGAATTTCCATCCTTGCTATAACTCACAGCATATGAATTTATTTGTTTCGTTTTTAAAATATTGTTGTTCTTGAAATAAACGAATGAAGTTGTTTTGTTTTTAATTTAAATGTTGTATTTTAATTGAAATTTATTTGCTGTGGGTTAAGCTTTGTCTACATATTTCATTGGTGCTTAGCCAAAGCATCAGTAGACTTTCACCATATATTTTAAACAGTCAAAACCCTCTTATGTTACGCAAAAAAGAACTATGAGAATTCACAATAAATATTGTTTTTGAAAATCAAAGACAATTCTTAACCACCAGCAAATAAATTTCAATTAAAATAAACTTATGACAATATGTCAAATAATAAATTTCTTAAACGTTAAATGTTCTATGTTTTGTTCATAAAATTATATTTTTTATTGTGGCCATTCAATTAAATTCATATATTTTCGAAATTCCCGGGAATAGAATATTTTTTTTTCTCGATTCCCGGGAATTGGAAAAGTCCGGGAAATTAGAAACCCTAATCAAAATGAAAAATCACGTTGAATCAAAGTTATTTTAAGTTGAAAAAACATGAATTTAATGAGTATTGAATGTATCTTATTAATTATTTAACTTACGTGTGAAAATTGGCAAAGGCCATACAGAAAAATTTTTGTGTGTAATATAATCGTCTCCCCACTCCAAGATTTGAACTAGAAACTCATCGCGTGGTAGTCAGCGCACTTACCGCTGCAGCGACAACATCCTTAAATATTCGTTAGATACATACTTATTATATACCATAATGAATAAAGCTTTAATTCAACATTATTTAATTGACCATTTGACATGAAATTTATTTGAAAAGTTGTAGTTAAGAAAAATTGCAGGATTCAAACCTGCACCCCTCGGACTAGAATTTAATATGATTTGAAATGAAACTGGTTGCATTGATATTTTAATTGGTATTTTTTTGTGTGTTATTATTAGGATAAAGGCTTATCTTATAAGACTTGTAAATTAAGACAAATTTTAGTTATGAAAAACATATCCATCTATGATAAATTTACCAAAAACACTGAATAAATGGCATCCAATTTGACAGATAAAGTTTCAGCAATATGCTCGCTATCAACTCTCACAGCTCGGAAGCCGGTATTGAAATACTCTTTAGAACTAAATTACGGAGGTGGAAAGTATATAAAACATTTTCTTAAGGCAATTATGTTTGAAATTAAAGAAGCATATCGACACATGCAAGCGTGTGTTTTAATTATTATTTTTTTTTCATATAAAATACATTGCAATTGTGAACGATTTTTTGGCAATTTTTATTTAAGCTAACTTGAAAGTTCTAAACACGATTTTATCTCTAGGTAAGAAGCCATACATTTCCATATCAGCTTAGAAAAACCTCTACTTATCTGCATGAAATTTTGTTATGATTACTTCAATAGTCTCCCACACAAAAAAGTGGTCCTCCAATAAACACGTTTAATTGAAAAAAAAAACACAAAAAATTATTAAAAATGTTTTTGAGTTAATTAAACTTTTAATTAAATTAATTTTTTTAACAAAAGTTTAATTGAATCAATTACATTTTTAATAGATTTTTTTCAATTAAACGTGTTGATTGCCGAATTTTTTTTTCTGTGCAGTTCAAACTATTTCAAGTAACTGTGCGCTCGGAGGCTGCGTATCAATAAAAATTTATATATACCCAGCTAAAAAAAAATATGTATGGAGCATATATGATATCCCATATATGGTTCGGATCCGAAAAATGAGGGTATATGGACATATATGATCATATATATTCATACATTTTCATAAATGAATGTGTATTCCCTATATAGTATGCAAAGTTCATATTAATTAAAAAAGCGCACTGCTGTGCAATAAATTAAATTATTAAAGTTATTTTTTTTAAGATTTCGTGGAGAAAGGTTGTGTTTAATGAAACATTTGTTCGAAAAAAAATAATTCAAAACAAACTAAAAGACATTTCATTCGACATTTTAAGAGAAAATATGAGTCGATTATTAAAAAAACACAAAACACACATTCGTAAACAACATATAATTTAAAAAATCAGATTAAAATCTACTGCAATTATAAAAGAAAAAATAATCCATTTATATGAACTTTGTTTCTTAATATATCTGAGGATTCCGTTACTTTTTATAAAATTTTTTGATTATTTGATTTATTAAATAGGCACACAATATATAAAATCCTATAAGAATGATTTTTTTTATTACACGAGTTTTTATTTTTCAAACCTTGAGGCTCTACGCATATAAACTTTGAATAGACTTCCAATTCACTAGTGATAAAAAAGAGAGAAAAAGATGGAATTGAAAAAATTCAAGCTTTTTTGATTGCAAATGCGATCTTATGTAAGATATCATGTATGCATACACTTTTTTATGGCGCCATATATTACATCTTATTTCTATGGATCTATGGATCCGCATATATGAGTTCATGTATTATAATACATTTCATATATTAGTCCATATGTATATCAATTCATATATAATACTTTTCGCATGTATAGGGTGTTTTTTTAAGAGGTATAGAACTTTGAATTGAAATAAAACACAAGAAAATCGTTTTAATGTCCATCAATTTGGCTTTATTGGAAGGATAATTTTATGCCATTAATGTTTAAATATGATTTCGGGCATGTGGCCGCCGCGGCTGGCTCAAATAAAGCCAATTCTACAGGTCCAATTTTCAACCACTTTTTCGAGCATATGGGGCCGTATGTTGGCAATAACGCCACGAATGTTGGCTTCCAAGTCCCCTAACGTTTCTGGTTTGTTGGCGTAGACGAGCGACTTCACATATCCCCAAAGAAAATAATCCAATGGTGTCAAATCACACGATCTTGGTGGCCAATTGACAGGTCCATTCCGCGAAATTATGCGCTCATCGAATGTTTCCTTCAATAAATCGATTGTGACGTGCGCTGTGTGGCATGTAGCGCCGTCTTTTTGGAACCACAACTCATCCACATTCATGCCATCCAATTCGGGAACAAAATAGTCGGTTAGTCGGCTCCAATTGCTGTGCTCGGTGGCGAATCGATTCATTCGGGTCCTCTTCAACACTTTGATCTACAGCGGCAATTGTTTCTTCGGTGCGCACTGTTCGACGTCTCTGCGGATGCGTATCATCACATAGAGTAAACGTAGTGCGAAAACGATCCATGGTTAACCGAATTAATTGCTCTGATGGACGATTATGTCGACCATAAAATGGACGGAGCTTGCGGTAAACTTCGCGAACTGAACCATTATTTTCGAAATAAATTTGCACGATTTGCAAGCGTTGTTCTTTTGTCAACCTGTTCATGATGAAATGGCAAACCAAACTAAATATTAATCACTTGACAGCTAACAAAATGGCCGCCAGTTAAAAAAGTGATGCCAACTTAAAGTTCTATACCTCAATAAAACACACCCTTTATAATCCCATACATTTCCATACATGAATTCATACATATTCATATATAGTTATATACATTCATATATTAAAAATATATGGACCATATATAATTTTTTTAGCTGGGTATACATATATCTACAAGTGAAAAAGTCGACTCTGTTCATTTTCTATAATAGTTTTTTACTCGTAGCACGTTTTTAATCAAATTTAAATTTTAATTCTATCAAGTTCCTTCAAACTACATACGTACATTCATTATCGTCTACTGCACTTTCACTTCGCCGCAACACTCTTAATAATAAAGCAACAAGAGGAACTTGACAGTGCATTAAAAAAATGACAGAAATAAAATAAAAAAAAAAAATCTCTTTTAATAAAAATTTCTGCAAACCATAATAACATCGTGTTGTATCGTTGCCACAACATTCCTACGGCAGGTCAGCGGAACATGAAAGTTTTATATCATCCTGAATTTCCATTAAAACAAATCAGAATCCTGTTTGCTTTCGTTACGAACAGTCCGTGAAAGTTGCTGAACCAAAGTAAAAAAAAAAACCACCAGACACTAATAGTGACTACCGACCGCGAATACAACAGGGATTAAGTGAATAAAGCATAAAAAAAACTAGAATGCAAAATAAAAAGCAAGAATTAAAGAACTAAAAACAAAAAGGGAATTTATAGTGAAATTAGAAAAGAAAATTGAAAAAAAACTACTTCTACTACTACAAAATATCAACGTCATCATCATTGCCGTCTTCATTATAATTTAGCCTGTAAGAATATGCAGTTGTTGTGTGTGAGTGTGTCTGTGTGTTGTTGTTGTTGTTGTTGTAGTAAAGCAATAGTAAAAGTGCTGCGTGTACAAATTGTGGGAGTGAGAGCGGGTGTTGCTAGTGTGTGTATGTGTGTGTGCCGGAGAGGTTGATGGAATATTAAATCGAATGAAATGAAAAACTGCACAAAAACAAATATTTATTTTATGAATGTCCTGTCAAGCGTTATGTGTAATATTCACAACTACATGCATACATCTTAATTATTTGAGTCCTTTCAGTCGTTTAATATTTCATGTTGGAGTTGTGCTTCTTTCTTATATGTAGCTTCCACTTCTTAAACACTTGAAAATGTCCTCATTATTTTTTGTATTCGCATGACTGTTAAGATGTTATTTGCTTATTGTTTTATTTTCTTCCTTCCTTCCCTCCTGGCTGTCTTCATGCTTACTTTTTCTATTCAGATGTTGAGTGCCTAAAAGTGTGTTGCTTTGTGTATCCTTTTTTTTTTGTCATGATTATAAGTATTTTAAGTCGTTTCCTTAAGTGCGTGCGCACCGTATTTTGCGAGTGTCCGGTTGCTTTATTTGTAAAGTGCGTTATTGTTTCCGTTTTCAATTGTTTCTCCACTAGTAAACAAAAACTAAAATTATATTTATAATTTATAGTTTAATAGCTTTAATATTATTTTAATGCTTCATTTGTGTTTTTTTATAAGCGATGAATTGTATAAGTAAACAAGAGCTGTGTCGACTTTTGTTTAATGATAACATTAAGTCATGCAATTTTGTAAAGTTAATGGGGAATATATAATTGTTCTTCATATATTATGTGTTACTATTGAATTAAATTACATTAATAAATACTGAAAATATTACCAACTGAGTTCTGAAAATAGGGTTTCGCTATTATTAACAATAAACTAATATATTTCACGTTTTGTAAAACGCAAACAATTGTATTCAATTAGTAAAAGAAAAAAGGAAGTTTTCATTGAATTTTTCTTTTTAATAAAAGAAATAAATTAAACGTGAACTAATTCAATTAATTGAATGAAAAAATATTAGCTAAAAATGATATAATATCGAAATATAATATATATGTCATACACACCAGAGCTGTAAAAAATTGCAATCAATTGTGATTGCAATCAAATTGATTTCAACAATACTGATTTCATTCTTTTGATTTCAAAATGATTTCAGATATCAAAATGAAATCATTACAAGATTGCAATCTTTCGTGATTGCAATAATTTTGAAATAATTTTTTCTAGAAATCATTGATTGCAATCAATTTAATTGCAATAAATTTGATTGCAATCAAATTTTTGTTGAAATCATAGGATTTCAATCAATTTGCCTGAAATAAAATCTAAAGGGGTAGCATTCAATAAAATATTGTAGAGTGCTTAGAGAGGTTGAGTTTAAGCTTGCGGTTTTGGCCTTTGTGTCCTGCAAATGCACGTATTAGTGGAAATCCCCAGATTTTAGTGGAAACCACTGAATTTGTGGTGGAAACCAGCAAATTCTAATGCAAATCTTAGCGGAAAAGTGAAAATAAAAATATTAATTTCGTGCCTTTATTGGGAAAAGTGATAACAAACATAACATTAAAAAAAAAACAAAGCAAAAATATTTAAAACTTATCGGATTGCAGTTAAAAATTATGTTCAGTAATTTGAAAACATTTTTTAAACAAAAATTACCATTATTGGCAATTCAAAATTATCAGAATCAGATTTATTTCTAAAAGAAGGAGTTTCGTTTGAAGAGAACGATTATTTTGATTCTGATTTCATTTTGATTGCAATTAAGATTTAATTGCAATCAAATTAATTGCAATCAAATTTGATTGCAATCAATTGATGTATAAATTAATTTAAAAAAAAATGATTGCAATTAAAATCGTAAATTGATTTCATGATTTTAAATTGAAATCATAAAATCAATTTACGGTTTTGATTGCAATCAAAAAACTAGAAATCAGTGACGTGAAATCAAGTGATTGCAATTAAATTGATTGCAATCTTTTACAGCTCTGATACACACACAAAAGTAATATGAATAATTTTATAATTTCAATTAAAATATTTGTAAGATCAATTAAAAAATTAATTAAATTTTCACCTATAAACAGTTTGATACCAATTAAGTTTTTTCATTTAAATTAATTAATGCAATTGAAAATTTAAATGAATCAATTAAATTCTTAATTGAAAATAATAATTTGTGAATAATTTTTTCTGTGTATAAAAATGTCTAAAAATGGAAAATTTGTCTGTTGTAGAATGCCATTATTTGGTTTTACGTGAGTATAAATGCAAAATATCGTAGATTTTCTTTGGATTTTTGGAGATCTAATGAAAACTCCTTTATCGGAAATCGGGTTGAAATATACTTTTCACATTTTCGATAACGAAAAGTTCATAAAACAAGCAACATGTAAAAGAACTGTTTTCTATTATAAATAATTATTTTTGCAAAAAAAACCGACTTCAATGCAAAGATCTGATAGAAAAAGATTAGTCAAAGCACGTGAAATATAAAATTAAATTTAATGGGCGTACATTCGCCCATTTTTAAGTGCAAGATTGTGTGTTTTTCAGAGCTCAGGGTTCGTGTTAAGTCTTGTAAAAATCGGTAAAGTAAAACCCATGATACAATTATACTAGGTACATGCACGACTACAACAAAAATACAACACCAAAAAACACATGTATTTTGTTGGTATAAACAAACGAATAATTGTCAGAAACACATGCCTTGTGTTTTTAAAAATAACAATTACAGGGTAACTAAAGTACAATTGCAGACGCGGCATTCCTGCATTATTATAGTTATTCAGTGTTGCCAATCTATGTGTAGTTAGACAGTGTGTAATTTCTACTCACATGTGTAGGCCATGTAATTAAATTCATGTATAATCTGTGTGTAATTCTACTTTGGGTTCTATTTTTATTTATTTTTGTTTTAATTTTAACTTACACAAAAGATGTGTAGTGTAATTTTCTTCGATGTGTAATTGGAGACACAGCCATGTGTAAATTCATTGGCAACACTGTAATCATTTTATTCACACACATACACTAACATTTTTGCAGCTTGTAAACAAAGTTTGACAACTATTTGCATTGTATACATTAATAGGCTGGGCTTGTGTGTGTGGTAAGTTTCATATAAAAATCGGTTAAGTATAACCGCGTAAAATATTATAATAAATTTTAATGGGCATAACTCCGCCCATTTTTTAACTTTCAAATTGTCTAATTATAAGAACCAAAGGTTTTTGCTAGGTTTCGCAGCAATCAAATAAGTAGCATAGCATAAAATTAAATAAAAAAATTTTGGGCGTCTGTCCACTTATTTACAATGGGACCAATCGGAAGTTATAACCTCTCAGACAAAAACAGAATTTTTACAATTGGTCTAAAATGTACCACGCTATGAAGGAACACCCAAAAAAAAAGACAAATTGTTTACCTCCTTCTTTTTTTTTGGAGTCGGTTAAAAATAAATAAATAAAACTGATCAAAGTATGAGAGTTACATAATTATTTCATTGATTTATTGTTGCCAATGAAGAATTTCTTTTAATTTATAAATAAATATCGCCTTGATTATTTCATGATTAAAGCAGGATATTCACATAACATATTACAGATGTCACTAAAACATTTTTAATAAAAGCACACAATTTTTTTTTACCAATTTCTATAAAAATTTTATAAAAATTTTCTAAGCAAGTCAACTGTTTATAATACACGAACTACACCCCAGTAAAAAAAGACACTCCAAAGAAGTCATAAAAATGTAGAGTTTGCAGTCTGGAAGTAGTTCAAATTTCGATCCGATCTAATGACTTTTACATAGAGTTGTCATTGCAAGAAGTTCTCTTTTTCGATGCCTAGTCACCGAATTAGCAGCGATTTTAAGAAAAATTTAATTTTTTGTGTTCTATGGTAATATATTCGTCTAGGAAAACCTTTAAAAAGTTACATATTTTAACAATTCGTTTCTTTTTATACGAATTTAAAGGCGAAAAAGTGTTTTCATGTAAATTTAAGCAAATAACTTCTAAATTTTAGGCGAAAATTAGTTCATAAATTTCTTTAAACAAATCGATTTTTTGAACATTTCGGTGAGTATTTACTAAAACTATGGAAAAACTACAAGGTTTTGTGTGATTAAAATAAACTTTTACTTGGTTTTCTGCTAACTATCGGCAAATTAAAAATATCGATTTCTTGGAAGCAATGAAAATGTGGTTCCTTCAGAATGACTTCCATTTTTTTTACTGGGACCTAATAAATCTTATATCTTCAATAAAATCTTAATTTTCCATTTGTTAAACCAGTTGCATTAATCACCCTGTAGAATAGCAGCACACAAAAAGACATCAACAAACAATTTGCTAATAAGAAAATGTGGTGTTGTATTCACAACAACACAAATAAGCAGTTGAAAGCGGGGAAATATTTTGTAATATTAAAAACAAAAGTAAAAACATACACTCATAAATATGTATATTTACATGACATATGTACAGCATGTCAAGAAAGAATTTGCCCCTTTAACCCTAGATTGGTATATTTAATTAAATAACTCCTTGATTGGTAATAAGTATGCTTTTTTGTAAATAAAATTTAACATAAAATTTGACTTTGCTTCAAAGCTATTGTTAAGAAAAAAAGCATAAATTCCAAAAAATTAAAAAAATATAAGGTATCTAATTTTGCAATAAATTTGCACATGAAATGCCAGGTTCAATTTTATGCTCGCCAAGTATGCTTTTTTGGCAGAAATTCTTCTCATAAGACTTTTTTATATGGACAAACCTTACAATAGCTTATTTTCCTTTTATAATTTCTTTTATATTTATGGATATTTTTTCTTAAATTTTTAATGCAAGAATCACGTGTCATTACGTGTCACGCGTCTTTACTTTATTATATTTTATATAAAGAGAAGTAACACTGAGGCAATGAATGTCAATGGTGTCAATGAAGCGTATTAAATTTTATAGCTGTGTTTAGTAGCCATTTTTATTGGTTATTTTACTTCGCCACTGATTCTGCTACAGAGCGAAGGAGGTCGCTCTGAGAATTAGTATCCGCTGAAGTCGGTATTATGTAAAAAGACAAATGATTACATACAATTAAAAACAGTGTTCGTAGTTTTCTATGGTTAAAGGAAAATAATCTATTTCTGATTTTATAGAAAAAAAGTTGGTTTCATTTCAACACTTTGACTGTCAACTACGAGATAATTAGAAAACTTAGCGAACTACAAAACTAGTCCGGTTATTAGAGGGATCCGGTTGTGGCAAATGTCCATTATGAGAGGTTTTATTGTACAGCAAATCCTGGTATAACGAACGATATAATGTCAGGCCCATTCGTTATACTGTTCTCTGTATCGCAAAGTTTATTTTAGTATTATTATTTTAAATATTGTTATTATTATTTTAGACATGATACAATACATTAAAAATTGTTTTTAAATTAGCTACCAAATACAGGGTGGCGCAGAATGAGCTTTATGGTTTAAATGGTTTATAACTTTTTTACTTATGCGATTATTAAATTTTTTTTTAAATATAGTATATTATTGGGGAATTTATAGCAATTAGCTTTAAAAAATGATATCCTGTAAGTGATGTCCATTTTCTGCCTCGCACCTACGTGCTCTTTTTAGCTAGAGAGAGAGAGAGAGAGAGAGAGAGTATACATCTCATATTTTCCACAACGTTTCGCAAAATTTCGGGTGTAATGGCCATGATTCCATTTCGATTGTTGGTTTTTAGTTGGAGTATGGTTCTTAATTTGTTAACGTACACTCTTTCTATCAAATATCCCCAAAGAAAACAGTGGGTGCAATGCGCACGTTAAAATGTCGACGATATGCACGCTGTGTCAACAGAATAGACTGTTGTTTTAAAGAATAAAATTCAATTATTTTTGAATGTTGTTCGATCGTGTAATGATACATAATTAATTCCCTAAGAATTATAATTAAAAAAGTTATAAAGAATTCGAGCCATATAGCTCATTTTGCGCCACCCTGTGCAAACGACAAATTTTTCGCATTTATATTGCTGCAGTAGATACACACCCCCATCGTGAACAACAAGTGGAATATTTGTTCACGTAAAATTTTTATTCCCCTCGAAGGGAAAATTGCTATCGTGAATCTCCTGTAAAATGTTTTCCCGCTGTCAGTCCCAGTGAAGTTAAAAAAGGGAAGAAGATTTGTAATGCATAAAAATTGTTGAAAATTATATAAATTTAAATTAAAATAGAAATTTAAATTTTCAAATAAATTTTTTTTAACTTTAAAGTCGTGTTTTTAAATATACTTTGTTGCAATGAAGAAAAATTTTTTAGTATACCACCGCGGTGCACCATCATGAAATTTGCTGTGTTTGAACCAAAGATATTCATACTTCATGGAAAAGGTGTTGCGGGGAATTATTGTTAGAATCATGAACTTTACTTACTAATCTTGTCCTAAAAATAATTATGTATAACTTTAAATATATAATTCAAAGGAAAATATCGAAATTATTCAATGTAATAATTTAGTTCGCCTGCAAAAATAAAGTAAAAAAAACTAAGGGAAAAGTGAAAAAATCCACGTGAAAAATATTCACGACAAGGGGAAAAATTTCAAGAGAAAAATTATTCACGATTGCAATTTGGTGAGAAGTAGAAATATTTCTAGGGGAAAAAATATTCACAATAGTTGTGATTGTTAATATAACAAGTATGGTAATCAAAATTTGTATGGAAATTCCACAATTCGCATTGTTAATATAACAATAACTTTAATTGAAATAACTGTGAAATCTAACTAAAGTAAATGTTAAAAAATAATTAATTTTCAGTTTAAAAATTTTTTAAACGCACTAATAATCCCAAATTAATATTTTACTTATTAAGTAAAATATATTTTTTTTTTAATTAAAAATACATTGAAAGTGATTATTGAGGGGTTTAGCTGGATCCTATGCGCATTTCACTGTTGCTAATGCAGATCATCAGGCAACCTTTACCCAAAATTTCTTAGAATTAATTTTAAACAAACTATTTATTGATATATTTAATTGAAAATATTTTTCAGATTTTTCTTTAACTTACAATTTTTTTAATAGTATTTACAATAATCGTTGTAGGTACAAAATCAATTAAATATTTACTTGATATAAGAAAAAAATTAATTGTTATTTACAAATCTTTTTTCTTCTTTGATTAACAAATTTCAAAGTTTTGCTAAAATACAATTTTCAATGTGCAAAGTTATTCTCTACAGACTGTATGTATATGTGCAAGTTGGTTTGTATTTACAAACATGTATGGAAATATTGCATCCAACTCTTAGAAATTAAAAATAAATCAAACTAGAATGCATACGAATACAAATATAATCATCAAATATAGTAAAAGCAATATATCCGTCTGTGGTACATACATACATATGTATGTACGTATGCATGCATTTTTTGTTTGTTTTTTTTTATTGTTGCATTTTTCAAAAATACTTACACATTTTTGAGTATTTAAATTTGAAAGGATATTAGGTTTTGTTTTAATTGTTATTAAAGGGGGATTTATCGAGAGTAAATAAAAATATAAAATAAAATAAAGAAAAGTGAAAAGCAGAGAGAATATTTATTGAGAAATAACCAATGAGTTTTATAAAGTTAGAGCATGGGATTTTTTATTGTTGTATTTTTTTTTTTGCAAACTTTCACACCTACACCACAAAATATTACGGTAATTTGTTAAACATATACTTCGAGATTTATTTTATTTTATTTTTTTTTGGAAGAGAGAGATATTTTTGTGAGTAGCTTATACACATTGAGAGTTTGTCTTTAAATAAGGGTAGTTTGAGTTTGAGGGAAATTTTATTGCTATTGGGGCGATTGAAAGAATTAAGGTGGTGAAAATAATACCGTTATAGTAAAGGATTTTTTAAGTGGAAACACTCTTTCGCTCTCATTGTGTCGCTTGCGTTGCTAGTGTCAGGACGTTGTGAACGCTTAAATACGTGTAATTTTAAGTGTTGTACGGTTCAATTGGAAACATACATATATTATTGAAAATGTGAAAGAAATTTTCTTTAACACTACTCTACTATGCATGCGTGTGAATGTGTATATACATAAGTGTATGTATGTGAATGGAAAAAAAGCATAGAGTAGATATAGAAAAAAAGAAAAAAAAAGCCAAAAATTTGAACATTTTCCTGGAAAAATTAAAATTTTGTTTTAGAAATTTGTGCAAATAGTAATACAGAATAACATAAATAAATTGTATTTTATATGAAAATTCAATTAAAAAGTAAAACCGTCTTAAAAATTTTCTAAAAAGAGCTCTTTAAAATAAAAATCTAGCATAAAATTAAATGTTATATATGAAAGAATACCTGTGTTGAGTGTATTAAAGTTTTAAACAAAAATAAACCCTCAAATTAAACGAATAAAATAAACTAAAATATTATAATAAGGATCTAAAACGGCAGAAGCTATTATCCAGTAAAAAATCAATACTTTGGATTAGCAGCAGCAAATAGAGGATACTTGAACAGGGAATAAACAGGACATACCAAAACTGAAAAAACATACAGAAAAAGTAAGATATTTTGAGACCACAAAATGGGAAAATAGAAGAAATAAATGAAGTAAAACTAACTATTTGCTATTAGAAAATCTTAAGTGCACATAGAACTTTTTATACTTCCCAATAAATCTTTATAAATTTTGGGCTATTTTCTTAAATCATATTTTTTTGCGGAGGTTAACACACCTTAGTTTTATATACATATACACATAATTGTAGGAAAAAATTACACAAATATTGGCACACACACACACACACACATACACATTTACGAGTATACAATAAGAAGCAGAATTTTACTCAAATAAGAAGAAGGAAAGAATAAATAATAAAAAAAAGAAATACTGGCCTACACTGTTACAGTGGGGGAAAATACATACATACACACATACATATATATATTTTTCACTACACTAAATCGCGCATGCACTTGTGCAAAATCCATAAAATACAATTGAACGTAGCAGTAAGGAAATACTACCATCACCAAAAAATAAAATAAAAAGTCTCGCAACTCTCCTGCCATCATCATCATCATTATCATCATTGTCATAATCATCTTAAAATAACATGTGAGCACAGTGGGGTTGGGGAGGAAAATAAATTTTAATGTTGTATTAAGCTTTATTTTTCAAATTACAAGAATTAAAAAGCCATTAACAGTAATAAGTTTGTATGCCTAAAATATATTCGAGGAATAATTTTATAAAAAATTCTCAAAGACGAAAATTAAAAAAAGTTGTTTTTAAAAGAATGTGACCTTGCAAGCTCGAAAATTTAATTGAATAAAGATAAATTTTGTAAACAATTTCTTCAAAAAATTTTTCAAAGCGAATTTCAAAAATAAATATATAGTAGAAGACTTAGGGCCAATCCCACGATGTCGACAACGTTCGACTTGTCGCACACTTACATTTGAAAAAAAAAACAACAAAATATTAAAATTTGTTTTTGTTTTGAATGTAAGTGTGCGAAAAGTCGAACGTTGTCGACATCGTGGGATTGGCCCTTATTCATAAAACCCAACCACTGCTGAGCTATTATTTTTTCTTATGTCTGAAATTTTATCAAGCTTTTTATCTCTTCAGATCTTGGCAATATATACTGATAATAAGAAATAATGGTCCGCATAGTGGCTGGTGTATTTCGACCACGCATATGAAATTTTAGTTCTAGATTAAAGTAATAATATTGTGGTCTTCTTTAATCTATTATATTTAATCTATATAAAAACACACAAAGAAGTAATTAACTCACGGTTTATTAAAATTGTACTCGCTTATCTGATAGATTTTGGTATATTTTTAATTTTTCTAACAATGAGTTATATGTATGTATGTTTTTATATACGTTTGAAGAAAAATGTCATGTGTCAATTTTGCCAGTTTTTGATTATACATTAGACCGTTAGAGTTTTTCTTTGCAAGCAAATTCAAACCCATTTCTGATCATAAGTACACAGAAAAAATTAAATTTCGTTTTCGGACCTACAAAGAAATTTGTAGATTCTGATAACAATTTTGTAAAAATTTAACTGAAAAAAAAATTTATTTTTAGTTAACTTATTATGGCGTTAGAGAAAAAAGTTAACTGAAACTCAAAATATTTTCAGTCCAATGCAGATTTTTTTTATATTATTCAGCAAATTTTTTTTTATAATTTACAAACACATTCACTAAAATTTTTCGTATTATCAGAAAATAAATTAACTGAATCAATAACAATTCTTATCAATTAAAAAAAAAATAGTGAAAGTTTTATTTGAAAAAAAAATAACTGAATCAAATAAAAGGTTCAACTGTTTTTTTTCTTTCTTTCAAAAATTGGCTTGTTTTTATGGTTAAGCATTTCGTTCCCGCTTTTGGAACTCGTCAGTAGACTTCAACCCAAAAAATTTTTGAATTTAGCTAACAAACTCCGTATGTTTATAGTAAGACTTTTAATACTATGTTGAGAATCACAATATACAAACATAAGTTTGAAAACCTCAAACAAAAATCTTTACAAAAAGAAATAAAATGTTTTTTATATCTATAAAATAATTTGTGGAAAAAATTAAAAAAAAATCAGACTAATTTTTTTTACAGTATATAAAAATAAATTTAACTGAAAATAACAAATTTAAATATCAAAAAAAAAAAAAAAAAAATCTAAAATTTTATTTTACAAATTTTACTTTATATAGATAACTTTCATTCTATACAGTTTTTTTTACATAAAATAAAATTGGAACAAATAATTTACTGGAACAGTAAAAAAAATATTTACTGAAACTAAATTATATTTCAAAATACACGTTTGTTTGAAAATTTTGGAATAATTTTTTCTGTGTAAGTGTAACTATTTTTGGTACTCTCATCATTATAAATCAGGGGGCAAATTACGGCAATCGGTACGACTCGTAATTTGCCCCCAGTACTCTCAACAATTTCTGGCAACATGATGCATTGAACAAAATTTTCCTTTCCCATATTTGGCTGGTAACCACTGTGCATTACAATAATTACTCTCAGCGGAAAATCCAGACATTGTAGAATTCAGGCAATAAATATTGCCAGATATTTTTAATCGTGTTCTCAAATGGAAAGTATATAAATATATTTTAACTTTCTTTTAAAGATAGAAAAAGATTAATATGAAATATATTTCATGTATGTATTTGTGCCCTTAATAATGAAAGTGGTCTAAGTCATATATTCCTTTAGTAAATTACATTTTAATAAAACAAAATATATTTTTATATTATGCAACATTTCAATTTAAGGTTGTACTAGTCTCGATTAGTATAAGTTCATTTAACATTTATTAAATATATTATAGAAATTTTTTTAAGATTAATTTAATATTTCAAAGCAAAAATACATGTGACTTAGACCATTTTCATAATTAAGGGCACATTTGATACCTGAGTATATACTAGTCTCCTGCATAAGACATCTTATAAGAACTTTCAAGACATGAGGGATTTTTCAAATGCTTTACTACAGCGAAATCTTATAAAACAAATGTTAACAACATTGTTTGCAAGAAATTTGTTTGAGTATTGTAGGTATAAGAGTAAAGAAGAAAACACTTCGTCACGGAAGAATTTGTGATACTAGCTTGTTTCTACGCATAAGCGCGTGTACAAACGTCATGCATGTATGTGAGTATGATCTTTTATTTTTCTGCGCACATGCAAAAGCACACACATGCATTAACATTAGTTGTATGCGGTTAATCACATAATAGCTTACCATCTACATATTACACACACACTCAAACGTACAATATGAAAAATAACAAGCATACACTAATCAACAGTACTTCTTTTGAGTGTTTGTTACAAACAAGCTGTCTTGCGACATCGCTTGTTACAACTGATATACACATACACCAATACATCCATCGTGCTTCGCTTATAGTACGACAGCATTTATTATTGGTTGAGTATAATACATGCGACGTGAATACATTTAAAAATCATGACGTTTTTACATTTCAAGACTGTTTACGCAGCTCTCTAGTATATACATATTTATGTTAGTGATTTAAAAGCACACATTAGTTTTTCTTTCTATTTTCTCTTCATTTATACCATTAGGAACTGAAGGTCCATAATTAGTTTTTTTTTATATTACTTCAATAATGTAGGGAAAATTTCCTTGATTTAAACTTTTAAAATAATGTGGCATAAGTGACTAGTGTTGTCATTCGAATAAAAAATTATTTGAATATTCGTACAACTTTTACATTTTTGTTCGAACGAAAGAATTTGTCAATATAAAATAACAAATTATTCGAATAATTTTTTTTAGAATATTCAAACAATTTCCTCAGTTACTTTGTTTAAAAATTATTTGACATTTTACAATACGATGTCTAGTAAGCATATTACTCCAAATTCTAAAAACTTGTGTAGGCTTGTTTGTGCATGTTCTTGCTGGGATAATATAATGCCTCTTTAATGGAACTAGAAGGTGTCTTACAATTCCTGATAAAGAGTTAATAAAAAAAATTAAACTAATACACATGCATGTCGTTTTTTGCTAGCTTTTTAAAATTATTCGAGTACATATTTGTACGTTCGTTCGTTTGAATACTCGAACAAAAGTTCAAAATTATTCGTCTGTTCGAAAAAAAAAAAAAAAAAAAAAAAAAAAAAAATCATGAAATTCATTCGAACAAATACAAAACACGAATATATAATAACAATATAAGAGACGCTTCTGCTCGCTCCCTCTCTCTCTCTCTCTCCCTCTTAGACATCTTCCATGACTTTGTTCAAGATTTAGGGAGCTATCAATAGAATTTCTTTTCAAACATTATTTTTTAGTTTGAGTATACTCAGTGGTTCGAATATAGATTCCTTCAGATAATCCTTCTTTTTCCCAAAAAAAAAAAAAAAAAAAAATAAGTAGCGGTGTTTCCTGAAATAATAAAATAATGCATATGTTAGGTTAGCTCAGTTGGGTCCAAAGAAAAGGTCTGCTAGCGTTACCTGAGAGTAGGAAAGATGCTGAAGTAACAGATAGATATAAAGAAGAGAAGCTTAAATTATTTTTCGTTTCGAAAACTCTGCTATTGAGCGCTTTATTATTTTTTATGGCATAGCATCGTTGCAGCGTCTCTGGTGTTAAATAGGCGTAAAAGACACACACAGAGACACTAGCGCACATCAGACAAATCTCTGATGTTGATATAACTGGACCTAATCAGGGTTTGAGCTCTCGCGCTCCCGAACAGCACCTCCTGAAAAAATGCATTGCAATAAAATTAAATTATTTTAATTCGATTTCCATTTTCTAAATTTTATTGACAATTATTTTGAATAATAAAATAAAATCATAATGAAGCTAATGGATGATTTAAGCCACATTGTTTCTGTTGAGTGATCTGTAGTACAAAAACTTTTTCTATCGATTGCATTTCTCTAATCTGTACATAGTTATAACTTGAAGAAGTAAGTTAAAAAAAATGAATTGAAGGTTATCAAGTTGCACACAACGGAATGCCGGCGATTCAAACGTTTATTTTCTGAAGCAACCCTATTGTATGAAATTTTTAAATTAAAACAAATATGATTTAACGAATTATTTTATTTTGTTATTAAGTCCAAAAACTCATTGTTTTGGATATGATTAATAAAAATTTTTATATTTTGTAAAGCAACAAGATATCAATTCTAAACCTTTCCTCCCTATATACATACATAAATATTTTAAAAGCAATCAGTTTTAAAGGAATCATGGAAATAACTTCCTCTAAATAATTTCTATTGATATAAATTCTGAAAGATGATTACTACCTCAAATATAAGTTTTCAGCGCAAACAAATAAATATTCTTGAAATAATTCACAATTTTTAAAAATGCGAAATTTAATTTGGGATACGAAGAAAATCGTTGAAATAAAGTCCGAAAACCGCATATCTGGCAGCTCTGTGCAGAAACCTCCATCGCATATATTTGTATTTATTCATGTCGAAAAAAAAATCAATAGATTTTTATGTTCTATCCCCACAACCTGCTCAAAAAAACAGCCGCAGCAGAAGAAGATTCACGACAGCAAGTAAAATTTCCCTACTCCCCCCCCCCCCCCATTTTTTATGTTGCCGTTTATGTTTTAATACTCGTACTAGTCTTTTTAGCATTCACATTCTATTTTATGCCGACTTTCTTTTCAAATCTTTGAAATATGCTCTCCCTCTCGTTGCCTTAAACAGAGAGAACCATTAATTACAGGATGACAGCTGGTGGGAGAATCAAAGGAAATTTTTGTTATTAGTGCGTCAAATTTTGACAGGTTCTTTTGGCTCATACTCTCCTACTGCTGTCGTCTAGTCTTCTTTCTTCATGGCCTTCTTACATTTTCTTTTGCTTTTGCAAAGCACTTATAAAAATTGTTTAATCCTTCCAGTGGCTGGGTGTGTGGTGGCAAAGTTTTTCTGTATTATTCTCTATTTCTCTTAATGCCCCGACTTGTTAAAAAAAAATTACAAGTGTTTTCTAGTGTTGTATTGTTTGAATTCTTTCTTTGTTTAGAAAGGGAAAAAATGGGTTCAAGTATAATTTGTGCGTGTGTCTGTTTATTTATCTTTCAGACGCTTTGCTTGTTCTATTGTTTGTTTGAAATAGTGGTCGTAGTAGTTTGGGGGTGTCTAAAATTCTTTTACACAAACAAATTTATACTACAAATGAATTTGTTTAACTCTTTTTTGTTTTTTTTTTGTGTTATTGTTTCCATTCACGTTGTGTTTTCATTTGTTTATTATTTGCTTTTGGATATTTTGTGTTTGCTGAGTGTAATAAATTGTAAATTGCTTTATTTGTTTATTGAAAGACGACTATGTCTGCAGATATGTATGTAAGTGTTTTGAATGTATATTATTTTAATTTTGTTTGTTTTTGCCATTGAGTTTGTATTTGGAATTGTTGTCTTTCGTTTGCATTGAAATTGTGTTTGGAGTGGACTTGTCTTTTCCTTTATCAGATGGCCTTGAAGATTGGTTACAATAACCAGGATAATAGCTTAATTAATCTATAATGGAACAAAAAAACTAAACAATATGTTTAAATATTTCGTTATTTTTTACCGCGAAATTATGTCGTAAAATTTACGAAAGTTTTGTATACAAAAAAATTAACATTTTAATAAATTCAGTAAAGTGCGACTCTGACTCGTACGGCAGCTTTTTCTTAATTTTAGCGCGTTTTTTTGGTTTTGCGATTTTTTTTAGCGTTTTTTCTCGTTTCGGCGCTTTTATCGGTTTTTGGCGATTTATTTGAGTTTTAATGATTTATTTTTAGTTTTTGCTTTTTTTTTTGTTTGGCGATTTTTTTGTTTTTTTTGCCGACCTTTTTACTTCTGCTGGCTTTTTTTTGCATATCAGCCATTTATTTTTTGGTATTCTTTTTCATTTAAGCGATTTTTTCATTTCAAAATTTTTTTAATTTAAGGATTTTTTTAGTTTTACCACTTTTGAAAATTAGTTTGTCTGTTAACTTTGGAATTTTCAAAGGGCTTATTCGGAAAAAAATAATTAAGATTTAACAAAAAAATTTCCAAAATTTGTTGTGTAAACCTTTTGTAAACTAAAATAATTTTTCCTGAATACGGCAGCAAATGTTAATCGTTACCTTAATATAGACAGACCCTAACAAATTATTTTTATGATATCGAGTTTTTTGTTTATTTCGATAGAAGAACATCTAACGTGCCGAAAAATGCATAAATCTCGAATTCAAAAAAATAATGACTCAATGCCTTCCTTTATTAAGGTAACGTTATGTGTAATTGTCTGTAAATTACAATATTATTTAAACATTTTTCGTTGCTCGCTTTAGAACATATTTTAGTTTTTATCTATTATATATTTGTTGTTGTATCGGCCCAAGTTTTACATATTTTCTGAAAATTTCAGCTCCGTGGCTCTTACGATTACGAAACTGATAGACAGACGGACATCGTAGCAAAAAACAATACGTTCCTTTTTAACTTTGGTGTAAAAATTGTCTCCATCCGGGATACAAAGTAGAGATGAGCACGTGTGACACGAATACGCACGACTCAACACGAAGTGTTTTTGACAGAAAATCTGACTTCGTTCGTTATCAGGTCGATTCGTGTTGAGCGAAATTGGCACGAGACGACACGAAATTATTTGAGGTGTAAAATATGTATTCATTAGAGGCCTGCGTAAACAGTCTTGAAATGTAAATACGTCTTGTTTTTTAAATGTATTCTTGTAGCATGTATTATACTAAACCAATAATAAATGATGTCGTTTAATAAACGAACCACGATGGATGTATTGATGTACGCGGTGTTGCGAAGACTTCTTGTTCGTAACAAACAATCAAAAGAAGCAGTGTTGATGCGTGTATGCTTGTTATTTTGCATATTATACGTTTGATTGTTTGTGTAAGATGTGCATGGTAAGCTATTATGTGTTTAAGGGTGGTTTATTAAAGCAAGCGTTTACAACTAATGTAATTATGCATGTATTCGTTAATATTTGCGCAGAAAAATAAAAGATCATACACACAACGTGTGCGCGTATATACATGCATGACCAGGTTATCATAGAATTTCCCAATTTAACTGTAAAAGAAATAAATTTCTGAAAATCGAACGCTTAAAAGTGTTCTCCTGCAAAACAGTAAAATAAGACTCAATCACTTTTTCTTTATTACCAGATAAATATTTCCACTCCAGACGACGTTATAAAACCTTGCACATAGTTTGTTATAAAATTTTAGAATACTGCAGTACAAAATCAATGGTTGCTCACATCAATATTAATATTAATATCTAATACTAAAATTAAAATAACATTCAAGACATCACTGAATAATTTATATCAATAAAATTTTAAGCACATGACATGAACTCAGTAAATAAGGGTTTAAAAAAATTAATGCAATATACATATTTGGCTCATTAAAAACCACAAACACTTATATAACCCTGTTAAATTAAAAACAAAAACACACACAATTATTAAAGACTTAAAAAATATATATGAGAGTATATGGCAGTTATTAAACAAATTTAAATAATGCTGGTTCTAATAAATTTTACTTAGAACCAGGGTTAGAAAATCTACAACTTAATTTAAAATATTATAGTTCAAACGAAAATGCCTAATTAAAACAAGGGGGATGTTCTTTTACACAAACGTACTTGTACTACATTTCAATTAACCAATCAAAATGTTTCTTAGAATTTAAAATTTAATTAAAACTTGGTAAGTTTAAATATATTTTTTATTTCCTGTTAATTCTCGCTACAGAAAACACAAGACGCAAAATATTTTCCAATTTGGCAAAATCAAAAGAAGATTGTACAATAAAATACTTAAAATCACAAAGTTAAAGAATTTTTATCAGGCATGTTCTGAAAATCACTTTTTGTGAAAGTGCTTTGAAATCACATGAAAGGTGTTCTGTACACAAAACTTTTTTAATTTTTGTGATTTTAAACCGGTCAGCTTAATGCCTGACGATTTGAAATCACTTGGTTATTTTTTCAATCACTTCGTTTTGAAATTCGCAATAAATTAATTAAATGAATAACTTAATATCTTTTTTATTGATTTTTATAGTAAAATTAGCAATTTTCTATAAAGAATTTATAAAATTACCTAATTTACATTAAGCATTTTTTTCATGAAATTAGTTGCATGAAAATTTTTTATTTGTCAATAAGAGGCCTGGAGGAGCAACTTATATCAAAAAAATTGTGAAAAATGCATGAGAGATTCATTATACGCCCTTTTTTATATAACATTATCTTTTATAGCGCTGCAATTAGCAAATAGAAAAAGTAGCGTGCAACAAAACTCATGAAATTTCATGAAAAAATGCTTAATGTAAATCAGGTAAATGATGAAAAAATTGAAGACACTTTCTCTTGCGAGAAATGTTGTTATTTGCTTTGTGATTTGCATTTGTGATTTTGCATTTACAAAACAAAACAGCAGCTGTTTTCTTGTGTTTTTGAAAGGGTGAAATCACATCGAAAAGTTAAAACTTTTGTTATTTTCAGAACACCATCAAATCAAAATTGTGATTTTAAAATCACAAAGTGATTTGAAACCTTGTGATTTACCGAACATGCCTGTATACCTACAAAGATTTTAAGAAAATGTAAGGAGTAAAAAATTGTAGTACACGTAAATAAATTCAAGAAGTGAAAAAAAGATTCTGTTTTATTTATTTTTCTGCATCATTTACGGGGTTTATAACAGAATATACTATCATTATTTTTGAAGTCAGCAATAAATTAAGTCATTAAAGAGGTGTTGCCCATTTTGTGAATAATTTTTGTTAAAAAAAAACTGCACGACTTTATTAACCTTAAAAGTTTAAATTTTTGCATTGTGAAGACGAAGTGCAAGAAAAAAATTCCCCTCTTTCTGATTACTGGAGCAAGATTGGAAATGCCCTAATGAACAACCCAGTTAACAAATTCATAAGCTTACCGTTCTTCTATCATTGCAAACGACTGGAGATTATCAAAGATAATATTATAGAGGATTAAAAGTCAATATAGAGCACGATTAATTGATCAGTTAATATTAATAATAACGTCACAACTGTAATTTCTTAATTTTATATAACACGTGTGTCAAAATAAAAGTTTCGCATATAAAGCAAAAATCTACAACTATATACAGTGGATCAAAAACAAAGAAGATGTAGTGGCCTTCGTAAACAGCTAGTTGTTCCGTTCTACTACATGTTTGTGAGAATATTTACAATTAACTTTGGTGTTATTTGTTCATTAATAGTTATCACATGTAATTTGGCTTACAAAGCGATACGAACTTTAGCCTGATCAAATCATTAATATAAAAAGTTTTTTTTTTGTTGTCGGTTAAACATAGAAGCTTTTGTGAATTGTAGTTGAAGTCCACTGATGAGTTGCCTAATCTGCAAGAAAATGCATTTAGACCTTCTTAACCAACAGCTCACAAACTTTTTTAAATAAGTTAAATGTTATAAATTTTAATGCATTTAATCACATTTTAATAAAGGGTGTTTTTTATAGAGTGATACAACTTTGAGTTGGCATCACAGCTTTATTTGACCACCCATTTAACAGCTGATAGTTGTTTTTTGTTTAGTTTGCTTTGACATTTCATTATGGATCGACTTACACCAGAGCAACGCGTGCAAATTGTGGAAATTTTTAATCAAAATAATGGTTCTGGTCGTCAAACTCATTTTAAATTTTCATTAAAAATTTCATTTTCCGATGAAGTTTATTCCTGGTTGATTAGGTACGTAAGTAAGCAGAATTGTCGCATTTCGAGTGAGGATAATCCACAAGCTTTTGTCGAAACACCATTACATGCACAGAAAATTACTGTTTGGCCTTATGGGCTGGCGGAGGCATTGGCCCATATGTCTTCAAAAACGATGATGGTCAGAATGTTACTGTTAATGGTGAACGGTATAGGAACATGTTTCGAAGTTTTTTCGTACCTCAATTAGCTGGCATTAATCTTGCTGATATGTGGTTCCAACAGGACGGAGCCACATGCCACACAGCGCGCGCTACAATTGATTTACTCAAGGAAACTTTTGACGAAAAAATAATTTCACGAAATGACCCAATTAATTGCGCCCCAAGGTCGTGTGATTTAACTAGGGTGATCGATTATTCGAGTTTTTCCAGAAACCGGTTTTCGAATAGTTCGAATATTTGAAATTATGAAAAACCCGGTTTCGGTTTTTACAATTCAGGAAAAATCGATCAACCGGTTTTTTAAGTAAGAAAATTATTATACAAAAGTTTTGATTTTAAATTGATTTATTAACAAAAAGAGTTCACAGTTCATGTAAATACTATAAAACAATACAAAAATTATAGTACATAAATATGTGTATATAATATACCGCTGACGAATAAACTCCACACACAACCATCATTTTTACGGTTTGTGGAAAATTGTTAATTAATTCAAAAAAATTAAATATGCCAATATTTAGGATGCTAATAAATATGTTTATACAAAAATTAAAAAAAAATAATTATGACAACTACAGTAGCAAAAATATTAAAAATACATAGGAGAAAAGTTTACATGCAGGCATAAAATACATGAAAATACGTGCAAAATGTTTGATGTCGTCAACTTGTTTGAAAATTCAGTGATTTCCGGTACCAAGCATTCCGGTACAATGGCATCCAAATATGGTCTATTATGTTGTTGTTATTATAATTATTTTTAATTTTTTATTTTTTGTATAAACATATATATTTACATCCTAAATATTGGCATTATTTATTTTTTTGAATTTCTTCCCAAGTTTCCTCAAATCCCAAAAATGATGGGTGTATGTAGAGTTTATTCCTTAATTTTATATTTAATGAATGCATGGACAAGGTGGATATCTGCCTCTATATAAACTATGAAGCAAAATGTAAAAAAAAACTAAAAAACACTTTTTACAACTGTATTTTGACATCCATTGCACACCATAAAGCCAATTAAATTTGCCCCGGCTGTTACCTCATAAAATAATTTCTCTTAAATTTCATGTTTCAGTAAATGTTGCCATGATCAAAAAAAGCTTAGAGCTTTTAAACTAAAAAAACAAAATACTTACGAAAATCAACCAAACACGCAAAATGTACAAATCGAAAAGTATTCGACTTAGCCGGTTTTTAAATTGTAAAAAAACCGGACTATTCGACATTCGGAAAATCAACATTTTGAAAAAACCGACAACCGTATTGTGAAAAAACCGGGTTTTAAAACCGGTTGAAAAACCGAGTCGATCATCGTATTATTTTCTTTGGTGTTATGTAAACTCACTTGTGTACGTCGATAAACCACAAACAATTGAACATCTGGAAATCAACATTCGAAGAGTTATCGGCGAGATACTGCCGCAAATGCTGCGAAAAGTTTGTGAAAATTGGTGTTCCAGATTGCGCCTTCTACGCGCCAGCCGTGGCGGCCACATGGCCGAAATCATATTTAAACATTGATGTCATAAAATTTTTCTATCCAATAAAGACCGTTTCATTAATATCAAAAATATATTACTATGCTCAATGAAACTATTTTTTAAGTTTTAGGTCAGTAAATTTTATATATTTTTAGTTTTATATCGATATTTCGTTAACCTTTGGTTAACTTCTTCAGGATTATATTTATTTTATTTTTTGGTAATTAGTTTTTGTCTTTTTTCCCTTTAATGATTTAAACTTGTATCACTCTATAAAAAACGCTTTTTATGTTTCTTTTTTGTGGACGACATTATCGATGAGATAATCGGCTCTGCTGGTGTTGTTGTCGAACATGACTCGCGCCGTACTGCGGGGATCTAGCCGATCCATCTGGATAGTCCAGCAGCTACAAAAAATATACATAAATTTCTTTTAAATGGGCATATTTGTTATAAACAAAAATCTAATACTACATGACATTTATTACATTTTCCTAAAAAAAAAATCAAGACATATCGTAAGTACTTGTTGTTAATAATCGATTCCTAAATAGTCAAAAATATACACATACTGATATTTAGGAAGTAGACAAAAAGTAGTTCCAGGGAAACCGAAAATATGCAATTGCATGTTTTTTCTTGTGTGACGTTTTAATGCGGTGATAAGATATTTATCCCTTTCAGAACTTTCTATGAATTTTGGCATCCATTTTGGCATATATTTCCATTTAAAGCATGTTTTTGCATGTTTCAGTCTTAATCGCATATTTTTAGCACATGTTCGCATTTTTAGAGCATAATTTACGGTTTTAGGGCATATTTTGATACTAAATATTTTTTTTTAAATTCTATTTATGCTTACAAGCCATTTATCTTATTTTTTTGACAAAATTTTTATTATTATTATTTTTCGCCATCTAAATCTCATTTCGAAGTTTACATGTAGTGTATCAAGTTTTCTTATATATTATTTAGTTATTATGGACGTTAGTTTTACTAAAAATTTGTTTTTGCTATTTGGGACGGACTTTGCCCCGAGTAGACTTTGATGGAACATTGTCAACGTATCAAAGTTTATTTGGATGTGACAGGCAACGGTTTTTATTGGAAAATCTAGGTTAATATTTTGTTGTTTATTTAGATAAAAAATTATAAATAACAAAAATTAAAAATTTTAAAAATCCTTGAATATATCTATAAAATATGTGATATCTTCTAAACGGCTCTACCGTTTTTCTTAAAACATTGTTAAGGACCCTCTCGATCAAGTCATCTTTCTAATCAAAATCGATCCAGCCGTTTGGTCTGTACGTGGACACAGACACACACACACACAACAAACTTATAACACCCCCTTATTTTAGTCGGAGGTTAATAAAAAGCTTTTCTTATTTATCTAAAATACAGTTCCAAAGTTTTAATTCTGATATCGATATATCCTGTAGTTGAAGTTATATTTTTAGGGGAGTATCCAAAAAATAAAAAAATAATACCTATTATTTGATTTAGTCAAAATTTGTACACTTCAAACCCAAATTAATTTTTTTGATACTTCCTAATAATTTTTTTTATGGCTTGCTTCTTTTCTTTATTTTATTTTCGTCTTATTTGATTTTTATAATATGCAAAATGTTGTTAAATTTTTGTTTTAAAAATATATTTTCAGCTACAAATAAACAAATATAATTTGTAGTTTTTCTTTTTGGCCAATTGATTTTATTTTTGGAGACTTAAGTGCATTTTTTAAAGATTTTAGTGCATATTGAATGCGCATAAATACTTTTTTTAGAGCATTTTTATGCATTTTTAATTGCGTATAAATTGTTCACTGGGTTTAATATATGATATCGACAAAAAAAAAAAAAAACTATAACTACGTTAATCAAACAGTTCCCTTCTTTAATTTTTTATTTCACTTCTGGTTCAGTGTTGTATGAGAAAAAAGAAGCTAAAGTAACGACTTACTGACCAAGTAATATGATATTTTAAATTTTAACATAAACACCTTTTTAGACACTATCTTACTCGCATGTCGACTTTTTTTTTTTTTGTGTATGTACATTTTAAAATAAGTAGCAACAAATTATGTGTTAACATGACATCTATAATGCATACAAACAACTACTACATTGAAATAAATACATACACCTTTTGTTGTTTTACCATCCGTGCAAGCTTAATATATAATTAAATACATGCTTTTGATTTCGCGCCTGGCGCTTTTTATCTTAAAGAAGACATTTGTTTTTTGTTTTACTTTTATTGAAGTTTTTTTAAACGCCTTTAAGCTTACGCGTGCTACGTTGTCAGCGGCAGTAGTTGGTGTCATATACATGTAGAGGAGTTCTTTTATTTGCCAAGTTATATTTTAACTTAGTCTGAATTGCCTGCCGGTCTTGTATACATAAGTTTTTTTATGTTTTTAATTAAAATTCTGAAATGCGAATTTTTTTTATGTAAATGCGAAGAAAAGCTATAAATCTTTCAATCAGATACAAAACATACTTACATATAAAAAAAAAGAATTTAAGGTTGCCTGGTTAAAACTAAAAGAAACTAAGCATAATTTAGTATAAAATATTTTTGAAACACGAAAATACATAGGAAGCTGAGAATATAAAAATAGAGATGTGCAAATGTCGTGATTTTATCGTGTCACGCGTGATTCACGTGATTCGTGATCAAATATTATAACTAATCACGCGTGGGTGCGTGAGCGTGATTGAAAAAAATTTACTCGTGCGTGATCGTGCGTGAGCTTTTTTTAATAATCACGCACGAATTCTCACGCTCTCACGAGATAACATTCATGCATAAGTACATACATATGTAACTGTATTCAATCATTTCAAATAAATTATTTTATAATAATAAATGCATATTTGTATAGTAATATGTATGGTAGTATTAGTGGTTTTGAGTACATACCCTGCAGGAGAACGAACTAGTGTTCAACTAGTATTTTTCTAGTACAGAAATCAGCACCACTAGTTCCCAACTGTAAACTTTCCTATAATATCTTAATGCTCAAATTAGCATTGAGTGTGTTTAGAAAACTACTAGTACCATTGGTACTAGTTTAAGACTAGTTTATTACCAGTTCTTTTGTAAAGAAAAATTCTATAAAATTGGTGGTGTATTCCTTTGTTACCCAGTGACAACTTCTACTTAAAATTCGCACTTATTTATCAAAAATTCAGAAGCACTAAAGGGTAATTATTACTATTTAATTATAATTATATATATATTTAATTATATATATATAATTAGATCAAGCTAAAATTTTACTAATTATATGATACCAATTTTGATACAGTGCAAGGGCTCTGTTAGACAGTCAAAATTTAGTTTGCAATGTGGTGCCTTTATAACTACTTCATATACTAGTACTCATCAGCGCTAGTAATTTTACACAACAACTTTAACACTTTCTGCACTAGTTCTTGTCATTCTAGTAATTAAACTAGTAGCTTTTAGACAATTATCGCCTATTCTCCTGCAGGGTAAGTAAAAGTCTGTGAAAATTTTTTAAAATAAATATGTATGTATATGTTGATAAAAAAAGGATTGTAACAAATATTAAAAAATGTAAGTATGTGCAAATTATATCGACAATAGCAGCAACATAACGGTGAAGCGGTACTCTGCTATAAGAGCAAAAAGAAATCGTACCTACATGTCGTTGCGAATTCGTACCGACTTATCGTAACGAATTCGTACCGACATATCGTTACGAAGTCGTGTCAACCATTTCATACAGCAATTGTTACGATTTCGGTAATATTTCGGTGCTGAAATCGGAAGATTTTGTCGACCAATCGCTACGAATTCTTCACGAATTCGGAGCATTTTGTTTGATGTATAGGTACATACACCTTTGTAAATATGTATGTATGTTTCTTAGATACCCTGTAGGAAGTAACAATTGAGAAACACTACTGATACAATACTGCCTTTGTCAACAATACTACTGACGAATTCTACGGCAGAAAATGTTTTTTTTTTTGCTTTAGGGTCCGTCCATATATTACGTAACGCTGTAGGGGGGAGGGGTGGGGTTTGAGTTTTGTTATGATTTGTTATGGTGGGGCTGGGTGAAGTCTTTGAAAATGTTACGTAACAGAAACTTTTTAGTAATTTGTATGTTTTGTCATTTAATATGCTTTTCTCATTTATTTGATTATCATTTATTTAATTGATCATACATCTTACCTTCACATTAATATTATGTATGTATACTACGGATGCCAAAAGGGACTAGGTTTTCTAAAACCCGGGATTTGGGATTTGCAATTTAAAAAAACGGCATCCCGGGACGGATCGGGATTTTTCGGGATTTTATAATAAGAAAAATATTGGATAATCTCATTTATTAGCTTTTAGAATTATAATTTATTATTGATGTAGGTATAAGTATTGAAAAAAATTCTTAATTCATGAAGAAAGTTAAATTCATTACAGAACCAAATAAAAAATTTTTAATGTATTATTGGTATGAATAATTTAAAGTAATATGGAAGTAATATTTGTAATATTTGTATTTGTCGTATCTTTTAAGAAACTTCTTAAAAAAATTAATGCATCTAGGGTGGCAGCCGACAATCGAGATCTTATTTTATTTCAAATATAAGCTGCTGACGAAAAAAAAAACGTTCGCTTGGTGCTGTAATTGCGCTATGAAATAAGGCCCAAGGAAATAACAAATGAAATAAGTTCCAATAAAATAAAACCCAAAAAATAAATCGAGGCCCAAGAGCAAATTTATGAAATAACACCCAATATAAATGAAATAAATCCCAATATAAATGAAATAGAGCCCAATTAAAAATTCCTTAATTTTATTGGACTTTATTTCATTTTCTTATTTGGCCGTTATTTCCGTGGGCTTTATTTGATAGCGCCAAGCGACACCTCTCTTTGTGGACCAATAAAGTTTGTAATTTTTAGTATTTTTGGTAGAGGTACAACCTTCTAGCTGAATACCATGGGTCTATAAAAATATTTAAAACATTTTCTTTCATATATTTATCTGACAAAGTATACTTACATTAATATGTGTCAAAAGATCTTTGGTAGAACCTCCCTAAAGTTTTTAATACCTTTTTGCAAAATTTGCTTTTTGCGTGCGTAGTTCCATTATCATCCACTAAGAAAAAACACCAAACCGAGCTTCCGACTTTGTTTTGTGTGGTACAAAATTCATTACTAATATTTTTTTCGCCTACGACTTCTTTTTATAACCAGTAAAAAGCATTTGATTCATGGCTACTATGATTAAATTTCAACTCATGTTTATTTACAAACGTAAACATAGTTGCACTTAATAAAAAAAATTGTCAGATTTTTAGTGTTACCGAAATCCCGGGATTTCTGCTTAAAAATCCCGGGATTCGGGATTCAGTTTTTTTTAGAATAATCCCGGGTTTTCGGTATTCGGGATTTCGGTATTGGCATCCCTAATGTATACATACATACATGTGCGGAATGTCAATTTTTGATATACGACAATTCGAATTCGAATATTTAAAATGATATCCGCGAATACGAATATTTAAAACGATATTAAATTAACTTTGCTTTTTATTTTAATTTACATTGTAAATTTTACAAAAACACGGGCATACATACATATATACATAGATATGTATATACATATGTATATCTAAGAACCTATTTTTCAACCCAAAAAACATAAACATTATATTATACATATACTTTTTCGTGAGCGTGCGTGATCGTTATAAGTTGTAAACCACTCGTGCGTGATTAAATATATTTTATTCGTGAGCGTGCGTGATCGTGAAAATGTTCAAAATCATTCGTGCGTGAAAGTGCGTGAGTAAAATATTTTTCTGCGTGAGCGTGCGTGCCGTGAGTCAGAAAACACTCACGTGCACATCTCTATATAAAAGGTTATTACAGTGGAGTCCGGGTTTAATGATTTACTGTTATTA
Source organism: Tachina grossa (assembly GCA_949987645.1). NCBI lineage: Eukaryota > Metazoa > Arthropoda > Insecta > Diptera > Tachinidae > Tachina > Tachina grossa. Next base: position 54,873,053 of record OX465275.1, on the reverse strand, counting down.
AAATCATAACGCTGCATAATGGCGGGAAATTAGAAAATAGTTTTAAAATTAAACTACTTAACCGATTTTGGTAAAAACCAACTCTTTTTTAATAGAAGAAGTTTTATATTTTTGAGGATGACAGGGTAGCTCCAAAAAGTGTCTATGTTGGGCGTTTTAATTTTTTTCGGAGCTTGTATTTTTTTTAAATACTAAGCGATCTGAGTGATATTTTTAGTGAATCTGTCTACGCTGAAAGCATGCTTGCAGAACCATTTTATCTTTTATAGTTTTAAAGTTATTTGAATTGAAATTTATGTTTTTAGGCCATCATTTTTTTTTTTTTTTTTTGATTAGGCTTAAGTTCGTATGGCTCTGTAAGCCAAATTACATGTGATAATTATTAAAGAAAAAATAGCACGAAAGTTAATTGTAAATAATCTGACAAACACCAGCAGAACGGAACAATTAGCTGTTTTCGAAGGTAGCAACATCTTTATCATCAGCGTTCTTTGTGCTTGCGATATTTCTTCTTCTTCTTTTTTTATTCGGTACGCATTTTGTACTGCAATTAAGGCAGTGCATTTTATTTTAAAAAAATTTGCTTTCAAGAGATGAGAATTGAAGAAACAGACTGGAAACTTAAATTTATGAAAATTTTCAAGTACACCCTACTTCCAGCATTGGGCGAAAATTGGAACTTTTTTTACGGAAAAATATTTTATACTATAACCCCCGACCAAACAAATGGGTTTTACAAGTTTGCAGTGCGTGTTTGGGTATTTGTGGATCTGTGTTTAATATTTTTCAATATTAATTTCGAAGTAAATAAAATCACTTTCATAGTCATGGGCACATTTGATTATCATATTGATTATATATTTGTACTTATTCCCTGTCTGTAGAGGTTTTATCATTTTTATTATTCTAGTGCATAATCGATTATTGGAAAATAAAATTACACTTGCTTAAAATGATTTAAAAGATGTCAAAGCACAAATTTTATTTTTCAATTTAATTAAAAATTATTTTTTTTTAAATCTCGTTTGCTTTTGCATTAAAAAACACAAATTAAAAATTGTTGCACTGTTTAAGCTTAAATATTTATTTATAAAGAGTTTGAAACTAAAACTAAAAAGATATAAAAAAATAGTACAAAATGTATAAAATATAACACACAATGAACCTTAACAATCGGAGTAAAAATATGTAGTATGAAAAAAATAAAAGTAACCACATAAAAGAAAATTCAATGAAAATAAAAGAACTGGGATATGGTAAAAGGTCTGCTGATATTTCAAACTGAAACAACAATAATTTTTCCAGCAGCACGTAGAGTAATTTATTTTATTGAAAAAGATTAACTTTGGCAGTGAGTATTCAAATAACTAAATGCACTCGTTGCAACAGGAATAAATAAATGCCTGGCAAAGTGGAAGAAGGCAAAAGGTTGCAAACAAAAACAATTTTTTTATGTTCGAAAATGCCAGCAGTTGTACAGAGAAAAATGTATTTTTATATTTTCCAATAAATTTATATCGAAAATAAAAGAAATATGCATCGAGTATGTTTGTTTATTCACATCGGAAACAAAAGTTAAAAAAATATAATAAAAAAAAAATAAAACAAAAAAGTTAAAACAAGGTGAAATACAAAGTTTAATGCAATGCAATTTTTGAATCAAATCGATCAAATTTGTGTTTAAAAAAATAAACATTTTTCATTGAAATGTAGCGATGAGCGATAATCAGCATTCGGTTTAAGTTAAACTCCAATAAAACATAAAGATCTTAGTTTTTTATTAACTTCCCAAATTTTTGGAAATGCTTTTGATATAATCCAATGACCTATTTTAAATAATTTTTTTTTTCTTATAAAACAAGGTCAATGGTTTTGTTCGAATTATTATCGTTGTTCATCCAAGAATTAAATTGTGTGGCAGCCAAAATATACTTTTGAAATGCCCTGTTACAAAAAGTATTTCATTAAGCGCTTCCTATCTTTAAAATTTAAGTTTAAATTTAAATTTAACAAAGTATGTGTATGTGTGTGAAGATCAATTCATCGACTTAAATTCATTTTTCAAAAATAATGCATGCGACATTTTTGCTTTTTCTTTTAAAGGGTGTCCCAACAAGAACGCAAGATTTAAAATTGGCGCCATTCGAAGTGTCATTATTTGACATTTGAACAATTGTTATTGTTTGCTAGTAGAAGGTACGAGGTTAGTAAAAATGGAGCGCTGGACGAATGAACAACGCATTCTCATTGTGAAATTGTTTTACCAAAATGGTGAAAGTTTTGCGGCTACAGTTCGCAAATTTTCGATCAATTTGGGGTCACAATAATACTCCAAAAGAGTCAACTGTAAAGAGATTAATAGATAAATTTGCCGAAACTGGGTCTGTTAGTGATGTAAAGACAACAACGCGCCTTCGACCAGAACGATCGACCGAAAATGTCGCAGCTGTACGTGATGATGTCGCTCAAACGCAGGTCAAGCGCAAACAGTCAATGGTGTTCGGTACCGTGAGTTGATAACCAGTTTTTTCGTGCCTAGAATTGAAGAAATGAATGTGGAAGGCATGTGGTTTCAACAAGACGGCGCCACATGTCATACAGCCAGAGAAACAATTCAATTGCTACATCAGTCATTTCACGGTCGTGTTATTTCGCGTTTTAGAGACCAGAATTGGCCGCCTAGATCGTGCGATTTAACACAATTAGACTTTTTTCTTTGGGGTTTTTTGAAGTCGATGGTTTACTCGAATAAACCGACGACGACTTTAGCCTTAAAAGAGGAACTTGGACGCTGCATTAATGAAATACCGCAGCATTTATGCAAAACGGCCATTGAAAATTTCATTTAAAGATCGCGTGTGTGTCAGCAAAGCCGCGGCAGCCATCTGCCCGATTTGTTGTTCCATACATAACCTCATTTTGTCTACTTTACGATATAATAAAGTTTCACGATTTTTTTTTTTAATATCTGTGTTTTATTTAAAATTTAAATCTTGCGTTCTTGTTGGGACACCCTTTATTAGGTACGTATATTGTACATCAAATTAAGGGGTTTCTTGATAAAAATGTTCACTGTGGCCAATCCCTTCTTCCTCAGCGAATCAAACCTAGTGAAAATTAAGACAATGAATTATACTATTAAACCGCATTTGCAGTATATCTGCATTTTATTTCTGAAATTTTTTAGCAACTCTAGAAACATATGTTATAGCAAAGAATATAAATTGATTATAAATGATTTATATTCTTTGGTCATAGTAAAAACTCTCATTTCGAGTTCTATGAAGGAAATGGCTACTGTGGCCAAAACCTTCTTCCTCAGCGAATCAAACCTAGCTGAAAAAAATGAAGACAACAAACGTACTATTAAACTGCATTTGCAGTATATCTGAATTGTATTGTCTGTTTTAAGTACATATTTTCCAGTGTAAATGGAATATGGAAATTGCTTTGATTCATCGTATTACAGTTTGCTGAAAGCTTTTTTTTTTTGGAATTAAAGCTCAATTTAATTTAAAAAAGTTAGGTCATTGTTGTTGGCTGTTTAGTATATATGCACATGCTTGTTAGTTTACTTATTTTTGTTCTAGTTAAGTCAAACATAGAATAACGTTTTATTTTGTTTGAAACTAATTCTTATATTATTTTGAAGCATGCGTTATTAATAGAAAAATTAGTTTTTAATTTTCTCGAAATTGTTAAAAAATGTTAAAAACTTTGTTTAGCATAAATTTTATTTAGTTATGTTATTTTCAAAGCGTTCAACATACTGGCAAACATTAGAAAACCGAAAATTGGAGCTCCTACCGAGATCATTAAGGACGGTACAAAACATAAAAATTGTTGATTAGTCTGTTGTGGACGACTTTAGCCTTTCGTTTTCTATAACGTCGATATGCGAAAATTTATATTTGGATAAAATTATACAAGGGATTTTGATTTGCTCAATCCACTGTATACGCTGTATATTTGATCATTAATCTGTCAGATTCCTTTGTAACAGACTTTAAAAAAAGGAGGTTAACAATACGCCTTTATTTTTTTTTTTTTTTGGCGGTGTTGAGGGTATAGCTTCCCATTGGTACAATTGTAAAAAAGTAGGCGGGGACGCGCCCACAAATTTTTTATTGAGTTTTGTGATATTCTACTTATTTGAACGCTGCGAAACCTATAAAATACCTTTGGTTCTTGTAATTACACAATTTGAAAGTTTAAAAAATGGGTGGGGTTACGCCCTTTAAAATTTATTATAGTATTTCACGCGGTTCTACTTTACCGATTTTTATGAAACTTATCGCATACCTTGAGCTTTAAAATAGGGCGCAGTCACGTCCTATAATATTTAATAATTTATTTTAAGTGGTTCTGCTTCAACGATTTTTAAAAGACTAAACACGCACTTTGAACTCTGAAGAACACACAATCTTGCATTTAAAAAATGGGCCCATCAAAATTTTACCCTGTATCACTCCGTGCTACAGATATGTTTTAAACCATTCAATCTTTATAAAAACTATAAATTAAATGTAATTATTAATTTTATTTCAACTCAATAACTTTGCAACAATATCTAATGTTCAATAAAAAATTGCACCTCCTACAGCAGAATAGATTTAAAGTAACTCAACGCTTGTGCAGTTTTTTAAAAACTTATATTTTCGGCGTTCTAATTCATTACATTTTGTAAATGTTCCAATCAATTATTGTTTTATCGCCAAAATATTTGACGTTCCTTATATGTATTTCCTTCTTAACCCATTTTCGCCGCCAAAAAATAAAATTTCAAAAAAATCTCACGACAACATTTTTTACTTATGCTGCGAGCTCTTAAAATATTTTAAATACAATCACCCTTATTCTATTTGGCGTCGGCAACATCGTCATCAATTTTGAAACAACATCAATATAACACAACATCAATGCTAACTTTGTATTCCCTAACAGTGTTATGACGACGTTGCCTGTTTATCGATAAATACAATACACATATCCAATATTTGAGTCAGCTGGTTCATTTTGTTTACTATTTTTGGTAAAAGTATTTTTGAATAAGTAAAAGCTTTGTAAATAAATTAAAATAAAATGTTTTTCTTTCCTATTGAGACGATGAAAAAAAAATTAATAGTGAAAATTAGATTTCTCAGACAAGTGATGCATTTGCCAGTTACCCAAGGAAAAGTAAGTGATAAGTTCTCTCATGTTTTTGGAAAATAATGGGTAATGTTCATCCTTTTAATATTTTACAAATATTTTCGGCTGCACAAAAGATCATTTAGGAATGTATTGGATACAATAGAGCCTAACTTTTGAAACAAAAGGGATCAGATCAACGTTTATTGGAGCTTGGAGCTTCCTCCAAAGGTACTCAGTGCTAATTGTTTATATACCCCGCCTTCAGTTGCTTTGCTGTTGTTGTTTGCAACCTTTTTTTTTAATTTAAACCTCAGTATACTTTCCCAACACACTATTTACCTTACATTTTGCCATCCACCACTAGTTCTAATTGGTGGACCGAGGGAATTTACTGCAGTCTAACTTTCTCACTGCACCTCGAAATTATTAGGAAACTACCCCTGAGGAATCCTCTAGCAAAAGAAGGACTTTTCCAACTCTTCCACAAGCTTTTCAACTTGGTTGGGGTTGGTAATTTTAATTTTGTCCATATTATATTTTTCACTTTTTTTAAGAACTTTTTTCAAATAAATATGTACATTTTTATATCTACTTATATTTCACTTTTTTACCATTTAAATTATTTTTCAAATTCGTTGAGGCATGCACACAACAGAACACGACATCAAAAACACTGACGACAAAATGAACGGCAACATCAACATCAATGTTTCTTTCAGAATACCAAACATATGCTGACATGTCATCGATAAATGGATACTATCTACGGGAATACCGATTTGATAAAAAACATTAAAAACGACGTCGTGTTATGTTGCCGACGCCAAATAGAATAAGGGTGAATTTGTTTTACAATGTTGATTTACAAAGGGTTAATTTTATATTTCGTGTACTTCTTCTTATCTTCTTCTATCAGATCTTTGCATTCATTGAAGTCGGTTTTTTTTGCAGAAAGAATTATTTATTTTACATTGTTCTATTCTCGGTTAATAAAAAGTTTTCAAGTATAAAATGTATTTTATTAATATAATTAGAACCTGTCGCTGGTCGGCCAGTCGCCTTAATTTCATTTCAATGAATACATAAAATTTTGCCTTTATTTTATTTTCATTCAATTATACATTTTGTTTTCTCCCTTTTGCACCAATTTCACCCCCCTTTTTTTTGTATAAATACTTGTTAGCTTTAATTTGGACGATGGTGTTTTAGCCACAAAAAAAAAGTAAAACAATTGTTCAAAAAATTTCATTGTAAGGTTGTTTGCCTGCACTTGTTTGGTTGTTTGTTTTATTTTCTTTGTTAAGTATTTGGGTGCAACAAATGTTGCATGTTATGCTTGATGAAATTGTTATTGTATTAAAACAAAAAAAAAGAGCACCTTTTTTTCTTGCAAAACTATTGTGGAAGTGTTTTTTTTTTTTTTTTTGAAAAGTTTTGTAAATAGAAATTGTGGTTAAAATATAATGCTAGTTTAATACAATTACTACTGATGTTTGCTATTATTTTTTCATGTTAAATACAAATATATGTATGTATTTTCTTTTAATGGAATTAATTTACAAAATACCATTAAGCATTAAGCAGTGACAAGAAGCATTTCCTTTTCTCTCCAATAGAAATTTAAGCTTAATTTATTTCGTACCCTTAGTTCAATTATAATTTAATACTCGCATGAGTTTTCTAATGAAAATCTCTTAAGTTTTTTTATGTCTTTGGCTGCTTTTAAGTTTTAGTTAAATGATCCGCACATTTTTGCAGTTTTCTGCTAATTACTTTCAATTAAAATTCATTAGCCGCCATAACAATTAAATGCATTTCAAATGAAACGAAACAAATGAATGAAATAAAAAAAAAAAAAAGAATCCCAAGTACTGCTGCTCATGCACAGAAACTGCACTTTTACACTGTGTTAATATAATTGGCCCATTTAGAGTATGATAAACTCTTGGTAAAGATATGCACTTTGAATTGAGTATGTGGTGCGTTTTTTTTTCTTTACATTTCATTGGTTTCTTTTTATTAAGATTTGCTAAACATACATACATATTTATGCACTCATGTATACTCATTGAATAAATGAAGAATTATGTGTATGGTTGTTATATGTTAAAAAAAAAATTTATAGGAAATGAAAAAAAAAAACAAATCAGAGGCGTTTGATAATATGCAGGGAAATCAAAAAAATATATAAAACTAAAAACATAGGCGCCTACTCTTAGTCACAAATAAACTTCGAGTTCACGCAATGAGAGGCAAAGCGGTGAGCTGCAAAAAAAGTAATACAGGCAAATCCCGGTATAACGAACTATATAATGTCAGGCCCATTCGTTATACCGAAAACTTCGTTATATCGCAAGATACAATATAATTAAATTAATAAGGACAATTTTTTTAAGGAAGCTACCAAATACAAACTAACGGTATCACATTTTTTTGCATTTCCATTGCAGCTGTAGGTTTTGTTTAATATATTTTTTTTCGCCGTTCGTTATACAGAACACACTTTTACTGAAACATTCGCTATATTAAGTAGAACTAAATGCTAGAAATATGTTCTTAGCAAGTTTTTGTTTTTTATTTTGCCATCTTTTCTGTATCATTCGTTATATCCAGTACAAAATTGGAATATTATTCGCCATATAAGGTTGTTATGTAAAATTTGGACGTTCGTTATATCGGATTTTCGTTAAAGCGAGATTCGTTATACTGAGATTCGCCTGTACATACCAAATACTATGGAAGTGGTCACGCAGCGGCAGGGGAAATTTTTGACAGCCAGAGCGGTACCGCTCAAAAATAGAATTATAAACAGTTATACGGCCAGGTTCTGAAAACCATTTCCTTTTGAAATCGCTAAGATTAAAAAACGGAAAAGAGTGTTCTCTTTATCAGATAATTTAGTGCATTCGAAATGAAGTTAGGATAAAATATCTCAAGCATATGAAATCTTAAAATCAAATAAAGGATGCAATAATTGAGCTTTCTTGTTGATTTCTTTCCTGAAATTCGTTGGTTTCAAAACAACCTGGCGGATAGTCTTTTAGAAATGCTGTTCAAATGCCGCTTGTAAACGCTGCTCATTATCGCTCAGACACTCCGCTCTATCGTATGCCGCTCATTGCGTGACCACTGTCTAAGAGTTTCAGGCGAGAGTAATGTATTCGTATATGTATATTCATTTCTATAAGAAGCCGATTGAAGTTCAGCACTCTAGTGCCACTTTGATCAGCTATGCTTTAGACCCCTGCACAAGACCACTTACAAGAACTTTTAAGACATGAGGGATTTTTGAAATGCTTTACTACAGCGAAATATTCTAAAACAAATGCTAAAAAACACTTTTGGCAAGACATTTCTATCAGTTGTTGCAGGTATAGGATTAAAGAAGAAAATATTTTGTGACGGAAAAATTAGTGATGCTTGCTTCTTCATACGCATGGGCGCGTATACAAACGTCATGCATGCATGAATGCACGCACACACGTTGTGTGTGTGTGTGTGATCTTTTATTATTCTGCGCACATACAAACGCACACATGCATTGACATTACGTCGTTTTTCTTCTCAAACCACGTAAGCGCCATTTTTTCAAAATTGACTTTTTTGGTTTTTACGATAGAAAATAACATTTTCCACCCGATTGCATTCTCATCTTGACAACTTTGTATGAAAAAACAAAAATTAAAGCCATTTCCAAAACCTCGTAAGCGCCATACAAAATGACATTTGCATGAAAAACGTATGACTTCCATATCTAAAGCCTGGTACTCTGTTCACAATTTCGTGCGAAATGCTGTCAAACTACATATAAAAGTATTTGGTATGAAATATTTGCGAAATAAATTCGCAAAAGTAGTACTCTGTTCTTGTTGTGTAAAACACGTAAAATCATGTCTTTCCATGCAAAATTAGTCTGGCATCATTTTAGTTTAGCTACGAAACAACATGAGCAGTGCTTTTTTCGCACGTAATTTTGACACGCGAAATAACCAATGGTGCTGAAAAATTTTCACAACTTTGAACAGAGTACCAGCCTTAAAGTTGAAAATAAAAAATAAAAAAAATTTTCCCAAAAAGGTTCCACACCCTCCCACAGGGTCGCAAAGACATGTTTTGTAAAAAAAAAATTTTTTTTAAAACATATTTACAAAGATATTAAGTTTTTTCCGTTTTCTGAAAAATGAGTCGTTGGCGCTTACGATTAGTTGTGTGCGCTTGCTTTAAAAAACCACCCTTAAAGACATAATAGCTTTCCATCAACATCTTACAAATTCACATTTCAAGACTGTTTACGCAGCCCTGTATTATGGTTTAAGCTTAAAAGCAGTGATCTGAAAATAAAATAAAATAAGTTTGTATTGGTAAGAAAAATGAGAGTAAAATAAAGTTGCACAGAAGAATAGTTTTGTAATTTAAAATACATGCTGTGATTATTAATTGTTTGAATATTTTTTGTAAATAAGCAATATAATAAAGGTGTGTAGTGAGTTTCGTAAAAATCGGTGAAATAAAATAAAATATTTTAATGGAAGTAGCCCCGCCCATTTTTCAACTTTGAAATTGTGTAATTACCAGAACTAAAGGTATTTGCTAAGTTTTGTAGCAACCAAATAAGTAGAATATCATAAAATCAAATAAAAAAATTGTGAGCGTGTCCTGGCCCACTTTTTTACAATAGGACCAATTGGCTGCCATACCCTTTTCGATAAGAAAAAAAATAATTTTCACAATCGGTCTAAAATGTACCGAGCAATGAAGTAAAAATGTCAAAGGGAAAAAAATACAGACCAATTGAAGTCGGTTAAAAAAAATTTTGTATTTTATTTTGGTTTTGTTTTTCTTCTATTCCTGCCAGAGATTCTGAATGTTTCGCAAACAAGCCAAAGTGGCTTCGCAGTTTGTGTTTGTTAATAAAAAAAATATATCCGAAATTGGACAACAATTAATTACAAAAATCAATTATTATTAAGGAATATGAGTTTGATGAAAAGCATAAACACGTTTTGTTTTTATTTTTTTTTTATTTTTTTAAATATAGAAAATAAAAAACAAATAAAAAATAGGCTCATATTCATAGTCAAAACAAAGTATACTTTAAGAATTTAAAACCTGTATTTTGGATGGTAATACTGGTTTTAAATAAAAAAAAAAAATAAATATAAAATCACTATTATCATACAAAATATTGGTTTTAAACTCCTAAAGTACACTTTGTTTTGACTGTGAGTATGAGTCTACGTCAATGTTTATACGGTTTGAAGTCAGTAAAATTTTTCAACATTTATGTCATAGCTGGGGAATTTCGATTAGAATTAGAAATCATTACGATTAGAGAAATAAAATAATCTAATCATTAGAATTGAATTTTGATAAAAATTTCAGATTACTAATTGATTCGATTAGAAATAATCAAAAATCTAATCACAATTAGTGACGATTAGCATTTATAATCAAATCTAATCAAAACTAATCCAAAAAATAATTGATTAGATATCTTGATTATTTTTGATTAGATTTGATTAGATCAACTATTTTTAACAATTTTTGTGAAAAGAAAATATTTATTTACCACATTTGTTGCTATATTTACATAATGTAACAGTTTTTGAATATTACATAAAATTGCATTATATATTGCCACATACATATATATATATATAAATAATAAATAAATGGTAAATAAATATTTTCTTTTCACAAAAATTGTTAAAAATAGTTGATCTATATATATATATATATATATATATATATATATATATGTATGTGGCAATATATAATGCAATTTTATGCAATATTCAAAAACTGTTACATTATGTAAATATAGCAACAAATGTGATAAATAAATATTTTCTTTTCACAAAAATAATTAAAAATAGTTGATCTAATCAAATCTAATCAAAAATAATCAAGAAATCTAATCAATTATTTTTTGGATTAGTTTTGATTAGATTTGATTAGAAATGCTAATCGTCACTAATTGTGATTAGATTTTTGATTATTTCTAATCTAATCAATTAGTAATCGTCTAAAATGGCTAACTAATCATAATTAATAAATTTTTCAGCACAATTAAAATTTCTAATCCAATTGCTAATCATTAGGATTTCTAATCATTATTCCCAAGCTTAACCGATGGTAAATCTATAATTATGAATTACAATTAAATCATTTCTCATATTACATTTCATTAAAAATTTGTTTTAAATTAGTTAATTATTAATTAGTTTGTTTTAATTACTTAATCAAAATTTTTTTATTATATAATTAAAAATACATACTGAACTACCCGGTTAGGAATTTATTTCTGGTTAACATTTATTCTAGTTCAATTAAATATTGACTGTCTAATTCACAAAAAATATTTTAGGCTTATTACAGGTTTATTTAACAAATTTCTTATAGAAAGATGTCACGTAATTTCTGTTAACTATACGTACAGAATTTTGAAATTAGCAATGCTGGCCTAAAATTGGGTGGCCAGAATACGAAATGTTAGTGCCACATGTACTGTCTTTTGAATAAACAATTTTTTAGATTACAATTTAATTAGTTTTTATTATTATTTTTACAATTTAAAGTTCTATCGAGCTTAAGAAAACACTATTTAAAATGTAAAAGGTAAGCGAAAACAAAAAGATGTAACCACAAAAATTAATTTTTTTTTTAAATTGCACACATATGAGTGACTGCTAATAATATAGAGAACTAACAAATTCAAGAAAGAACTTCTTTGCACGTTTTTTACATATATTTATGTGTACCCAATTTTTTATTTGTATTAGTAGGAAAACCGCAAGCTGCAATGCAAAATATTAAAACTACTCAAATCCTTGCCAAATATACAAACAACTAAATTTTCTTAAATCTTTTTAAAATTAATTACCCGAATAAACTCTTTGCCTCGTTTTCATTTGGTATACAAAAAAAGTCCAACAGTTTTTTTTTAAATCAAAAAGTTTTTTAACTTTTCGCAAAAGTCATTTAATATTATTTCAAAAGTATCTACTTTTTCTTTCAATCTAGCAGTGGAAACCTTGAATTTAAGCACTTAACTGACATTTAACATTTAATTATATAAAACGCGCAAAAACTCAAAAATGTTTTTGGCGAAAATTTTGCAAAACTTTTTTCTTCTTTCTTCCTCATAATGCATAATTTTTTTTTTTATTGCTAAAACAACAAATAAGAAAAATGAAAAAAAAAAAATAATACTAATTTAAACGCTTGCACTCTATCGTTGAACCAGAAAAACTTTAAACATTAAGATAACTATTGCTCAGCACAACATGCAGAAGTGGCTGAAGCAAAATAAACTAAAGTAGTTTATCATCTTCAAAATGCTGCTAGAACAATAGCAAAAAGAAAAAAAATTAGAAAAAATGTCATTTGAAATATTTATTTAAAGCTGACAATATGATGCGTAATAATGGTAAGAATGCAGAAAATATCTCTTTTTATTTGCTGCACAAATGGCAAAAAAAAACTCTCATTCTTCTTATAGAACTTATGATGATAAAGAAAAAGAAATTGATAAAAAAATTTTATTGCATTTATTATTGCTTTGGAAATAAAGTTTTCGAAATGCATTTATCATTCTCATTTTTTTTTTAAATTCTACTTAATTTGCAAACACGTGTTATGCATTTAAATTTTAAAGTAAAGAAAGTTATTGCAGCGGAAATAAATAGGAAATGCGTATAAAACTAAAAAATACTCAGAGCAAAATTTAAGGCAAGAAAAACTTATATATTAGGGCGGGTCGATTTAAAAATCGCTATATATGTATATATATATATATATATATATATACGTATAATATATGTAAATTTCACATTAGAAATAGTCAAGTTGCATTGAGGAATAAAACTTGAGTTTAAGAATATGAATTTTGCAAAGTTAACTTATATTCAGAAAGTTGGAAATTTTCTCAGAGTAGTGCCGGTTTTTCAATGCCCCGACATATCACTGAATATAAAACTTATATTATGTAAAGGGAGGATTAAATGTTAGATATAGATGATAATGACCTCTGACTGTTTGAATAAACACCGTATTTTTGATAAAAAAAAAAAAAAAATAATTTGAGTTAGGCCGAGTTTACATCTGTGTGTCATGTGCCCAAAAAAGCGTAACCACTAATTGCTAAACAAAAACTGTTTGATTCAGACTCATATTTATATGTATATTTAAACAGTTTCTAATCATTTTAGATTCTACAAAATTGTCTATTAGTTGTGTATGAAACTATTTAACTTAATAAATACGTGTCTGAATCAAACAGTTATTCACTAGTAATTAGTGGTTACGCTTTTTGAGCACAAGTCACACAGATTTAAATTCGGCCTTAGTTTTTAATTATTTTTTCTCTGTAAGCCAATTACATGTAATAATTTTGAAGGAACAAACCAAAGCCAAGTATAATATATTATGACCAGCGAAACCGCAAATATGCAATTGCATGTTTTTTCTTGTGTGACATATTAATGCAGAGATAAGATATTTATCCATTTCAGAACTTTCTATGAATTTTGGCATCGTTTTGTTAGTGCATATTTTTGCATATTTTACGCTTTAAAGCATGTTTTTGCATATTTCAGTCTTACATACATATTGTTAGCATATTTTCGAGTTTTTGGAGCATAATTTACGCTTTTAGGGCATATTTTGCTACTTTGAATTTTTTACTTTAATATGCTTACAAGCCCTCTATCTTATCTGATGGTTAAATTTTTTCGTCATCTAAATCTCATTTCCAATTATCCATGTAGTATATACATTTTTTTTTATATATATTACGCAGTTATTACGGACGTTAATTTCAATAAAAATTTGGTCTTGCTAGTTGTGATGGATTCTGCCCCGAGAAGATGTAAAAGACAACGATTTTTGTTTGAAAATCTGGGTCAATAGTTTGTTGCTTTTTGTAATAAAAAATTAGAAATAAAAAGCTTGTCTTATTTATCCAAAATATAGTTCCAAAGTTTTAATTCTGATATCGCGATCACTTTTGAAGTTGAAGTTAAACTTTTACGGGATTTTGATTGTATTATTTGCTTTAGTCAAAATTTGTGTGGCAATTTTGTTTTAACGTACACTTCACGGTAGTTATTCGTTGTTACTTTTTTTTTATTGTGTACTTTTTTGATTTAAGAAATTTATTATTCGACATATTGTCAGAAGTTTATTTTAATTTGAAATTTATTTGCTGGTGTTTCAGCGTTGTCTATATATTTCATTGTTGCTGTAACAAATCATCAGTGGACTTCAAAGGTGTAGAAAAATAAAATAGATTCAAATCGAATATAAATTATTTGCCGGGTTTTTTGTATTAGTTTCTAAGCCTACTACGATTATTTTTCTTTTGTGATTTTCAAAAAATATTATTATTTGTGAATTCTCAAATAGTTCTTGAAAGTCTGTGCATAAGATAAGAGGTTTGTGACTATTCAAAATGTGTGGTTGAAGTCTACTGATGATTTGTTACAGCAACAATGAAATATATAGACAACGCTGAACCACCAGCAAATAAATTTCAAATTAAAAGTGTACTTTTTTGTTTATTTTATTTTTGTCTCATTTTATATGTAAATTTTGTTGAATATTTATATTTTGATTTACAAATAAATCAATTTGTTTTATTTTTAAGAGCATATTTTTGCGTTTTTAGTGCATATTTTCAAGTTTTTATTGCATATTGAATGCGCATAAATAACTTTTTTTAGAGCATATTTCTGGTTTCCCTGATTATGACAAATATTAGCAGAACGGAACAGCATGCTGTTTTCGAAGGCCGCCACATCCTCAGCGTTCTTGTGTTTAGTGCACTGTAACATACCTAGTAATGTAAACTTTAGGCCCATATATTTTTTTAATGAAAATATAATACGTGAGTTGTTTTGCTTTTTAGATTAAAAATGAAACTTTTAATTTTTCAATACAAACTCCTTTGAGCTCTTTACACTTTGTCCAACGTTTTTTGAATTTTTTTTATACATGCCAAAAAATAAGATTATTTGTTAGATTGTTGGAGTCAAATCTTTTTCCGCTGAGCCATTTCTTCAAGTTTGTCAAAAAGATATAGTCACTGGTTACTACTATGCATAAGGGAGAAGTTCATAGCCAAATGAATGAATTTTTGCCATGGAATCTGCACACGAATTGTGAAACCTTGCATTGTCCTGGTGAAAAATATTTTTTTCTTAGACAAATGTGTTTTTTCAAATCCTTAATAAATTGTCCAAATAAGTTGGCATGCTATTTACCATTGGCTCTTTAATTAACCCTTTTAAAGGTCAGTCAATGTAGATTATACTGCTTACATCTTAAAACAAGTAGTAATTACAAAATAAATATAAAAAAACCCGACTGCGAGCATCTTTGAATTGTTAAATATACTAAATGGTCATTCAAAATGAAAAATCATAAGAGAAATCTAAAGATGATTTTAAAATAAATGTCGAAGGATAAACATTTTGATATAGTTTGCCGACTTTTTACTTATTACGTATTTACAAAATGGCGTCTGTTGGCCGCCATATTGAGTTTTGACTACTGCAATACTTTTTGTTGACTCCTCCAGGATTAAGACAAATCGATTGATGTAAGAATCAATAAAATCGTTCCACGCTTTCGGTTTTTATTGTGACGCAAAGGAACACACATATACATACATATACATACATAGTACATAGTCTGATAAACACAATGCCCTTCTTGCGTCGCGCAGTCGGGTAAAAAAAAACAACGGGCGCAATAACTTTAATGGCTTACAAACTCACCCTAGCCTACTTTGGCTCAAATTTTTGGCTGATGTATACTAATTTTTAATAAAAAAAGTATGTACGACTTGATAAGGAATTTAATCGATTGAATGAAAAAATTAATTGAAAATAAATTAGTGATTGAAATGCTGTAAAAATTCTGATAAATACTTTTAATTACGAAGATTATTGAATTAATAAATATATTAATTAGTATTGTGTGAAAATCACTTAAAAAGTTTATTAAACAAATAACAAAGTTTTATATCGTTGGCTTAGAATATAAACCTGCTAAATCCAATATTCGTAAAATATAACATATCAATGCCGTTTGATGGGGAAATAGACGCCGCATCGATTAGCTAAAATATTTATTTTAATTGGAAACTCTACATATAAAAAAACTTGATGTATTAGGATGACTTATTAAGCTACATACTTGGTTAAGAGTATTTTGTCTCTCCGCAAAATTTGGTAGAAGTGAGTTAGGAGGTTTACACTCTAAGCCGATGATATGTTTTTTTCCAATAAAGAAAATAATTGACAAACAATTTCAACTACTTTGTGATGATATTTTATCAGTGTAGCGATGGAACATTGAATAATAGAAATAATGCAGAGCGCACATAAAATTCTATTTTAGAAAAACTATGGAATATTTAAGGAGTTTAATGTGCTAGAAAGTACTGTGTCTTCATTTCTCTTTTTTTATATTAGTTCTTCTTAAAAAAAATTGCCTTAAGGAAAAACATCCTTGTGAAAAAACACATTTCAGACAACAAAAGACGGGACAAAGAAACATAATCTTTAAATGTACGTACATATGTATATAGTTATATATATTAGGAAATAACATCCCATGTGCATTTATGTAATTTTTTTTTATTAAAAAATAATTCGAGAACAAAGAAATTATGCTTAATATTGAAGACTATTTAAATAAATATTGACATTGTACAGTTTTCAAACAAAAAGGCCTACATTTTTATGATTTAATCCAAAGAGTGTCTAAATTCAAGACCGGCCAAAAGCAATGCCAAAAGAAATACACTGTCATGGCGTCGGATGAAATTCGCAATACGCGTTGAATTCTGTAATAGATCTTTTTTTTCTATAACTTACGTCGGCGAAGGACCAGCAAATTATGTTTTTGTCTTTCCACAAACCCCCCAAAGGAGTCTATTTTTGACTACGGGTGTAGGCAATCCCGGGGCCCCAGCTGGGGTGATGTGGCTTTTTCCATTGACGTACATTTGGTACATTACCCATAGAACTTATGTATTACTACCCAATCTCTGAATATAAACAGAGCAAAGGATGTGCACATATTTATAACAAAAGGAAGACAGGTCCTGTTGATGTCAGTTAGGTGCAGCGTCACCTAGAACTGCCCCTGAGTTCAAAAGACGATAGAGGTGAAGCCCTTGTGGTGGAACTTCGAGGTCTGACCAGAGGCTACTTCTGGTGCCACGGGTGCCGGTTGCCCGACAGTCGAGCTGCTTTGAAGTTTTGAGCGTATGTAGCGGTCGTCAGGATCCTTTGCAAAAATGCCGAGTTCGTCCTACCCCACGGGTTTTAAGGGATGATTTTGGTGTGTGTGTGTGGAGTAGGCACTGGATTTTTGGCGACAGAGGCATGCGTTCATTTCGGATGAGTGGTTGAGCTGTGCCGGCAATGGTTGAGGAATTCTCTTGGGGATCTCGCTGTGGGTGTATACACAACACCTGTGGCGTGAGAACCGGGAGATTAAACGTGCTAGCTGTGGTTGCTATCAAAAACGCTGTGAGAATAGTCTTGGCTTCCCAGTGTGAAATCAATGCTAGTGGTTGGTCTGACGCGGTCAGACAGACACTATTTTAGGTGCTGTTGCCATTCAACAGATAGTACTGTTTTGACAAAGTCGTGCGGGGAAGAGTTTAAATAGCTCAAAGTACCTCAGCAAGGTACTTGAATATAGTACAGGGATAACTATATCAAAGATTGCAACCTATGTGTCTTGAGGAGTAGGCCGTAGGTTCATTCTAAAAGGGTGCATGGGGGCGATGGTCTGGCGTCTTACCTACACCCAGTGCTTGGCACCCATGAGATAAGGCCGTAATTACAGGTGCTCACGGAAAGCTAAAGCACATATGTCTTGGCACAAACAGTGAACAACTGTAACAATTATAACAGCTGATATTCTCTTCGCCGGTAAGGCTCAGTTAACCGAATGTAATGAAATGTTACTGCAACGGTAGGAAACAGCTGATCGATATTGTTATGTGAAATGTAATGAAAATGGTTATATCGATCAGCTGTTTCCCACCGTTCCAATGCAATCGGCTATCTGAGTCTTTATTGTGCTTTATTGTGCGGACAAAATGAAAAAAAATTAAACAGTTGTATTTAGAATTTTCTAAACGAGCCGTCCGATTGTTATAAAACTGCATTCAAATTGGACTACATATATGTATATCTTTAAAGCACCAAAGTGGGCAACCTAGGGTTAATGAAAAATTAAAACCGATGTTATGTTCGAGAAAAAAAATTAAAATTTTGGCTTTTTACCACCCTTGGTCCACTGTTCTGCAGAAAAGGAAACTTCTTATGAATTAAGAACATCATTTGTAACATTAAAAAAAATTAGTATCAAAAGCGCTTTTTGCAGAAAAGGTGGGTTAATTTTTTCTTTATTAAAAAAATGTTTTCCTATTTTTGTTATAAATATTAAATTTAAAAAATTTTTTTTCTCAAATTCCAAAGTTGGAAGAAAAAAATTTTCATTTCACCTTAAGGCAAGATATGTTTTTAAATATTTCCCAAAATATTATCTGCGCCCGGTGAAAAATAAGAAGAGCAAATATAATGAAAAAATCATCTATCATTTTTAGTCCTTTTTATTATAAATATTAAATTTAAAGAATTTTTTTCTCAAATTCCAAAACTGTAAGCAAAAAATTTATTATCCTACCTGAAGAAAAAATATCTTTTTAAATATTTCCGAAAATATTATCTGAAAAATAAGAAGAATACAGCAAATATACTGAAAAAATCATCGGTCATTTTTAGTCCTATGGCAATTTTTAGTTAAAGGATTATATGGCAAGGACACGAATCCTTGTTTGTTTACATAATGCTGTTTCAGTCAATTGAACATACCAAATTTCATAACTCTAGGATGATTGCTTAAATTTTTTTCCGGCTCTTGATACAAAAATGCTACACTGTGCAGCGTCTTAAGGCAAAAGCAACACTTAATGAAATACATTTTTTTTAAACTAAAGCATCAAACACATTCACCACACAAAGCTACCGACTACCAAATGTCAAGGATAGAATACACATGTTTATATGAGAATGATTCTTTTGAAGACAGCAGTGCAAAATGGCGGCAGGTTGTTGTCTATGCTGATTTTGCCGTTGTAGTCCAATTAAACTAATTTCTATTTCTTTGGCTACAATGAGAAAATTCAGTATTGCCAGTATAATACAAAATGTTGAATGAATGATTTTGTTCAATTATTGCATATTATTTAACAGAAATTATATCCAAAAATTGATGTGAAGCATAAATTGATTAATTTTTGTACTTTTACGTGCAATAAGTACATTTTAAAAGAGTAATTAATTTTTATAAATGCAAAACATATAAAAGTGGCAATACTGAACTATGTATTTGTACTTGAATATCAGCTGCAGATGGTGCTGCTGCCGTCTCCAAAATAATTAAGTAGCCGGCTACGAGGTTACAAATGCTGCTTGCGGCGTTTGAAGTCGTGTGTTCGTGTAGCCTGCTGTGGTGAATGTGTTTAATGCATATATTATACTCATACCCATTTGCAATACATACAATTTCCTACAATCCCTTTATCATATACCACCTATTCTGTTCCTCACACCCCTGCCAATTATAAAACTTTTTTTGTGAAGCTGCTACATAAAAATCAAGTAACAAAACTGCAAACTAACAATTGCAGTTTATTTATTTAAAAGAATGAATATACAGCAAAACTTGTACAAAATTAAAAAAAAATCCATCACGACAGCATAAAGTTGGCAATAAGCCAACAAAAATCAGCCATGTGCATACATACATACAACACACACACACACTTGGAACGACAGAGCACAAACTTGGAGCTCTATAGGCCTTAGATTTAAAACACACTATGACTATGCACTATAGTTATATTGTTTGTATGTACATATTTACATACATATGTATGTGCCTATTTGATTGGGATGGTATAAAGGACATTGAACCCAAAAGCAAATTCACACTAGCAAATAAATATTTATTAAATACCAAAAGTAAATATTGGCATAACGAGAACATTGGGAAAACTATACAACACTGAACTAGAACTTATTAGAAATAAATGGGCAATTTTGTACCTTGAATTTAGTTTGTTTAATTTTTTGAGGAAAAGAAAACAAAAGAATGTACAAAAAATGTAATTATTTACGTTAATCCCCCCTTTTACCGCAAACACTATACATGAAGAAAACATCTTTTATAAAACCATAAATCAATTTGGCAATTTCTGCTTCCTTGCAAATAACTTAAACCAACGACAGGACCAAAGGACATGTGAATAGAACAATAAAACACCCCTAACACGTGACAAGGAATTAAAAATAAAATAAAAAATAACAAAGCAAGTATCTAAATCTAAATCGAATCTTACTGCTGCAGTTTTATCTGTATAACCAAAAATTTGCAATTAAACAAATGAAAAGAATATATAGAAGTGAAGCAAAACCAGAATTGTGAAACGTGTCAGTAAATTAATGTTTTGTTTAGTGAGTGAATGCACCACAACACCACCACTGGTTCAACTGTTGAAAATTTAAAGAAACCAACACAAAACACTATTGAAACATAACTAACAATAAGCAGTAACCCCATACCATGATGCCACAAAACAACTCTATTCTGTAGTGGACACTTGCTGGCTGCAATGTACTACAGTACATACATACATACAAACGTGTAGATTGTTAGAACATTTTGTTGTATTAAAATAAATTATCTCTTTAAACAATTTTTTTTGTCCATAATCAAACAGAATGCAAAGAACGAGGGCAGTTACATGTATTGTCAAGGAAGCGCACTTTGTACTTCTATGTTCAATGCACTTTACAACAACAAAAAAAAAGTGGGTTGTTTCATTCACTACAAAATACAATTACATATGTATGTATGCATGTATATGCTTTTGTGTGCGTGTTACACAATATGTAACAACTACTATTGTGTCTAAGTAAGAGTGTGTGTGTGTGTGTGTGTGTGTGTGACAGCAAAGGTTTGGTGAATCATTCATGCTTTTAGTCAGATTCTCAGTATTAGTAACAATGTATAGAAAAGATAGAAAATATAAAAACATATACCGGCAAACTTACTTACAGTGCAATCACCTCAAACCCATGACAATGGATGTTACATTTTGTTCTTATTATTATTTTTTTTAAATTTTGTGTTTTTCCTTTTATAGTTTCATTTAAGTAACGTTTATAAAGTGTCCTCTTTGCAAATGTGTTAGAAAATATTGCAGACAAACGCAGTGAATGAATATATTTGGCTAACAAAAAAAAAAAAAAAAAAAAAATAAATATTATTTTAGCTCTAAATTCTTAAAATAAATGCAATTTAGTAAAAAGTTGTGGAATTTGCAAGCTTTTTTCCAAAATTTTTTGGCCATAAAGGATTTTAAAGGACTTAATAGACACACAAACTTATGAAGTTTTTTTTTGTCAAGTGAACCTTCGACACTTACGGTCACTCTTCAATTCGCACAACTTTATGCGAGTTTACATCTGGCACACATGTGCCTAAAAAAGCGTAACCACTAAAGGTTAATGAAAAACTGTTTGATTCAGACACGCATTTATTACGTTAAACAGTTTCATACTTAACTAATAGACAATTTTATAGAATACAACATCATTGGAAACTGTTTTTTTTATTAATACGCGCAGGTTTAAAAAATAATATTAATTGTTTTTTATTAAAAACAAACTTATACAATTGAAGTTTTATATCATGATACAATAATATAAAGGTAAAACCAACCTCTCTTTTCGTCGCCATATCAACTTTCTGACGTTTGTCCCGATTATTTTTTACTTTCAAAATTAATGCTACCTTATTAATTTATGAAATCCGAGTTTTTTTTTATTTTATTTTTTTTGACGTTCTTGTTTATTAAATTAAAAATAATTGAAAATATTTTAATTATTTCACAAATTTATAAAAAATAAACAGCAAAAAAGTTACAGCAGCACCAACAACGGCAGCAAGCAAGATACAACAGGAAGGAAATTTCCAAATGAAGCAAGGCGGAACTTTGTCTTTATACTCTCTGGTGTATTGTCTTACATCAACTGCGTCCAAGCTATACGCACTATGTGCAAAGTTTTACAAAAGACCTTTTGTGTTTTCACACTGACGAGAGCACAACATCCAAGCAGGGGGAAAATTAAGTAGTTGCGAAATATTTCAATAGAATTTATATGGAAATATTTCGTAATTCGATACCGAGTGCCGCGATTTGCCCCCAGATCTCGGCGACATCTTTGGTCTTTGAAAAGAAACAATAACAAAGCTGTTTAACTGAAATACATATATTAGAGTATGTGTGCTTAGACGTAGCTGCCTTACATTATTCGGATGAAATTTTTAACGGGTTGTAGCATCCTTACGGATATTATTAGACCACGTGGTCCATTTTAAGGAGAAATGTGATAACTACATGTTCCTAGTCCAATCATAGGCCATGTCCTTAGCAAACAAAAAAGAAGAACAGTGTTTGTTAACTCTGTTCAGCTACGTCCAAGGTGTATCTAACTAGGTGGCAGCGCTACTTTAGCTGATAATTTTTTGCTCTATGTGCTTTGTAGCTGATGAATGTCAAAAACTTCTATTTTGTTTTGGTTTTAGTACAATTATTTTTGTGCTTTTGACATTCTTCGGTTCTTTACACAGCTTTGGTTGCCGTATTTTTGTATAACAAATCCTTACGCAGTCACCTGTATAATTACACCATGGCTACGTCCAAGCCATATGTACAATGTGCAAACTTTTATAAAGAGCTTTTTGTAATTTCACACCGACGAGAGCACAACAGCCGACCAGATCTCGGCGACAACAATGCTTGCTGTTACTTTGCAAAGAAACAAGAACAAATTTAAGAGCTTTTAAAGGTGTTTACCTCAAATGCAAATGTCGCAGTATGTGTGTTGTGCTTGATGTAAACCAGCAATAAATTTGCACACGAAGTATATGCAAATGTGTATTATATGTATGAGACAACCGTGAATTCCGCTAATAAAACACCGATGTATCGCTTCTATTTACGGCGTTTCTTTATATGGATGTTTTTAAGAACGAAGTTGCATCCCAAGCCGTAAGGATTTTTTTTGTTATCTATTGAATTAAATAATTAATCAAATATTTGCTTTTGTAGGTCTTATTACACACAGATTTCGTTATTCTCATGTTCAATTAACATTAAAAAATACGTGTTTAACTACAATTTCTAAACTCAAATTACACATTTCAAGAGGCATTCCTAAATAAAAGTTGCCATTATATGTGTGTGGCAACGCTTTCCTCTCTGTTTACAAAAAAACAGTAATCAAATAATTGGGGCAAAAGTCAGAATTAATTTTATACGTCAAATGTGGTTGTACCTTTATATTATTGTATCATGTTTTATATATAACTAACTATTAAGTCCCAAAACACACTGTGCAAGTCTTATTGCTAAGCTGATAAGTTTCAGGGAGAGAGAGAGACAAGGGGAACAGCAACGTTTCTTTTCCCCCCGTCTCTCTCTCTCTCTCCTAATAAACTAATCAGCTTAGCAATAAGACTTGTATAGTGTAAATAGGGACTAGCGAAGTGAAAAAATTAGAAAAAAACAACTAATATATAAATGACAACCTATGTGATTGAATTACAATTAGAATTAACAAGTATAATTATAACAAGTATAATTTAAAAGTTTTAATCAAAAATGTAAACTTTAATGTAAACTCGGCCTTATAGACAATGTTTTATTGCAAAACTGTTTTCAACTTAATTTTGGTTTAATGAAATTTTTAATAAACGAAATTAATTGCCGCATATATACTGAAACCAATTTACTACAGACCTACAGATTCCATTATATTCAGAAAAAATGCACGTTTGGAGCATTTCTCATGATGATGTTAGAACCACATCTAACAAGACGGCCATACAGATCAGGATTAGTGTTATAAAAAACCGACTTTTTTAAAACCGGTTTTTCGGTTATTCCAACTCAAAAAAAAACCGGTTAAACTGTTAAATGTAAAAAAGAATTAATTCTAATTTAAAAAGCAACAAAAAAAACTTAAAAATAGCATTTGTTACACAAAATTTTGTAATTTGTTGTAAGTGCTAATTCACACGGTGAAATTTAGGACGTCTATTTTTTCTTAATTCTCTTTTGAAGATGCTACCTAAAATTCCTTGCATTCATACGATGTTTTTTTTTTTGGACGTCTTATTTTACTTCTCTTCACCCATATAGCCAATAAGTTAGAAGAGCAAGAATAAAAAAATACAATAAGATAGAAGAGTAACATTAAAACGTAACAACAATAACAACAAGAGCAATGTAATGAGAAATATGAAAAAAAACCATGGAAAACAGAAACCGAGTAATTTTTTCTACCCCTCTTTCTTCTCTACACCGCTCGCTTACAAACAAAAAGTGACGTCGAAAAATAGACTTCATAAAAGTCTTCGTGTGAATTAGGTGTAAGAAAAACAAAAATAGTGACTAAAAGAATTTATAAAGGCCAAATGTAAATTTTATGAAGTTTTTTAAAAGTATATTTCAATAACAAAACACAATCCAAATGTTTAAAAGAATAGATTTTAGCGTCAAGTTTAGTTGTTCCTCTAAACTTTCGGAATTTGATAAAATTTCAAAATCTTCAGATTCTAATCCACTTTCAATTGTTTCATTTTCTACAATAAAAAATAGTCTCTTGTAGAGTAGACTTTGACGAAAATTTTTTAATACAAAAATAGTGTAGTTAGGGTCATATTTCTTCTTTGGAAAATTTTCTCACGTACTTTGTCTACGTATGTGCGAAACTGCTATATGATTTTCCAATTGTGTTGAACACAAATTTTAAAATTTAAATGATAACAGTGAGGTACACACAACAATAAAATAAGGAAAATTTAAAATTTTTACAGATATAAGAAAACGGTCGGTCAACCGGGTAGGAAAACACAGTTTCCTAAAAACCGGAAATATGCCCAAAAACCGGGGTTTCGGCTAACCGGTTAACCGAAATTGAAAACACTACTTAGGATGATGCATTGCACATTCCAAATGAGCGATTTAAAAGCCTAGTTATCTCATGTAAAGATCGTGTTAAGTAAGCATTTGGGATACGTGTCACCCAGGGAAGCGAGGCGGTCATTTAAATTTAAAAAATATTAACATATTAAAATCCGTGGCAAAAAGGAAAAAGTGCTCAAGTCGAGATAAGCTGATTCTGAGTTAATGCCACCCGTATAATCTCCATATTTGGGTGACTTTTCAAGAAGTTATAGAGCAATGACTTGCTATTTCTTTTTTTTTCGACTTATAATCTCCCGATTTTCATAATTTAACTGCAAAAGAAACAAATTTCTGGAAATCATCTTGAAAGTTTAAAAGTGCTCTACTGCAAAACAGCGAAATATGACTTAAGCACTTTTTCCTTATTGCCACAGAAATAATTATTAAAATCTACGTCAAACTCTAAAATTAAAAACGCACTCGTAACGCAAAACAAAAAAAAAAAATTAAAACAATGGCAAATATCACAAACAAAATTTAAGTTAAATAGAAGTCACAAATAATGAAAAAATATTAAAGAACTCGCAATTTTAGCGATTTAATGGACAATGTCAATTCTGTTTAAAAAATTTCCAAAATAAATTTTTGATGTGTATGAAGATAAATATTAATTTAATTGGCAGAGGCAAAAACCGAAAATTTTAGCAGAGCGAATTTTAATATTAACAGCCCACTGTTAAACACTTAACAGGGGCCTAATTCCCGCATTCGATTGCGAGCGAGTTATTACTCGAATATGCGAGTTTTTTAACTTTTGGGACCTTCGCATTCGGTTTCGAATAACACATATCGAAATTTCTAATGACAGTATTCGATAACGTGCATACATTCGAATGCAACCGTTCGTGTTTTTACTCGCAAACAAAAAGGCATTCGAAATCATGTTTAACATAGAAAAAGCGAAGGAAAACAAAATGTATGTTCAATATTTTATTTATTTATACTAGATATACCAAACGGACGACACACTCGTCCGTATTCTAGAATCAAAATGTAAATAATTTAAGACTCAAGGAAAATGCATCTAAACGTCATAAAAAATTCATTAAAACACAGCCACACACAAACTTACATACATATGTAATTAATGAATTTATTCAACTCTCTTCCTTTAAGTATTATGGCTTTGATACCAACCAGGGTGACCGATGACCTTTTTCGAAAAGTGGCACAAAAAGGGGATTTAAAAAAAAAGTATCACCAAAAAGGGGATTTTTTAAAAAAAGGGGCAACATTTAAAAAAATTAAATAACTGCAATAAACTTTTGTTTTTAATGTATTATGTTCAATTTATTTAAAAATAAAAGTTTACATTCCATGTAATATCTATATTATATATATTATGTTGAATTTATTTCAAAACAATTTAATACCTACATATCTACATGCATAAACAACACATACATACATATCGGTCATTTACTTCAATAGTGGCACAACTCAAAAAAACCAGTTTTGCAGAAAACGCGTTTTAAGTTTTCAATTTGCATACAACAATGGAGAAATGAAAAAATAATCTTCTCTCAGGAGGTAATGGCACAAGCTATTTGTATGAAATATGAAATACGAAATGCCGAATCTTTCTGCATTATTAACTCAAAAAAACTATTTTTTGAGTCATGCCACTATTGAAGTAAATGAGCGATATGTACATTATGATACCTTAAAGATTTATATCTATATGTATTACAAATACATATAGTGTTTATATAACTACTAAAAATACATGTCATTTTATTAATTTAAATGATATGGTTTTGTTTAGTTTATTAAAAATACAAAAAATATAACATATCGTCGCTGTTTTATCTAACTGACCTATCTAACATTTTAAAAATTTTACAGGAGAGCAGCTTTTATGATTGTTTTATACATGTATTCGTATGGAAACATCTGAAATATTTTTACTGTTATAGGCTCAACAGTAATGTTTACAGTCATACAAATTGTAGACAAGATCTATTATGACTCATAAAGTCTAGTAGTGGACTTAACTCATTTTTCAAAAAAAAGTTCAGTTAAGTCGGTTAGTAAAAAGCGACGATATGTATGTACATATATAATTATAAACTAGGATCGCCCCGTGGTCTCATTTCGACCACTTGACTCGATTGTGTACATGTGTACTTGGAACTACAAAACATATACGAATTAGAAAGTTGTTTGCTTTCAAGCGAATTCAAAACGCGATTTACAAATCTTATACTGAGAATTAAAAAAGCAATTTCATATATTGTGCATATCTACGAAAAAATATGTATCTTTTAAAGCAATATTGGTAGACGATAAGATACTGAAAAGTGTACTACTAAAAGTATGTGTCGTATTTATATAAGATATTATATAACCAAGATATTATCTGTAGTATGTATAATATAAAAATATATAAAAATAATTTTTGGTGTTTGAGGAACCTTTAAAAGAAATTTTAAAAACTGATTATACCAATATTTAGGGTGCTAACATAAATACATGTTTATTTCACAAAAATTAATTCGAAATTATACCAACAAGAATATTAACAAGAAAATTAAAACTGCATTGGACAAGTTATGTTACAGGCATAAAGTACATATCGTACATCCAGTTCAATAGTGTCATAACTCAAAAAATTAGTATTTTCAGTTAATCATGCAGAATAATAATGCATTCCGTAATTTATCTTGTGCAAAAATTTCATATATATAAAAAAGTACAATTGAAAAAAGGGGCAAAAAGGGGCAAAATATCACAAAAAGTAGCAGATTTAGCTTTAAAAAAAAAGGGGACAAAAAGTGGCAAGGCAGTCGAAAAAGTGGCAAATTGCCACTTTAGTCGGTCAAACGGTCACGCTGGATACAACAACAAATAAGAGAAAAAAATTGTTAGATCAAGAGAAATACTACAAACACACACACACACACTCATGTTTTGGTTCTTTTTTAGTTGTAAGCTAATAAATGCGTGTGTAATATGTTTGCATGTAGTAGTATCAACTTTAAACGCTTATAGCTCCAAAAATACTAAACCGATTTTAATAAAATATAGATTTTGCACATCTGTATAAAAAATCCTTTAAAACCATATAAATCTTTTTTAAAATCGTTGCAGTGGTACCAGCGTAAAAGGGATTACAAAAAACATGTTCGCCTATTAATTATATAGAATACATAGAAGATATCAATATGTGCACAAATGTCGTATAAAAAAATACAAATATAAAGAATTTCCAGTTGACTTTAAATATAAAAAAACACACTGACTTGGCAAATAATATTTTGCCTAAGAGTTGTCGGGGAAAATAAAAAAATCAACCAACTCTGGGAGCATCTAAATAACAAATTATTGGTCAACCAATAAAAGAATCGAAAATGTGGCTAGCGGTCTATTCTCTAACCTTACACTAATTTATTGTTATTAAAGCATTAATTAAATCAAAATTAAAATAACATTTATTTATAGTCGTTTCTTTTTTCTGCATATACGTGTGTATGTACGCACATACATATGTTTTTGCACACATTCATATATACAAACATATGCTCTTGCTTACAATTTATTCAGTGTTGTGAAATGAATTTGTATATAAATATACATATTTGCTTTTTTCCATCACTGAAACAAAAACTCGATTCGCTTGGTAACGAGTGACATCATCAGAAAATTTCTTGCCATCGAAATTAATTTCTATTCGAATGCAATTCCGATTATGAATGCAGGAATTAGGCCCCAGTTCTAGCAAAATTAAGGAAATTTATTTTGGAGGCGAAATCTAAGACCATGTGTGCACTAGCAATTCACTTGTGTAAGAACTTCTGCAACCATATGCTGAAGTGTTTTCATTAATTATTTTAAAATCGTGATCTTACAATTTTTCGATGCATTATATGTTCTTGTATCGAAATATACAAAAAACCCGATTTAAAAAAAATAATGAATTGGGGCCTTTCTATATTAAGGTAACGATATAAAAAAATTTTGTATGGTGAATTCAGCTTTTCAGAAGTAAACAAATAATTACACAAAAAACATGCCTACCTGTTACTATTACTAGGTGCTACGTTCTTTAGGAAAGGGATAATGATAGAGAAGACAGGTAGTGAAGGAAAAGATAGAGAAAAGATTCATTCTTTTACAACTCTGCTATTTGCACCCTTTTTAATAATGCACTGCTGCAGCGCCTCTGGTGTTAAATAAGGCGTATTAAATCTTTTTAAGCCATTTTATTAGTTATTTTATTTCACCGATGATTCTGCTACAAAATACCGACGAAAGAGGGCGCATTAGGATTAGTATCTGCTGAAGTCAGTATAGTTCAGTGACCAGTGACTATGTCTTCATCACTTTAACTTTCCTACAACAACAACTGATACAAAAGGACACTAATGCAGATTAGAAAAATTCTTGGTGTTGTTATTTAATGACTGTTAGATATTAGGTTCGAGCTCAAGACCTTCGGTTGTGTGGTCAACGTGCTAACTACTTCAGCCCTTTTTTAACTAAAGTTATTGATTCGTTTTAAAACAATTATTACATATTTTCAATAAAAATTACACATTTAAATTAATCCTAAATTAATAATTAATTAAAACATTAATCAATACAATCACTAGATACCGTATGTTAAAATGCATTAAAATGAAATATATTTAGGTTTCTGTTTGTTTATTAAGTAAGTAGTGCCCAATTATATTATACCAGTTTTTATATCAAGATATGAGGTTTGCAAGTTTTTTTAAGAGTTAATTGAAGGTCTTCAGAGGAGTGGATACCATCATAAATAAAGCGTAAAATATAGAGCATTTAAGAGAGAGAGATTTAATTTTATGTTTTAACTAGAGGTAATAATACAAGTATTCTGATTGATTAAATTAATGACAATTTCAATGGATGTAAAATTATATCTTCGTGAATATTTTAAGGCAGCTAAAAGATTTCTACTACGAAATTCACTAACCCGTTGCATGTATTCAATAACTTTTTTTCTAAATTTTCATACATGTTTTCATCATTGAGTTAAAGCATTATATAAACTAAGTAATCTATATATATATATATATATATATATATATATATACTTAATAGTTTTACTCATAATTTACTAATGTAATTTAAATTATAATCTTAATCCTATAAATCCTAATTTAACAGTTTTATTATATAATTGTTTTTTTATCTTTGCTTTTCCCCAATTGTTATTTTTTTTTCTTTTTCTTCTGTAAACTCTTACTTATATCATCCTTATATACATAATGGGTGTTTTTTATTGAGGTATAGAACTTTAAGTTGGCATCACTTTTTTAACTGGCGGCCATTTTGTCAGTTGTCAAGTGATTAATATTTAGTTTGGTTTGCCATTTCATCGTGAACAGGTTGACAAAAGAACAACGCTTGCAAATCGTGCAAATTTATTTCGAAAATAATGGTTCAGTTCGCGAAGTTTACCGCAAGCTCCGTCCATTTTATGGTCGACATAATCGCCCATCAGAGCAATTAATTCGGTTAACCATGGATCGTTTTCGCACTACGTTTACTCTATGTGATAATACGCATCCGCAGAGACGTCGAACAGTGCGCACCGAAGAAACAATTGCCGCTGTAGAGCAAAGTGTTGAAGAGGACCCGAATGAATCGATTCGCCACCGTGCACAGCAATTGGAGCTTTGTCCATCAACTTTATGGAAGATTTTGCGCAAAGGTCTTGGCTTGCGACCTTACAAGATCCAGCTTGTGCAAGAATTAAAGCCGCGAGACCATGCAATGCGTCGTGATTTTGGTGTATGGGCCGAAAATGAGATTGATCTCGATGCTGATTTTCATCGCAAAATTTTGTTCAGTGATGAGGCTCATTTTTGGTTGAATGGCTACGTCAACAAGCAAAATTGCCGCATTTGGAGTGAAGAGAATCCACATGAGACCCTTGAGACGCCATTACATCCACAAAAACTGACTGTTTGGTGTGCTCTATGGGCTGGTGGAGTCATTGGGCCATACTTCTTCCGAAATAATGCTGGAGAGTCAGTTACCGTTAATGGAGACCGGTATAGAGCCATGATAACCGACTATTTTGTTCCCGAATTGGATGGCATGAATGTGGATGAGTTGTGGTTCCAACAAGACGGCGCTACATGCCACACAGCGCACGTCACAATCGATTTATTGAAGGAAACATTCGATGAGCGCATAATTTCGCGGAATGGACCTGTCAATTGGCCACCAAGATCGTGTGATTTGACACCATTGGATTATTTTCTTTGGGGATATGTGAAGTCGCTCGTCTACGCCAACAAACCAGAAACGTTAGGGGACTTGGAAGCCAACATTCGTGGCGCTATTGCCAACATACGGCCCCATATGCTCGAAAAAGTGGTTGAAAATTGGACCTGTAGAATTGGCTTTATTCGAGCCAGCCGCGGCGGCCACATGCCCGAAATCATATTTAAACATTAATGGCATAAAATTATCCTTCCAATAAAGCCAAATTGATGGACATAAAAACGATTTTCTTGTGTTTTATTTCAATTCGAAGTTCTATACCTCTAAAAAAAACACACGTTATATGTATATTGCATATAATATTTAATTTATCATATATTGATATTCACATAAGTATGTAATTTATTAACATGTTGGCCTATGTTGCTAAAGCTCTTTTGCTTTATTAGCTTATAATTTCAATTATAAGTTAATATAATGATAAAGAAATTATAAATAAATAAATATAGTTGTATAAATTAACATATTGATTTTTGCTTAATTAACTTTTTGATTCATTCAAATCAAAATCTTGATCAAATAATTCATATTTATAATTAAATTTTTAATTTAAAAAAAATAACTTTATATAAAAGAGTATGTTTTCTATTTTTACTGCAATCAATTTTTTTAAACAATAATTTTTTTCTATTTTTATGTGTAAACTTTTAACTATTTTTATATCTCAATATTGCTCCATTATCTCCTCCATAATTATTTTTCTTTTTTTTTATTCCCTGGGTTACCATATGTGGTCACATTCTGCATATGAATTTTAAACGCCATCGTTGCGCATCATCACTTGTATTGTTTCATTGTTTAGTCACTGTTAGTGAACATTTGTTAGTTTTTCTAACTTTATTTCGTTCTTGCTTTATGTTTTTCTCTCTATATTTTATTTATTTTTATTTTTGCATAACTTTGCCATTTGTTATGGGCCGGGGGGGGGGGGGAAGAGAGGTTCCCACCATTTCCGTATTGATTTTTGTTTATATGCTTGTATTTTAAAATTTATTTTTCCAACACATGTTTTCACATCCACATATTATAGAGAATAAAATGAATGAAATTCTCGTTCTTTTTTATAGTTACAAACTACATATAATGGTTGTCTGTTTTTCTAAAAGTTTTAAACTTGTTTGTTTTTTTAACAACTAGAAAATAAAATGGTTACATTTATCATTTTTATTTGAAGAATGAAAAACACGTTGCATACAAGTCAAAAAAGTTATTAAAGCATCACAATTGCATATTCATGTGTTTTATTTTTATTTTTGCTAGCAATTGTAGTGCTGTTAGGTATTTGATTTCTTTTAGCTAAAGGTTGTTAACTTTTTACACAATTTCCTTATTTGTATAAAAAATTGTTGAAGCTGACTAAATAAAAACATTTAAAATCCAATATTTACAAAAGATTTTCCATCAAATTTCGTAACTCTTTTTGCGGTTTAATGCAGAAACTTTTGCTTTCCACGTTTTATCTACAGTCGTAAAATAATCTGTGTTCTTACAAGGTGCAAAAATTGTGCTTTCATCGTTTTTCTTAAATTGGATTTTGACAGCAAAATACAAGTATAAGAACTACATGTGTACATCAAGTTGTATGGAATGCTTTTTATGCTCTTTACACAAAAAAAAAAAAAAAAAAAAAAAAAAAAAAAATGTGGGAAATATTCCTAAAAAAATTATTATTTCAAGAATTTTTTTTATTCTAAAGGTTCTTTAATTAAGCCCTTCCTGTCTTTGAAGTTAAATAAAACAAAGTGTGTGTAAGTTGTCATTGAAATTTTTTATTCGTTGTTATCGAATACAACATCGGGCAAATCTCCACCGCGGCTTCGATGGATGGAGTGTATCTGAAATGTCCATTCACCACATCACCTCTACGTGAGATGACCAGGGGGTCTACTTCGTAGTTCGATTCGAAAAAAATGCTTTCGAATTTACATGTTATAAACCTACAAAATCGAAAGCTTTTTATTCCGTTTCGAATTACACAGTAGACCCCCAGGTTCTCAAATCGCTGATACAATATGTCCGATGTGGCATGAACTAAGCGATCGTAAAATGGACGAGGCACGCAGAACCTTGTTTGAACAGATTACCCATTTAGATAATACAAGTTAATCATTTGATGATTTAACAAAACAGACATCTAATTCCACGATCAGGCCTGGTCGTAGCTTATTAATTTTCTACTAAAAATCTGTATTTTGTTATTGTATTATTTTTCCTTTTTGGGTTTATGGCGTTACTGATTTCATCACGAGTCTCGAAATTGGATTTTCAATATATCTCGATATTTTTAGGTTCTATAAATCTATTCTGACTATTTTTACTATTATTTCCAAATGGTACATCCACAGCCACTTGACATGAGAATGGATATAAAATGCTCACTAAAACGAAAAAATTTTAAAATAAAATTGTTCGGTATTTGTTCGCGAATCTAAAAACTTTCGATAGTTCCTCGAATGTGTGACGATAGCCTAGTGGATGTGTTGGTAATCTAGATATACCAAGTTCGAGCCATGATTGCACCGTTAAAAAATTAAAAATAAAAAATAAATAAAATAAAATTAAATAAAACTTTCTTCTACCTTTTTTGCGATATCGAAATTAATTTGAAATTGACTCACTTTTGATATTGCTAGTCAACCTTCAAAATCAAATGTTTTTTGCAATACAACTGAGCGACAGGTGGTAAAATTTTTCGATTCATTTTTGAGTGTCATTCTCGATAGTTTTACACGATAAATGTTCGAGATATATGTATGTGTATATTCGAAGTCGATATCATTAACGAAAGCCTTGGTGAATTGGGAAAAATAGATTAACAGACCGATTTCGAATTTGTATTAGATTTCGTAGGCTTTGCAAATTTGCAAACATGCGATCATGTTGTGACAATCGCGTATCGCATTACATTTGCGATTGTGACTTGAACTCGCAAGAGTATACTGAAGTGAAATAATGAATTTAGCGTGAATCAAACTTAAAAAAAACTGAAAGTTTTAATAAATAAAATTAAATATAGTTGCTTTTGATTTTAATCAAAAATAGCAATAGTTTCGTAAAATTTTATTATAAAATTTAACATCCTTATTTATAAAACTTGTTTATTAAGGCTTTATTTATAAAGGGGTTTTTAAACAAATTTTCATACAAAATTTTTCTCAAAAAGGCTTTGTAAATAAAGCCTTATATAAGTTTTATAAATAAGGCTGTAAATTTATAAAATGTTTTCTTGTTTTTTGTTAATTTTTTCTTTGCATTTCATTTCATTCCAACAAACAGCTGACCTAAATCATAGTGGCTAGTCGCAAGCCAGACACATAAGTTACAGAACATGTTTGGCGATTTGCAACTCACATGTGATTTAAAAATCATGCGAGTGTCAGAACGTAGTTGATAAACTTTTGAAAAAAAAATAATAATCTGTAATAATTTCTAAACTATGAAAGCGATTGAACCCAAATCCCAACCATCTCTCAAGGTCCATAAACAATGTCAGCTTCCGAGAATTGAATTCAAATCCTGATCAGTTCGGGAGATGTCGTTACTAAAAAAATTCAAAAAAAAAACGTGTATTAAAGAGATATTCACCCTTATTCCAGTTGTCGACATCGACGTCACTTTAACACAATACCAAAAAACTGGGGCTTGCTTACTCGCTCTGGAGAACAATTTTGTGCTACTGACAATCTATTTTCGTTCCCTAAATTCTAGCATAAACCTAGAAATAATAAAATAATACAAAACCGAAGTTCTTGAGCTCGAACCTGATATCTAACAGTCATTAAATAACAACACCAAAAATTTTTCTAATCTGCATTAGTGTACTTTTGTATCAGTTGTTGTTGTAGGAAAGTTAAAGTGATGAAGACATAGTCACTGGTCACTGAACTATACTGACTTCAGCAGATACTAATCCTAATGCGCCCTCTTTCGTCGGTATTTTGTAGCAGAATCATCGGTGAAGTAAAATATGTGATTTAAAAATCATGCGAGTGTCAGAACGTAGTTGATAAACTTTTGGAAAAAAAATAATCTGTAATAATTTCTAAACTATGAAGGCGATTGAACACAAAATCCCAACCATCTCTCAAGGTCCATAAACAATGTCAGCTTCCGAGAATTGAATTCAAATCCTGATCAGTTCGGGAGATATCGTTACTAAAAAAAATAAAAAAAAACGTGTATTAAAGAGATATTCACCCTAATTCCAGTTGTCGACATCGACGTCACTTTAACACAATACCAAAAAAAAAAACTGAGGCTTGCTTACTCGCTCTGGAGAACAATTTTGTGCAACTGACAATCTATTTCTGTTCCCTAAGGTCTAGCATAAACCTGCCAACAAGAGTCGGTTGTTTTCGACAATTAGTACACGTCGATGTCGACAATTGGAATGAGGGTTATTGTTATCGAAAAATTTCAAAACTCCTGCCCAATCAATTTTCTTCACTAAGGAACAACTGTTTCGAATGCCGTAAATTTTTTTAGGTTCATAAATATTTATTGAATGTGATAATTTTTAAGGAAGGAAACAAATACACCAAAGTTAATTGTAAATATTCTGACAATCACTAGCAGAACTGAGCAACATGCCGTTTCGAAGGCACCAGCGTTCTTGTATTTCGTCCACTGTATGTGTGTATCCATTGGTGTAAACTTCAGCTCTATATACGTACACCCAGAGAAAAAGCAGCTTAAAATCAATAAAAACATATTGATTTAATAAGAAACATTAACGAAAGTCTAGTCATGTTGAAATTTCTTATTTCAATATGGAAAAATATTAATTTACAGTAATAAAATGAACTTCTGACAATATGTCGAATAATAAATTTCTTAAAAGTAATAATTTATTAATTTTATTTATTTTTAAGTGTCTCTCTCAATAAACATTTTCTATTATATTTAAAATTATTAAATTAATGTGACGCGTTCTTATTTATAAGTTGCAGCTTTTCCCTGCGTGTAATTTTGAATGGAAATGGAATATGTGAATTGTTCTGATACATTGTACTATTATTTGTTAAAAGCTTTTTATATAATAAAAGCTCAAATTTACCATTCCAATTTTTTTTAGCTGCTGTTTCACACTGAATTCGTTGTGTAAATATTTTATTTAATTAATTCTAAATTATTTTTGACAGTTTAATAACCATTTTTTTGCAGTGTAATCTCCAATAAGTTGATTATTTATTGCAAGTTATTAATTTTCATCACTAAATAAAAATATTTTCTAATTTATGTACGAGTATATGCATGCATGCAGCAAACTTAATATATGAACATCGTCTTTAGAGAATAAATTTATAAAAATTAATAAAGTTGTAGTAAACATGCTGAGCCCTCAACAATGTGTTAAGTTATTGATCAGTTTTGTTTATTTCTTTTAATAAATTACTTAATTAAATATTTTTTGATTATTAAAAATTATATCTATGTTACTATAGTTTAGTACGAGTACCACAAAAAAAAACACAAAAGCTTAACAATAATAAAGTTTAGTTTACAAATATTAAGCCTCTTATAATCATTAATTTGAAGATTTTAAAACTATAGCAGCAACATACGATAAACTTTTTTTTATGTTAAGCTTAGCTGCCAAATAAGCAATAACATAAATAAGTTTCATTAAGAAAGAAAAAAAAACCGATTATCTTTTAGGTTTTTATTATTGAATTTGAAATTCATGATGTCTTAAGGAGACAAATGACTCAAGCAAATATTCAATTTACGTATTACGAGTATTAGCCAAATAAAGAAAATATTTTTGCTCGCATTAAAATTGAGGGAGCTGAAAAGCAGAGAGATATAAGCGAAAAAAACAAAAAAAAAATTGAGTTGAATGGTGGTGTGACTGTTTCGAAAGTACTGCTGAACAAAATCTCAATTATTTCGTGCAATTTTTGGGGAAGTTATAGCTCAATGTCTTGCTACTTCTCTTTTTTTCGAGTGTCCTTTTCGATTGCGACTACGACGATTTCGTACTAGATTCAAGAAAAAATTTTGCAATTTTCTTTAGTGTTCTATAAAATCGTCGCAGTCGAATACGCCCCAAGGGCTTAATTTAGGTTATACTTTGGTATATTTCAAATTGCTTGTTTCATTTATAGTGTATATATAGCCTGGTACTCTGTTCACAATTTCGTGCGAAATGCTGTCAAACTACATGTAAAATTATTTGGTATGAAATATTTGCGAAATAAATTCGCAAAAGTAGTACTCTGTTCTAACTGCGAAAAACACGTAAAATCTATCTGGCACCATGTTTTTCCATGCAAAATGACTCTGGCATCATTATAGTTTCAACTGCAAAAAAACATGAGCAGTAGAGGTGGAAAACTATCTATAGTGTCACTATCGAAATTTTTCGATAGTTTAAAAACTTTATCGATATATCGATTCAAGACTATCGAAAGTTTGAAAAACTGTATCGAAATATCGATTCAAGGCTATCGAAAGTTAGAAAGTATTAAATGATGACAGAATTAAAACATCGGTAGTCACAAAAAAAAATTAATTATCAATAGTATCGATAGTATCATGGATAGTTTTCCACCCCTAATGAGAAGTACTTTTTTCGCACGGAATTTTAACAATGTTGCATACTTTAAAGAAATAAAAGTGTTAACTTTATAAAAAAAAACGCGATTAGTACATGTCAAATTTTTCACGCGAAATAATCAATGTTGCTGAAAAATTTTAGGCTTATAGAACGATCATATGTATAAAAAAATTTAAATTAACATCGAATTTTAATATTTCACTGCAAAAGAAATAAATTTCTGAATATTGACTTAAAAGTATAAAAGTGTTGTCCCACAAAACAGTAAGTAAAATATGACTTAAGCACTTCTTCCTTATTGTCACAGATTTATAGTGAAATACATACTTACATAACTCCTTCTTTTAATAATGAATAACTCATTCAACGCAATGTTGCTTCTGAAGTGTAACTTTTTATGATTGTTTCTTGAAATCTTCGTATCATTATGATGTTAATACCCACAAAGTTAAAATACCTTTTTAACCTTCCTATTATATTCTCATAATTGAACAAAAAAACATT
The DNA here is from genome assembly GCA_949987645.1 of Tachina grossa. NCBI lineage: Eukaryota > Metazoa > Arthropoda > Insecta > Diptera > Tachinidae > Tachina > Tachina grossa. Next base: position 54,834,477 of record OX465275.1, on the reverse strand, counting down.
ATTATTTATAATTTCCAATTTTCAATGCAAACAAAAGAATTTTTTTTTTTAATTTAAAACCTTATTTATAAATTTTCTGCATAAGAACGTGCGTTCAGAAATACTTAAAAATTGCAGCAAAAAAATAAACTTTCATCAATAATAATAATGCTAATGATGATGAGGTTTCAACACCATCACGATGAACTACGTTTATACGCGCACTATTTGCAAATAAAAATATTGGCAAATACATAAACATAACTCACTGTTTGTTCGGCATTAGTGTCCTGCACAAGAGTATTTATAAGACTTCAAGACATGAGAGATTTTTTCCAATGCTTTACTACAGCGAAATATTCTAAAAGAATCGCTAAACAACACTGTTGGCAAGACAAACCACCGAACAAAATTACTTGCCAACAGTGTTGCTTAGCGATTCTTTTAGAATATTTCGCTGTAGTAAAGCATTTGAAAAAATCTCTCATGTCTTGAAAGGTCTTATAAATAGTCTTGTGCAGGACACTATTCGGCATAGCAAAAGTGCACAAACTGGGTTGCACTTCTATTGAAAACTTACTTATGTTGACAAAAAAAAAAAAAAAAAAAAAAGTGTAAATGTACAAAATATCAAATAATTATTTGTATTTATTTTCATTATTTTCTTCTATCAATATTTTTTCTGCAATATTTATCCATTTTTATTTTTTTTGTTATCAAACATTTTTAAGCAAGGCAACCTCAAGCATTTTATTTGCGAATAGTGCGTTAATAAGGAATTATTTTTGTGACTTAATTATTTGCAAATAAAAAATTAATTCGCCGTTTATGTGGCAAAATTCTCAATTTGCAATATCTTTATTAGAGAAAAAGTCGCCGTATAAACGTAGTCTTTGAAAACATATTTAAAAGAATTTTTTTCTGCATATTTTATTTACGAGTACATATTTATAACTTTTTTTATATGTACGTATAAACACAGTGCACTTTGCATTGCTTTCTGTTTGTTTATCGAAGTAAATTTTGTGGCTTAATTTACTCCTATAATCAAAGTCAATTAAGGAGCTCAATAAAGATAATAATCTCAACGATAAAAATGTTTGAAAATTGATATTATAATTACGAGTATATCAAATTATGAGTTCAATTCATATTATTATTATTACACTTTATTACACAAAAAAAAAAAATTAACAAGGCTATTATAATGGATTCAGAAAGAAGAGACCAAAAAAATTTAATTGGTGTTTTTAGGTTCACCCTGCCCTTTTGCTCAATATTTTGTTGTAAAAAATTAACAGAACCTTTCATATTTGGTATAGGATGTCTGGAATCACTTTTATGCTAAAATCTTAACAGGAGTACTTTTGCAAAGAATTTTAATTCTCCAACACACAGTGACACATTTCGCATGAAGGCGGTCTAAATTCTTTAAACTTTGATATAAGCAAGCTCCCGGAATACGACTTTGAAGATTAAAATATATTTACTTCGTCTGCAAAAGTTATTTTATACGTAAGACAGTGTGTATTTTGGTTCGTTTTTTTCTTCCTACAAAAAAAAAAATTATCTCAATCTGTGAACAGATTTTGCAATGTTGTCAGTAAATTGTATTAACAATTTTTTAATACCGTGTGAACGGATAATTTTCGTCTGACAACGTTGCCAGAAAGAGCATTGTCAGTCGATCAGCTGACTACAAATTGTCAGACACTGACAATCGTGTAAACACATTTCTTTGCCATTGTCAAATTATCACTTTTGTTTTTAATGTAAGACAAACAGCGCATTTTGTATCACCCTGTTCAGAGAGCAATAATCATAATAGGGCCTAAAATGTTTGCCTTTAATTTTTGTGTGTTTGCTTTTATAAAAAAAATATATATTGAGACATTTTTAGATTTTAATTGAACTATAGTGCATTTTTAATCAGAAACAATTTTTAGTCAGGCTTAAATTCAGTAATTTCAATTCTTTTATTGAATCAAATATTTTTGTTAATTAATGTGAGTTTCTGAAGAAGAGAAGAAAAATTAAATTAGACTTTTAAGCTGGGGGAAATACCGATATTTTTCTGTGCAGCAACGCACTTCATCAGCACCCTAGTCTATCTACTTGGGTAGAGATTGTTATTAACATCAGCTATTTAACGTAAATTCTAATGAAACGGAATGTGAGAAATGATTGTTGTGTACAAATTTTGAGTGCTTTGTTTTTGTTTTCAATATAAATAGGCAGACGAGAATTTGCACATGGCTTCTATGAACTGGCAGTTAATTTATTAATTTTATTTATTTAAGTATCTCAATATACATTTTGTATCATATTGAAGCTTGTTGAATTAATGTTTCACGTTCTTATTTCTAAGTTTCCCTGAGTGTAGTTATAATCTGGCCAAAAGACCATAAAAATATTCAAAATTATTTACAATTAGTATGTATGTATGTATTTGTACAAATACATATGTACATATATTTGTAAAATTATATACAATTTCATTAAATAAAAATGCGCTAATAATTTAAAATTTTTTTTTTTTGTAAATTGCTTTAGTTCCTTCCCTATAAAGTAAAATAAAAAAAGAATCACAATTAACATATTTGTTTATAAAGCAAGAGGCTGAAAAGAAAAGAGAAAAAAATTTTTATGGCGTTGAGACCACCCATTATTTTCTTGAAAGATGCCCTAAGGAGCAATTTGGCTTAATTTTCTTCATACGTACTTTATAATGAAGAACACACAACACATAATAGTGTACACATTTATTAATTTTTCCTTTCTTCCTACAGCTCATAATATTTTTACGATTAATAAAATTTTTTTTTTATAATTTTATTTCATTTTGCCTTTTTTTTTTGTTAGTCATATAAAAAAAAATTTTGTGGCTTAACAACTCATCGCCGTTTGTGCCATGCCGTCTGACAGCGAACGACAAAACGGTGACTGTGTTAAATAGCACATGCGCCCTTTAAGGGTAAACAATGAAAAAAAAAAAAAAAAATCGCCCTCCAGCTTTTTCTCGGCACATCTTCTTCTCTCATAAAAAAGGCACTACGATACTTTATTTTAATCATTCTCCTAAAACTGACACACAATATCCTTATAGCAAACAATTTTTCTTACACTGCATAATTATATACACATGGATATGTACATATGTATATAAATGTGTGTATGTATGTAAATATGTATATGTGTACATGGAAATATTTGAATGATTTAAGTCTGGCTGCGTTTATACGCCGCGTGATCTTGCTTTTCGGCAACGTGTGACACAATAGAGCGTGTGCATTTCACATAAAACAAGGGTGCTAATCTTAAAAGATCACATCAATTTTATGTTTAGTGCCACAATTAAATAACCCAGTAGAAAATTCTACAACGAAAACCCACAATTTTGAATTTATTAAAGATAATTTTAACGGTTACAGGGCAAGGTTTACATACGTACATATGTATGTAATTATACCCAGTTGGCAATTTCCATAAAATTTTCATTATTGAAATAAATACGCAATTTTACATTAAACGTTGCAAGACTAGCATCCAGACAAAATCCAATAACTGTTTTGATGTATGAGCAGTTGAATAGTTTTTCTTTTAGCGAGTCTATTAGTACTGTTTATGTTAGATTGTCATAAAAGAAACTGTAATCGACAAATATCGTGCAAGGCAAATGTCGAAATTTTCCTAACCCTGCTCTTAGACGTGCAAATACTTGCATGTAAGTTCTTCAAAAATTTTTAAAAAATATCCGTCTGCCTTGCAAGTTGCATGTTGACTTTTTAAATGCAGAGTTGACCATATCATTAAAAACGTTAAATTTTAAGGGAACCACAAAACTTTGAACTTTATACGTATTGTTTATGTGGAGTGAGTTTTTCGAACTTGCACTTGCGCGTGTAAACCCTAGCTGCCTTATCTATAAAAATTATTAATGCTTATTAATGGGTTAATGGAACAGATTAATTTATTCAGCCTTTATAAAACCGTAATATTTTTTTATATAAATAAGGCAGTAAGTAAGTAGTCGTTAATGAAACTGTCCTCTGCGACAAGTTGGCCAACAGGTTAGGTTAGGTTAGGTTTATCTGGTTGGTCCAAGACCTCGCATAGACCGGCATTGATCCTTAGCGATACCAGCAAATGAAATGAGAACCTGTTAGTATGGCAGCCTAGTTCGTGGTGCCTGTATCGAATGACTCCCACACAGATTTAACAAATTTTAGCAACCTACACATTTCTACTCTCGATACAATCTCAAGACTACGAAAAGTGTAAGCACCAAGATAGTTATATCTAGTACGGCTTAAAGCCGGGCAGTGACACAGTAGATGTTCCATTGTTTCCATTTCTCCGGGTTCCTTACATTTCCTGCAGGTACCGTCGGCTATTCGTCCTATTTTGACAGCGTACGAAGCTGTCCAGCAGTGCCCAGTTAATACTCCCACTAGAAGCTTACAGTTGCTTCTAGTTAGTGATAAAAGGAACTTAGTCAATTTGTGATCATAGGAGCTCCACATGATTTTAGAAGTTTTGCAAGTTTTCGTCGCGCGCCAACATTTCTCCGCTTCTTCCCTCATATTAGAATGTATGATCTCTTTAAGGTATTGAATTGGTTTTCGGATATTTACCGTTACCTCAGCCGGTAATAGAATTCCCCTTTTGGCCAGTGTATCGGCCATTTCATTTCCCTCTATCCCCATGTGTCCCCGGATCCAGAATATATGTACTTGTCTACCAGTACATAACATATCCAGGGCCTTTCTACACAGGAGCACAACCGAGGAGTAATTGCAGTCAGCTGAAATTGCTTTAATAGCTGCTTGACTGTCTATATACAGATTTACACGCGCATCCATAGTTAGAGAGGTGAAGGCTAACTCTGCTGCCATTTTGACAGCATAGATTTCCGCCTGGAAGATGCTACAATGATCAGGAAGTTTATAAGATTCCTCTATATCGAGCTCCCGACAGTAAACCGCAGCTCCTACCCCTCTATCCATCTTTGAACCATCAGTGAAAAAGTTAAAACCAGAACCACTATGATTAAGACTTTCCAAATAGCCTTCTTCACTTATAGTGATCTGTGGTTTGGTAAAAAAGTTCGTCACTGGAATGATGTAGTCCGAGCTACACTCCATGTTTTCTAGTAATTTGCTGTGACCAAATGATCTGTACGACATCTGACCTGTTGTCCTTAGTCGGATAGCTGATTTGCATGCCACGTTCACTGCAATTAGCTTTATTGGTTTAAGGTCCAATATAACGTCTAAGGCTGCAGTAGGTGTACTCTTTAAAGCTCCAGTGATGCAGAGCTCTGCTAGCCTCTGGATACTTTCCAGCTTTTTCAGGTATGATTTTGTCTCAGTCGCCCTCCACCATACAAGTATTCCGTAGAGTAAAATTGGTCTAGCTATCGCTGTGTATGTCCAATACGTAAGAGTAGGTGAAAGGCCCCATGTCTTGCCCAGCATTTTTTTACATGCATATAGAGCAATGGTGGCCTTTTTAACTCTATCTTCTATATTGTACCTCCACGTCAGCTTACTATCCAAAATAACCCCCAGGTACTTTGTATGTGTTTTGGGCGAGAGCGATATACCGTCTAACTTTGGTGTTCTCCATTCCTTTACTTTCCTATTAGTAAAAAGCACAAGGTCAGTTTTTCCTGGGTTTAAGTTCAAACCTACCCTTGTTGCCCATCTATGAATATCCCTCAACGAGGATTCCATTAGGGAGCTAATTGTATCGAGGAACTTACCAGTTATAATGATAGCTATGTCGTCCGCATATGCTGTAATCTTAGCTGCTTTACCCTCGAATTCCATGAGAATTTCATTTACAACCAGCGTCCAAAGAAGTGGCGATAGAACACCACCTTGGGGAGTTCCTCTCTTAGCTTCTTTGTTTACCTTGGCATTGCCTAATTCCGCAGATACTATTCTACATTTCAATAGGTTGCCTATCCAGTTTTTAACTTGCAAGTTAGCCCCGGAACGATTAACACTTTCCATAATTGCGTCCGTAGAGACATTATTGAAAGCGCCTTCGATGTCCAAAAAGACCCCTATAGCAAAGTCCTTATAGTGTAACGATTTTTCGATTTGTTCAACAACATTATGAAGTGCTGTTTCAACCGATTTGCCCTTTGTGTATGCATGTTGGTTGGAAGACAGGATATTTGGATATACAAATTCTTTGATGTGTATATCCAGAATTCTCTCTAACGTTTTCAGTAGAAAGGACGTCAAACTGATAGGCCTAAAGTCTTTTGGATACATATGGTTGCTCCTACCTGCCTTTGGTATGAATACAACCTTGGCAATCCTCCATGATTTTGGCACATAATTCAGTCTGAGACATCCTCTAAATATTCCTACTAGCCAGGGAATTATCCTCTGTTTACCATACTGTAGTAAAGCCGAAAAAATACCATCTGGTCCTGGTGATTTATATGGTTTAAAGGAATCGATTGCCCATTCCACCTTACTAAGGGAAATGACGTCACAATTCTCAGTATTTAATTCATTTGTCATTTCTGAGCGAGGGGAGATCTCCGTGCAACCTGGGAAATGTGTGTCCAGGAGAACTTCCAGCGTTTCTCGGCTGCAGTTAGTCCAATCGCCGTTAATTTTACATATTGTGCTAGGCACTGATGGATTGCTTGCAAGCAGCTTTCTCATTCTGGCCGTGTCCGTAGTTTTTTCTATATTGCCACAAAATTTCTTCCATGAATTTTTCTTGGCCTTTCTCACCTCTTTTTTAAAAGATCTCAGTGCTTTTTTATAGTCCCTCCAGCATTCAAATTGGTCTATGTATCTAGCCAATCTGAAGAACTCACGCAGGTCACGTCTTTGTGCGTCTAGATCACTACTCCACCATGGTGGTCTAGACATACGTTTTACGCGCGAGAGGGGACATGCTGATTCATACGATTTTGTTATGGCTTTCGTTAAGCAATTAACAGACTTTTCAATATCAGCCTCACTCTTAATCGATTTGGCATTATAAAGATTATTTTCAATGTTTTTCCTGTAATAATCCCACCTAGTATTGCGTGGGTTCCTATATAATTTCTTAAGCTTTGAAACTTCAGATAAAATTCTAAAAGCTATGTAGCAATGGTCAGAGAAGGACGGCTGTCTAAGCACCATCCAATCCTTAAGTACAATATCTTCATTGTTAACAAGTGTTAAGTCCAATACATTCGATGATGTAGGACCTATATAAGTAGGTTCCTTCCCTCTATTCACAATCACAAGGTCAGTTTGCAGTATGAATTGAATAAGTGACTCACCTCTTTCATTGATGTCCTTACTTCCCCATACAGTATGATGTGCGTTAGCGTCTGTGCCTATCACCAGTTTTTGTTTCTTCTCGCAGGCTTCTTTAACGAGCCTTTGGAGCTCCGGTGGAGGTGCCTCAATTATGTGTGGCATGTAGCATGATGCAAGGAGTATTGGCTCATCCTTGTCACCATCTACCGCTACAACAACTAAATCGTCAGTGCTGTAATTATACAAAATATATGAATTAAAGTTCTTCTTAATTAGGATAGCTGATCGTATCCTGCTTACCGTCTTTGAGAAGTATGTATGGTAATTACGTAACTTTAGCCCAGAAACCCTGTTTCCCGATGAGATCCACGGCTCCTGGACTAACGCCACGTCATAGTTGCTCTCCTCTAAGGTAAGGAGAAGCTCAGTAGACGCTAATTTACAATGTTGGAGGTTCACCTGAAGGATCTTTAACTCCATCTTCAAAGCTCACCTTTCTAGAGTCCATATCAGGGTATGGGATCTCTCGTCTCGGCTCCTCCAACTTTAAGCCGGCTGTAGCAGCTGCCAGTTCGCTCTCCAGTTCCTCGGCTTCTATAGTGTTATCGTTTTTGTCATTGGGGTGTCTCTTCTTCAGACGTAGGTAGACACTACCTACACCCCATGCCATCTTGCCATTCCGCTTATAAAGAATGTCCTCAGCATTCTTATTAATCTGCAGAATGTAACTCTGGCCCTCTGACTTCGGTTTTGCCACATGCAGTACCCTCCAATCCTTCGTCGGAATCTCCGGGTTTTGGTTTTGTAGAAGACGAAGAGTGATATCCGGCTTCACTACACGCGGAATTATGACCTTCGCCTTCGGTATGATGGGGATGTCATCCTTGCTCACAATCCGAAGTTGTGCACCAGGCCACAGGTTTTTGAGTGTCGGAACAACTTCCTTCAACCAATCCATCGACATTGTGTCCCTGCATCTGATGAGTTTCGCACCATTGAACCAGCTAGCTCCTTCAAAAGAAGGTAGTGGTTTCTCCGGTTCCGTCTCCATCAGTGCAACAATGGCGTTGAAGATAGCCGTTTCCGCAACCTTCCACTGCTCCATTGTCACTTCTCCAAAAGGTGCACTTTTGTCAAGAAGTCCCACGATCAAGTGTCGCTTCGCTACCTCACTGACGTTAGTGACCGCGGATTGTGCTTTGGAAGCAGCTTGGGAAGTGGATGGTCTATCTTCAAAGCTGTGTTTGGACCTCTTCGCAGTCGACTGTGAGCCATCAACCGATCTATTCCTTTTGTCACTCTTCTGCCTCTTACCGGGCTTATCGCTGCTCGATGCCAGTCTTTTGAGCACGCCCTCCTCTATGCTATTTGCATATCGGGGATCAGTGGTCTCAAAGCGTTTTTTATCAGCGAAGTGTTCACGGCCTTTGTTCACTGCTACCTCAGCCCACTTAAGTCTGTCTAACTGTACAGAAGACAGATCTTTCTGTGAGCCAAGGAGGTGTACAATCCGTACCGCCGCTTTGTACTCTGACAGAGCCTTAATAGCCTCCTTGTTCTTCGGGGCTCTCTCTCTTTTAATTGGAGTTGAGGTGGAAGAACTCGGCGACTTCAAGAGCTCGATCTCTGATTGCATATTGACGCAGGTAACGTTTTCAAGGTCCGATTCTGAATCGATCGAGGCACTTGAGTGTTCCGCGTTCTTAGATGCATTGCTTCTTGCCATTTCAGTAGCACTACAACTGCTGTGACCTGTTTCCATCACAGTAGAGGTTTGACCGCTGGCGACACGCAGAGGATCATGACTTCCTCCGTGCCCGCCGGTGGACGCAGTCAATTCAGCCACCGACGTTTGGGCGTATATTACCACCCGCTTTTTAACTTCTTTCTGACTCATTACTTTTTTTTTAAAAATTTGCGTTTTATACATTCCGCCATGTACAAGAACCGCCGACCCTCTGGGTAACAGACGCGGACCAGGACGCCGTCCAATACGGAGCAGACGCGCCTGGATTTTAATCGCCATCCCAATCCTAGCCATGGTCCATTCATTGCATTACAAGAGAAGGACTCACAGACTGAATTGGAATAACGATTACCTCCTACCTATGATCAGAGCTCATTCCAATAATGTACACAATAGGCAATACATTGTGACACTATGTTCAAAACCCTGACCTTAGCCGTGTATCACTTAGCACACGTTACCAGCCGGCACCCACGAGGAGGGTTTGGTAGAAGGATTTCTTATGCCGGCCTTGGCCAACAGGGTATTTAACATTTTTTTTTACACATCTGTTTTCATTGTTAAATAATAAAGTCTACTAAATAGCTTGTAGTTGTTATGTCTGGGCATTATTTATGTAAGAAAGTGTGTGTGTGTGCCTTAATTTTGTTACTGAAAGGTTTCAAATTACATAATTTTTATTTTAGATAAAAATGTTTCCAAATAAATATATTTCATTGTTATTGTTATTGCCACCGCCAAAAAAGGACCTTAATTTTTTTTTCTTTGTATATTTATTTTTTAACATTTGGTATTTCTAACAAAATAACAATTGAGTAAAACAAAAAATAAAGACAAATTTTAATAGCCAAATATTCTTGACTTAATTTACTACATGTATTACTAGTCGAACACTCGAGCAATAATATTGGCAATTATTGCCATGGCAATTGTCAAATTCGATTGCCGACACAAGATATTAGAGTGTAGACCACATGAATATGTGTTCGAATATGTATTCAGCAATAAATGTTAAAATACTTTGCTGAGCAATAATCTCTTAACACATGCTGTCAAATTGAAATCATATTAATTTTTATTCAACAAAACAGTAAAGAAAAAATGTTTGAAATAAATAAAATAAATATCATTTCAATTTACAATAAGCATAAGATCTAATACAGGATAATTAAGGTATGTATATGCATAAAAATTCAAATATATTTAAATATACGTGTTCGCCACCTCTGGATACATTGTTGAAAACAAGCAATTTGACGTCATCATTCTGCCGACGTTATTGCTTGTGTTAAGACACATCAAATTGCTCGTGTGGTCGTGCTGTTATGCATCTACCCAGTGAACATTTTGGTCACATGTCCGATGTCCGAAAAAACTATGAAACAAGCTGCCATAAAAAATGTTATGAGTAAAAATGCTTGAGGCAAATTATAGCATTCGATATCAAACGAAATTTCTAGATATTTTCATTAAAACTCTATTGAATTATTTTGAAATTACTTTCGATACCGAATGCCATAGTTCACACTAACTTCTTACTTTCAAATAACCATTTAAAGTAACCATAGTATAGGATTAATTATACTAAAATTTTATGGTCCTACCCATAGTTTAGAATTTTCAAAATGCTAAAATTGTTGATAACTTTTAAGATACTGGCTGTAAAATTTTATTTTAAGTGACAATATTAATATTGCATGACGTTTGTATAGGCGCTCATGGGTATGAAGAAGCAAGCATCGCAAATTCTTCCGTCATGAAGTATTTTCTTCTTTATTCCTATACCTGCAATAAACCGAATTTTTTTTTGTAGGCAGTGTTGTTTAGCGTTTGTTTTAGAAGATTTCGCTGTATTAAAGGATTTGAAAAATCCCTGATGTCTTCAAAAATCTTGTAAGTGGTCTTGTGCAGGGATCTATTATACATAAGGCTGTCGGTTTGCAAAAGAAATCTGACAAATTTTCATGTTATACAAATTTGATTTCAATAACACAAATAAAAATTCTTATATGCAGAATAATAAATAAACAAACCTTAACTATATAATTGCCCTTTGTCTAGCGTATGCACGTGCCATCGATTAACAAACTTACTCTGCGTAAATATTTTCATTATTATACACACAAATACTGGCACTACAATTAATCCAGGGACTGACTGACTTCGTTAAGGTTTTTATTTATGGACAGGTACGATGTAAAATTACCGTTCAGGTAGCTCAAAAATATATTCATTAAGATTTTTTTTTCAATGGTCATTAATCAATTATGTACTACAATATTTTTCTATACGATTCATAATTGTAAAATAAGTAGCACACCTGGCTTTAAACAAAAACTTACTACAATCTATTATAGAGCATTATAAAGTTTTGGGATAGAAATATTAGTAGCAAAAAAATGTTATTTAACAAAGCAGTGTTATTTTTGTACTTTTTGATGTTTTTCACCCCTCTACAATGTTGTCAAAATATAGCACTAGGGTAGTTTAGTTTCTATTGAATGACAGCAACACATTTTAAAATTCTTCAATGGAACATTTGTGACTAAATTGGTGTGTACAATACAATAATTTTATGCATTTATTCTATGAATGCCGAATTTATTGAAGTAGATGAAAAATAGCTAATGAGGTAGAAGACTGACGATAGTTATTATATTCAGAAATATAATAGTTTTTTTATGTTATAAACTATAATGGAATTATAAATTAATGTATGACTACAGTAAGTTTATAATTGCTTCTTTGGAATTAATAAAAATTTAGTTCCTTAAGAATGACTTCTAGTGCTTTTCTTCACTGGTATGATATTTATAGATTTGATTCCAGTCTATTGTAACAACATTTAGTTAACTGAATCAAAATAATTCTCGTTTACCATTTCATTTCAAAAAACGCTAAGCTAATTTTCTTCATTAAATTTTTATAAAAATTTATTTGTGCTGAGAGAAAAACAACACAGCTTTCGAACTAAAGCTATGTACAGACGGTTGTCAGATCTTACAATACTGTTAGTAAAATGTGCTAAAAATTTCTAACAACCGTGTGAACTGTAGCATAATCATTGGCAAAGTAAAATAACCAATAAAATGACTACTAAGTACAGCTTCAAAATTTAATACGCCTCATTAACACCAGAGGCGCTGCATCACTGCATTATTGTCAGTCAATTGCAAGACTAGCAGCTGACAACACATTGTCAGATATCTTACATATGATATGATATTGTATATTGTATATTGGTTTATTGGTTTATTTCCTGTACAACAAGAGTTAATCTTATATTTACAGTACAGAAACGGATTTCGTTAAAAAAAATAAAAAGTTAAAAGCAATTGCAATTATTACATTCGAATTAGATGTTAATTAATAAAAATATATAAAAAATATAATTAAAAAATAAATATATGTATATGTATGTATGTATATTAAAAGATTGCACATGATATAACATAAAAGAATTACCTACACATTTTTATTTAAAGGAATTAACTACAAATCTTTTGAAACTATTAGCATTGCTGTTCAATTGCTGACATAGTGGAAGATTATTCCAAAGTCTAGCGGCATGCACATAAAATTGCCATTCGGAGACTAGGTATTGATGTCGAGGTATTGTAATGTTTCGGTTTCGTGGCGATTGACAAAAACGTATATTTTCAAAAATATATTTGGGAGTTTGAGTGTGTACACAGAGAAAAAACTGCCTCATAGAATCAATAAGATTTTCTCTATGAAACGTTTTTAGGCTAAGGGGTATCCCAGCAGAAAAAAGCGAAGATTTTTTCATACAGATTCCTTATTGTTTTTACGTGATAAATCTTATTAATTTTATCAAGAAGAAAACCACATAAAATCAAGAAGAAATCTTATTATTACCAACTTTTTTTTTTACTCAATTTCCGTTATTTTTGGCACCAAAAAAACAATCCATAGAGAAAAACTTCTTGATTCTATTGGGTTTTCTTATAAATTGTAAACTATATGGATTTTTTTTATTGATTTTATTAGGTTGCCTTATTGATTTTTTAAAAAAGGCTTTCTTCTTGATTTTATTAAGCTATCTTATTGATTTTTTTATAAGGATTTCTCCTTGATTTTATTAGGTTCCTATATGATTATGTGTAAAGCATCTTATTGATTTTTTTAATAAGGAAATCTTCTTGATTTTATGAGGTGTCTGGTTATTTCATATCTATAAATAGACACAGACAATTTTTTTCATGATCTTTTTCGTTTTGGTATAAGCATGTTTGCAAAATTATTTCAATGGTTATTCAGACTGCTTGTTAGCATTATTGGTTAGAGTGTTTGTCTATCATTCAGAAGTTTGCTGGTTCAATACTTGTCTCCTTTCAAAGTATATGGTATAGAATTTAAATGAAAATATATAAGCAAAGCACAAAGAATAAAGAAAGACATATTTTTTTTTATTTTATGAGGTCGCCTCATAAAATCAAGAAGAAACTCTTATTAAAAAAAACAATAAGATAACCTCATAAAAACTACAAGATTTCTTCTTGATTTTTTCAAAAGGGTTTTCTCTGTGAAATTAATAAGAGTTCCTTATTGAAAAAAAAACCATAGAGATTTCTTATTAATTTTGTTCTATTTTATGAGGTAATTACTAGGCACTGTGTTCTCTGTGTATTATTTTATGCGGATTTTTAACAGGCTATCGAAGCTTACTCCATAAAGGTTTTTAGAAACAGAGGAAACATGATCAGATCTTCTCAATCCATACACATACCATATAATATTTTTAAATAAAACATTTAATTTTCTTCGACTAACAGAGTCGCAGTTTGCAAATAATTCACACCCATACAATAACGAAGGAACGAAATATGTCTTGGCAAGCAATATTCTAATTCTGATGGGTGTAAAGCATTGTGTAGACCAGAGAGTTCGTAACTTAAAATATGATTGACCAACCAGTGAGTTTACATGATCTGTCCAAGTCAAATGGTTATTAAAAACTATTCCTAAATTTTTTGCTCTCTTAACTATTTAAATTTTCTCACCATTTAAAGCGATATACCCAGAAATACAAGGATCTATAGTTTTTTTTACAGATAACAATACATTTAGATTTTTTAGGGTTCAAACAGAGCCCATTTGCATTAGCCCAGATATAAATTTGATTTAATTCATGATTTAAGTGTGAGTTGCCTGTGGCGATACTTAAAGCAAGTTGTATGTCATCTGCATAAAGATGGATATTACACTTTGAAAGTATTTTTGGCAAGTCATTTGCATATATTGAAAATAAAAGTGGACCTAAGATGGAGCCCTGAGGCACTCCCATTTTTAATTGTAAATTTGTCTGACCAAATATTGTTTGCAAGAACCGATTGTGTTCGATTTGAAAGGTATAATGAAATAAGTTTAACTGATGTAGCTGAAAATCTGAAAAAGTGTTTTAATTAGTGTGGCATGGTCTACCGTGTCAAATGCCTTGGAGTGGTCAAGAAATACCAAGAAATTTATGTCCCCGTTCTCCAAACCATCCTGTATGTGTTCACCTACTTCAACTAGAGCCGTAACGCAGCTATGACTTTCGCGGAAACCAGATTGTTTACCAGAAAGCATTTTGTTGATATTATTTATATATGAAATTATTTGCTTATACAAAATTTTTTCCAGTATTTTCGAAAGAAAGCATAAGATGGCTATTGGTCTATTATATTCACCATTTTCTTTGGGTAAAGGAATAATTTTTTGTATGTTTCCAATTTGAAGGAAACGTAGAAGACGTAATAATATTGTTTAAAAAGTGAGTGACGTATAGGATAATTAGAGGCATAAGTATTCTCATAAATTTTGGATGTAAGTTGTCAGTTCCCACTGCGTTTGATTTTATTAGTGAGCACGTAGACATGACGTCAAATTGTGATATACATGAAAATTGAAAATAAAAATGCCTCAATTCATCATGGGCACGTGACAAAAATATGTTCAGTTGGCAATCACTGTTCACTTGGCAATCACTAATGTTCGAAAACAAAATAAACGGGAGAATGCAACAACAAAAGTAACATAATATCCACTACTATAATACTTCTATGTATGTACCGACGGTACATCGAATAAGTAAAAATAATTAATGTGATGATCGTAAAAGATAAGCAAGAATAGTTAAACATACGTAGGTAGAGTAATATAACTTCGTGCTAACCTAAATAGAATAAATTCAGTAAAGTGCGACTCTGACTCGCGCACGAAGGGTTCCGTACGAACACTAGATATGTAATTTAATACAAACTTCATCCTATATAATATATAGTTATGGCATTTTTGCGTTTTTGAGGTCTTTTCGGTTTTTTTGTTTTGGCGCTTTTTGCGTTTTTTTTTCGGTTTTGACGATTTTTTTAAGTTTTGGCTATTTTTTTAGTTTTGACACTTTATTTTCTCGTTTTGGCGATTTTTTCGGTTTTTGGCGTTTTTTCATTTTGGCGATTTTTTTTATATAATTTTTTTTTTTTAGTTTTGGCAACATTTTCGCGTTTTGGCGATTTTTTCGATTTTTGGCGTTTTTTTCATTTTAGCGATTTTTTTCATTTTGGCGATTTTTTCGAATTTGGCGATTTATTTTAGTGTTAGATTTTTTTTTTTATTTTTGGCGATTTTTTTAATTTTTGGCGGTTTTTTTTTTGGTTTGGCGATTTTATAATTTTCGGTTTTTTTTAGTTTTACCGTTTTTGAAAATTTCAAGTGTTTGCCTCTTACGGTTTCCAAGATATAGCAAATTGTCAAAATTACATAGTCAAAATTGCATTTACCTCCCTTTAATTCAATTTTTTTTAAATTTTAGTGTTAATTGTTATAGTCTGTATAAAAATACACTAATTTTACAAATTTCAACTTTCAATATATATATGTACATACAATTGTATGTATATTACATGGGATTTTAACATTTTTCGTTGCTCATTTTGGAATACCCTTTAATTTTTAATTCTCATGTATTTGTTGTTGTAGCGGCCAAGGTTCTACATACTGTGTCCAAATTTCAGGTCTGTAGCTCTTACGGTTCCTGAGAAAATACCGTGTGACGGACAGACGTACAGCGTAGCGAAAACAATAGGGTTCCTTTTCACCTTTGGTGTACGGAACCCTAAAAATTAAAAAATGGAAAAACAGGGGAAATAAATAGTGATACTTACATATGTATTTACCAAAGGTAAATCAATAATTGTACACAACAATCATTTCTCACATTCCGTTTCATTAGAATTTACGTTAAATAGCTGATGTTAATAACAATCTCTACCCAAGTAGATAGACTAGGGTGCTGATGAAGTGCGTTGCTGCACAGAAAAATAATCGGTATTTCCCCCAGCTTAAAAGTCTAATTTAATTTTTCTTCTCTTCTTTAGAAACTCACATTAATTAATAAAATATTTCATTTAATAAAAAGAATTGAAACTACTGAACTTAAGCCTGACTAAAAATTATTTCTGAAATAATTACCGTTTACGTCATTATCTGTATTTGTGGCGGATGAGGAAAAATTATAAAAGAACGGATTTGCTTGGATCACAGGAGCTTTATTGAACGTTTTATTAAGCATGTTTGCATCTACATTTATATCTATGTTGTTCAACTGCTTGCCAATACCAATTTCGCGAATGAACACATGGTAAAAATAATTGCCAGATATTTGTCAGACATTTTAATATTGTCAGCCGTGTGAAGTTAGGCATCTGACAAAGGTATCATTGTAAGAGAATTCTTTCTATGGGCAACAGTGCACACGCTTGATTTTAAAGAAAAAAATATATAATAATATGTATGCAGACAAAATCGTGCAGACAAAATCATTGCAATTGCTTTTTTATGGTCCATTATAATTTATATTTTAATTTTTTGCATTTAAAACAACAACAAACATTTGATATTTAGCAATTTCTAACAAATGCTTTGAGTCTGGCAATGCATAACAGCAGATCTGAAAATTTTTGCATATGACAAGCGTGTGAACTGACAATTTTTCGACTGACGAATTTGTAAAATGAATTTATGGTCATACAACTATCTGGCAATAAATTGTAAGATTTTCTACCTTGTGCTGGCATTTTTGATTGCCAGTACATTGTCAGCACATTGCCCGATCTGACAATCGTCTGTACAACGCTTAAAGTGTAGATCACGCGATTTTTACAATGTACCAATTTTCTTCGGCTCCCTGCAATAAAGTCATAAGTAATAACCCAAAATGTCATTATTACTTAATTAATTCTTGAATAAGTCTATATTGTTTTATAACCAATGCAGTGTGATGCAGTTACGTAATTATATTTCAATTAGTTAAGAAATAAGGCAAATTCACCTTGTTACTTATGAATTTATTTCAGTGAGCCGACGAAAATTTGGACATTGTGCCAATCGTGTGATCCAAGCTTAAGAGAGATAGAATCATAAAATTTCAAAATCGTATAGCTGACTTGTAGTTACAACGTATCGTGGCAAATAGTAAAAAGTGCTTAAGTCGTAATAAGCTAATTTAAAGTTAAGGGCAATATATTAATTATTTTATGATATTTTTCAGAAATTTGTAGCACAATGAGTTGTTGCTTACTTGTCTTTGACTTATAATATCATACGAAGTAAAAGCTTAAATTAGCTTATCTGTGGTTATTTTAAAATTTCATTTATTACTCGTAGTTGCAGTATGTAGTTTGGAAACTTTCTAGGATATGGAAGGATATTTTGTAACATTTTCGTTCAGGGCAGGTCAAGGAAATATATTTGTTAAATTCTACAAACTCTTTCCTTTTTCTTTGAAGTCAATGGTTTTTAATAAATATTTTATCGTAATGTGAAAAAATATAAAAAAAAAATCATACTTAAGAAATGCAAAGTTTGGCTTTCTTAAGCCGAAATTCACAGTCTATAGTTAACTAACGCCCGTGGTTTAACTAACAATTTTTCTAATCAATTTCATTGGTTAAAACACCTTCATTAGTTAACTAACGACTGTGAGTTTGATTCTTAAGCTTAAATTAGACGTTACATAGCCATAATGCCATAGCCATAACCAAACCAAAATTCAATTGGTTTCGATGGTGAGAGTTATGGCGTTGTGGCGAGTCACCTATAATCAAATACAGTGTTGCCCATTAGTTTGGTTCGAACGGCTGTTTTCTATGGCTATGGTTATGTCACGTCTGATAGAGCCTTTTAGGTACAAATTCACCGTCTATAGTTAACTAACTCGCGTGGTTTAAATAACCATTTTGTTACAATTTCATTGGTAAACCACATTCATTAGTTAACTAAATTTGAATTTGAATTTGAGCCTTAGCGATACAAATTTAATTAAATATACAAAATAGTGCGAAGTTTGTCACGACTTTCACTTTATCTTTACAATTATCTTACAATTCAAACAGCTTAAATTTACATAGTTAAAGCTTTTTATAAAACTTTTTACAGATAATAAATAATTTCGGGGACATTACTGCTTACAGTTTTCAAAAATTTTCTCTTAAAAAAAAAGCTGCAATATCTTATGGTGTGGCTCTTCTTTTGTATCTTTATTAACGATTAGTTCTTATCTCTACATACCATCAATTGCAATAAATATGCTTATTGTATATTCATTATATACTTTACAAGCATTAACAAATTTTCGTTGTCATCTTATAAATCTTAATTAAAAATACATTTTGTTAAGATTGTTTTGAAAACATTTTTTTATAATCGTTTTTGAATCAAACGAAATTGCTATCGCATCACCACCATCTAAAATACATAAATTTACGAGACAAAAATCTTTTGTAAAACCTTAACTACTTATTTGCTACCTTAAATATTTAAAACATAATTTTTAACAAATATTTTAACAGAAAAATATTTGCATAAATTAATTTAAATTTGTTGTCTGCATTAAAACTTTTGCTTGTCAATTTCTTTAAAATATTTTCAATAAAATATTTAATAATATGGAAATTTCATAATTATAAATGATGATTTGTTTCAAGTCTAATTCGTTTAAAATAAATTCACGATATTTAAAGAAAAAGTTAAAATAATTTAAAAAATTAAAATATTTTTTTAGCTGGTTTTACTGGTTTTTTTTTAAATAAACTTGGACAAATTAAAAGGCTTTTTCTAAAGCTATTAATTTAAAGCTTTTTATCTTTAGTTATACAAAAAGTAAGTTCTTTTTGTGTGTGTCATAAATTAGTTGAGAATATTTATCATGTCAAACATAAATCTTAATTGGTCACATTTGAAGATGGAATGATAAAACATTTCATGCCTGCCGACATAATTTTTGAAGCACTTAAACCATTTGCTTTTGATGTTAAAAAAAGAGAAAAAAAAATAGTAAAATGCCCTATACAATGTATTAAAAAAATATTTCTTGAACAAAAGCACTTTTATTTAATCATGATTTATATATTTATAAGAAATTTTTAGCTAAACTTTTAATCGACCTTGCCACTCCTTTTGTTTAAAGTAGCTTTTTTTATTGAAATTTTTAATACTTTTTTTTTTAATAATCAGCTTGTGTAAAAAAAACACTTAATTAAACATGCTATTAAATTAATCATTTCGTTGGAATTTCAGCATAATTATAGTCTCAGGTTAAGAAAGTTGAATCATTTTAAATATAAATTTTTCGAGTTGACATTTGAGCCTATTCAATAAAAGATGAAAGATAAATGTTGAAGTGAAATGAAATGTTATACTGGAATATAAAAATACACGCGATTATTAAAAGATATGAATTAAAAAAAATATTTCTTAGAATAAAAATAAAGAATTTCTCTAAATATTACTAAACTTTAACGTTTTAAGAGATGAGGTAAGGAATTGAATGTGAAAAATAATTTAGAACTATTTACATATAAAAGTTCTTGGTGCTTAATTCTATTTCTTTTTTTTTTCTTGGGTATTGTTACAATTAAGTGAAAATTTAATGAATTATTATAATCCCAAGTTATTAATTTGTTTTATTTTGGAAAATGTATATTGTTTATTAAAAATATATTGCATTTTGGTGGCTTGAGCCCTTCATATACGCATCTCACACAGAAAAAAACTAAATTTCATTTTCAGTAACCAAATTCCTTGAATCAGTAAATATTTTATTTGAATGCGGTCCTACAAATAATTTTGTAAATTCTGATAAAAATTTTGTAAAAATTTAAATTAATCATAGTTCGGCTGAGAGAAAATTTTATTTCAGTGTGTTGGTGTTTATCTTGCTTGTTGATAGGAACAACGTGCTGTTGTGCGGTTGTTGTTGTTGTTTAGTTGTTGTTTATTTTGTTTGATCGTGTTGTATACATGTAAATGCCGAAAAGTAGCCGACAAACGTCGTGGCCTGTTTCTTCTCTACGCAGTTTTTTTGGTACAAATTAATTTAGTGGAACAGTACAGAATATTTACTGAAACTAAGTTTGATTTCAAACAAATATTTGTTTAAAAATTTTTTGGGAATAATTTTTTCTGTGCAGCAACCAAATTCATTGAACCAGTAAATTTTTTGTGAGAATGTGGACATACAAAGAAATTTGTAGATTCTGATAACAATTTTGTAAAAATTTAACTGAAAAAAAATTGTATTTTTAGTTAACTTATTATGGCATTAGAGCAGTGTCCCGCAAAATTAAATATGTTTGTATTGGTGAGAAAAATGAGAGTAAAATAAACTTGCACTTGAAGAAAAGTTTTCTAATTTGAAAAACATGATGGGGTTATTAATTGTTTGATTTTTTTTTGTAAATAAGCAATTTAATCAAAAGCTTAACTAAAAACAAAAAATTTAATAATCCATTCAACAATGAGTATATAAATTCCAAATTAAATTTATTCAAAGCTTTGTAGATACTATTAAAATGTGTTATTTTTAACTGTTTCATAACATAAAATGCATTGCATATTGCAAAAAGCATGTTTTATCACGAAATATTTCTTAGCTTCCATAATTATTTAAATTTTTTGTTGCTGTACAAATTTATTAAATTTGAACTTTAATTTCGTTCCGTGTGCTCAAAAATATTAAACAAAAAACCAGGAAATAATTAATACATGCGTGCACAACTTAATTCGTCGCTTGCTCAGTGACGACTAAATGAAAGAGCATAAGCATGTATGTGATTTTCATCCGCACAATTGTGCTATGGCTTGCGGGTTACTGCATTAGAGAAAAAAGTTAACTGAAACTCAAAATATTTTCAGTCAAATTGATTAATAGGAACAGAAAACCATTTTTGCAGATTTTTTTGTATTATTCAGCAAATTTTTTTTTTATAATTTACAAACAAATTCACTAAAATTTTTCGTATTATCAGACAATAAATTAACTGAATCAATAAAAATTCTTAAAATTTTTTTTTAAAAAATTAGTAAAAGTTTTATCTGAAAAAAAACTAACTGAATCAAATGAAAGGTTCAACATTTTTTTTGCTTTCAAAAATTTGCTTGTTTTTATGGTTAAGCATTTCGTTCCCGCTTTTGGAACACGTCAGTCGACCTCAACCCAAAAAATTTTTGAATTTAGCTAACAAACTCTGCATGTTTATAGTAAGACTCTTAATACTATATTGAGAATCACAATATACAAACATAATAAGTTTGAAAACGGCAAACAAAAATCTTTAAAAAAATAAAATGTTTTTTATATCTATAAAATAATTTGTAGACAAAATTAAAAAAAAATCAGACAAATTTTTTTACAGTATATAAAAATAAATTTAACTGAAAATAACAAATTTAAATATAAAAAAATAAATCTTAAATTTTTTTTTGCAAATTTTGCTTTATATAGATAATTTTTATTCTATAGTTTTTTTTTTACATAAAATAAAATTGGAACAAATAATTTACTGGAACAGTAAACAATATTTACTGAAACTAAATTATATTTCAAAATATACGTTTGTTTGAAAGTTTTTTGGGAATAATTTTTTCTGTGCATTGTTTCTAGAGCAGATCATCAGGGAATTTTTACCGTAATATTTGTTATTCTCAGCTGAGTTTCGAGTGTTGCTTTTTGCATGGTTAAATTTGTGAATCGATTTAAGATAACTTAGAAAGAGGATTCTCTGCCCGGTTGCAGTTCCTTTTAAATAGTCGTCATAAATGAAGCAGTAAAAAGCCTTTATTTCTCAACTAATTGAAAAATAAGGACGTGATTGCACTTTACTGCAGTGGAAATAAAGACATACATATATTCTTATTTAAGAATTAATTGAGAAATAAATCTGTTTTCGTTTATTACTGATGATTTGATTACAGTGAGCCCTCGAAAATCGGTACATTGCACCGATAGTGGAATATCGGCATTAAACTATATTTCGCTTTGACTATGAATATCCGCCATTGACCACGGCAGGCTACACACTTCAATATGGCGAAAATAGATTAAACCTCTTTATGATTATTTTGACGACAGCAAGGCCACACGGATCCAGGTTACTGTCCAAGCTGCTTTTGTCGTTGTAGTCAATTAAAACTAATTTCTATGTTTGTTTGTTGGTGAAAACGAGCGAATATAGTGCTGCTTATAAAATACTAAATGAATAATGAATGATAGCTTACAATTATTTGAAATAATAATAATTTATTTCATATTATTTATTAGAAAGAACATTCTAAAATTAAGGTAAGGAAATATATAAATTGACTCATTTTTATACTTTTACTTGATATATGTACATATATATCTTATTTTAGGAACATTTTAGTAGAGTAATTTTAATTTTATAATTATGCCCCTAGTTATGAAAGTGGTCTAAGTCAAGTTTCCAAATATGATATAAATCTTAAAATAAATTCAGTAAATATTTAATAAAATAAATAAAAAATATGTTAGGTTTATTACAGGTTTATTTGACAAATTTCCCATAGAAATATGTGAAATAAGCGCTTAATAAATCTGAAATATTTTTTATGAATAAGGCAGTAAATAAATTTATATAAATCGTGACTAGTAGGACTCTAAATTAAAATTTTGCATAAATAAACATCTTTTTTTTTTTTTTTTTTTTGATTTGTTCAAATGTAATCTATTAAATATCTCGACCAATGAAATATACGACATAGAACACTTTCATAATTAAGGGTACAATTGTGAAATATATAAAAGTGGCACCACTGAAATATGTATTTATTCTTGATTATCAGCTGATGCTGCTGCCATTTTCAAAATAATTAAGCAGCTGGCTACAAAGAGGCATTTGCAGCTAACGGCATTTTAAGTTGTGTGTTCGTGTATCCTGCTGTGCTGAATGTGTTTTATGCATGAGAGTATAAAGTCACATTTTCAGCCCACTGCCAAAAAAAATTATGGTTCACATACATTGACTTCCAAAATTATTGATACTCATGGACGCTTGTGGTGAAATAATCTCAATCAATTGGGGAGTTCACAATAGTATTTTAAAATATGTCTTAATATTGCACCGTTTCAATTTTAATACTTTTTTATATAACACATATATACATATATATTTTTCGGTGTCTTTAGGTACTTTATTTAAATTTTTTTTAGAAAGCACCCGTGTTTGGCCTACAACACATATTTTTGCCTTATTACAAGAATTAGTCCAACATAAATATTCGGCAACTTGCTCGATGTGTAATATCTGCTTTATTAAAAATATTTAGGCACTAAGTACACTAGGTTTTAGTTATATTTTTTCATAGATTCCCTATCCCTAAAGGCAGTGATACACTATCATACAAAGTCGTGCGATCTACGAAAATATACATCCTTGGTGTAATGAATTGCTATTGTTTTTCGAAAATTTTCATAAACTCCATCATACCAGCGTTGTATTTTTTCGTAGATCGCACGACTTTGTATGATAGTGTATCACGGACTTAAGGCTCAATCAGACGTGACATAACCATAGCCATAGAAAACAACCGTTCGAACCAAACTAATGGGTAACATTGTATTTGATTATAGGTGATTCGCCATAACGCCATAACTCTCATCATAGAAACCAATTGAATTTTGGTTTGGTTATGGCTACATAGCCATAATGTCACGTCTAATTTAACTTTTAAGCCGCGCTAAAGATGCCTACGGATCCCCCACAATCTCTCTTTATTTCTCTTTCTCTCTATCAATATCCAATCGGCCAACACTATACCGCGATGTTTTCTGATTGTTTCTGATGTAGATAACGCAAATGGGCCATCAGAACATTTGGTGACTTCCGTGCTTGTACTGCCCCAACTAAATGCAGTAAATCACTTTTTTTCATCACTCAAATTAAAGATAAGGATTCGATTTAGTATTTATCAAGCTCATCGTTGGTTTGTGCGATGATTTTTTCTGCAAAGTAGTAATAGTTAAACGAAGTTGACTTTTTTCCTAATTTCTTCCCTTATCGCGCGGTAGTCTGCCATCAATGGCTGTAAAGGACAAACAAATAGTACACATTGTTCAAATTTTCACAGAAGTGAACTAATAGTTAGTTAGAAGCAGTGTTGACCTTTCAGATAAAGGGCGGAACATTTGAAAACTACACAAACTAATTGGATTATCTTTAAAAAAAAAAAATTAGCTTTATAGGTGGCCTAATCCATTGGAATATATCTTCCATTTTTCCTCTGTATTTCACTTACATATGTTTATAATTTTTTACTTAATTATATTTAATTGCCTTGACAGATCTGATATTATTGACTGACTCATTTAGAGTCAGCTTTTGAGATCATTGTCTAACAATCTTAAGCATGATTGCTTTTAATTGAATGTAAAATATTTGTGCGCACATACATATGTATGTATATATGTATGTATATATGCACATACATATGTATATATGTACTAGAGGCCTGCGTAAACAGTCTTAAAATATATATACGTCTTATTTTTTAAATTTATTCTCGTGGCATGCATTATTCTAAACTAATAATAAATGCCGTCGTATAATAAGCGAATCACTATAGATGCATTGGTGTTCGTGTATATGAGTGTTAACAACTGAGATAAGCAAAAGGCCGCCCGTGGGCACTTCGTTATTCTCTTATATTCACGTACACTCGTACAAGCATAAATTTTACTCTTTTTCGCGAAGTATTTTCTGCTTTACTTCTATACTTGCAATAACTGAAACAAATCCCTTGCAAACAGTGCTGTTTTTAGCGTTTGTTTTAGAAGACTTCGCTGTAGTAAAACAATTGAAAATTCCCTCATGTCTTGAAAGTTCTTATAAATGGTCTTTTGCAGGGGTCTAATATGTACATAAATATAGCACAAAATATTGGTTTATTTACAATTTAATATATTATAACCTCCCTTCACAGTTGGTGGTCGTTGTGCCAGTTTAAAACATTATATTTTTTTTTATTGACTTAAATTTTAAAAATATTTTTCTGGTACATTTTCGAAATACGAATTCTTGTACAAAATAATAAACAAAATCAGACCATATTTAAATTTTCTATTGATTTCTAGCGACCGTAATAAAAATTTAAATAAATATATTAGTTTTAAATTAAATGTTAGAACTCATAAAGATAAAAACATTATTTGGTATATTATACACATATTTATGAATGCTCTTTCAAAAAAAAAAAAAAAAAAAAAAAAAAAAAAGTAGAAATGAAAAATCAAATGAATAAATTTATTTTAATATTTCAAAAATGAAAGCAAAAAAGCCGTCCATTTAATATTAAAGCAATTAATTATGAAGAAAAAAAAATATATATATATAAGAGTAGGTGCTGTTAAAAAAGATGAATATGTACATATTTGCATATCGTTACCTTAACAGAGAAACGCCCTAACTTATTTTTTTTTTAATTTGAGTTTTTTGTATATTTCGATACAAGAACATTTAATATATCGGAAAGTGCAAAAATCTCGATCTCAAAAAAATAATGAGTAATAACCTTTCTATATTAAGTTAACGATATGTAGGTTTGTGTGTCCATTATAATATTTTTCTATATGATTACAAAAAATAACAATTGGAGTAAGTAATAATAATTTGAAAATCATAGAGCAAATCAGTGAATACTAATGGCATTTTAATGAAGAATTAATTGTTGCGCCTATCAAAAATGTCTATTATAATGGGGACAATAAAATGTTGAACATTCTGTTAGTCACAACAGTCAATACATACTTACATATAAGATATTCAATAAAATAAAAAAGGGCAGCTAATTGATGTTTACCTGCGGGTTTTCTAAAGACTTTTACTCTTTCCTAATTTTTGTTGATTTTTTCTTAAACCAATTTTTCTTTAGCTGCTTATTGATTTAGATAAGAATTTTTATTGTCAATATAAACGAAAACGATGAAATATTTTCTGCGTTTCATTTAAATTTATACAATGCACATATCGTCGGGTGGTTACTGGTTTGCCGCAATAATAATGTATTCTTAATATACTGTGCGGCAAACCAGTAACCACCCGACGATATGAGGCCACCAGCGTCTAATCAGTGGTGTAGTGTAACCCACATTTTTTATTTTTATTTATTTTTATTATTTTTTTTTGTTGCTGCTTTTGTGATTAATACATTCTTCACATTACCAACTATCAAAACAAAAATTATAGCCAAACAACCTTTTGGTATTCAAAAGAAGATGGAACTGAAAATGTTTTTTTACAGAGCATAATATAACAAAATAATAGAGTAATTAAATAATTAAATAGATTGGGGTTACACCACTTTTGCTTTGATATCCTCACATAAAATAAACTATAACATATTTAATAACATTTTGTTTTATTTTTTTTTTCTATTTGCAGACTATTTTGGCTCATTTTGTCTCCCTTGGAAAAAATGTGTTAATACAAGCAGCTTAAAAGAATCCACTTTCATCCTTGACTCTAATTAATTACTCTAATTAGACTTGGATTTAAGGTTCTTGCATAAATCCTCAACAGGTTTTACCTATAAAAACAACTCGTGCCACAAAAATGGCACAAAATCGAGCGCACAAAAAGCGCTCAAAGCTTAAAAGCTTCATTAGTACCACAACTAATGTTAAAGACAACAGCAGTGGCAATGACAGCAATAGAAATCAACCAATAGTGAAACGGTTAACGGTATCGGTTAAGCATGTTCTACGAAGCTCCTTAGCAACTTTTCCTGCTCTATTGCCAAACTCGTTCTCGCGGTCGTCGTCGTTGTCGTCGTCATTATCGTGTTCGTTGTCGTCGCGGTTTTTATCCTCTTCGTCTTTGAGTCGCCGTTTACTAAACACTGCATTTATTTTATTAATTATAAATAGTCAATTTGAACAAGCTTTAACTCAAAAGATCTCTAAAACACAACTCCATCTACAAACGCAGCCACAGCAACATCACAGTGGACTAACGCCCGCTAATGCGGCACGCATGTTGGCTGGTAGCGGTGGCAATAGTAATAATGACATGTCCCTAGTTTTACCCCACGATACTTATCCTGGTTTTAGTATAAAACGTTTCAAAACTAAACCTGTAGCAAATCACAATGCATCCTCCGCAAGGGACTACTCAATGTCGTCAAGTCGCTCTAGGCCCTATCAGCAGCAGGGTTCATATCATATGTTGGACAATGAGTATGCCAAATATTTTACAGTCCTAGAAGATGGTGTTTTTATGACTACCTCTGATATTTCACCTCTAGTCAATCGTCCGGTAAATTTAGTGGTGGTCGAAGAAACCCCCAACGCTACTCAAACTCACAATATTCAATTGTATGTTATGCATCGTAATGATATGTTAAGATTTCCGGGTTCCATGTTGGATGCCTCGGGAGAGGTAAAGGAAAATAAGCCACCCGGAACTAGAGTTAGAGGTGTACCGCTTATGCAGGCATTCAGCAGTGGTGAGTTATCTGGTGAGCCGAAAAAAGTCAAATATTCTATTATCGGTGGCAATGAAGATGGAGCCTTTGCCTTGCAAAGTCGTCATGCCAAGCGTTCTGATGAAAGATCAGCAATTCTTACTATTGATGGGGATGATGAAAGTGGCGTCTGGTTGGTAACCAATCGACCCTTGGATCGTGAACAGACTAGCCATTATGATTTGTCGGTACAGGCCTCTGATATGGAAGATGTCGACAAAACTGTCTCAAAAATACAAATAACAGTTTTAGATGAAAACGATAATAGGCCCATTTTTAAGGCTCATGATTATAAATTTGCCATAGCGGGTCAAAAAGCTACTGAACTGGACACAAATTCTTCTACCACCTGGAAGAGATTCAGCATTCTGGGAAAAGTAGAGGCTACCGATGCTGATGGCGATAAAATTGCCTATCGCTTGAAACAGCCCAGCAATACAGTTATTATGGTGCCACAGACTGGTGAAATTATGTTGGTTGGTCAACCATCCAGTAATGAACTGCTCTTGGATATTGAGGCCCATGATTTGCGCTATCCCAGCCTTGTAAGTGCCCAAGCGGCTAAAGTCTTAATTGAATTTTTGGCTCCCGAACCGGTTTCATTTATAATGCAACATCTTGATCATGATGCTGTAAATCAACATTCGCATCACCGTGAAAAACGTCGTGTAACACGTGCCGTTCGCCCAACTAAACGTATAGAGTTTACAGAGGCTGATGGCGATACCGAGGGTAAATCGGTGTTTCAACTGGAGAAGGAAACCGACAAGGAAACGTTTAAGATACGCGATGAGAACCCCTGGGTGACAGTGGAAACAAATGGCGCTGTGCGTGTCAAGAAGAAGTGGGACTATGAGGAGCTGGGCCCCGAAAAGACCATCGATTTTTGGGTTATCATTACCAATACAGGACACAATGGTGAGTGAAAATTTTAGCTATTTTTCGCCCAAAATCTGAAATTTTATTATAATTTATTAATGAACTTGATATGCTAAGCTCTGTTGTAGAAGGAATTTAATTTACCAAAGTTTTATAGTAAATACTAAAAATCGATTTATTATTGATATATACATATCGTACCATACCCGCCAAAATAGCTTAAGCGACATAATTTTCAAACATCAATTTTTGACCAAAATCGATTATTTACGATCGTAAACAGTCGATTTTTGTCAAAAAAAAAAAGTCCAAAAAATGTGTCGCTTAAGCTGTTTTAGCGGTTATGGCTCGATATGTTTTTCAAATTTTATCCTTTTAAAAATTTTATTCTGTGCATATTTAAAGTTTTTAAAACTTAACCACTATGATTTTAATTTATTTAATTAACCATAAATTGCAGTTCAATATTTATATAATATTTGCACACACCAACACACACACACGTGCGTCCATATGTATATACATATTTATGTACGAGTTTGATTCTACCAGAGTATTAAGTTTCTGTGTATGTGTGTTTATTAAAGTCTAATTGATTTTTGCATAATTAAAAAGTAAAAAGCCATGAAAAGTAAAATAATTCACAAAAAACTTTACCAAATATTCGCAAATTATTTGCACACACGCATAAATTGACATTGCAAAACGAATCGTGAATTTTTTATTGGCATCTGCTAATACAAACTTTTACTAAGCACAATGTGCAAATTAGTCCTCCAGTCTGGGTCACGATTAGGGCCACTCAAATTCTTTTTGGATATATCACATAATATAGTTAAATTTTCGAATGCTTGATATACATATATTTAAGTATATTTTTAAAGCATCAAGTGACGAGCTTTTTTACTCGTCTCCGAGAGGCATTTTTCAACGATTCCTAGGCTGAGTTTACATCTGGCATTTCTTGTCTTGCAATTTTGTGGTGTAATTTTCAAATAAGTGCAATGCCGTTCCCATCAAGTTTTTCAATTAAATAGGAAAGTGTCCCATTCCATTCTTTCGTGCTGGGTGGGTTTTTATTTAAAAGCCAAAAATATAATAAATTAAAAAAATGAGCAGAGGGTGGCGTTGGCTGAAGGTCCTGGGCTCGCGCCCCGTATCCAACAGTCATTAAATAACAACACCATCCATTTTTCTGATGTGCATTACTGTCCCTTTGTATTCGTTGTTGTAGAAAAGTTCAACTGATGAAGTTATAGTAACTGGTCACTGAACTGTACCGACTTCAGCAGACACTAATCCTAATGTAACATCAGAGCGCCCTCCTTCGTTGTGTAGCAGAATCATCGGCAAAGTAAAATAACTAATAAACTTACTACCAATCGCAGATTAAAATTTAATTTAACACACCTCATTTAACACCAGAGGCGCTGCAACACTGCATTATTCAAAACGTGCAAATAGCAGAGTTGTAAAAGAATGTAGCTTTTTATCTATACCATCACTAGAGCTGGGTCCAACTCCTTCATTTTTGCCACAAACATATGATCAAACCCAATTAAATTACATGGGTTTGATCATAGGTTTGTGGCAAAAATGAACGAGTTGGACCCAGCTCTAACCTTCGCCACCTATCTTCTCTATCGCTATCCCTTTCCTGAAGAAGGTAACACCTAGTAATAGTAGTGGCCATTCATTGCCTGATTGTTACTTCTCTTAAAAAAAAGATATATGTACATACATACATAAATATAAAATTTTACAAATTTTTGCAAACAATTTACTCTTATGCAGCACCAATCAAAATTAATTAAAATCTTTCTGGTAAAAAAATAAATTTCCACAAACAAAAACAGATTTCAATAAAAAAATTGCTATATAAAAAAGTTCACAAATACTCTGGGGGCATTGAAAAACTATTTGCATAAAAAGTTTTAATTAATTGATATTAAAGGTATTAGATATGATAATATTTTTTACAATTATTAGTAGTTGTTAAACAAAAATTTTACATTTAAAAGGCAAACTAATATAATAGAATTTAACAAACATTTAAAATAAAAACAAAAATAATTTTACAGCTTTATTTAGTTAATAATTGAAGTTATGATGTGTAAATTAAGACACCTGCTGTACTTAATAGACCCCTGCGCAAGATCAATTACAAGAACTTTTAAGATGAGGGATTTTTCAACTGCTTTATTTATTTATTTATTTACTTGATATTAAAACTATATAAAATATAATATTAATACAGTAGTTTTCGATTATATTCACAGTTAATTAAAATTGCACAGAAATTATGGACTATATCGCTAATGTGACTATAAGCCTAATTTTTTTATATGCCACGCAGAGGTATATAAAAGAATTTCCATACAATCCAATTATGTCAATTACAAAAACATTTTGTATTTAAAAGTCACATTTGTGTGACCTTTTATGCAACAATAGTGGAAATCACCCTTTGTTGCACATCTGCAATTTTAGCAAACATAGCATGATTTTTTGCTACAAAGCGTGAGTGTCTTTTTCCAGTTCTCAGAAAATTAATTATAACAGCTGATTGTAGAATAATGATTTTCTTGCAAATACTCCAATATTTTTTTTATTTCTGCGTCGGTCCATCGTTTGTTATTAACTTGTTGTTTAATTACTTGTTTTTTTTAATTTCTTCCACGTTCATTTCCTTCTTGATTACTATTGGTTTGTTTACAGAGTTGTGTAAAGTATCTTTACCGCAAGCGTCCGGTTTTTGCATAAATTTTATAAAACTTCATAAAAGCTTTTTGTGAATTGAAATTTTACTACCCTGCAAATAATGCGACTAGTCCATACATGCATGTAAAGACTAGTCCAAAGAGGAGTACGAGTAACACAAAACTACTCCAAATATATGAAAAAAGGTGGTCGATTTAACATTGCGATGTCCTAGGGTTGGACCACATGGTCCAACTTTGCATTACATCGGACTAACCCCAAAACTACTCCATATGGAATAGTTATAGACCACTCGCATACATATTGTAAGTGCCTAAGAAGAACGATCATAATCGTTTAAACACGAACACTTATCGTGCAGCATTGAATGCTTGTATGAAAACGACATGATCTATGACTGCATTACATGGGACCATGATGTAACTAGTCTGTTTCTTCTAGATTGGACCACGTACTCCAATATTATTTGCAGGGTATTTTAGAAATAATTTTTGACCAGCATTAGCAAAGATTTAATTTCAGCACAGGCAGTCTTTGTGGCGGCTCTGCAGTCGTAAAGTTTTTTAAACGCCCCTGCGTTGTTGTTGTTTTTATTGCAAAAAAAAAAAACGAAAAACACAGCTGTTTTAGCATTGAGAACATTTGCAATTTTCAATATGCAATGGTTTTTGGTTATGCATATTTATTCAAGTGATGCAAATCTCAGTTGCATGTACTTTGTTGTTGTGGTTTTGCAGAATATAGGACGTATGCTACATTTGCAATATCTGCAGGACTTGCAAGGGCAGTATGCAACGAAGAGTGATTTCCGCTAATGTTTTGTTCTAAAGACATGTTCTTCTACTAAACAGTAGATGGAGGTTGATATTTAGATTTACTTTTTGGTTTATGACTTAAATAAATAACTAAAAAAAATCTGTTGAAAATTTTTGTGACTACAACGCGAATTGTTTGCATACAATTTGTATTTTGACTACCACAAAGTTGGTGCATATATGTCAAATATAACTATATAGTAAATGGACTATATCGCATAAAACATTAAATATGGACTATATCATTAATGTGACAATAAACGGTAGTGACTATAAACGAAAACTACTGTATATACATTGGTAGCACTGGCTGCCAAGGCTATCGGCTAAACAAATGCTTTACTTCAGCGAAATCTTCTAAAGCAAACGCTAAACAACACTGTTGGCAAAACATTTGTTTCAGTTTCTGCAGGTATAGGAGTAAAGAAGAAAATACCTCGTGATAAAAGAATTTGTGATGGTTGCTTCGTCATACGCATGGGCGCCTATACAAACGTTATGCATGTACATACCCTCTAGTCAGCTTAGAACCATATATCTCTATGTCAATACTCTTTCTCCAGCGACAATTGCACTAGTTAAAATGTCGACAACTTTCCTTTTTTGCGCGAGTAGAGATACGTTAGAGACAACATTTCTAATGTATATCTGATGATATTGTCAATGCACGAGGCAATAGTTTGTATTTCTTTTTTATTATGTTGTGCAATAATATTAAATAAATATATGTAGACGAGGGTCACTAAAATCTACTAGTGAATCTTTGGTTTAAATATCTCCATATGGTCGTAAAAGAACTACCTTCTAAATAGCGCTAAAGTCTACTGGTAGATTTTCAATGACAACCCTATGTTACCTAGTCAGTAGCACTATTGACAATGTCACTAGAAAATCACTATAATTTTACTATTGACAACGAGCGAGGAAATATCGATATTGTAGACTATAGCCCCTAAAATTTACTTGGGAATCTATGGTGTCAATGTCTCCATGTGGTCCCAAAAGAACTACTTAGTCAGTAGTGCTACAGTCTAGTGGTGGATTTTCAATAACAAGCTAATGTTAAATGTCAATAGATGATTACATTGGCTGGGGTACACCTGGTCAGTAGTACTACTGACAATGTCACAAGTAAATCACTACAATTTCACTATTCGCACTTTCTGCAGGGTACCCACACACTTTGTGTGTATGATCTTTTATATTTCTGCTCACATACAAACTCTCAAATGCATTGACATTAGTTGTGTGCACTTGATTTAAAAAACCACCCTTAAACACATAATACCTTGCCAGCTGTATCTTACACACACACACACACACACACGCACACACACACACACACACACACACACACACACACAGAGAGACTCAAACGTACAAAATCACAAGCGTACACGCTTCAACACAATTTCTTTTGAGTGTTTGTTACGAACAAGAAGTCTTCGCGACTGCGCTTGTAATCACTCATATACACGTACATCAATACATGCATCGTGGTGCGTTTATTAAACGACATCATTTATTATAGGTTAAGTATAATACATGCTACGACAATACATTTAAAAATAAGACATATTTACATTTAAAGACTCTTTACGCAGGCCTCTAGTACCTACTGTTCTGATGCTCCATTGACTGGCCTATATTTGCAAGTACGTAAACAACTTATCTTACATTGTAATGCCGCAGTTTATTTTCTAGCGGGTGTATGACTCAGTTTGCCGGTAAATTCACGAAATATTCAGCCAATTGACGAAATAATATTACTATGAAATATAAAATAAATTCGGGAGACCTTATATTCGGCTAATGAAATATAAAGTAATTCTTACTTAGAACAAGAATCGGTAAAGCTTTTGGAAGACACTTTTAAGTGGTATTTTTATAATTGTCGTTCGTACGGTACGAACGACTTATGCCAACTAAAATATGATGTTAATGAGAATTATACTTTGCGTTGGCATATTGAGGCTTGTTTTCAATCAGTGGTGGTGTTTACATGTTTGTGTGTATGTCGTGCTTTGTTCAGGTATACAGTAATAGGTACATGTATTTGCACCTTTTAATGAATAAGAGTATAAGTGTGTAAGGATTTGTAACATCACGTTACGACATCAAATTGTTTTTAAGATGTTCCAGTTTTTAAAATATTCTTATGATTTTTTAAAAAATGTCAAGTTGTCAAACTACTTTAAAAGAAATATGACGTGTAGATGCATTTTGCTGCTGCTCAAGTAACATATCAGCTGACTTTTATTACAATTCAAAAAGGCTTTAAAACTCCAATGCTTGTGCTCAAACTCCCAATAAATTATTGAGAATTATAAAACTACAATCATAAAAGGCTAAGCAACTTTGTCCAGAACAAAAAGCCACATTGAAAAGACAATAACAATATTTTATTCTAATTTAATGCGTGTCAAATGATGTGTTGCTTGAGCAGCAACGAAATGCTTCTAAATGTGCTTATCCAACAACAAATAACTCTTTTTTTCTCAATTCGTATTAATTTTGACTTGCCATAAATATATATTTTCATATTATTAAGCTGAAGTCGAACGATTAATAAAGTTTTTAATTCAAGGAGATAAAAACTCCATTATTCTTATGTATATGTATATAGTCTATATATTAGATTAAACCATTCTATTGTGCAGCTTCAATAATTATACAGTTTCCCGCAAATCTTTTTCTTGGACACCAGCTAAAGCAGCTATGCCTTTACAAGCATCTAAAAGTGCTTGAGAAAATATATTTTCTCGTATAGTTTTACCAGCTTATAGCATTTTCAGTGTAAAAGCTGTAATAGGTTTGGGTAAATTTGTGTTTTAATTATAACTTCTATCAGAACTGTTTGTATATTCCCATTCTTATAAAATTTTGTTTTATACACCACTTGTAACTGTCAGAAACAAAAATTGATAATTATCTCTGAGATGGAGAAGAGTGTTTGTTTTACGTTACAAATAGGGTTGCCAGACGGCCTGGAATGGCCTGGATTTTCCAGTTTTTTAGAGCCTCATCCAGTTACCAGCTAACATAGAATTTATTCAGTTAAAAATTATTTCTTAAATTTTTAAAAATAATTTCTTTATCAATTATATTTTTTAATTAATTACACAGCGGAATTGGGGTTTTATTGCTTCATTTAAAATAGCCGATCCTTATGTATTTTTATCTGCTGATTACGATGGCATCATTAGTTTTTCCCCAGCAGCTCTAGTTTTAAAGATATAGTGACAATTAGAATATGCTTAATTTATGCCACTTTTTTATAATACACTTAGTATATCACGAATGGTCCCCCAAACTTAAAAATACTTTCTGGACTATTAAATTTCATTAAATTCTATTTGATTAGATGAACATTGAGTATATCATGATATCGTACTCTTATTACATGGATGTTAAAAATCGTGTCTTTTTGGTTTAGTTCTTAAATTTTTTTATTTA
This sequence comes from Tachina grossa, assembly GCA_949987645.1. Taxonomy (NCBI): domain Eukaryota; kingdom Metazoa; phylum Arthropoda; class Insecta; order Diptera; family Tachinidae; genus Tachina; species Tachina grossa. The sequence continues at coordinate 54,798,784 of OX465275.1, read as the reverse complement.
AATTTTTGAAATTAAATTAACTGGTTCTTATGTATTTTTGTCAGCTCTAGTCTCACAAAAAAAGACTAAAATTTTTGCTCTCTCATGCCTTCCAAAAAAATTTGTTTTTTGTATCACATATCTGATCAATGCAATTATTACGTATAATAAATGTATTGACCAGTCCAGAAAATTTTTGTTTTATTTGTAGTTATTAATTATATCGAAATTTGCAGCTTTTACCAAAAAAAAAAAAAACAATTTTAGGGAAAAATTTTAATTTTTAATGCAAAATTATTGGACCTAATCACGAGTGTGGTATTTCGACTTCTACTACGACTATTTGGTACAAGACTAAAGAATATTCCTTTACAAACTCTTCGTATTCGAAATACGACACTCGTAATTAGGCTCACTACAATAATCAGAACTTATCAAAAAATAGAGGCTACATTCAAAATCAGCGACGTCATATTATTAGAAATAATATTTCTTGATGGTGTAAGAAAAGAAAAATTCGAAATATTATTTTTTAAATATAATGCACAAATCTCTGAAACTAGGGGGTATAAGAATATAAGAAATCTTTTTTCGTAATTAGCGGACAAAAATTCATAACGACTAGTTATTTAAGTAAAAAATATAATAAAAAAGTTTTATGGACTAAACTATGCTCCTGAATTTAAAGCTATCGAAATAAAGGAAATTGTTTTACAAATTAAAACTAATGACGGAATCGTAATCAGGAGATAAAAATACATAAGGATCAGCTTTTCTTATTAAAACAAGGCAAAAATTTCTGTTTTCTGGTTGTGTTTTTATATCTTCTAAGGAAAAATTTTTAATACTAAATAAAAAGAAACAATAGTGCTTGCAAATGTACAACCAGTTGTAATTTTCCCTAACACTGATTAGTTCCTCTATTTTTTACATCTATTTTTTACATTACTTTTTAAGCTTATTTTGAATTGTCCAGTTATTTTTTCAAAATCCAGTTGAATTTTTTCCATTGTCCAGGTATTTGACTTTTGTTATCTGGCAACCCTAGTTACAAATAACATTTGTATGAGAATGCTGCTACTCGCACTTTCCCTTGTTGACCTGACCCACCATAGAATTGCAAATAACAAAAAATATATGACATTTGAAAGCTAATCATCCTGTAGATAGACACAACAGTAATTGGCCTGACTCTTGGCTCTGTACATTTCATTTTGATTGTGTTTTTATGATGTTCATCTTCCTGATTGCGGCGTAGTGCCGCAGTGAAATAAAACATACAGTCACATAATTTTATTATTATACTACTGCGAATGCAAATTATACTAGGTCCTTTGTTTTTTTTTTCTTTTCATTCCTGTTATTGTTTTTGAAGTGTGACATATGAGCATCATCAGGCTTTATCCTTTATGTAAATATGTACGTACATATTTGTACATAAAGCTATTGTGATTTACATAAGAGTGTATATTTGTATGTTTTCAAACATGCATGTTTGTGGATTCAACTAAATAATTTTTATAGGAAGCCATTTTAAACAAATGTTACAACATCAGCATCGTCTGTGCAACATAAAGCACTGCAGTAGTTGTCTGCCACGTATATATATATACATACATACATATGTATAAGTACATATATGCCGCATATACAGGAATCAAAGGTATAAAATGATTGAAAAAGCAGAAATGTGAAAATTTAAATTTTAGAAAGTCTAAAATTGGGGCCTTATGGCGTGAAAAATCTCACTCATCAATGCGATATTTATATCGATGGCTTAAAAGGGGCCTAACTCAATTGTTTTTCGAAATCGTGTTTTTAATGTTTTCTGGGCGACAACGTATAATTGCATCCTCCTTGAAGATCTTAGTACGTTACAGTTCAAAATCAAGGACTTATGGCAACTTTAAAAACTATTTCTGCATGTAAATGGTTTATTTTTTCTTCAGTTTTTTTGCTTCTCCTGTAAAATATTGAAAAATCGAGTTAGGCCTTTTTTATATTAAGCCATCGATATGTAGATCAAAGTTTAAAAAATTATAATAATTTATTAAAATTAAAAAAACCGGTCGCAAAACAACGTCTAAATTTATGTACATATGTACATTACTTCAAGGTAAACTCTAACTACCAAATCTGCAACTGTTAAAGAAACACCAAAAGTCATTTGTTAGTGCCAAAATTTTTTTGTACTTCTAAGTCAAATTGATAACCCTATCCCTTTTTTAAAGTCGGTTGATTCGCAAAGAAAAAAATTAAAAATTGCAACAAAAAATTAAAAAAAGCAAGAGATAAAAAAATTCAAAAACGCACAACATCGTCTCACAGAGAAAAAGAATTCGACTGAAGTCTTAAGCTATGTACAGACGATTGTCAGATCTTACAATATTGTCAGATCTGGCAATGTGCTGACAATGTACTGGCAATCGAAAATTGCCAGCACAATATTTCTTGTCAGTTCACACGGTTGTCAGAAAAGAAAATCTTACAATTTATTGCCAGACGGTTGTATGACAATAAATTCATTTGACAAAATCGTCAGTAGAAAAATTGTGAGTTCACACGGTTTTCATATGCACAAATTGTTAGATCTGTTGTTATTCGTTGCCAGACTTAAACCATTTGTTGGAAATTGTTAAATATTTATCGTTTGTGTTTGTGTTTAATGTAAAAAGTGAAAGTATAAATTATTATGTACCATAAAGAAGCAATTGCAATGATTTTGTCTGCATATAAATATTTTATTATAAACTTTTTCTTTAAAATCAAGCGTGTGCAGTGTTGCCCATAGAAAGAATTATCTTACAATGACGCCATTGTCAGATGCATGAACTTCGCACATCTGACAATATTAAAATATCTGACAAATATCTGGCAATAATTTTACAATGTGTTCACACGATTGTAAGATGTCTGACAATTTGTTGTCAGTTGCTAGTCTTGCAATGGACTGACAATGCTTTTTCTAGCAACGGCGTCTGGCAAAAATTGCCAGTTCACACGGCTGTAAACAATTTTTAGCACATTTTACTGGCAATATTGTAAGATCTGACAACCGTCTGTACATAGCTTTAGTAAACTCTTGTGGGTAATATCTAGTCTTTCATAAAAACTATTTTTTGCAGCAGATGTATCGTTTATACGCAAGACATACATACTAGCAATTCTTTGTTTCTGAAGTTTGCGAAAAGTTAGTTATCCTTATCGGGAATAAAAGGCAAACATTTTGTTCACATGAAATATTCCCCATGAACAAAAAATGGTGACAAAATTAGAAAAAAAAGTTCACTGACACAATAACAACGCTAAACTTGACGATCACAATTTTAGGGAGAGGGAACACATTCCACGTTATCTTTGATTATCGATAAGAGTGAATAGTAGAGTTGTGTCCAACAGCTCTTTTTAAACTAGTTTGAGAGCGTTCGAATCAAAAGTTGTTTCAAACCCATTTAATTTACACAGAAAAAAATATCAACGAATTGTAACCAACACAACAAATTGTTAATATTTAATTTAAAAATTGACAATGATCATGGTTGATATAACAAATTTTAATTTTTGTAGTCAATTAAATTATTTAACAAAATTATTTGTTAAATTATATCACACATGTAAAAGAAACAAGAAATCATATTTTGTTTGTATTTATTATTTGCGTATCTAATAAAGTGTTGCTCTCCAGCTGAGAAGTAAGTAAGTTTGGGTTGCCGGTTCAACTCCGCCCAAAGACATTTAGTGTTTTTCGCAGACAAGCAAAAAATCGTTTCGAGGATTATGATCGTGTTAATATAACAACTATGATAATCAAAATTTGTACAAAAACTCAACAATTCGCATTGCTAATATAACAATAACTTTAATTGAAATAACTTTGAAATCTAACAAAAATTAATATTGAAAAAATAAATGAATTTCAACAAATTATATGTTGATAAATTTAATTGAAAATATTTTTCAGATTTTCCTTTAACTTACAATTTCGTTAATTGTACTTACAAAAATCGTTGTAGGTTCAAAATCAATTAATTATTTAATTGATATAACAAAAAAATTAATTGTATTTACAAATTATTTTTTTCTGTGTACATTGATGTTTTTGACCGGACTTGTGTCCAACAGAACGAATTCGTTCAAAAAGAGCTATTGGACCCAACTCTAGTGAATAGCGAAATATAATTAATTTAGCTGGATTTCCCATACAAATCAAAATCTAGTTCGTCAATAGATTTTCCGAAAATTTCTAAAAATTTTATGAAACGACTATTATTTTCTGCATAATATACTAATAAATGCTAACGTGCAGAAGTAAAACCTGGCAACACAGCTACTTGTGCAGAAGCTAAACCTCAAACTTAATATACAAAAATTATTTGTTGTTAATTAATTTTCATTAAAAATTTGTCAGTTAAATTTTATGCTTTATAAACATCATAAATGGACATAAAAACATACATTTCTTGTTTGTTTAATATAATTAATATTTATATATTTTGTTATAAAAAATATCTAAAAGCTATGTTTTACGGAGTGATTAGAATTTCTTTCGACTCGAAAACTTCTCAAATATCTTAAAGAAACGAGGCACTTACTACGTTTATACGTGCACTATTTGCAAATACAAATATTTGCAAATAACTTAACTCTCTGTTTATACGGCATAGCAAAAGTAAACAAACTTGCTACCACTTCTCTAGACAACTTACTTTTGTTGACAAAATAAATAGTGTAAATGTACAAAATATCAAATAACTATTTGTTTTAGGGTCTCTTTTACGGCCCTTTTCACAATGTACAATTAAAAGTTAACAGGGACTTTAACGGCAAGTTTTGTATGAAGAACTGTCAGTTAAAGTTCACGTTAACTCTTAATCATACATTGTGAAAAGGGACGTTAATGTTTTTTGTGCAACCTTTATCCATTTATTCACCCCTATCGTGAATAAAATGTGAAATTTTTGTTCCCATGAAATTTTCATTCCCCATGAAGGAAAATTTGCAATCGTGAATTTTATGGGAACGTTTGTTCCCGTTATCAATGCGTAGTGAATGTAAAAAAAGGGAAGAAGACTTTTAAAGCTTCAAAATTAATTGAAAATCAAACAAATTGCGTTTAATAATAAGAAATAAACATATTTTGGGTTTCAAATGAAATGTTATAGAGTGTTTAGTTGTGTTTTTAATTGTTTCCGGCGCCGTGCAAAAAAATTTTTAGTATACAACAGCCATAAAATTTACGGCATGTGAACCAAAGACATTCATATTCAATGAAAAAATGTGTTCCAAAGAATTATTGTTATTAATCGTGCACATTATTTATTGATCTTGCCCTAAAAATAGTTATTCATAAGTTTTAATATATGTATAATTGCTAGTATAATATTAAAACTAGGCAGTGTATTAATTCAGTTCGCCTGCAAAAATAAAGTGAACAAAACGAAGGGTAAAGTGAAAAAATCCATGTGAAAAATATTATTCACGATAAGGGGAATCAAGAAAGGGAACACATTTTAGGGGAAAAATTATTCACGATTGCAATTTGGGGAAAAGTTAAAATATTTCGAGGGAAAAACTGTTCACGATAGGGGTTATTTTTTTTTTGTTATCAAACATGTGTAAGCGTGACAACCTCAAGCAATTTATTTGCAAATAGTGCGTTAATCGTGAGTAGTTTTCTGAATTAGTAAGTCGCAATAAAAGCAATAATATGGCAACAATTAACAGTTTTGTTTGCAAATAAACCCTGTGTATAAACGTAGTAACTGACAGTGTGTATTGTATTGCTGTCATTATTTCTCTTATTGATGACATTTGTTATAGCATTGATTTTGATAGGTGTTAATCCATGCAGAGTTGATTTGTTTTAATTATACACTAGCCCATAAAAGAAGTCATAGTTAATTAATAAAAGAAAATATTGGTAAGTCTTTAAATGTTTGATCTTAACTAATTCTACTTATCTATGTATATACATATTGTGGTTATTTGGCAAAATGGATTCTCTCGAAATAAGAAAATTTTCCAAGATTTTTATAGTAAATATAACATTTTAAGACGCTTCTTTAACTATAATCCCCATATTTCTACGACCTTTAGAACGCAAGATAATCGACTTCTATCCGGTTTTCCCCCAATTTCAATTTGAAAATACTTCTTCCTTTAGTCTGCTGCTAGAGAATTGAAAGTAATATGAAAATTCAAAAAAAAAAAAAAAATATTTTATAACTGCCATTTGACAAAACAGCTTCTTTCCGAAGAAATCGTTTTGTCTAAAGCGAAGTTTGAAAAACTTACCACTTGTCTTGTCTTAAGCTTAAGATAATTTTTTAATTTAATCAAAACAATTATATTTATATAAATTTTATTAAAGCTATAGGTCTTTTTGTAATAAATTTACAATTTTATTTAATTTATCCGATATTTCGCTTCAACTTTTCTTCAGGAAGAAGCTTTAGTAGCTTTAATAAAATTTATATATAATTAATAAAAAAGGTCGAATAAACTATTATAATAGTAATCAAAACAATTTTGAGAAAACGAATTTTGTGGTAGAAGTTAATTTTTTTGTTTAAAATCCATTTGACAAAAAATTTAAATTTTTCTATTGTAGTTTTAAAGAAAACTATTGCTTTTGGAAGGAAAAAAAGATCTCAAAATGTATCACTAAGTATTTTTGTATAATATTAAAGTAAAAGATTTCTTTCATTTTCTAAACAATAATTTTCGCTCTACTGAAGAATTGTTGATATAGAAAGAAGACGTTTTGTCAAATGTCCACAGATATGTACATACATATGTATGTATAGACACTTCCCTACAAACATTCGGAAGATATCTTACCTAGAAGATATATATATATATATAAAATATCTTATTTTTACCGTTAGAAGAAAATCATTAAGCAGAGATGAGAACAATCTCGATCAAGTCAACTTTAAAACAGAAAAAAATCAAGACAAAATCGGTCCAGCCGTTTGGTCTATACGTAGACGCCTACAGACACATCGATACACAGATACAACTTCCGAGCAAAAAATTACAAATTACCATTAGAACTACTTCCCATATAATGACTTACTTTTCTGATTACCAAATTTGATTACTCTCTTACAAATCACATTACTTAAAATTTAAAAAACTTATATACAAGTTCCTAAATGAGGAGAATCATTCATTCATTAGATTAAATCGGTTACGCGAACAAGTTGCCGAATAAAAAAACGTAAGTACTTCTCAGGAATCGATTATTTTAATCTCACGCCTTGTTAAAATCATTAAGTTGGTAATCCAGTAGGGAAGTGTTTCCACCAAAACTGTTTAATTCCAAACCCGATTACCTTTTTTGAAATTTTTTGCTGGGTTCTAACACCCCTTTTTTCGTTAGGGGTTAAAAAGGCTTTATGTCAGAACAAAATATGATTTTCAAAGGAAACACTTAATTTATAGAATTAAATTGAGAGCAATATTTAACATTAAATATTCACAAGAATTTTGTAAAAAATATCAATACGATAGAATTTTCAAATTATATTCTCTATCATACAATAAATACCTTTAATGCTCTGACATTAGTATAAACGCTATTGCCTTCCTCATAGCAGGTTTGTGTACTCGTAGTTGTGGTGTATGTGCCAGCATTTATGTAGAGTAGCTTAAAATTCCAGACAGCAGAAGCAGTATTTATGTATATGATAGTCATGCTTTTATGTCCAGTTATTTTAATTTTTTTTGTACTGTTTTTGACAGACAAGTTCATGACATTAAAAACATTTTTGTGCCGTTTGTTGTTTAAGTTAAAATGTTAAATTGTGTTGAAGTTACACAAAAAAACAACATGTTTATCTTTTTACTACTACCATCTCCACTCGTACAATTAGATTTTATTTCATGTTTTCCCTTGCTTTGCATGTAATTCCGTAGCACGAGAACCACCCTCACTCACTCTGTGCACCCTGGTGTTCAGTTTGTTTGCGTTTTTTTATATTGTACCATGTGAATTAATAATTGTTTTTTTGTCATATTCCCCCTTAAATTGTTCTTATTAAACAAAATATAATATAGTATGTACACACGGCTGCCAGATTTGACGATTTATCGTCATTTCGGCGATTTTTGGTGCCAAAAATAGCAAAATGACGATTTGACGATTTTTCCTTTAAAATTGACGATTTTTTAGAAGTCCAAATATTGCAGCTCTTTTATAAAAAGGGACTATTTCAATTTATGTATTACTTATTTTCTAAAAGATTTTTGTGTTATTTTGCTCACTCTTTATTTTATAATGATATTTCTATAAATTGATATTCTAAAAAAAAAAGTTCAAAAAGGCCAAGTTCCTATAAAAAATTTCGGTCATCAAGACTACTGACACCAATACTTGGACATAACTTGGGAATATTTTTCATGATTTTAACACTGAGAGGAAAAAAGTTATAAGGGGTTAAAAAATTCCAATTCAATTTCCCAATAAACATGTAAAATAAAACATATGTATACACTAGGGCATGTCGATTTTATTTTGCAGAAATCGTATAGCAAAAACGTAATATACACGAAATTTTGCGAAAATTCTTCGAAAAAACCACATTTCTAAAATCAATCCCTATATTGCGCCTCTCGACATGAAAATGTATTTCCTCTTCTTTAAAACATTTTTTTAATTACAATTTTTTCAAATAAAAAAATATATGTACTGAAATAAATGCCACTAAATTTGAATCATTCTCCACGTACTTCCTGCTTTTAATTTTTTCGCGAGCTATCTTTCCGCGGGAAATTTCTCCCTTTTCTAATTATAATTTTTTGTTTTCCCTATTACTTGCTATAAGTTGGAATTATTCCCCGTGAAAAATTTCACGCAGAATTTTATTCATGATAGCCCTGAATATTTGGTTCCCCATTTTCATCTTTAAAGTCAATATCTTCAAATAAGGCAGGCAGTAGCCAAACAAGAAGCTCTGAGAGGAAATAAATTTTCTTTGCAAAATTTTCTTAGAATTATTTTTTAGAAATCGAGTTTTTTGTATTTTTCGATAGAAGAAATCTAATGTATCGAAAAAAGTAAAAATCACGATTTCAAAAAAATAATCAGGGCTATCATGAATAAAATTCCGCGTAAAATTTTTCCCTGGGAACAATTCCAACTAATAGCAAGTAATAGGGAAAACAAAAAATTCTTATTGGAAAAGGGAGAAATTTCACGCGAAATTTTATTAATGATAGCCCTGAATGAGTTAGGGCATTTCTTTATTAGGTAGCGATATGTAGATTTTGTTGTTACTATACCATTTTTTAATTTTTTCTATCCATACTAATCGACCCGGTCTCGTATACACGTTAAAAAATTAATTTTGATTTTTCCGATTTTTTTGACGATTTTTTTGACGATTTTTTTGACGATTTTTCGAGTATAAAATGACGATTATTTTATAGTTTATCGGGATTTCGACGATTTTTCGATAATTTTATCTGGCAGCCCTGTATGTAATTACATCTTTCTTTTTTAACCGTTCCTATGTGCTTGAAAAAAAAACGACTCTTTAATGTTTCTTACACATTGCCAGCACATGCGCTTAAATACGACTCCCATGTGGTGTGTGTGTGTGTGAAGGAAGGAAGGAGTGCATTGAGTCTGAGTATCTTGAATAAATTTTTTCTTAGATATCTTTTGTTTTCATTTGTATTTATTTTTAATGTTTAAAAAAGCCGCATCTTAAAACAAGAATATACATAGAAACAAAAAAATATTAATTGCTTGCTGTATTAGTATGTATGTACATACAACTATACCAAACAACCTTAAGTATGTTTATTTTTAAAAGACATTTGCCAACATTTGTTTTGAAATCATCTTAATTCTTTCATTTACATCTTGCACATTATTCTTTTAATAATTAAACAAATAGTTTTACTCCTTGACTTTGCAATACTCGTATTACTTTTCTAATTTGTCTGTCTTATGCAGTGTTATCATATATAAAAGATTTATATTATATTTGAAGTTTTTAGAGATGTTAAAACACGAAACAAAAAGATTTATTGGCTAAATATAAGATTTTAAAAAATATCATATTTGGTTTCTTTGACTAAACTATTTACATATTGTCTGATTTTCTTTGCAATAATCTTAAAGATATGATATGCAGTAAATATTTTGTGTTATTTAGCGCTATGTTTAATACATAGCTCACTGGAAACAAAACAAATTTTTGCTGAATTTGACATCAATAAAATCAATCATCAATAAAATAAAATATAATAATATACTTTGAGTAAAATAAAAAAAAAATTTTAATAAAAAATCAAAGATTTTTTTTGGTCAACTTGAAGATTTTTGCCGTTAAAGTTCACGTTAACTCTTAATCAAACATTGGGAGAAGGATTGATTAATGTTACTTACTGTGTCTGGATACTCTCTCTTCAAATTTTCTTTAAAGATAGTTTAAATATCTTGAAAGCATTACTATAACATCCACTGATTTTCTATCTTAAATAAAATCGTATTAACATAAATTAAATAATATATTCTGACAGGTATATTATATGAGGAGTCGCAGAACAAAACGTGCCTTTTTCATTATTTCAAAATGTTGGAAAATCAAAGATTATTTTTTTCACCCGATTATTTTACAGCATGAAGCCAGAAGTTCCTTCCTTATTATAAAATGCATCCGACCAGAATAAGTCGCAACAATAAATGTTTAGGACAAGGTTGGAAACCGAAATAAATAACGGTATCGGTATTGATACCGATACAATTATTTTAAAAATTTCGGTATCGGTAACGGTAACGGTATTTTTTTTATTTCGGTATCGGTATTACCGGTACATACCGTTATCGAGTTTAAAATACCGGTATACCGCTATTACTGTGAAGTTTATTAATTCATACAGTGAATATAGCAAAAAACCTCTTTATTAAGTTAAAAGTAAGTAATTTTACATAAAGTCTTTAGTAAACAGTAACATAAAAAAACTAAGTTTAGTGTAGTGTAAACTTATTTGTATAAACATACATACATGCATAAGTATGTTTAGATCAGAGCTGCCCACAGAGAGAAAACCGAGAGTAAGGTATAAGTACATGTGTATTCATTTCTATAAAAAGCCGATTGATTTTCGACACTCTGACGCTTCTCTGGGCAGCCTGGTTATAAAAGTTTATATATACTAGTGTTTTTCAAACAATATTTCCCGGAAAATGTGCGAGAATCCCTGGGATTTTTTTGATATTATGGCAACTTGATGAGTGTCGTTATTCATTTTATGAATGCGATGGCGCAATAATAAGGTCATGGCACTAGCACAATAGCTAGAACTTTACAACAATTAAGGCCGAGTTTACATCTGGCACACATGTGCTCTGAGACTAAGAGGCCTTTATTTGTCATAAGCAGAACGCGACGTTCAAAATTTAATTCTACAATTCATAAAAGTAAAAACAGAAATGTGCAAGGAAATAAAAGAAAAATTACAAAATAATTTCAGATTCTCTTAGGCAAAAAGAACGATTCTATTAATGCTTATTCTGCACTAGTGATGCACGAATATTCGTATTTGAATTACCGAATATTCGGCAATTTTTAAATATTCATATTCGCATTCGTATTCGTCAAACTCAGGCGAATACGAATATTTTTCCAAAAAATTAAATAAATAAATGCATAAATCCTAAACCAAATTTAAATAAATGGATAAAAATATTATTTTGTACGAATCCATTAAGTTTTTTATAGAAATTTTTGCTCATTTTGAAATATTATTTACTGACGATCATTAAAATTTTTGGGTAGTTTTTATTAACTTTAAAGTGCGCAAAGAGGAGTATGAAGCTCTTTCATAACAATTTTTTAATATTTCATATTGTAGGCGTAAATAGAACCCTAATTTAATGTCTATAAATTTCACATTAAATACTCGTATTCGAATTCGCGAATATCGTTTCAAATATTCGTATTCGCGAATATCAAAAGTTGACATTCTTTACATTACTCTTCTGTACTAAAGTCCTATTTTCAAAGAAATATTTTGTAATATTTATTTAATCATATATTTTTTTAAGTGCGGTCAGGCTTGTGTGTATTGTGGCCTTCGAGAGTTTTTCGTCCGTATAATTAATCTTGCTGTTTTTTTGTGGAATTTCTTAAACAACCACGTTGCTACTTCCTATGTGAAGGAATTCGTCGTGTACAGTCAGTCACAAAACTTTTTTAAAACACTGTTAATAACATCCTGAGCATATGGTTTAGTTACTCCACCCACGTTTGTTCAACACCATATTATGCAAATTTACTTTGTATAAGATGTATCAATAAATAAATAAATAATTTTTTTTTGCATTTACATATACATAATATTGGTATATATGCATCACTATTATTTAAAGAACTCAAATGGTATTATTTTTTTTTTACTAAAGTGCTTATAAAACGTTTTATTTAATCGATCTCATGATTATAATTTTTTTTTTGTTGAAATAATTAAATTAAAAATATTTTGAATTGTTTTGCACTGGACGGGAATTTCGCGGGAAGCCGGCAAGTCGTTCTCGCTTTCCCGTGAAATGAAAAAGTCCGGGAAAAGCAAAACTCTAGTTTATACATACATATGTACATATGTATTTGATTATGGTGTGCTTACACTTTGTTGTCGATAAAAAGTAGTAAGAATAGAGCTGAATAAGAACGTCTAAAGGGGAAAATTCTGTTTCTGTAATTAATTTCAAAAAAGTTAATTGAAATTAAGTTTTGTCATTTTTTTTTAACGGAAATCGGTATACCGGTACGTACCGGTATAGACATAAACGGTATTGACGATACCGGTATTTTCTAACCGAAATGAGTTTCGGTATCGGTATTGATACCGGTACCCAATTTTAACGGTATTTGAATCGGTATCGGTATTTTTACGATACCGTTTGCCAACCTTGGTTTAGGATGTACGAAATTAAAGGATTTTTAATATGCAAATAGCTCGTTTTGTTGAAATAAAAAGGCGAAATACAACACCTCTGTTTACTAAATATCACCCTACCGTAAATATAACAAAAATTTGTTGGGATTATTAACACATTATAGAGACATTTTGCTATAAAACAGTATTAAGGCTCAGTTAGCCGGCTGTATTGTAATGTAACTGCAATGTAGGAAACAGCTGAAGTTAAATCTTGTCCAAATTGCAAAGGTAAACTTTTTGTGGGTTCCAAGCAAAATTTTTAATATTTAAAGAAATCATATGGTATCAAAATCATAATTTTTTTTGCAGAAAAAAATCTGTTAATTATTATAGCTTATTTGCAAATAAAACTGTAAATTGTTGCCATATAATTGTTTTTATTGCGACTTATCAATTCAGAAAACGATTAACGCACTATTTGCAAATAAAATGCTTGAGGTTGCCACACTTACAAATGTTTGCTGATAAAAACAATAAATTTATAAATATTGCACAAAAAACATTGATAGAGAAACATAATGGTATTGCCATTATTATTTGTTATTTTTATACATTTATACAATTTTTTTTTTTTTTTTGTAAAAATAAGTAACATTTCTGTAGTATTGCTATCAAATTTTTATACATTTACAATGCGTATTTGCAAATATTTTTATTTGCAAATAGTGCGTTTATAGAGCTAGTATATTTCGCAAATTTAATTTTTTTTGCAAAAATACCAACCCCATATTTTTTTACTTGTTAAAAATTTAATAATCTAGAAATATTACAAATAATTTTTTGTGAAAACTTTTTGGTGTCGAAGGCACCAGAGTGCTTCGAAATAGACCTATTTTTCACACGATCTGAAGGCATGGTATGCTCTTAATTATTTTCAAAAAAATTATCTTTATGCGACGAAAAATATCAAAACTAGAGCAAGAATACTCAAAAATCCCATTTTTGGTTTTTTTCTCGAAATTTCTTTGGGAATTGCCGGGAACTCAGAAGAAAATCTGATTTGGTTTTATTTTATTTGTATTAATAGTGTCATTTTTAGGGTTCCATACACTAAAGGTGAGAAGGAACTCTATTGTTATTGCTACGCTGTCCACAGGCTATTTTCTCGAGAACCGTAAGAGCTACGAACCTGAAATTTGGCTAAACTTCGTATAGTATTACTTACCTAGTGTCCGTAGGGAACCCTTCGTGTGCGAGTCAAAGTCGCACTTTAATGAATTTATTTAGATTAGCGAGAAGTTTTAACCGAAAATATTTTTAAATAAAATTTGTATATATTTGTATATACCTATATTTGTATTTTTTATAAGACCTCTAATGTCTTTTCAGTATTAGTTTATGTCAACAGGAAATATTCATTTGTTTTGTTTTTCATATAGCTTTAATAAGTGAATAATTACAAAAAGATAAACTATGAAATGTAGAGGAATCTATTGGAAATTATGGAGAAAAACTTTTAAGGGAACATTCTTTTGGAATGCACAGTCATAATATTGAGGTTATTAAAGATGATTGCCACGAGCAGGTTGTCTGTTACCTCTCACATATCTTTTGGCTATAAAGCAGCTTACTTAGAATTGTCTGAAACTGAACAAAACAATTCTTTAATTTTACCACATTACAAAAGCAAACATAGTTTTTAGTATTTTCAAAAATTTGTTTTGAGTATTCAGTATAATCTTTTTGTGGAAAATTGCTAAAATATACTCACCCCTTTCGTTAAACCTCAAAGAAAAATATTAAAATAAAGAGAAATTTATGGAAATAAGAGAGTTGTTTCCCAAAATCAAACGTTTCTACTAAAATGTTAAAAGCGAAAAACTACATAGTTGAGAGATTTTACAACAAAACAGAGAAATGAAAAACATTTGCAGGATAAGCAAAAAAAAAATAAAACGAACAGAATTGAAAAAGATAGATAGAAGGATGTAGAAAGAGAAAGCGCAGGATATAAATTTTTGAGAGCAAAATGTAAAAACAGTGAGATTTTTTTTTTCTAAATCACTAAAATGGGAAACTAAAATTTAATAGAATTTTATTTAAAAGCAAACTGTTAAAAAAGCAAATCCTGCAACATTATTTTTATTGTTTTCACTACATTTCTTTTGGACAAAAAAAAAATAAAATAAAAAAAAATATTCGTAATAAAAGGGACGAGTAAAAACAGCAAATGTCCTTTTTCTTGCATGTGAGTTTTCAAATGTAAACTATGTTTTTTGCAGTGTTCTTATTTTATTTTCCTACACTTTTTATGCTAAACTATTTTAAGTGCAAGTTTTTGCCCAGTTTTTTTTTTTGCTTAGTTGTTTCTGTGTTTGTTTAAGAAATTAAATCTGTAAAGAAAACTTTGTTTTTACTAAATTTTTCATGTAGTAAACAATTCCCACAGAGCATTGTTAACATTGCGTAGAAAATATGTACGCGTACTATGAAACATTATTCTGCATTTATAATGAAAGGACAGAAAAGCATAAAAATACTTGTTTGAATATTTTTCTATCCTACTGTGTTGATAAAATGGCACATGTATTTAGTTCTAAATTACTATACCCTTGTGCAAGTGCATAGAAAAACTCGCTCTTGGCTACGGATGCAAATTAATGTGGTTTTTTAATGTATGTGCGTAATTTAAGTTTTTAACAATGTTGCTAGAAATTTATGAGTAAATACGCGATAGCAGCAAGTATATATATACATACATACACACATATGTATATATGTGTATATGTAGATTTTAGTTTCATATGGGGAATGATATGAAATCATGTTGTTGTACATACATATGTACATAGAATCCTCAAAATGGATGTGATGTTTAGAAAAATTTCCTTTTTAACCGACTTCAAAAAAAGGAGGAGATTAACAATTCGTCTCTATTTTTTTTTTCTGGTGTTACTTCATAACTCGGCACATTTTAGACCGATTGTAAAAATTATTTTTTTGTCTTAGAGGGTATAGTTTCCCATTGGTCCCATTTATAATATTCTACTTATTTGATTGCTGCGAAACCTGTAAAACACCTTTGGTTCTTGTAATTACACAATTTGAAAGTTCAAAAAATGGATGGGGTTACGCCTATTAAAAATTGTTATAATATTTCACGCGGTTCTACTTAACCGATTTTTGCGAAACTTACCACACAGCTTGAGCGCTGAAATAGGCACAATCCTCTATTTTAAAAAATGGGCGGATTGAAGCCCATTAAAATTTAATATATTATTTTAAGTGGTTCTACGCTACCGATTTTTACAAGACTTAACACAAAATTTTACATTCATTGCATCACTAAATTCGATGTAATACCCAATAGTTAATTAATAATGCGATTTTTAATTTTTTGTTAGTAATGTGGTTTGCATTTCAGCGGACGATGTGCAAGTAAAGAAAGTAAAAAAAAAACAAAATAATAAAACCAAGGCTAGCCACTAAACACTCCGTCTTAAATACATCGTTACCTTAATATGGAAAGGCCCTAGCTAATTATTTTTTACTTTTTTTTTTTTTTTTTGAAATCGAGTTATTTTGTATATTACAATAGAAGAACATTTAATGTGGCGAAAAATGCAAAAATTACGATTTCGAAAAAATAATGATTTCGGGCCATTCCATAGTAAGCTAACGCAACTCCTCAAATATTTGCTTTTATCTCACTTATACATATATATATATATAGATATTGAAAACTTTAGTATGATATTGAAATTTTTTTTTTTCACCCAAATATTGATATTATTATATGCATAAAAATACTTTTAGCAATTAATTACTTGAAAGAGAGAAAAAAAAATCATATTTAAAAATACACAAAAGAAACTTTGACACTTGTGAAATCATAATTTTGTTCCTTTTGAAATGGAACACACATTCGTTCACCTTAATGTGCATATTGCCTTGAAGTTATAGTTCAAAAAAGTGCATCTGAAAACAATTCAAATGAATGAGAAAAAAATAATGAAACTGAACACAAATTTGTTGCGAGTAGTTTGTAAAGTTTGACCCATTTTTTCTTACATTTTTATTGTGTCAATTTGTATACATACGAATACATACATACATACATGTATATTTTTAATAATTTTTTCTTATCTCGTGCTGTTTCGTTCAAAATTTCTTTGTAGCTCGTTTAATATACATATGTATCTGTTATTATTTGTTGCTTTTTTTCTACAAGATGTTTTTGTTATTCTTCAGAACTATCTAAACGAGTCTGAAGACTTACGAAACAAATGCACAGGAGGTCACACACACACACTGGCACTTATGTAAAGGGTGTTTTTTATTGAGGTATAGAACTTTAAGTTGGCATCACTTTTTTAACTGGCGGCCATTTTGTCAGCTGTCAAGTGATTAATATTTAGTTTGGTTTGCCATTTCATCAGGAACAGGTTGACAAAAGAACAACGCTTGCAAATCGTGCAAATTTATTTCGAAAATAATGGTTCAGTTCGCGAAGTTTACCGCAAGCTCCGTCCATTTTATGGTCGACATAATCGTCCATCAGAGCAATTAATTCGGTTAACCATGGATCGTTTTCGCACTACGTTTACTCTATGTGATGATACGCATCCGCAGAGACGTCGAACAGTGCGCACCGAAGAAACAATTGCCGCTGTAGAGCAAACTGTTGAAGAGGACCCGAATGAATCGATTCGCCACCGTGCACAGCAATTGGAGCCGACTAACCGACTATTTTGTTCCCGAATTGGATGGCATGAATGTGGATGAGTTGTGGTTCCAACAAGACGGCGCTACATGCCACACAGCGCACGTCACAATCGATTTATTGAAGGAAACATTCGATGAGCGCATAATTTCGCGGAATGGACCTGTCAATTGGCCACCAAGATCGTGTGATTTGACACCATTGGATTATTTTCTTTGGGGATATGTGAAGTCGCTCGTCTACGCCAACAAACCAGAAACGTTAGGGGACTTGGAAGCCAACATTCGTGGCGTTATTGCCAACATACGGCCCCATATGCTCGAAAAAGTGGTTGAAAATTGGACCTGTAGAATTGGCTTTATTCGAGCCAGCCGCGGCGGCCACATGCCCGAAATCATATTTAAACATTAATGGCATAAAATTATCCTTCCAATTAAGCCAAATTGATGGACATTAAAACGATTTTTTGTGTTTTATTTAATTTCAAAGTTTTATACCTCTTAAAAAAACACCCTATACATGTAGAAATTTTATTTTTTTTTTAAATAGTCACAAAGAAAGTAATTGTGTTTATTTTAATGAAATTGAACTAAAAAACAAATAGTAAAGTGTTGTTCGAAGAAATATTTAAAATAATAAGTGCGACATCTTTTAAAACATCTGGGGTATTTATTTATGAAAATATAGTTACTTTGCTTAACAACATGTGTTAAAGGTTTGGAGTTTTTAAAACATTTAACATTAAAATTTTAGGAAAATATGTGATTTCAAAAAAAAAAAAAAATAAATAAATCAATACCGGAAATACTACTAGTATCCAAGGACATTATTTCAAATTTGGCATGGAAATAATGAATAAATAGATATGTACATATTTATATACCCAGCAAAAAATTTCAAAAAAGGTAATCGAGTTTGGAATTAAGCATTTTTTGGTTGAAGCTGCTCCTTACTGGATTACCAACTTAATGATTTTAACAAGGCGTGAGACTAAAATAATCGATTCTTGAGAAGTAGTTATGTTGTTTATTGTAGGAAATAGTTATTTTTTTTCTTGATTGAACTACTTATTTTAAGTATGCCTTTATTTGAGTAAATGGAAGGTCTTGGTTAAAAACTCAGTTTGATTAAATATAATATAATAACTTTTAAGAAAAATTTAAATAATTTAAAAAAACCTATTGTTTTACTACGAAATGCACCATTTTGTAAAATTTCTTTTATAAACTCAATTGAAGTGGGTTATATTTTATTCGTATCAGTGCCTCTATTGTTACTTATAAATACTATATTTAGAAAAAAATCAATTGCTTTCATTGATGAACTTTTATTAAAACCGTAAATGAAAAAAAAAATTATTTAGAACTACATACTTATATTTAAATAATTATTTTCCAAAATGTAAGTACTTATTTTTTATTTTAAAAGAAATAAGTAGGCAATTTAGAAATATTTATAATTTATTTAAAATAACTACTTATTTTGGCAATATTTTCACGTCTTCTTTTAAAACCCAAAGAATATGTTCAACTTCTGCTTCTTATTTTCAAAAATTTGCGTAATGTGCTTTGTAAGCGAGTACTTCAATTTGGCAATCTAAAAAGTAAGTCATTATATGGCAAGTAGTTCAGATGGTAATGTCTAATTTTTTGATGGGTACTTATATTCGATAAGACTTCTTGCTTGCTTAGCAATATTCACCCTTATTCTATTTGGCGTCGGCAACATCGTCATCAATTTTGAAACAACATCAATATAACACAACATCAATGCTAACTTTGTATTCCCTAACAGTGTTATGACGACGTTGCCTGTTTATCGATAAATACAATACACATATTCAATATTTGAGTCAGCTGGTTCATTTTGTTTACTATTTTTGGTAAAAGTATTTTTGAATAAGTAAAAGCTTTGTAAATAAATTAAAATAAAATGTTTTTCTTTCCTATTGAGACGATGAAAATAAAAAAAAAATTAATAGTGAAAATAAGATTTCTCAGACAAAAGTGATGCATTTGCCAGTTACCCAAAGAAAAGTAAGTGATAAGTTCTCTCATGTTTTTGGAAAATAATGGGTAATGTTCATCATTTTAATATTTTACAAATATTTTCGGCTGAACAAAACATCATTTAGGAATGTATTGGATACAATAGAGCCTAAGTTTTGAAACAAAAGGGATCAGATCAACGTTTATTGGAGCTTGGAACTTCCTCCAAAGGTACTCAGTGCTAATTGTTTATATACCCCGCCTTCAGTTGCTTTGCTGTTGTTTTTTGCAACCTTTTTTTTAATTTAAACCTCAGTATACTTTCCCAACACACTATTTACCTTACATTTTGCCATCCACCACTAGTTCTAATTGGTGGACCGAAGGAATTTAGTGCAGTCTCACTTTCTCACTGCACCTTGAAATTATTAGGAACATTACCCCTGAGGAATCCTCTAGCAAAAGAAGGACTTTTCCAACTCTTCCACAAGCTTTTCAAATTGGTTGGGGTTGGTAATTTTAATTTTGTCCATATTATATTTTTCATTTTTTTCAGAACTTTTTTCAAATAAATATGTACATTTTTATATCTACTTATATTTCACTTTTTCGTTGAGGCATGCACACAACAGAAAACGACATCAAAAACACTGACGACAAAATGAACGGCAACATCAACATCAATGTTTCTTTCAGAATACCAAACATATGCTGACAGTCATCGATAAATAGCAATACTATCTACGGGAATACCGATTTGATAAAAAACATTAAAAACGACGTCGTGTTATGTTGCCGACGCCAAATAGAATAAGGGTAATTATTCTCTGAGTACATCTGTCGAATAGTGGATTTGCCATTTAGCCTAGTTTTCTTCTTGCTTTCAAGAAAGAAAGTCCTCATGCAAGGATGAGAAGAAATCATCCAGACGAGATAAAGATGGGACATGCAAAGATACTATTTGGCACATGCGAGATATAAAAGGTGTTTTTTTTAGCACGACAGAATCTTAAATAAAAAATGTAATAAAAATTTAAATTTGGTCCAAAGTTTTTTATTCGAACGATCAATGGAATTGATACTTAAAAATGATTTTGTATCTATGGCAACCGCGGCTGAAAATACGCACGTTCAATTGTGGTCTACGAACAACTCGAAAAATGTTGTTCTCCAAGACGTCAATTGTTTATGGTTTATCAGCATAAACCATTGAAAGCTCGTGACCCCACAGGATAAAATCGAAAATTTTCAAATCACATGCACGCCATCCTATTCAAAAAATACAGCTTCCTCGGATAAATACAATTCATATTTAAAAAAAAAACGCTGATCATGGTGCAATAACGATTTCTATTCGATTGCGATTATTAATTAATTAATTGTGCAATTGCTTTACGTGAGTACCTGCCATTACGGCCTAATCTCACGTGTGCCAAAGCACTGGGTGTGGGTTAGACGCCAGACCAACGCCTCCATGCACCCTTTTAGAATGAACCTATGGCCCACTCCATAAGGCACATAGGTTGCAATCTTTGAATATAGTTATCCCTGTTCTATATTCAAGTACCTTGCCCATAGCAGCTCTGTTGAATGGCAACAGCACCTAGAATAGTGTCTGGCTGACCGCGTCAGACCAACCACTAGCATTGATATCACACTGGGAATCCAAGACTATTCTCCCAGCGATTTTGATAGCAACCACAGCCACCACGATAATTCTCCGGCTTCCACGCTGGTGTTGTGTATACACCATAGTGAGGTCCCCAAGAAAATTCGTCAACCATTGCCGGCACAGCTAGCCACTCATCCGAAATGAACGCATGCCTGTGTCGCCAAATAACCAGTGCCTAGTCCACACATACCAAAATCATCCCTCGGCATTTTAGCAAAGGAAACTGACGACCGCTACATGCACTCAAAATTTCAGAGCAGCGAGAACCACTTACGCGAGAAGAACGCAAGCTCGCTGCCAAGATCTTGTGCCTACTACGATCGATCATGTTTGATAAACGCTCCTTGAACCCAGGAGGTAGGACGCACAACTATTTGAGCACAAAATCTTGACAACCGCAATGTATTTATCTCTAAACAGCTCAGCTGTCGGGCAACCGGCACCCGTGGCACCAGAAGTAGCCTCTGGTGAGACCTCGAAGTTCCACCACAAGGGCTTCACCCCTATCGTCTTTTGAACTCAGGGGCAGTTCTAGGTCTGCAGCATCACTAACTGACAACAACGGGCGAACAATATTTGTTTTCCTTTTATAAATATGTGCACATCCTTTGCTCTGTTTATTTTCAGAGATCGGGTAGTAACACATAAGTTTTACGGGTAATGAGCTAAAGGTCCGTCAGTGGAAAAAGCCACATTACCCTAGCTGGGGCCCCGGGATTGCCACACCCGTAGTCAAAAGAGACTCCCCTGGGGGTCGCCGCGAGCCACAGTGGGGAATTTTGAAAAAAAGTGGAAATAATTCTGCAGTTTCTAAACGAGCCGTCCGATTTTTCTGAAATTTCATACAGCGGAGCCACAAAGCCCCAAAGTGGGCAACTTCGGGTTAATGAAAAATTCAAACCGATGCCAAGCTGGTGTTTTTGGTCTGGTAAAAAAGATTTTTTGCAAGTGGATTTCTCTATCCAAGAGCTAAAAAAAAGTCTGCTACATTTATGCAGTCTCGCTTAAAGTTTATGAAATATTCGAGAAAAAAAATAAAATTTTGGTTTTTTTTTTGCCAACCTTGGTCCACTGTTCTCGTAATGGAGAAGTCAAATCTTGTTCGATTTTAAAACAGAAACTTGGTATGAGTTAAGAATAAAATTTTTAACATTTAGAAAAAAATTTGATATTAAAAGCACTACTAAGTCAAAAGTTATACGAAAATTCAATAAAATATTTGAAAAAGTCGTTTTTTGCCGTTTTTTTTTTTGCAGAAAAAAGTGGGTTAATTATTTCGCTATTATATAAAAATTTTGCAATAATACCAACCCCATATTTTTAATTATTCAAAATATTATACTATAGGAAACATTAAAAAAAAATTTGTTAAAAATTTTTCTTATTAAAGGTGCCAGATCGTCTCGAAATTGACCTATTTTTGTTATAAATATCAAATGTAAGGCATTTTTTTCCCAAATTACGAGACTGGAACCAAAGAATTTGTCACTTCACCTTATGATATGATATGTTTTTTAATAATTCCCAAAATATTATCTGCGCCCCGTGAAAGACCGCAAAAATACAGCAGAAACACAAAAATACAATATTTGGGATTTTATGAAATCTTTTTGGGAATTGCCTTGAACTCAAAAGAAAATTCTGTAAGGTTTTACTTTTTGTGTATTTATTGCATAATTCTCCACCTAAGTGATAATTTTCAGCCGAAAATATTGATTATTGCGAATGTTATAGCATTCCTTTGTGTAAGACATCTGTCTTCTCGGAAAACTCTTTATATGTTGTTATAAAAAAAATAGTACAAATTTAGTTTTATAGGAAAATTAATACTTATTTATTTTTTTATTATTGCTGGTAGCTGTATTAATTGAATATATTGTTGTAATATTCATGTATCACCCCTTTTATATACAAACGGAAAGTTTACTTTGCAAAGTTTTAATTCAGCTGGATAAAAGACAGGGCGAGGAATACTCTCTCTTGCTGTCTTTCTCCCAGCTGAATTGAGACTTTGCAAAGTAAACTTTCCGTGTATAGAAAGGGTATATGTAATTATACAGCTACGCCTATTTTTGAAAAATACCTAAGCAAATGCTCGTACTTGTACACTAGGCTGTCCCAAAAAAAATTTTTTTTGGGGCTCAAGCATAATTTGAGACATTATAAGATCAAGCATTTTTGAGATTTTTTTCAGATTTTGCGGAAGAGGTTTAGAGGTCGCACAAGTAGAATTTTTGCAAAAAATCTAGTTTGCCGGCCGTTTTTAGTATTTTCCTTATATCTTTAACTTTTTATTAACTTTAATGATCGTCATTATAAAGTATTTGAAAATAATACAAATCACAAATTTCTATAAAAATTTTAATATATAATTTTTTGCATAAAAGTCACTTTATGCCAAACAATCTAGAGACAAATTGTAGTCAAACTGTTTAAATGGTTTGAATTTCTTCATCTCTGTTCTCTCTACATTTTAAATTTTGTTTTAAATTCACATAAATAACTTATTTCCATATGAAACTACAAGATTTATTACAAATAAAAGTAAGAAATACCTAGAAGGAAATGGTCTTGCAGAAGTCTATGAAAATATATCTGCCAATTCTCATAGACGAAAAAGGGTCGTTTTAAAAAATATATACTTACATGGATATGACAATATTAAATTATAAGTTTTAAAATTGTTGTTGGCCAACTTGAGGCTACAACGTATAAGTTTTGGCAGATGTATTAATAATGCAAACTTCCATACATAGACGTTTTTTCAAAGGGATATTATTTTAATTTTTTATTTACCCGACCTAAAAAAAATTTATATAAAACAATAGTTATCTAGGAGCTAGATCGTTTAGTCCTTCAATATATGTATTTAAAAAATACCTTATTATTTATTATATATTAAAATGGAGAAATAATTTATTCGGACAAATATTATCTAGAAAAGTACTTTAACTTTTTTTTAATCTTAATTGTATAAGAAGTTTGTTTTTTTGTTTGTTTTCAAGTTGGTTACAAGAATTGAATTGTAATAATTTTTTTACCCGACTGTGCAACAGAAAGAAGGGTATTGTATTTATCAGCCTATGTATGTGTGTTTGTATGTATCTATGTATGTATGTATGTATATATGTGTGTTCCTTTGCGGCACTATATAAACCGAACGCTTGGACCGATTTGTCGATTTGTCTTAATCCCGGGAGTGTTTCTAAAGATGTGTTAGTTGTCAAAATTCAAAATGGCGGCCACCAGACACCATTTTGTAAATACGAAAAAAATAAAAAGTCGGCGAACTATTTAAAAATGGGTATCATTCGACAGGTATTTTAAAATCATCTTTAGGTTTCTCTTAACATTTCTCATTTCGAATGGCCATTTAGGACATTTAACGGTTCAAAGTTGGTCGCAGTTGGGTTTTTTAATTTTTTTTATAAATACTTGTTATTTTAATCATTTATTACTAACTTATATTTTTAGCCATTTATTTACATAAATTTCGTTTAAGATTTATGCATTTATTTATTTAATTTTTTAAGAAAAATATTCGTATTCATATTCTCATGAATTTGGCAAATACGAGTGCGAATATATAATAAATTCAGTAAAGTGCGACTCTGACTCGCGCACGAAGGGTTCCGTACTAACACTAGATATGTAATTTAATACAAACTTCATCCTATATAATATATAGTTTTGGCATTTTTTTCGTTTTTTGGGTCTTTGCGGTATTTTTGTTTTGGCGGTTTTTGCGTTTTTTCGGTTGTGGCGATTTTTTTAAGTTTTGGCTCTTTTTTTAGTTTTGACACTTTATTTTCTTGTTTTGGAGATTTTTTTCGGTTTTTGGCGTTTTTATATTTTGGCGATTTTTTTTTTATTTTTGGCGATTTTTTTCATTTTTGCGATTTTTTTATGTAAAATTTTTTTTAGTTTTGGCGACATTTTCGCGTTTTGGCGATTTTTTTAGATTTTTAGCGTTTTTTTTCATTTTGGCGTTTTTTTTTGTTTCATTTTGGCGATTTTTTCGAATTTGGCGATTTAATTTAGTGTTAGATTTTTTTTTAATTTTGGCGATTTTTTTTCGTTTTGGCGATTTTTTTTTAATTTTTGGCGATTTTTTTTTAGTTTGGCGATTTTATAATTTTCGGTTTTTTTAGTTTTACCGTTTTTGAAAATTTCAAGTGTTTGCCTCTTACGGTTTCCAAGATATAGTAAATTGTCAAAATTACATAGTCGAAATTGCATTAACTGATGGACCACCCTTTAATTCAATTTTTTTAAATTTTTTGTGTTAATTGTTGTAGTCTTTATAAAAATACACTAATTTTACAAATTTCAAGTTTCAATATACATATGTACATACAATTGTATGTATATTACACGGGATTTTAAAATTTTTCGTTGCTCGCTTTGGAACACCCTTTAATTCTCATGTATTTGTTGTTGTAGCGGCCAATGTTCTACATACTCTGTCTAAATTTCAGGTCCGTAGCTCTTACGGTTCCTGAGAAAATACCGTGTGACGGACAGACGGACAGCGTAGCGAAAACAATAGGGTTCCTTTTCACCTTTGGTGTACGGAACCCTAAAAATGGCCGAATATTCAGCAGTTCGAATACGTATACGAATATTCGTGCTTCACTAATATGTATGAACATATGTACATACATATGTGCATAAAGTATACATGCATATTATCCATCGTATTTAGTTTTTAAATCAATTATATCTTTTTGCTATGAAATAGTATTACTGACATTTACAAAGAGGGCGAAAACTAAAGCAAAATTTTAACACAAATTAAATTCAAAGTCTTTTACATGTGACCTAATTGTCTATGTAAGCAAAAACTAATTACAAAAACCTTTTGAAGAGTTGCTAAAATATCCCTACAAATCCTAAAACATGTGATACTCATACTCTCAAGTATGTTTTCTAGTCACATAGGTATGTACATATATATGTAATTATATACAGTAGTTTTCCGATTTAACGAACCTAATTGTTGTCAGGCCTGTTCGTTAAAGTGAATTGTTCGTTAAAATGGAAAAGCGTGCTGCTGTTTTATTCAAAACTCAAAGAATATGTACTCGTAGTATTTTTAATATTTTATTAAAAGAACATATGCACGTATTTTATTAAAATATCAGTAAAAGAAAAATTCATAAAGCAATATAATATAAAAATAATGTCTGTTTTTTGTGGAATTGATATCTTTCTCTTAATGGCATCTTCTTGAAGCTCTCTCCAAAGCATTTAATTTGAGCTACTAAGTTTTGTTGAGCCCATTTAATACAAATTAAAAATTCTTGTCACATCTTCGTGTTTTATTTTGGGTTCTTGAATTTCAGTTCTATCCAGCTCTTCGCTTACAAATCACCTTACCTAAAATTTAAAAAAATTACGTGCAAGTTGTTAATGAAGAGAATTATTTTTTTTAGACGAAATAGATTACGTGAAATGTTGACAAATAAAAAAAATGTAAGTTCTTCTCAAGAATCGATTATTTTAGTCTAATGCCTTGTTAAAATCATTAAGTTGGTAATCCAGTAGGGAAGTTCTTCCACCCAAAATGCTTAATTCCAAACTCGATTACCTTTTTTGAAATTGTTTGCTGGGTGCTTAATACCAAACTCGATTACCTTTTTTGAACTTTTTTGCTGGGATTACTTGGGTAAAAGTTGGCAGTCCTGTAGTTAAAGGCCGTGATACACTATCATACACAGTCGTACACTCCAAAAAAATTGCAACAATATCTCTTATAGGTGCCACACTATTCCACAAAAAGAATGCAAAAACATTTAAAATAATTTAATTATTTTGCATTTATAAAAAAATAATAACGCAAAATGCAATTTTCAAAATGTATCTCTCTATCTTTAAATAAATGAAGCAAAATTTGCCGTTTTCTTATCAACTGCCTTACAAAATGCATCTCTGATCTAATAGAAATTATCATTTTATGAAAATTTTCATAAACTTTTTGAAATCGGACAGACTTATCAAAAAATCTGTCACATATGTCAAATTTTAATCCACACTATCATACTTTTTGAGCACACACGATTTTTTTTGACAGATCGAACGACTGTTTATGATAGTGTATCACAGCCTTAAAAAATACATAATTAAATACGAAGTGTGCAGTGGGCAGTTGCAAGCAAAATAACACAAAAATTTGTACTTCTATTGTTTTCCGAAAAATTAAGAGCAAATAGCATACTCGTATTGCAAAGTAATGCAGTGAATTCCTTAACATGAATTCCACATGTGAAAATTTCTGAATGAAATATTTCGTTCACATGGATTTTAATTTCATATCTTCAATTCGAATAAAATTAAAAGTTTACATATTTCCACTTTTTCCAACATACAAATTTTTGTGAATGATTTCCTTCATAAATTGTCAAAATATTTCGCAATCTTATGAAGTTTTTTGACACCAACTGTTCATACGTTCGGAAATTTCCATGTGAAATTTTATTCATGATAAACCTGATTCTGTATAGACGGCACATGTAAGCAAACACAGTGTTTAATATCCTTTGTGGTTATTTTGGTAATATACATATGTATATGCTAAACTCAAAATATTTCATGTTTGAAAATACGAAAAAAAAATTTGGTTTTCTTAATTTTTGTGCAATAAACGAAAATTTTGTAAATATTACGAAAAGTTTAGCCGGTGCAAGGAAACAGATTTCGTAATTTTACGTTTCGTTATGTTACAAAAATTATTTTGTACAATTATTTTCGTATACTACCATATTTTTCGTTTGTTTTATTGAATTTAGAAGAAAATACAACATTTTTATAAAATTGGAAATTTCCAAAAATAAAAAAATTTTTTTTTGCTAACAGTACAAACTCAAGAATTTTACGAAAAAATATTGAAATATAAAAATAAAATGCTGTTTTGCTTAATTTTTTTTTTTTCATCGGGTAAAGGGCTATTTGCGATCCATCTATTCAAATTTAAATTAAATTTTTTATAAATCTGGTCAGCCAACCATAGCTTGCATTAGACTATCTTCTATGAATTTTGTTGTGAATTTCTTTGGCTTTGTATTACAAAATGACAATTGCGTTGCATGAGGAACCATTAAAAAAGTTTGTTTTCCACTCTCGGTACCACACCTTGCTTTACAGCACTTCTATTGCGATACCCAAAATGACTGTTTTCAACATTCCTTAAAAAATTTTCCTTTGATTTTAGGATTGTACTAATGGTGGATTTATGCAGTCCATATTTTTCACATAAAGCTGTAACCCGCATACCATTTCGATGATCATCGATAATTTTAACTTTATCCCTTAAGAACAATCAATTTCTTTTACCCATTTTGATGTTCGTAGCAGATATTACTTCACACAACTTACTCTCAAATGATATCAAACAAAACCATCAAAAGAAGAAAACTAAGGGTACATTTGTATTTATATTCTTTTTTAGTAACTTTCTGGTAGCAATTATGTTTCTTATTTAATTTTACATTTGTTCGTTATACCGAGAACAAAATAGAATTTTTGTTCGTTATATAAGGTACTCAGTAGAAAAAAATTGGATGTTCGTTAAATGCGATGTTCACTAAATCGAATGTTCGTTAAATCGGAAAACTACTGTATATATATATATATATATATATATATATATATATATATATATATATATATATATATATATATATATATATATGTAAATATACATATACATACATATATATATGTATTTACATACTGAGTAGAAATATCTTTGCATATTTACATTCTAGTTATTTGCTCTTAAGGACTTCTTAAGTTTTCATGTGAAAAAAATTCGATACGCTGTGTGATACCTACGAAATATTTAATGTACGTACATATATTTTCCATGTGTGTACCACATATTGCTTATAAATGTGTAGAGATTGTTCTGTTATTATACCGAAAACCATTAAAAAGAATAAATTTTTTTGCTAAGTGCTGATTTTGACACATTTATAAAGTTAAATTTGGACAACAGAAAATGCATATGGTATGTCAAGATAACATCTTGTTGTACAAATATTCAGACCTTTATGTATGTATGTGCATACAAATGTGGGACTTTTGTTTAGAAAATGGAAACTACATAAATATTTCTGGAAGACACTTCGAACATTAGAGATTTATCTGTTAGTACGAGTAATTTGGCTTAGAACTTTATAAGTATGCGTCTGTTTCAAGATTTTAAAACCGCATTTACATATAATAAAATTAGTTAACACTACGGCGTTACCAGTCACTTTAGTAAAATAAAAGGTTTAAAAAAAAGCCGCTAAATTTCTACATAAAAATCGCAAACTATAGAGTTTTCCCTTCTTTAATGAAACATTTAGTCACGGTAATTTTGGAGTGATAAATGTTTTAATATGTAGTTAAATTAACATCAAAAAAGAAAGTGAAACATAAGTTCCAAAATTAAGCATTGTGTTTTTCTATCTTTTTTTTTTTAAATAAAAAATGAATGCAACTTCACAACAAAGAAGCAACTAATTTATCTCAAAGCCATACAAATTTATGAATTTTTGTGAGGCATGTAATCTTACGCACCCTCTTCGTTGCCCGAAATAATCGAGTGCAACTTATGTATTTCTTCTTTTGAAGTAAAACGACCCTACACAGGAACAAATTATATACTTTTTTATAACAAAAATCGTTCATATGATGATGTCCACAAGAGAGAGAATGAAAACTGTGGAGAAATTAAAAAATATAAAAATTTAATATATATTTTTTTTTATCAATTTGGAAACGATTTGAGATGAGTATGTACTAGTGCCGGCATTCGAATAAAAATTATTCGAATATTCAAAAATCGTTTTTAATTTTTGTTCGAATGAATAAATTTTTTCGATTTAGAAGAAAAATTATTCGAATAATTTTTGTCGAATAATCTAACGATTTCCTCAATTAATTTGTATAAAAAGTAATCAAATTACTCCAAACTATAACTACTTGTGCAAGCTTGTTTTTTATGTGTTCGCTAAACCCATCTTTTGTTTCCTTTCTTCCTTTCTGGTAATTAATAATGCCTCTTAATAAAGATTATAGAAAAAAAATAATTACTTTCTTACAGATCCAATCAAAATCCTTAAGAATCGAATTAATGAACGACATAAAAAATCATTAAATGCTTTAATACTACTTCTGAGCTTTCCGATCCAATAATAACTTTTTAAAATATGACACAAAAAGCAAAAAAAAAAGAGTACGCAAATACCTTGTTCTCACGAATATTTTGCAATTTTTTTAGTCTTAACACTTTATTTTCTTGTTCTGGCGATTTTTTTCATTTTTGCGATTTTTTTTAATTTAAAATTTTTTTTCAGTTTTGGCGACATTTTCGCGTTTTGGCGATTTTTGGCCTTTTTTCATTTTGGCGTTTTTTTTCATTTTGGCGATTTTTTCGAATTTGGCGATTTATTTTAGTGTTAGAAATTTTGTTTAATTTTGGCGATTTTTTCGTTTTGGCAATTTTTTTTAATTTTTAGCGATTTTTTTTTTTTTGGTTCGGCGATTTTATAAATTTCGGTTTTTTTTGTTTTACCGTTTTTGAAAATTTCAAGTATTTGTCTCTTACTGTTTCCAAGATATAGCAAATTGTCAAAATTACATAGTCAAAATTGCATTAACCGATGGACCACCCTTTAATTTAAATTTTTTTAAATTTTAGTGTTAATTGTTGTAGTCTTTATAAAAATACACTAATTTTACAAATTTCAAGTTTCAATATACATATGTTCATACAATTGTATGTATATTACACGGGATTTTAAAATTTTTCGTTGCTCGTTTTGGAACACCCTTTAATTTTTAATTCTCATGTATTTGTTGTTGTAGCGGCCAAGGTTCTACATACTCTGTCCAAATTTCCGTAGCTCTTACGGTTCCTGAGAAAATACCGTGTGACGGACAGACGGACAGAGTAGCGAAAACAATAGGGTTCCTTTTCACCTTTGGTATACGGAACCCTAAAAAGAATCGTCGTTGGCTCAAGTAGTTAGCACATTGACTGCAAAACCGAAGGTCCTGGGTTCGAGCCCGGCCTCCGACAGTCATTACTTAACAATATCACCAATTTTTTTTTTTTGTTGTACATTATTAGTGTCTATTTGTTTCAGTTGTTGTAGGAAAGTTCAACTGATGAAGGCATAGACAGTGGTCACTGATCTACACCGGCTTCAACGAAAGGGATAGTAACATCATAATGTAACATCAGGACTCCCTACTTTGTCGGTGTTGCAGAATCATCGGCGATGTAAAATAACGAATAAAATGGCTACTTAAACACAGCTTCAAAAATTTAATACGCCTCATTGACGCCAGAGGCACTGCAACACTGCATTATTAGAAACGTGCAAAAAGCAGAGTTGTGAAAGAATGAAGCTTTCCTCTATCTCTTCGTTCACCACCTGTCTTCTCTATCACTATCCCTTTCCTAAAGAAGGTAACAGATAGTAATAGTAGTAGGCATTCATTGCCTGAGTTTAACTTCTTAAAATAAAAAATAAAAAAAAATAAAAAAAAAAAAAAAATTGAATCTTTGGGAAAGGTAACTCTCCCTTTTTCAAATTAAAAATTTAATATTTTTGAACTATAACAAAAACTTTCGATATCATGGCCGCACCCGACACAGTAACGTTATCCAAAATTTTGTTAAAAGTGGTAGATTCGTCCTCTTAGACTGCACTTATTCTAATTAAAAATAATAAGATCTATGCAGCATAAAACAAATCCATCTTCTATTTAGTTCCTTTTTAATTACAATACCAAAGTGCTTAAAAGTTTACCCTTTATAGGAAAAATATCAATTATATCCCAGCAAACAAACAGTGGAGGGATTGTAAGCAGTGGTTATATTTTATAGTATATATTTATATACATATGCTTCATATTAGGGATTGATGTATGTATCTCTTGTATGAATAAATAAAATCATGTAAGGCAAAATTGCTTAAAATTTTAAGTATTTCGTTTTAACCAACTAAAAAAAATTAACTGCATTATGTGAAAAAAAATAATAAAAATTTAGGACGTTAGCATATTGCTGATTTTATTATAAAATCATTGCGCCAAAATAAGGTTTTAACAATAAATACTCCAAGCTAAGTCATCAAAAGCCAATATCCTTTGTAAATTTCATCACACTTGGTTATGGCAAAGCAATGCAATAGCTTTTGCTGGGATACTTTTACAGGACTATTTCTAAACTTTATTTTCTTTTATCATTTATAAAATACATTTATGTATATGAAATTGGATTAAAAGTACAATGACAAACATTATTCTATTATAAGCAAATTTATATTGAAGTCAGTTTAAACTTGATATAAAATCTAAAAAGGATATCTACAATAAATATTTAAAAATAAATTGCTGGTCAAAGTTGTTATATTTAATTTGAATAAATAATGTCACCAACTGTAATATAAAAGATGTAATTTGAAAAGTAGAGAATGTGTCTGTAAAGAATAATAATAGTCTTACAACTCTATATAAATTATATAACATGACAAATAGCAAACGACAATGTTACCTTGCTGGCATGCCTCCCTAATAACTATTATATTTCATTTAAAGGATTTGACCTTTTGGTTAATTTTTTTTCACTTTGCTGATATTTAAACTTTTATTCATAAATTCATAAATGATTGTTAAAGTTAAAGCATTCTTTAAACCAACATTATCTTCAAAAATGATTTACTAATAAATATTTTTTTGTTTTGCGAAAGTTTCTCTGTTTGACGATGTTTTAACGATATTTTTATTTTAAGGAATATTCTAGTTTGATAATCACTCCTATTCCAGTTGTCGACATCGACGTCACTTTAAGACAGTAGCAAAAAATTGGGCCTTTTTTACTCGCTCGCGAGAACAATTTTTTGCTACTGACAATCTATTTCGCTTCCCTAATGTCTAGAAAATAGCATAAGCCTGCCAACAGGACTCAGTTCTTTTCGACAATGAACACAAGCCGAAATTTTTTTAGTATAGTTGGTGTTGTGTTGGTGACGTTGGTGTTGTGTTAACGTGACGTCGATCTGAACAACTGGAATAAGGGTGAATTTACGCATGTCGTTCTCTTCAACTATTCTATGAGATGTTAAATTAGTCAGTTATGCATTAAACACATTCACCACAGCAGGCTACACGAACACACTACTTTAAATGCCGCTAGCAGCATTTGCCGCCTCGTACCCAGCTACTTAATTATTTTGGAGACGGCAGCAGCACCATCTGCACCTCATATTTAAGTATGAATACATAGTTCAGTATTACCACCTTCAAATAGTTCGCATTTATAAAAATTAAATTACTCTTTCGAAATGTACTTATATGACGTAAAAGTATAAAAATGAATCAATTTATGCTTTACATCAATTTTTGGATATTGTTTCTATTTATTAATATGAAATAATTGTACAAAATCATTCATTCAACATTTTGTATTATACTGGCAACACTGAATTTTCTCATTGTAGCCAAAGAAATAGAAATTAGTTTAATTGGTCTACAACGACAAAAGCAGCATAGACAACAACCTGCCGCTTTGTTGCCTTGCTGTCTTCAAAAGAATCATTCTCATATAAACATGTGTATTCTATCCTTGACATTTGGTAGTCGGTAGCTTGCTGTGGTGAATGTGTTTAATGTATTAGTCAGTCAGTTGAGCGTGTGTGTGATTTTTCAAAATATTTCTCTATCTTCCAATCTTATGTCTTACATTTTCTAGTGAAAAATTTTGATTTCTTCATGAATATTAGAAACCTATTAAAACTACCATAAATATTCTGCAAACAAACGCTTAAGGTTTATATTCCATATCATTTAATTAGCTTATTTAAGTCATTTCAATGTTGTTAAATTTAAATAACCACACAATGTTTTAATTATTTAAAATGTTTATGGAACAACAAGAATTATTATTATGATACATGGAAAGATATTTTGCTTTATTACAAATTAATCTCATAATTGGAAACTTCATTATGTTAATATATTTGCATATACGATACATAAATGCACTTACATATGGTAGATACATACTAGAGACCTGCGTTAACAGTCTTTAAATGTAAATACGTCATGATTTTTAAATGTATTCACGTCGCATGTATTATAGTAAACCAATAATAAATGCTGTCGTACTATAAGCGAAGCACGATGAATGTATTGGTGTGCGTGTATATCAGTGTTAACAAGCGATGTCACAAGACAGCTTGTTTGTACCCAACACTCAAAAGAAGTACTGTTGATTGGTGTATGCTTGTTATTTTTCATATTGTACGTTTAAGTGTGTGTGTAATAATAATATACCATGTAGATGGTAAGCTATTATGTGATTAAGCGCATACAAATATTGTTAAAGCATGTGTGTGCGTTTGTATGTGCGCAGAAAAATAAAAGATCATACACATATACATGTATGACGTTTGTACACGCGGTCATGCGTAGAAAGAAGAAAGTATCACAAATTCTTCCGTCACGAAGTGTTTTCTTCTTTACTCTTATACCTGCAATACTCAAACAAATTTCTTGCAAACAGTGTTGTTAACGTTTGTTTTATAAGATTTCGCTGTAGTAAAGCATTTGAAAAATCCCTCATGTCTTGAAAGTTCTTATAAGATGTCTTGTGCAGGACACTAATACATACATACTTATAGGTAAAGGCAAACGCATTTGTTTAAACACCTTCATACATACATAATGTAATTTTTTTTTGGCATTTTGTTGTTTTACTAATAAGGTCTGTTGATATCTTGGGTAAGTCCTTTAGAAAACTTTTATATTAATAATAAATTTAATTTTAAAATGAACACAAACATGACTTTTGAAATAAGAGTTTAACTTATGTTCAGCAAAAATTTTCATTGCCCTCTGCTCAAGTGGAATTTTTTACCCTTTGAGAAATATAGATTTCAAATTGCTTAATGTTGTTATTTTAACTTTTAATATATTTTGTTCTTGTCGTCTCAAATTCGTTGCCAAAAATGGCGACGACAGAGTAAGAACGGAAACTAAAAAATAGTTCAAATAATGTGGTTTTATAGATATTGCATCTATTCAGTCTTTCAGGGCCATTCAATTTCTTCAAAATATAAATAAAAGACGTTTTTTATTTCATTTTTAATGTATTCGACGTTTCGTTGAGATTTTCCAAAAAATTTGATTGAGCTCTTATTAGTTCCTGAGATATAGACAATAACTTGAAAGTATTTGGGAAATTTGTGTACTATTTTTTTTAATTTTTTTATTCCTAGTGCACGTAGGAAAAATATTTAACATTTGTTTAATGTTTGTTTAATGAATAAAGTTTTCTATTACATCGAAAGCAGCAATTTCACATCGTTATCAATATCTCAGGAACTAATAAGAGCTCACTCAAATTTTTTGACACAAAATGCAGAAGAGACTGTCACGATTAACATATATATTTTTTTTTAGAATTTCAAAAATTTAATTTTTTGTGATATAGTTCCCCAAATTTTAAATCATGTGACAGTGATCTTTGACCTTTCAGTAAAAAAGTTAAACTAAATGCTGTTTTAAAGCTATTCTCAGTACTTATTAAATGGGACCAATATCGACTCTGTATCTTAAAAACTTTTGAGCAATAATGGCAGACTATTTATATGTGTTTTTAATGAATTCCATACTTTTCGAAGCGCCATATTTCGGGAACGACAAAAGCTAGATACCCAAAATTTTTGAATTTATATTTGTTGAGTACCATACAACATTCGTGCGAATTGTTGTACAATTCTAAGAAGGTTAGATAAAAAATTGCGTTTTTTTCGTTGATTTAAAATGGAATTACCCTTTACCCCCTTAATAAAAAAAATAATAATATGAGCTTGAAGTGTACATTAAAACAAAATTTCCATACAAATTTTAATTAAAAAACACTTGTAATACAAATTATTATTTTTTCAATAAGCTTAGACTTTTAATTTATTTAAATAAAAGTTCAGCATAAAATCTTTGTATAGGTTCTCTGACGCACTGTATTATTAATATGGAAATGCTTAATGAAACTAAATTTACCCTTCTTTCAATGATGCGAAAAAGTTTGAAACGAATTGAAAGAAAACAGCATGAACAATTTCTAATATTTTTAATTAACGCCCGACTAAAAAAAGGGGTGTTATAAGTTTGTAGTGTGTGTCTGTGTGTCTGTGTATCTGTGCATCTGTGTATCTGTGTGTCTGCCTGTGTCCACGTACAGGCCAAACGGCTGGACCGATTTTCATTTAGTTTTTTCTGTTTGAAAGATGACTTGATCGAGAGGGTTCTTAGCTATGTTTGAAGAAGATCGGTCCAGCCGTTTAGAAGATATAACATCTTTTTTGAAAAAAGTCGGGGGTTTTTTAAAATCTTTAATTTTTGTTATTTTTGTTTTGTTATCATATTTGGCCAGAATTTGTTAAAATTAATGATGTATGCCAAGCCACCTAAAACCGTATTTTTATCAATAAGTTACTATTTTGTGGTTGTAAAAAAAGTTCTAGTATGTCATGCCCTCTAAGATAGGTCTTTTTAAATTACTTTTCTACTGTCACATTGTATTATATGACATTATTATGACACTTAAATGTTACTAATCAAATTAAACGTGAAGCCATAAAAATTATTTTTATTTGCAACCAATTAATATTACCATCGAAATTTGTATAGATTTCTTTGTGTGTGAATATTTTGTAGCACCTCGTTCAAATCTTATTACAATAACTGGTGCTGGAAACTAAAACTAAGCGTATAGCACCTGCTGACAGAAAAAAAATATGTTATGTAACGTCATGCACAATACGAGTATACCTTTGGGAAACTAATATAAGATTTTATTACCAATTTAGTGCATTTTTATTACAGCTCCTACAATGAAGAAATATTTTTATTGTTGTGATAAATAAGTAAATATAAATATCTACAACAATCATTTGCAGCACCAAATATAAAATGTATCTACATATGTAGTTTTAACAAAGAAATTTGTTGCAATGTTTTGCAGCAATGTATCGGTGCAGTTTTGAGTCTGTCAGACATTATAAAGCTCTAAAATATATGAACATGGTATAATAAATAAAGTAAAACCGTTGCTACAAAGCTAAATGCAAAAACATAAAGAAACTTACATAAAATTTTAATATGTACTTACATATGTATCCAAAAATAAAAAAATTTAGTAGAAATGATTAAACAGAATACCGGCTTCAACACATTTTCCATACAAATTGACAGAAAAAAAAGCCGCAGACACCGGTCGTGAGATAGAATCTATTTTATTTTGAGAGCGTTTTTTCTTATACTCTCACAGATCAATGTTCATTCTCACAAAAATGTTACCATACTTTCATGAGACAATTATAACAGGTACATGCACAAGCCCAGCCTGTTAATGTATACAATGCAAATAGTTGTCAAACTTTGTTTACAAGCTGCGAAAATGTTAGTGTATGTGTGTGAATAAAATGATTACAGTGTTGCCAATGAATTTATACATGGCTGTGTCTCCAATTACACATTGAAGAAAATTACACTGCACATCTTTTGTGTAGGTTAAAATTAAAACAAAAATAAATAAAAATAAAACCCAAAGT
This sequence comes from Tachina grossa, assembly GCA_949987645.1. NCBI lineage: Eukaryota > Metazoa > Arthropoda > Insecta > Diptera > Tachinidae > Tachina > Tachina grossa. The sequence goes on along the minus strand of OX465275.1, from coordinate 54,760,915 downwards.
AGAATTACACACAGATTATACAAGAATTTAATGACATGGCCTACACATGTGAGTAGAGATTACACACTGTCTAACTACACACAGATTGGCAACACTGAATAACTATAATCATGCAGGAATGCCGCGTCTGCAATTGTACTTTAGTTACCCTGTAATTGTTATTTTTAAAAACAAAAGGCATCTGTTTCTGACAATTATTCGTTTGTTTATACCAGCAAAATGAATGTATTTTTTGGTGTTGTAATTTTGTTGTAGTCGTGCATGTACCTAGTATAATTGTACCATGCATACTTTCAATAAATTTCATACATTTTGTAAACAAAACTACAAAGAAAAATAAGCACAAAAGAAAATAAAACAAAAATTAGAGAGCATTTGAAGTTACTGCCGTCGATGTTATTATGGGCTTGATTAATTTGTCAGCGATTTTCCTGAAGTTGAAGACTTTATACTGTTCCTACATGAATATGAAATTTTTGTTAGTTAAAAAAAAAAATACTCATCCGCATCTGGACAGAAGTCTTTACCCCGTTTATTATACTACGAGTAAATTTTGAGAGAAAATCCAAATTGTAATGAATTTATCAAAACTTTATGATATTACGAGTAGTTATGTTCGATGTTCGATAACCAGCGGAGATCGAACATTGAATGAAGGTACACAGAAAAAACTAAATTTCGTTTTCAGTAACCAAATTCATTGATTCAGTAAATTTTTTGTGTGAATGCGGACCTACAAAGAAATTTGTAGATTCTGATAACAATTTTGTAAAAATTTAACTGCAAAAAAAAATTTATTTTTAGTTAACTTATTTTGGCATTAGAGAAAAAAGCTAACTGAAACTCAAAATATTTTCAGTCAAATTTATTAATAGGAACAGAAAAACATTTTTGCAGATTTTTTTGTATTATTCAGCAAATTGTTTTTTTATAATTTACAAACACATTCACTAAAGTTTTTCGTATTATCAGAAAATAAATTAACTGAATCAATAACAATTCTTAAATTTTTTTTTTTTAAATTAGTAAAAGTTTTATTTGAAAAAAATAACTGAATCAAATGAAAGGTTAAACAATTTTTTTTTACTTTGAAAAATTGGCTTGTTTTTATGGTTAAGCATTTCGTTTTGTAGAAAAAATTAAAAAAATTGAAAATAACAAATTTAAATATAAAAGAATAAATCTAAAAATTTTTTTTACAAATTTTACTTTATATAGATAATTTTCATTCTATATAGTTTTTTTTACGTAAAATAAAATTGGAACAAATAATTTACTGGAACAGTAAAAAATATTTACTGAAACTAAATTATATTTCAAAACACACGTTTGTTTGAAAATTTTTTGGGAATAATTTTTTCTTTGTAATTAGTGCCAAGAGCCTCCGTATTTTTATTCCATGAATGTGTATTATTATAAGTTTGAGGCCTTATTATTCAAAAATATTTTTGATTTATAAATGGTTTAGAAAAAAGTTGATCATACAAAAATTGTTTTATATACCCTTAATGAGGTATTTAGTTAGACCTGCAAAAAATCTAGCAGATTTAAATTAAAATCTATACAGCATCCACCATGTTTTTAGACATTTACCAAGATATTTTATCCAAAACAAAACCCTTTAGATGAAAATTTTCTAAAACTTCAACCAAACAACTGCAATGTTGCCAATTTACAAACCTTTTTCTATATAATTACAAGCTGAAGAAATAAAGAGGAGATATGTCTCATGACACCCGGTTATAGCTATGCTGCTTAAGCTACGGTCACGCTTATTAAACATTTGCCCAAAAAAGCGTAACCACTCAGTGTTTAAAAAACTAAAGTCGAAGTAGCAAAAGTCGTAAAATTTTTAATTTTCGTTGCTTTAGCTTTTTCCAACTGTTTAAAATAAACCAATGCTTTTGCTTGTGCCTGTGATAATAACCAACAGTCGCAGTCGAAGCAAAAAACGAATTATGAACAATTGCGCAGTTCTTTCAGCAGTCGACGATTTTAAAAGTTTGAATTTTATTTGTTGTTGCTTTTGGTTAGTTTCGCTAGTAAAAGCATAAGCAGTCTGTGTGCTTTTCTAAGTATCAAACAGTCACAGTCCAAGAAGCAAAATCTTTTGCTTTTAGAAGCTTTCTGCAGGTTCAATCAACTATTTTATGGTGTTTGTCATGTTTTTGTTGTTGTTTTTGCACATCAGACAAGAGGCAAGAACAAAAACCACTTTACTGCGATTGCCTCAAACTTATAAAAGCACAATTTTTTTTGCTTCTTCGACTGTAATTGTTTGTGACTTCCAAAAGCATGTAAACTGCTTCTGCATTTACTTGCGATACTAACCAAAAGCAAAAGCAAATGAAATTCAAACTTTTCAAATCGTCGACTGTTGAAAATACTGCGCAATTGTTGTATTTTTCAAAAGCCAAAGCAGAAGCAAAATGAAATGAAATGAAAATCACTTCAGTTTTTTAAACACTGTAACCACTAAATGCTAATGAAAAAATCTTTCAATTCATTCAAAAGTTTGTCAAGTTAAAGAGCATCCAATAATGTTGATTCTGTGACATTGTCTATTAGTTGCGTTCGAAACTGTTTAATATGATAAACAAGTGTCTGGATCAAAACTTTTTTCATTAGTGTTTGTTGGTTACGCTTTTTTGGGCAAATTTTTGACAAGTGTGACCGTGCCTTTAGTTATATAAAAAAATTTCAAGTGTGAAACAACAATACAATAAAATTATATTATATGACGATGTCCACTCCTCTGCAAATATTTCAAGACGTCCATTTACTTCCCATAATTTTATTTTCTGGCGTCGTGCGATTAAATTAATGTATTGTTTTTGGCCGATGGCGGCTGTTAGCCGGCTTACTACCGATCGGCTGTGTTCTCTGGTTTGTGCTCATGTGCAAAGAGAATGTAGAAAAAATTGAGCAATCGCTCTCATTGTCTTTGTTTTGTATTTGTTGCACTCATTTCAAACAACAAAACAAAACAAAATCAAACAATTTGTTTTCGTTATTTTCGTACTCTGCTCTTAAGCGGCCCATACAATACAACAGCATGCACGCACAATCAATCGATTGAGCATTCATGCTCGAACCACACAACATACCAGCAAGCTGGTACAATATTCATTTCTTTCAAAATTTCGGGAAGGGTAGTTATGAATAGTGACACATATTTTGTTGCAATTATTATTGGTATGTTGTTAACCCTTAACTGGTATCGTGGGGTCAAAATGCACCCCAAAATTTATATATTTTGTTATAATATAACCAAAGGTTACTATTTATGCAAGAAAAAAAAGTTATGTTTTATACAAAATGAATTAATAAAACTTTTATTTTTATATAAGAAAATGTCGTTTAGTTAAAAATATATATAAAAAAAAATTAAAATTATGTTTAGAACAGTAAATATTTCATTTTTCAAGGGGGTCGATTTGGACCCCCGATACCAATTACGTAACTGGAAATAGCGACACCAGTTAAGGGCTAAAATTAGCAGCTATGTATAACTAAAGTTCTAAAACTCTGTTTACCATTGAAACAAATTATATTTCAACAAATTATATTACTTAAATGCATGTTTGCTCCATGACAACTTTGCTCAACTGAGCTAATTTCACCATATACCACAACAGCGAGCTGGTACCATCAGCAAAATATCAAACTCTACTTGACATCGCTACAGCAAACCGTACAATCGCACAAAATGCCCATACACCACCAAACCGCTGGCACAAACACTTGATTGCGCATGCATGCTGTTGTAGTGTATGGGCCCCTTTAAGTACAACGAAATCAAAACCAAAATAAATTTATAACTGTAATAGTTTCGATTATTTTTGTTACGAAAATCACGCCATAACTCCTGTATCGCGCAATAAATAGCATAGCTATAAAAACTGCAGATGCATAACTAAATTCTACTAGATATTATGTAGGTAGATTTTGAAAAAAAAATTATTATTTATTTTTATTTAACGCGTGTCAAAATGAACATGAATTTAAAAAAAAAATTATTTGCTGATGGTTTAGCACGTCGAGATGCATATCGTTGCTTAAGGCCGTGATACACTATCATACAAAGTCGTGCGATCTACGAAAAAGTACAACGCTGGTATGATGGAGTTTATGAAAATGTTTAAAAGACAATAACAATTCATCACACCAGGGTTGTATATTTTCGTAGATCGCACGACTTTGTATGATAGTGTATCACGGCCTTTAGCAGCAATAATTTTTTAAACAAAATCAAATTTTCATGAATAAAGAAGTTAGTTTTTAATCTTTTTAACATTGAAAAACAAAGTTGATAAGAAGTTTAAATATAAATAAAACTATAAGGAAAATATACATATGCTTGTGTATGACAAATGACAAATTTCTCATTAAAACATCTAAATGTAAATGAGAAAAATCAATAAATGTTCATTTGCTTAATGCTAAATAAAAAATATAGAACTCTGCTAGCTAAATGTCACGTTCAGTAATTTAGTTGAATCAACATTGAAAAAAATTTAATATAATTGGAATTGTCGCAATTGCGACAACAATACGAGTATAAGATTGCAACAAAAAGTAAAGAAGCAACAACATTCATTTACCTGCCAATGAAAAAAAAGCGCATGGGGAATAAGGGGATAATTATACATTTCGTTTTTTATTAACATTGAAATAAACTAACAGCGTTTGTCTTGCTTTTAATTGATTTTATTTTTTTTCTATATCTTTTATTTTGCTGCCAAGCACTTAAACATGTCAAATAAATGGTTTTGATTACTGTTGTCCTTGCTTTCTTTACAAGCCAGAAACAAGAGAAAAGGATAAACAGTGAAAATCTTTAATATTTTATAAAACAGCATGATTTGTTTGCTGCTGTCCAGCTATTTAATACATAGCAGGGTATATCTGTATATACTTGAAAGCAAAAGGAAATAAAACCAACTTGAAACTCTTTTAGTCCTAGGGGACGCTTTCCGCGTTTAGCTGGTTGAATTCAGCAAGTTCAACAAACCAGACATTTAGTAAACGAAAAAAATGGGAAATATTACAAAACTAAAAAAAACGAAGTTGTAAATAAATTTTGAACATGACCACAATGTACAATGTCATTAACACAACAGCAAATAAAAAACATTTGCCGAAATATATTTGTACGTGCCGGGCAGTGCCTTTTTAACTTCAAAATGAGTTGTGGCTTGCCAGCAGTAAAAAATACAAACAAAATAGATCAGGATTTTGCAGCAAGTTCTCCTGATGAAAAATAAAAATCATCGCAACTAAAAATTACGCTTCAGTTATTAAACTTAGGGTTACTGGAAACTACACAGAGAAAAAACTGCCTCATAGAATCAATAAGATTTTCTCTATGAAACGTTTTTAGGCTAAGGGGTATCCCAGCAGAAAGAAGCGAATATTTTTTCATAGAGATTCGTTATTGTTTTTATGTGGTAAATCTTATTAATTTTATCAAGAAGAAAACCACATAAAATCAAGAAGAAATCTTATTATTCACAACTTTTTTTACTCAATTTCCGTTATTTTTGGCACCAAAAAAACAATCCATAGAGAAAAACTTCTTGATTCTATTAGGTTTTCTTATAAATTGTAAACTATATGGATTTCTTATTGATTTTATTAGGTTGCCTTATTGATTTTTTTTAAAGGTTTTCTTCTTGATTTTATGAGGCTATCTTATTGATTTTTTTATAAGGTTTTCTTCTTGATTTTATTAGGTTCCTATATGATTATGTGTAAAGCATCTTATTGATTTTTTTAATAAGGAAATCTTCTTGATCTTATGAGGTGTCTTGTTATTTCATATCTATAAATAGACACAGACAATATTTTTTCATGATCTTTTTCGTTTTTGTATAAGCATGTTTGCAAAATTATTTCAATGGTTATTCAGACTGCCTGTTAGCATATTGGTTAGAGTGTTTGTCTATCAGTCAGAAGTTTGCTGGTTCAATACTTGTCTCCTTTCAAGTAATAATATGTATGTATGGTCAGTTAATTAATTAAGAATACAATATAATATGTGTGTATCTATGTAAGTATGTATAGTATGTATAGTATAAATAAATTACATCTACATATACTACATACATACATAAGTATATGGTATAGAATTTAAATGAAAATACATAAGCAAAACACAAAGAATATAGAAAGACATATATTTTTTTTATTTTATGAGGTCGCCTCATAAAATCAAGAAGAAAACCTTATTAAACAAAATCAATAAGATAACCTCATAAAAACTATAAGATTTCTTCTTGATTTTCTCTATGAAATTAATAAGATTTCCTTATTGAAAAAAACAACCATAGAGATTTCTTATTAATTTTGTTCTATTTTATGAGGTATTTATTAGGCACTGTTTTCTCTGTGTAGAGTTGAGCGATATTTAGAAACCTGTTACTTTTTCACAGCGATTGAAAAATCACAAATCACAACTGTGATTGAATTTATCAAGTAACAGGTTTTGAAAATATAGTTCTTTCATACAAACTGTGATTGTTCTTGCATGCTTACTTTACAATAAATAAAGCTACCACATTAATTTTTTTTATACCTTCAGCTTTTGTCAAGAAAAAAATCGTCAAATCGTGTCAAATCATCTTTTCTGGCAACTATGTACAACTCAAATTTTTATATTTGCAAATTTATTGTCTCTCTGCATCTTATATAATTTTTTTTTATTTATTCTCAATGTTTGAACGGGGTTGATTGCTAATTGCTTGTTCTTGCTGTTCTTCTTATTAGTATTTATCAAAACACCAATACTAATACTTTTAAAGCAGAAGAGCTGAAAGGTGTTAAACCGTGACCACAGTCACTGTTTAATTTCACTGCTGCTCTCTTATTAGATTTTCCCAAAATAACAGAACTGCTACTAACTGTGATCACAGTCACAGTTTAATGGAACAGCGATTTAGAAATCACGTTCACAAGGAGCAACATTATTAAAAAATCACGCTTTCGCTCATCACTACGGGAAACTATATATACTTTTGGTAATAGAAAAAAATTCACCCACCAAATTGATTTTGGGCTGTATGTAACTCTCAAACATCCGACTTTAATATGTCTCAGAAACTACCAGTCGAATTTCAACAGTATTGAATAATTAGAATAAATTTGATGGAGATGAGCATTTTTTGTCGTTCGATGCCATAGTTTTCCTTTCGAAATTTTTTTTTTTTTTTTGGTTTTTGGCGATTTTTTAGTATTGACGCTTTTTTTTATCTTTGGCGTTTTTTTTTCGTTCAGGCGTTTTTTTTTTGGTTGTTTATGCTTATTTTTTTTTAATATTTTTAGTTTTAGCGATATTTTTAGTTTTGGCGTTTTTTCTGGTTTCCGATTTTTGGAGATTTTTTTATTTGTGGTTATTGCTTTGCATTTTAGCGATTTATATAATTTTTAATGATATTTTTTATTTAAGGGTTTTTGCCATTTTGGCGCTTTTTGGTTTCGGAATTTTTTTAATTTTGGAATTTTGTAGTTTAAGTGTTCTTGAAAATTTCAAGAGTTTGTATCTTACGGTTTTCAATTATAAATTATATAACTGATAGAATACCATTTAATTTGAAAATTTTAAAATTTCTGTGTTAATTGGTGTAGTCTGCATAAAAATGCACCAACTTTGAAAAGTTCAAGAGTCTATATATAATTGTCTGTATATTACATTAGGATTTTAAAATTTTTCATTGCTCGCTTTAGAGTCCCCTTTAATTTTTAATTATCATATATTTGCCAAACTTTTACACATTCTGCAAAAATTTCAAGTCTGTAGCTGTTACAGTTCTCAAAAAAATAGCCTATGACATAGTAGGCGAAATAGTAGGGTTTCTTTTTACCCGGCTGCTCCACGCAAAGAAGGATATTGTGTTTATTCAGTGCATGTTTGTATGTATGTATGTGTGTTCCTATAAAAACCGATTACCTAAACCGATTGTGATGATTACTCATAGGAGTGTCACTAAAGATATCACAGTATTCAAAACTTAATATGGCGGCCAATAAACGCCATTTTGTAAATACGAAAATAATAAAAAGTTTGCGAACAATATCAAAATGGGTATAATTTGACAGTTATTTTTAAATCATCTTTAAATTTCTCTTACGATTTTTCATTTCGAATGACCATATAGAATATTTATCGGTTCAAAGTTGGTCGCTGTCGGGTTTTTTGGTTTTTTTAATTACTACTTGTCACCTTTGCTGTACGAAACCCTAACAAGAATAGAAAAAGAAGAGAGGTGTATTAAGACACCAGGTTGTAGCTATGATGCTTGGTGAGTTATATAAAACAAATTTAATGTGTTAAATAACAATGCAATAAAATTATATTATATGATGATATCAAATTCGTTGCAAATATTTCAAAACGTTTCCATTTATTTCACATTATTTTCTTTTCTATCCGCGTACGATTAAATTCATGTATTGTTTGTGGCCGGTGGCGGCTGTTAGACGGCTTAGAGCCGATCGGCTGTGTTCTCTGGTTTGTGCTCATGTGCAAAAACAATACAAAAACAAAGTGAGCAATCACTCTCATTGTTTTTGTTGCACTTACATCAAAGACCGAAACAAAACAAAATTAAATAATTTGTTTCGTTTATTTTCTTAAGGTACGGTCACACTTGTCAAACATTTGCCCAAAAAAAGCGTAAAGCTATGTACAGACGATTGTCAGATCTTACAATATTGTCAGATCTGGCAATGTGCTGACAATGTACTGGCAATCGAAAATTGACAGCACAATATTCCTTGTCAGTTCACACGGTTGTCAGAAAATCTTACAATTAATTGCCAGACGGTTGTATGACAATAAAATCATCTGACAAAATCGTCAGTAGAAAAATTGTCAGTTCACACGGTTGTCATATGAACAAATTGTTAGATCTGTTGTTATGCGTTGCCAGACTTAAATCATTTCTTAGAAATTGTTAAATATTTATAGATTGTGTTTGTGTTAAATGTTAAAAGTTAAAGTATAAATTATTATGGACCATAAAGAAGCAATTGCAGTGATTTTGTCTGCATATATTTTATTATAAATTTTTTCTTTAAAATCAAGCGTGTGCAGTGTTGCCCATAGAAAGAATTTTCTTACAATGACGCCATTGTCAGATGCATAAACTTCGCACATCTGACAATATTAAAATGTCTGACAAATATCTGGCAATAATTTTACAATGTGTTCACATGGTTGTAAGATGTCTGACGATTTTTTTGTCAGATGCTAGTCTTGCAATGGACTGACAATGCTTTTTCTGGCAACGACGACTGACAAAAATTGTCAGTTCACACGGTTGTAAAAAAGTTTTAGCACATTTTACTGGCAATATTGTAGGATCTGACAACCGTCTGTACATAGCTTAACCACTAAATGCTAATGAAAAATCTTTCAATTCAGAGAAAAGTTTGTCAAATTAAAGAATAGCCAATAGTGTTGGATTATATGACATTATCTATTAGTTGTGTTCAAAACTGTTTAATATGATAAACAAGTGTCTGGATCAAAATTTTTTTCATTAGTGTTTGTTGGTTACGCTTTTTTGGGCAAATGTTTGACAAGTGTGATCGTAGCTTTATTCTGCTTTTAAGTACAAATAAATCAAAACAAAAATAAATTTATAACTATAATAGTGTCGATTAGTTTTGTTACGAAAATAACGCCCAGTAAATAGCAAAGCTACAAAAAAAAATACCCAGAAGGACACGCGAAAGTATTTTACTTTAATTTTTTTTCAGCAGATTCTTCATCAGGAATGGTTTTCTACCAACAGCTGCTTTTAAGACTCATACTTTTATATGAGCCGTTCATGCTGGAAACGAGCCAAGTAAATATTTGTAAATTGCTTGCAATTTAAAATCACAACAAGCCTTGTTTTAAAATATTATTCTCATATTATTTTTCAAAGAATATTTGTCTCACTTCCAATATAATCGGCTTATATACATACAAGTACATATCGGTCATTTACTAGCACAACATCCAAACTCTAAATATGTGATGTTTGATATAATAATTCACCTTGTACTAAATATTCACAGAAATATTTTGTATAAGAAAAATTAAATTTCCTTTTGCATTGAGTTGATACTCGTACATTTAAGCTGGCTTTCTGTACAACAGTTTTTCTTGAGTTAATTCGTTGTTGAAGTCAGTGAGTAATATGTGTTTTAACTGCAGTATTTTTTTAAGTACCTATTAGAAGCTATTACTTATGATGAGACTGAAATAGTATTTTCGTAGACAGGAAGTATTAAGATATGTATGTATGTATATGTAATTGCTTGGTTTTCCAAGGTTCAAGTTAAATTTCAAAAACTAACAAAATGTAAAATTTAAATGTAACAGCCAAACCTAAATAATAGTGTCAAGCACACGTATTTTCAGTGCTTTCAACATATATTTTATATGTTTAAATGTGCTGTAGGTAAATACCCCCCTGCTAACGCAACTCTTGGCGCTTTAATTTAGGTTTGGTTGAAAAATTCGACTTTTATGCTCGGATAAATATTTTTGCGTGAGCACGAAATGAAAGAAACGAACAAAAGAAAGTAACATTTTTTAACTAGATATATAAAGACTTTTGTTTGATACCCAACAGGATACTCTTTAGACATATCTTTTAAATTCAAAAGTTGATGTTCTCTAGACGACACCCCATTGAATATAATATAATACTCGTATCATATACGATCAATACAACTAGGGATGCCAAAAGGGACTAGGTTTTTTAAAACCCTGGATTCAGGATTTTGAATTTAAAAAAACGGGATCCCGGGACGGATCGGGATTTTTCGGGATTTTATAAACTAAAATATATTAGATAATCTCATTTATTAGCTTTAAGAATTATAATTTATTATTAATGTAAGTATAAGTATTAAAAAAAATTCTTAATTCATGAAAAAAAGTTAAATTCATTACAGAACCAAATAAAACATTTTTGATGTATTATTGGTAGGAATAATTTAAAGTAATATGGAAGTAATATCTGTATATTGAGTCGTATCTCTTAAGAAACTTCTTAAAAAAATTAATGCATCTAGGGTGGCAGCCGACAATCGAGATCTTATTTTAGTGCAAACATAAGCTGCTGACGAAAAACAACGTTCGTTTGGTATTGTAATTGCTCTATGAAATAAGGCCCAAGGAAATAACGCCCAAATAAGAAATGAAATAAGGCCTAATAAGATAAAACCCAAAAAAAATTAATTGAGGCAAAGAGCAAATTTATGAAATAACACCCAATATAAATGAAATAAAGCCCAATTAGAAATTCCTTAATTTTGTTGGGCTTTATTTCATTTTCCTATTTGGCCGTTATTTCCTTGGGTTTTATTTGATAGCGCCAAGCGACACCTCTTTTTGTGGACCAAGGAAGTTAGTAATTTTTAGTATTTTTGGTTGAGGTGCAACCTTCTCATGTCGTTTTTCTAGCTGAATATCATGGGTCTATAAAAATATTTAAAACATTTTATTTCAAATATTTATCTGACAAAGTATACTTACATTAATATGTGTCAAAAGACCTTTGAACCTAGAACCTCCATAAAGTTTTCAATACCTTTTTGCAAAATTTGTTTTTTGCGTGCGTAGTTCCATTATCATCCACTAAAAAAAAAACACCAAACCGAGCTTCCGACTTTGTTTTGTGTGGTACAAAATTCATTACTAATAATTTTTTCGCCTACGACTTCTTTTTTTAACCAGTAAAAAGAATTTGATTCATGCCTACTATGATTAAACTTCAAATATTCAAAATTATTTTTAACTGGGAAACTCATGTTTATTTACAAATGTAAACATAGTTGCTTTTAATAAAAAAATTTCAGATTTTTAATTTTACCAAAATCCCGGGATTTCTGCTTAAAAATCCCGGGATTCAGGATTCAGTTTTTTAGAATAATCCCGGGTTTTCGGTATTCGGGATTTCGGTATTGGCATCCCTAAATACAACCAAGAGTAGTACACTGAATGCTAATTATTCTTGGTATTGCAATTAACCGAATTTTGTCTGGCTAAACTTTGTGGCTTGAAATATATGTTTTAAATTTGAAATGAGGTTAAGGTTCATTAACCAATTTTGGTTTGAGTGTTAATTATTGTTGGTATTTCAATCAACCAAATATTGTGTGGTTAATTTAACCAATCTGTTATTGGTTATTTTATTTTGAGTGAAAATTGCTGTTAAGGCTTGTTTTAAATTTAGAATGTATTGTTGTTTCGTACAGGGACATCTTTCTACTAACTCCAATTTGTCAGCTTTAATACAGATTTTATTTTACTTGAATAGTGCATTCATGTGGCAAATTTAAATCTTCCATGAGTTTTGGCATATCCTGTAGATATATTGTACAGGCTTAAATATGTAAAGCACAATTACGAGTAAATTTCGTACATACACACAAAATAAAATGCTTTAAGCGTTTTTAAGCTTCATAAGCCAATCAAAAGTAGCTATAGTTTCCTATTTCTCTTTAAGTTCTTGTTGTTTTTCTTTGGAGAGACTATAATGAAATATTCACTGGCAGAAATTGTATTTAAGTTAATGGTAGCGAAACGCTTTTTTTTTGAATGTTTTGTTATTAAAATACTGTGAGACTTAGACACAAAGTAGACATCAAGGGAATTAAAAATTAGATGTTGGTTTTGTTAGTGCCTCAGTTGTTTTTCGAAGAAAATTTCTTTTGATGATATTGGTTATTTTGTACTCTGCAGGCCAATTGTCTCTAAGTCAACACTAAAATTCTAGTAGTCATTGCATTGTCTACAATTTCTCTTCTATTCGTCAGTGTAAAAGAAAGAGAGAAAACAGATGTGGTGTATTTGTGGTGGATTTTGCAACAACTTGTCAATATACATAAATTTGTATGTATACGCAAAGAAAAAATATGGTTTAGGCAACCATAAATAAACAGCAACATATTATGATTGAATTATATGGTTGCAGTCAAATCATATTATTGTTAATAGAAAAGCAAACTTTAATTATATTATTATTTGAGTTAATAATAATATTATCCACAAAAAAAATTGACTTTGTTGTACCTAATCTTAGTATTGTTAATATGACAACACTATTGTAAGATGTGACTAAAATATAATTGAGACTCACCATACCATGATCTAATATTACATTAATATTGTTAAATACGGCCACAGTATTATTTAATGTAACAATACTATTTTGTTTTTTAATCATATTTTTATTGTAGAAACAGCTGTGCGTTAAATTCGAAATAAAAATAACTTAATATTATTGACATAAAATGTATATATAGAAATGTATACTTACACGGCATAAAGACATGTCTGTATAAAGAGATACACAAATGTTTATATATTTTTATTGGCCAACCCTTTTGTTTATACTTTATTTATCTATTAATTTATTTAACACCACCCGTGCACTACGGATGGCTTACAAACGAAATACTGAACTGACAGATGTTTCTGATTTTTTTTTTTTAAACTTAAAATAGTATGGTTTTGGATAACATTATATTGTTATTTACATCATATTATTTTTAAATAATAATTCAAATTATGTTGTAGTCATAAATTTTTAACAAAACTATATTGTTAAACTCTAACCATATCACACTTTTTTATTGGACGTGGTAATGTAATTATAAAATTCAAACATTACTCTGTTTATCGTAACGAAATTAATGTTTAAAATAACAATAACTAGTTTCCAACGACCACACATTTGATTCAAAAAACATAATATTGTTTTCTCAACCATTCTACAACCATATCTTTTCTTTGCGTGTATGTAAGTAAATGTCTGGTTGGTATGTCTCGTATGTTCCCATAAGAACTATGAATTCACTACCCAGTCAATTGTTTTAGTGTTACTAGTAGAGTTTCAATGACAAGCACATGCTAAATGTCTATAGCACAAAGTATTGTATGGAGAATAGAATAGTTGTAGAGTAGTTCTGGTGACAAAATCAAAAGCGACTGAGTACATTTTCACCATCGACATTTTCTTCAGGGTAGATACAGGAGAGACTCTACCATCGTTGTGAGGATATTCTATTTCCGTGCTCGGCAACCTATACCATTACATTTTACGATTGTATGTGTTATACTCTCACCACAAAACAGTGCTGTCAGTGAAATTTCGTCTCATTTCCCTAATTTGAATTTTAAATCTCCAAAGGCAAAATTGATTTTATTGTGGTCAGAAGAAACACGCAAGTTTTGTTTAGAAACAAAAGCATCTTTTATTTTTGCTACGTCAATGTAATCATGAGTAAAAAGATGGTTTTGTAGAAAATTTTCTAAAAATAATTTAAATATATGCTTAAAAGTGCCTTTCCATGTCACGTTTTTTCATGCATGTCATTGCACGTTGATAAACTAAACCTTCTGGTTTGCCACAATAATTTTATGAAAATAAAAAATTTAGTAAATTCTCATCACACATATTTTCTTATCGTTGGGAAAAAAATTTTCTCTGGCAACGCTGATTCTTAAGAGTATGAGATACATACAACTTTTTCTCAACAATACGTGTGTACACATACGTAATAGAGGAGTATATTAAAAGGCGCGGCGCCATTATTTTGCCGACCATGGTAGTATTCAGCGTTGCCGTTTTGGTTACTTGTAACCAAAATTGGTTACTTTTTTTTCCAATGTGTACTTGTGTACTTTTTTTCCATTTTGGTTACTTTTTTTCAACACAAAAATAACCATTTTTATGCATATATGTACTAGCGTCCTGCACAAGACTATTTATAAGACCTTTCAAGACATGAGAGATTTTTTCAAATGCTTTACTGCAGCGAAATATTGTAAAAGAATCGCTAAGCAACACTGTTGGCAAGTAATTTTTTTCGGTGGTTTGTCTTGCCAATAGTGTTGTACATATGTGGTATGTTAAATTTGCATATAACTAATTATCTTGATATAAGATCACAATTTAAGCGTTTTACTACGTTGTAAAGACAACACTGGATAATCAACATAGCGTTTAAAAAAATACATATCTGTCTCTGAACATATCAAGCCTGGAGGCCAACTCTGTAATTCGAAACGAAAGAAAATGCTTTCGCATTTACATGATATAAGCATAATAATAAGCAAATTCGAAAGCATTTTCTTTCGTTTCGAATTACAGAGTAGACCCCCTGGTTTCAAAAATCAGATGCATTCGTGGTTGCAAAATCTTTAAACGTCAAACACTATGTAAAAAGTTAAAAGCGAATTTTTTTATTTAAGTTTGAGAGCGTGATGGTAGGTACAGACTTAACAACGTGTTTATGCAACCAGGCAGATTGCATTGTCGGTCGCATAGTGTGTAGTCTTGTTATGGTTGCATTCGAAGTTGCTTTCGAAGTTTCGAAAATATCAAAATGTTTTGATGTTTATGGGTTGCATTGGCGGTTGCATTGTAGGTTGCATAGTCTGTATCAAAATATGCAACATGAAATATAAACGTGTTGCGTAAACACATTGCAAAGTGTGTACCCACTATAACAAGCAGGGAACGAAGCCGATCGGCTGTGAGTCGGCTAACAGCCGCCGCTGACAAATTTTATAAATTAGAAGTAAGTGCTGATATGGTCATAGTTGAATTTTGGAACGCGGTTTCAAAACATACAAATGGATTGAACGAAAAATGTTTTTATGATTTAATTAATTTAATGTAAAATTTAATGTTACTGCCACACAGCTGCTGAAAGGATATTTTCGCAGCTAGGTCTAGTTAAAACTAAATATAGGAATAAGCTCCATTTTAAGACTGTAAACTCAATAATGCAATCTAAAGAATTGTGCATCAACCGAAACAATTCCCATTATGTTTGGTCTGCCAAAGATTTGTTTTAATATTAACAAGCTTAACTTTATCTATACAGTCTTGTGTTTTGATAACGAATGTAATTAAATTACATATTATTTGTTGTTACTAAAAACATTTTTGGTTTGGAATTTCTAATAAATAAAATAGATGCACAGTTGAATAAAGATGCTTGTTTTGTAAAGATTATTGTTTGAGGTTTTCAAACTTATTATTAGTATTAAGAGTCTTACTATAAACATACGGAGTTTGTTAACTAAATTGAAAAATTTTTTGGGTTGAAGTCTACTGACGAGTTCCACAAGCGGGAACGAAATGCATATAGACAATTGCTTAACCATAAAAACAAGCCAATTTTTGAAATTTCTAACAATTTACCTGAAGTATTTTTTTTACAAATTTGATTTTATTGATTGTTAATTATAATAAGATATACTTTTAAAACTGAAATACAAATTTATATTATATGATTTTATATATTAACATATGTATGTATTGAACTACTAATAAAACAGTATTTTAAATACATAAACATTTTGGTTACTTTTTTTTGCATTTGGTTACTTTTTTGTATTGTGGTTAAAAAATTTTTTTGGTCCTGGCAACGCTGGTAGTATTTGGAAATTTTATTTTACGTCACTTATATAAAAGCAATAAATATTTATTTAGCTGACCTTTTGCACTTACAAATTTAGCCATAATTATGAAAGTGGTCTAAGTCATATATTTATTGTTTTGAGATATTTAATAGACACAATTTTTTAAACCTGCTTTATCAGTCATTTGAGGTAAGCTTTCCGATGAATGAAAACAATTACTCTTCAAGTGAAAACCCTAATTTTTATTCACAAAATAAATTAAGAAATTGTTAGCATGTTTTGGATGTTGAAAATGGTTATTTTTATAGTTGAAACCACAACAATGCAATGAAAACTTTGAAATTTGAATGTTGTAGCAAAAATGAATGAAAAATGTCCTTTGGTACGTATCACTCTGCTATGTGGTAGTGTTTTTTTTTTTTGTTTTTTTTTTGTTCAAGTGCATGTGTGAGAGAAGCTATGTACATATAAACCCTTTTGTGATGTGTGTCGGTATGCAGGTGTAAATTCAAATTGCTTAAAATAAACACTTGTAAAATAGCACTTACAAGGGTGTGGGTTATTTTTCAAATTCACCCACATTTAAAACCAATTGTGTACATGTATTGGTGTATAAACTTCACATCGTGGAAAAAGGAGTGAAAAGTAAGGGAAGCATTCATTCATTTGTATGCTTTAGTTACAAATTACACTTATCCCTCGATTTCCACGATACTTTTTTTACACGATTTCACTTTTACACGATTATTTTGGTTTTCGTGTAAAATAAGAGATTTATGAAATACCCCAATTTACACGATTTTTTATTGAATATTTTTGTCTCTAATAGGACGTTCGAGTCAGTTCTTACATTTGTTTTGTTTAATGAATAAAGGTTTATTTGTATGTGTTTTGAGTAAACGATTCTGATATTTTAAAAACTAAGTTGAAATACATAATTAAAAAAATAAATTTTTTAGGCGATTCTGCCTTTATTTTCGATTTATACGATTTTTCATAGAAAAATTTAAAATTTCTATTTGTACGACTTTCTCAGGAACGTATCTATCGTGTAAATCGAGGGATAGGTGTACTATATTCGCGCACATGAGTATGTAATAATAAAAGTTTGAAACGTTTTAAGGTATTTATTAAATGCTGCATTGCAATGCTTACATATAAGGGTAAATGTATTTTTTTTTCAATATTCCTTTGGAGAGTATGTGAAAATATTTAACATGCAACAATTTGTAAAAGTAAATATTTATTTAATTTTATACCTCGTGCATTGGTTAAACCAGAATAATTTGGGGGTGATTTTGTTAAATGAAAAAGTATTGCCTTGCCACAAAAAAAAAAATAATTAAGGTGTAACCATCTATTTTACAACCAAATAATATTATATTGAATCGGTGTTGGTTTTCCTTTGATAAAAATATGCATTACATTACTTGCAGATCATATTCAGTAAATCAAATATATTCCCACTCTAACGTTTCATATGTTGTTTGCTTTCACTAGAACGTTATACCATAAATTATACAAATATTGTATTCAGTTGGATTTCAATTTTTTTTTTTGTATTTTCGTTAAATGTAAAAATTTTTAAAAAATTTTCCTCAACATTGCCTTCAGGGCTGGTAAAACCTTATGTTTAAACTAAATTTTTATAATCTAAAAATTCTACAAATTTAAAAAACTATTAAGTAAGGATCTTTCTAAAATACAAAATATTTTTTATTAATAAAAAAAATATTAAATAAGTTACTATTATAAAAAAAGTTAAACCTTTGAGCTCTGGAACCGTCTCTTTGATTTTGCTCATTTTCAATACCAAGCTATTACGACCAATTTTGACTCCTCAGTTCAAGTCAGGGAGCTTCGGAAAACCGATTTCATGCACAGACAGGCGGACGGACATTCCTTAACCGATTACCATGTTCATAAAAATTCCAAATATACTGTATGCTTTATGGGTTCGCATATGAATATTTTTGAAATTACATGTGGAATCATGGTGAATATAACAATCTGGAGTAATGTGCAGATGACACAAAATAAACATACATACATACATACATGCTCGTATAAATATAGGAGGTACTTCCATTCTCACATTTTTTTCTTGGCATTCACCATCTGACAAGTATAAGGATTATGATGTGAGTGAAGATAAGTTTTGAATTTAACTAGCAGAGACAAAAACCAAAATTTTTTTTTTAGAACTCATTTTGTTAAGCACTTAACAGTCCTAGTAAAATAGAAGAATATTATTTCGGTGGCAACATCCAGGAATGGGCACTGATGCTATACCCAACAATTAATGGAAAATATGGTCCGAAATCTGTTTAATGAAATTATACCAAATGAATATACAACAGATGGCTAGACCGATTTTAATTTGGTTTCTTTAGTTTGAATATCCTTTAGTCTATACTTGAAGAAAAAAGGTTCAGCCGTTTGAAAGTCAACTGCGTCGGGGGTTTTAACATTTTTTTTTTTATTTTTGTTATTAACTAATTGTGTTTCGGTTTTAATATTTTGCTCAATGTTTTAAAATTATACGAATAAAATTTTTTATGATTTGTTAAAGAAAAAGTTTGAAATGAAAAAAAAACAAGAAATTTTATTCGAATAAATACAAAACACGAATAATTGACAACACTAGTATTTACTATATACGTATAATGCTACGTAACACTATACATATTTTTACTGTACATTGATTCCCTAATTTATTTTCGATCAGGAGCAAAATTTGAAACAAAAAAAATCTCATATCAAATACAATTTTGTGATTCACATCAAATCAATCTATAAATAGTAACTGAAGTTATGAGTTAAGAAAACAATAACCGTGTGATATCGTCCTTTATCATAAGGATAAGATCAGTTTGGCACGGATTGAAAAATCAAGGATTATCAAATCAGACTTTAGTACTATCTTAACCTTCATAGGGTCTTTAAAATCGTTGACGTTAACGATCTTCGGGTCAAATTTGTCCCAAATTGAAAATTATGTATTGGTTTCATTTATTGCCAATGAAAGAGAACATTATTTCATATATTTAATTCGATTAATATATGATAGATAAAACCGTAATATTAAATCGATATTATTATTAATTGTACATAAAGTAATGGTTTCAGAGTGCAGTTTTCATATCAAGTTTTTGCAAGTTATAATAGTATCTAATGGTGTTTTATTTTCTGCGTTGAGGCCTATCTGGCAACGACTTCTTTTGGATCTGTTTTTACCCTCTTCAAGCATTTTTTCTTTGGATTTAGTTGAAGTTTACGGCTACTCATTTACCTCACGTAGTTTTAGTGCAACTTTCTGTGAAAATACTGATATTGATAACCTCTTTTGGTTCTTTATATAAGGCATAGTAAGCTGCAATCCTAAATTTTCTAAGAAGTGTCGACGTTTTGCAAAACAGTTTATTTCCAGCCGCTATTAGCTGATGTAGATATCACAAAAGCATTGTAAGCTTATATATCTACCATGTTACTAACCACCATTAGACAACATTGATTAGTCTTTCTTTTGCAAGTAAAACATGATCTAATTTTGTCCAGCAAATAAACCCTTCCATTTTATTTATTGTAATCTAATCATATTTGCAGTTTCTTGTCTTGGTGATTACTAACTTAAGAGATATGATGCAAAGCACCTCCACTTGGAGACCCAATTGGGTCCATTGTGATTCCCTTCTGTTGCCCAAAAAAGTAATATTTACCCTCCCATTTGCAGCCAGAAGTGACCATATTATACTAAGAAGATTCACAGACTTTTTTTATCGGAATGTATATAAGAAGGTTACGAGTACTATCTTTGGTAAAACAAAAATAATGATAAACACGCATGATAATAACACATGTACTATCTCTGGTAGTAACTCATTTATATTTTTATGTGTAGTTTGAACTAAAGTGATTTGTGGTCTCAGTATTTATTGTTCAACCGATAAGATGTAAAAAAATTATCTGCAGTCGTGTTATATTTTCAAAATCGTCTGATAATGTATGCAGGCCATTTTCTATTCCATTATCTTTCATTATTTTACAAAAAATACCAGACACAACACTTCCAAACTTTAAAACGGGTCAAATTTGACCCGAAGATCTCTAGTGTAAAATCTTGCATACAATTTTCTTTGGCAAGTTTGCGGATATATAAACCTACTATATCTGTTAAGATATAAAATTAAATAAAAGTCAGAAAATATAACATAGATCAATCACTAATTTTCAGAAAAAATCAAAGTTTTTTCCTGAAATGGGTCAAAATTGACCCAAAGACCCTATGAAGGTTAATATCTCCATGGTTTAAAAATTTCGCATATATTTAAAATATGAAGGAATTAAAAAATTTCGAATAAACTTTTAACTAGTTAGAATAATTTTGCTGCAAAGTAAAATGATAAAACTTGCTAAGAGGTAAAACAACAAAACTCAGTTGATTTTTAAAACTAATTAGTTATCAAAATTACATAAATTTCCCAATCCAAATAAAAACAGAAGAAAATCCTGTTTGTGGAACTCTGTCTTAATGATACTTCGTATAAATATATTAAATATTCATTCCAAGTATTTTGTTAATGATGAGTATGCTTTAAGGCTATAAAAATAGACAGTGGAAAATGATGCATAAGGGCTCTATTTAAATTGTGGTTGTTGGAAGATAAAAAACAATTCGAGTTATATGTATAAATGAAATTTTTGCATAGACAAAATACAAGTTGTTTGAAATATTTCCAAATAGAAGGAAATATGAAAATATGAATAAAATTTTTGAACGTGATTCACTTAAACAAATGTTATTAATTTCGCATTTCGCCTAAAGGATACAAATATGAGATCGAAAAGAGGAATTTATGTGCTTTTCTAATACAATGACACAAAAGAAAACTCTAGCTGAATATAGATTGAGAGTAAAGTTTTATTTATTATATAAAATAATATTGTTTTATTTAATTTTATTTTATTTATGTTGGTGACTTTCATAAGCAGGAACGAAATGCAATTAAAAAATATTGAATAATTTTTCCTATGTTAGCTACATAGGAAATTAAATTTCAAAGACAAACGAGACAATATCCACCTCTACAATATGCTATGCTTTATATAAATTTGTCATCGTTAAGGTATCATATTAGCGGAAATCACTCTTCGTTGCATACTGCCCTAGCAAGTCCTGCAGATATTGCAAATCTAGCATGCGTGCTATATTCTGCAAGACCACAACAACAAAGTACATGCAACTGAGATTTGCATCACTTGAATAAATATGCATAACCAAAAACCATTGCATATTGAAAATTGCAAATGTTCTTAATGCTTGGTTTTTTTTTTGCAATAAAAACAAGTAAACCCCTGCGTTTAAAAAATTTTACGACTGCAGAGCCGCCACAAAGACTGCCTGTGCTGAAATTAAATTTGGAAAAAGACACTCACGCTTTGTAGCAAAAAATCATGCTATGTGTGCTAAAATTGCAGATGTGCAACAATGGGTGATTTCCGCTATTATTTCTAAATCTTTACGTTTTTATGTTTATATATGTATTTACTTTAATTTTTTGCATATATTTAATTTGTTAAATATTATTAAATTCTTTCCTATGGTTTTCATTTTATGAAGTTTTTATAAAATAAGAGTCTACTTTAATTTCTATCATAATACTAACTACGAGTATAAACTGCCATTTACTGTTGCCTTTACAGTATTTACAACTTAAAATTTAATGGCTTTTTGCATTTTACTTGCTCAAGCATAGTTAATATATTTTATTTTAAATATACATAAGAGAGGGAGAGAGAGAGATAGTTAAAAACTTGCGTTAAATAAAAAATAAAATCACTGTAAGTTTCTGCAGTCAAACAGTAAGGACTTAAGGTACCAACAGACGACATGTTTTTCACATTGTATGTGCTAGAATTTACATATGTAAACGAAAACATGTCGTGTGTTACCTTTAAAACACTGCTTGTGTAAAAAACATGACAAAAAACATAAGACATTATTTGAAATAGAGCGTGCTGTATTTTCTTATGTTAAACATACAGCTCCAAATGTCTATGTCATGCGAAAAAATTCATCGGCGGTTGATTATGTGCACTATCATTAGCCGCCTGAATGAAGTATTTTGCAAGACAAATTAATTATATATTTTTTTTTTAATTTAACGTTGTCGTTTTATTAAAATAAGTCCAAAAATGTATAGATTTTTAGATAACGGGTGTTTTTTTAGAGGTATAGAACTTCAAATTAAAATAAAACACAAGAAAATCGTTTTAATGTCCATCAATTTGGCTTTATTGGAAGGATAATTTTATGCCATTAATGTTGAAATATGATTTCGGGCATGTGGCCGCCGCGGCTGGCTCGAATAAAGCCAATTCTACAGGTCCAATTTTCAACCACTTTTTCGAGCATATGGGGCCGTATGTTGGCTTCCAAGTCCCCTAACGTTTCTGGTTTGTTGGCGTAGACGAGCGACTTCACATATCCCCAAAGAAAATAATCCAATGGTGTCAAATCACACGATCTTGGTGGCCAATTGACAGGTTCATTCCGCGAAATTATGCGCTCATCGAATGTTTCCTTCAATAAGTCGATTGTGACGTGCGCTGTGTGGCATGTAGCGCCGTCTTGTTGGAACCACAACTCATCCACATTCATGCCATCCAATTCGGGAACAAAATAGTCGGTTATCATGGCTCTATACCGGTCTCCATTAACGGTAACTGACTCTCCAGCATTATTTCGGAAGAAGTATGGCCCAATGACTCCACCAGCCCATAGAGCACACCAAACAGTCAGTTTTTGTGGATGTAATGGCGTCTCAAGGGTCTCATGTGGATTCTCTTCACTCCAAATGCGGCAATTTTGCTTGTTGACGTAGCCATTCAACCAAAAAATGAGCCTCATCACTGAACAAAATTTTGCGATGAAAATCAGCATCGAGATCAATCTCATTTTCGGCCCATACACCAAAATCACGACGCATTGCATGGTCTCGCGGCTTTAATTCTTGCACAAGCTGGATCTTGTAAGGTCGCAAGCCAAGATCTTTGCGCAAAATCTTCCATAAAGTTGATGGACAAAGCTCCTATTGCTGTGCACGGTGGCGAATCGATTCATTCGGGTCCTCTTCAACACTTTGCTCTACAGCGGCAATTGTTTCTTCGGTGCGCACTGTTCGACGTCTCTGCGGATGCGTATTATCACATAGAGTAAACGTAGTGCGAAAACGATCCATGGTTAACCGAATTAATTGCTCTGATGGACGATTATGTCGACCATAAAATGGACGGAGCTTGCGGTAAACTTCGCGAACTGAACCATTATTTTCGAAATAAATTTGCACGATTTGCAAGCGTTCTTCTTTTGTCAACCTATTTATGATGAAATGGCAAACCAAACTAAATATTAATCACTTGACAGCTGACAAAATGGCCGCCAGTTAAAAAAGTGATGCCAACTTAAAATTTTATACCTCAATAAAAAACACCCACTACAACCTCAACGTCTTGTTTAAAAAAGAAAAAATTAAAAAAGCAAATTTGCGTCGCCAGTACTACAGCGACGGAACCAAAAATATTTCGACGGCTGCAAGTCATTTATAAAACAAACTACGTGGATATTTATGTACTGAAAAAGAAGAAGTGATACTACATGTACGTTTGTGACCAAAAATTATAAACCTTATGTAAATTAACCAATATTGACAAGCATAAAGAAAAACATACGAGTCGAAAACTTAAAAAACACATGTAAAAAACATGTCGTCTGTTGGTACCTTTAGTTGTTGTGCACTCTGGCATTTAGTGGGTGGTAGGATATATGTAGTAACACAACGCTCATTTATTTGAACAATGTCATAACTCAAAATATTAAATTTTTTATTAAATAATGTAGAATTAATCATATTGTTATGCACACTTTGTAAAATTTGCATACAATTTGAAAGCAAAATAAAGTTTAATTTGTTTCATTAACTTTAAGCTCGTTTTCAGTAAAAGTTGTTTTATTTTTAGTTATAACATTGTTCAAACATTATTTCTGCGGTCACTAGCGATAAGAACGTTAGTCGAAAAAAACAAATTTTAGCGTTTTTCGAAAAAAAATCACAATGCGCAAATTAAAATAAAGTAAAGATCACTGTATAAGAGGTAATTGCAGTTCAATTATTTGAGATTTCTTAAATTAAAACTAATCGTATGACATAATGCTTACCGAAATAATTCCCAAAATAAAAATTAAACTTCCAAAAAATATTTTAGAGTTATATTTTGTTATAAAATGATTCCAAAATTTTGAGGATTTATTAATTAAGTTTGTAAGCAAACTTTATGAAACTTTGTACATAATGCATTCAGTGATGCCAACTTTATTGGCTCTAAAAGCACATCAAAATTTAAAAAATCACTAAAAAGCATAAAAAGCACTAACATGAAAAATTAGTGAATACAGTGTACTCGGGATATAGTGAACTAATTAATGCGCAGGCCTGTTCACTATATCAAGAAATTCACTATACACAGTTTAAGAAAAATAAAAAAAATTTATTCATATAATGTAAAAAAATAATGATTTTTTATTCAGTAATAAAAATATTTGTACTCATTTGTGTCATGAATGGATACCACACAAATTACATACTATTGTGTAACAAAATAATCTTTTAAGCTTTTTTGCTTTTTATGAGATATTTTAACTTTCTGAAAAACTAAAATTTCTTCAGAGTTATTTGAATTATGTTCAGCCCACTCAATTGCCTTTTCAAAAATTTGAACAGCTTGAGTGGCTGGAATGAGTTCCATATTTGCTGACTGCTCAAAATCTTCGTTATCGGTACTGGCATTAGATTCATCATCAACAGATACCGAAAGCGCATTTTCTGCATTGTTCCATTGTCTGATGTCATCACCCCCAGGGGAGTGTATGGATTAATTCTGTAGACTACGGGTGTGGCAATCCCGGGGCCCCAGCTAGGGTAATGTAGCTTTTTCCGCTGGCGGACCTTTGGCTCATTACCCGTAAAACTTATGTGTTACTACCCAATCTCTGAACATAAACAGAGTAACGGATGTGCACATATTTATAAAAGGAAAACAAATATTGTACGCCCGTTGTTGTCAGCTAGGTGCAGCGTCACCTAGAACTGCCCCTGAGTTCAAAAGACGATAGAGGTGAAGCCCTTGTGGTGGAACTTCGAGGTCTAACCAGAGGCTACTTCTGGTACCACGGGTGCCGGTTGCCCGACAGCTGGGCTGCTTAGAGATAAATGCATTGCGGTTGTCAAAAATTCTGTGCTAAAATGGCTTTTCGTCCTGGATATGACCCCAGGACACTCTCACTTTTTAGTGTCGGGTCTTAGTAGGCGCAGAAGTTTTGGTGGCGAGCTTGCGTTCTTCTCGCGTGAGTGGTCCTCGCTGCTCTGAAGTTTTGAGTGCATGTAGCGGTCGTCAGTTTCCTTTGCTAAAATGCCGAGTTCGTCCTACCCCAAAGGGGTAGACCCCTAAGGGGTTAAAGGGATGATTTTGGTAAGTGTGGAGTAGGCACTGGTTATTTGGCGACACAGGCATGCGTTCTTTATGGATGAGTGGTTAGCTGTGCCGGCAATGGTTGAGGAATTTTCTTGGGGACCTCGCTTAGGTGTATACACAACACCTAAGCGTGGAAGCCGGAGAATTATCGTGGTGGCTGTGGTTTGCTACCAAACATCGCTGGGAGAATAGTCTTGGCTTCCCAGTGTTAAATCAATGCTAGTGGTTGGTGTGACGCGGTCAGCCAGACACTGTTCTAGGTGCTGTTGCCATTCAACAGAAGCTGCTATGGGCACGGACATAACAGCAGAGTTTAGATAGCTCAAATTACCTCAGCAAGGTAATTGAATATAATACAGGGATAACTATATTCAAAGATTGCAACCTATGTGCTTTATGGAATGGGCCATAGGTTCATTCCAAAAGGGTACATGGGGGCGTTGGTCTGGCGTCTAACCCACACCCGGTGCTTTGGCACACGTGAGATTAGGCCGTAATGGCAGGTACTCACGTAAAGCGATTGCACATCTGTCTGATGTCATCTGCAGTATATTCAATCCAGAGTTAAGATAACACTTAGTTTTTTATTTGCGATTAATGTCATGCACACTCACATTTGGATTAATAATTTGAAGCATTTCCAAAATAGGGTTTACTTCTTGTTCAAGTTGCTGAAGCAAAGAAATTTGCAATAAGCTTAGTGGCACATTGTCCTCTTCGTCTTCGCTGTCTTCTGCGTTAATAAAATCACCCAAAAGAGGAATCCAGCGTTTTTTAATCACATCTGGCGTTAATTCTTGCCAAGCCATTACAAGAATGAAAATTGCATCTTTGAGAGTTAAATCTTTAAAAAACTCACTCGCGTTTTGAGATATTTTTTGTAAAAAAGTTTTGTTATGCGAATCACATTCTGGTCCATTGGCTGGATTAATGGCGTAACGTTTGGTGGCGTATAAACGACAAAAATGCATCCATCGCTTGAAATAAATTCCCCAGACGGATGACAAGGCGCGTTATCAAGGAACAGAATTGCTTTTATTGGTAGGCCTTTTCCTTTTAAATATGCCTAAATTTAAAACATAAATTTAAAACATAAAAGCTTAGTTTTTTTTTAAGAAAATTAAACCTCAGACCTGGTTGACAAATGACTTATGAAACTATTCTTTAAATATTGCAGAGGTCATCGAAGCATTTTTTGAACTTTGGCAGTTTACAGGAATTTCAATTGATTTAAAAGATCTAGGTTTCTTAGCGTGTCCAATAACTAGAGGTTTTAATTTATGGAGGCCAAAGGCATTCGTGCATGCCAAAAATGTTATTCTGCCATTTTGAATTTTTCTTCCTGGAGCAGATTTTTCCCCGCTAGAGACATATGTCTTATCGGGAAGCATTTTCCAAAAAAGTGCACGCAAAGAAAAGATATGGTTGCAGAATGGTTGAGAAAACAATATTATGTTCTTTGAATCAAATGTATGGTCGTTGAAAACTAGTTATTGTTATTTTAAACATATATTTCGTTACGATTAACAGATTAATTTTTGAATTTAATAATTACATTATCAGATCCATAAAACAAGTGTGATGTGGTTAGAGTTTAACAATATAGTTTTGTTAAAAATTTATGACTACAACATAATTTGTATTATTATTTAAAAATAATATGATGTAAATAACAATATAATGTTATCCAAAACCATACTATGTTAATGATTTAAAAAAATCTTTTTCAGAAACATCTGTCAGTTCAGTATTTCGTTTTTAAGCTATCGGTAGTGCACGGGTGGTGTTAAATAAATGAATAAATAAATAAAATATAAACAAAAGGGTAGACCAATAAAAATATATAAACATTTGTGTATATCTTTATACAGACATGTCTGTATGTCGTGTAAGTATACATTTATATGTATACATTTTATTTCAACAATATTAATTTATTTTTATTTCGAATTTAACGCACAGCTGTTTGTACAATAGATATATGATTAAAAAATAAAATAGTATTATTATATTTAATAATGCTGTGGTCTTATTTAACAATATGAATATAATATTAGAACATGGTATGGTGTGTGTCAATTATATTTTAGTTACATCTAACAATATTGTTGTCATATTTACAATACTAAGATTAGGTGTAACAAAGTTCATTGTTTTTGTAGATAATATTTTTATTAACTCAGATAATAATATTATTAAAGTATGCTTTTCTGTCAACAATAATATGATTTGATTGCAACCATATAATGCAATCATAGTATGTTGCTGTTTTATTATGGTTACCTCAACCACATTTTTTCTTTGCGTGTGCTAATTCATCGGCGTTGTAAATTTGCTCCGCACAAAATTCATTCTCTCTAATGATGCCATTCAAATTGTTCTTAAAAGGGTCTACAGCTGAGGTCTCATCCGAAAGCTTCTCTCCAGAAATTTTTAAAAGCCGAATTCCGTATCGACTCTTGAAGCCTTGGAGCCAGCCTGGACTTGCATTAAAACCATCCGCTTCGCTCAATAGTTCATGCAGTTTTTTTTTTTTTGGCTTTTTGCATAAGCATTTCACCGCTTACTGGTAAGTGTTTAGATCGCTGCATTAAAAACCAATTGAAAAGTCTATTTTCGAGACGCGGATATTCTGCTTTTCGAAATGTCTTCCTGTTAAGGACACTTCTACTTAAGCATGGAACTCCGGCTTCCACTTTGTTTTTGTTTTTTTTTATGCCACTTATTGTGGATTTTGCTACATCAAATCTCTTTGCAAGAACAGTAGCTTCTGCTCCATTTTCTAGTTCTTTTAGAATTTCTTGTTTCACTTTAATGGAAAGAAAATTTCTTTTTTTATGCGCACTCATTTTTTAATCAATTTAGATATAAACACGTGTCAAGATCGAGTTTTTAATTGAAGTCATCTCATTAAATGTGTATTAAAAAAAAAAAAAAAAAAAAAAAAAAAAAAAATGAATATATACAAGAGAAATAACGGTATTGAAAAAATTTAGCTTTTTTGTTGTCAATCATTGTGCAAAAAACTGTGTTCACTTCACGTAGAGAAACTAATGTAAAAAATAGTCATTTCATTATATCGGGTATTACAATGTGTTCACTATACCCCGAGTGCACTGTATTCAAACGAGTGAAGCTTAAAAATTTTTAATATTTTTGAAGCTATTTTCTATTTCGGCAATAATATGTAGGTATGTTTTACACTGAATAAACAAATACACCATGTTTTTTATTAAAGTAATTTTAAATAATTCACAAATTTCTTAAAAGCACTACTTATGACTTTTTTTCTTAGTTTGGCACAAACGCTCAAGATGTGGCGCTTTGAGTTATCAAAAAGCACTAAAAATAGTGCCAAAAGCACCAAGTTGGCATCGCTTAATGCATTGTGTTCGTGCACGAACTGTGCCTTGTTTTTGAAAAAAATTTGAGAGCTTTTCGGTTAAAAAATTTTCTATAAACTTGCAAAATAAATTCTGCTGATACTATTTGTAAGTTTTTATGTAAATAGCACTGTGTAAAATAGGAAAACCAATATAATTTTGTATTTGGTACTTAAAGTGAAGGGGAACTTGCCCTTTAAATCTTAAGATAGATGATATTCTCGATATTTCTACGCAACCGATTTTTAGGCAACGTTGGCATTCCTACTTTGACATTATATTTTATTTAAAAATAGGGCAGATGCATGTTATTTTTTATAAACTTGTGCTCAACTCAATTTTATAATATAAAAGTGAACATATTATTTTATGAAAAAAAAGTTATAAAAAAGAGATGTGCGATCCGCACAAAACCGTGAATATGAAAATAGAGCAATGTTACTATCCACTACTACTATCGGCTATCGGCTTTTAGAGAATCAGAAAAAAATTATTTCAGAAAACGGAGATAGATAAGTGGGTAATAGAAATCGATTTCGACATCAAATCGCTTTGAAATCGACAAAAGATGTGTTGTGCTTACTTTAATAATTTTTTTCGTGTTGATTTCATTAGAGAATGACAATAAGTACTCTACTAATATAAATAAAAAACCACATGCTTATCATATATATTGACTGTCTGTCATACTCAGAGTCAGAGTATGCTTATATTCAGAGTATCGACATTTAGTCGGACGCATGCACGAATGATACTCGGGATATTTATTCGTAATTTGCCAACGATTTACCAACGCAAAATGTATTCTGGCTATTTGAAGCATGCTTTATGTGTATGTGTAAATAAAATAGCCCTGTATATACGCATGTGTAGCCAATTAATATAGTAAGAGTATGTTTATAGAATAAAAATACTCTGACTGCAAAATTTCTAGCTCACACATTTCATACATTTTAGTTATAGCAAAGAATATAAATAGTATAGCATGCGCATCTGAGCTAAAAAATTAAACATTTTTTGCTTACGCTTTAGATGCGGGGGGAAAGTATAAAGCGCAAGCAAACACACACTGAGAGCATTATATTCTTTGCTCTTATCATTAGCGTTGCCGTTGTGCGACTTAAGTCGCATTTTGCTACTTTTTCAACAGCAAAACATGCGGACAATTGCAAAAAAAAATATGTAGAAATATCCGACTTTTACTACAAAAAATACCGAATTCAAGTAATTGGGTAAATTACGGCACTCGATAACGAACGAAATATGCATTTTATTTCGATTGGAATTTTATTAATGATTTTATCTATATATCTATAATAGGTTTATACTCATCTTATTTGCAATTAAAAACTGTATTTGTAAATACTCTACTAGCCGGTATTATAGAAATATGTTCGTAGTTAATTAATTAATTATTTGAATTACTTTTACTTATTTCATTTATAAATGAAAAATTATAATAAAAAGAAAATGAATTAACTTCAGTTTTCCATCTATATTTTACTTTACGTTTCTTGATGCTGATCATTTATATACAAACATGTATACATTAAAGCCCCAATTTTGGCTTCCAAATTTACTTCATTTGAACCTATTTTAACTTATAAACATTTTATAAAAACTTACTTACTAACTTATAAAAAGTTTTATTAAGATTAAAGATGAAAGTAAGTTAAAATACATAATTTTTTAATTGTGATACTCCGAGAAATAATTTGTATTTGGAATCAAGGATTTGGGTGTTAGATTTTTTGCAATATTTTCACCATTTATTGGCTTTCCTATCGACCAAAACAATAAAATGATCGACATCATCGAGCCAAATATCGCCAACTGGACGAACAGCTCTTTTTCTAATACCTGATATGCTAAACTGTGTATATGATTCATTGGCACGAAAAAATGTCAAAAGTGATACTTTAGTGTCACAACGGCAACGTTGCTCTTAGCAATGCGAGCGTAGCATACACTGCAGAAAGAAATGAGAGTGCGTACGCTGGACGGGTAGTATTGGTAATACCCACGGTTGCCAGAAATGCAGATTTAGCTGGATTTTGCAGATTTTTACCCTACAAAAAGACGAAATGCAGATTTGAAGATTTTTGGCCTAAAAACGCAGACTTTTCAACTCTAATTATAGCGCATGTTTTAATTTTTCCTAATACTGCTACTACTTCTATTTTCTTTTATGTGTGAACTACTCCAAGTTTAGAGAGTTACAAATTTTGAACTTAGAAGACATCATTAAAGGAAAAGAAGAAGTAACTTTGGTAAGCTACTGGAAACGAATATCTGATATAAAACGTGCTTATTCTGATTACGATTTTGCATCCCTAAGTTTATTCGAAATGTAATGTCTTTACCACATTCATTTGCAAGTGTCGAAAGAATTTTCAGTCAAATAAGCTTGAATAAAACAAAACTTCGAAGTCCTCTGGATATTTATGCAACAAATTAAATTACTTTTTGTATAATTTTTAATATATCTGATGATTTCTTTTCTCATTAATTTTATGTTATTTGCACATAGGTTAGGAAGAATTTTGCTATACCGCATCTCCACTCTAAAAATCAATTGGACCCATTGTAATTTTTGCACATAACTATAAAGAATTTTTATTAGCTTGTTGGTTATATGTATTTCGTTTCTCCTAAAGAAGTACGAGTTTTCACACGCAAACTTTACTTTGCAAAGTCTTGAGAAAAGAGATCTTGTTCTTTCTTCAACAAACTCAAGACTTTGCAAAGTGAACTTTGCGTGTGGAAAAACCTCCAAACTCATTAGTAGACTTCAACCAATGTGGCAGCTAATTGTTAAAAGATAATGAGAAAATAATAGTGGATTAAAAATCAAAAAAAGTTATCTTGGGAAGATTTTGCTTGAAGCTTATTCTGCCGTATTCATAAAAAATAATTTTGGTTTACAAAACAAACTTTGGAAATTTGTTTGTTAAAGGTTTTGTAACCCAAAATAAATTTTATGAATATTACCTATTATGTTTGTGTACGTAATTCTTAATAACATAGTGATAGTCGTCCTAACAAACATTTTTTCAAAAATTTTTTGGTTGAAGTCAACTGATGAGTTTATTAAGCAGAAACGAAATGCACATTCTTCATACATTAAATAAAGGCTATATTCATAAAAAATAAATCGTGCTTGATAGTTATTTTAAGAAAATTTTTTCTAAGAAATTAAATTAAATACATTTTTAATTTTATGAATATGGGTTATCGAAAAAATATTTATGTTACACATGTATGTCAATTTTTTTAATAAAATATAAAAAAAGTTGTTTTAAAAATTGCTTTGAAGATTTTTTCAAGATTTTAAAAATTATATGCAGATTTTGAAGATTTTTTCGCAAAAAATTGTTAAATTTTGCATATTTTATCCTTAGAAATTATGGCAACACTGGTAATACCCGTCATAGAAAATTTTAGCTTGTATGAGATGCGCATTCTATATGATTTATATTCTTTGGTTATAGTCGTTTGCGCAATTTAAAAGATGTGTATAAACACAGTTATTGATTTTTTTTAGTCATACTTATACGGTTTAAATTTAATGCGTGTGTTTAAGTATGAGCATAACTTTTATTTTTAGCTGTACGCATTTATAGTTATTTGACTGCCAATACTCATGTAGTACTTAAAACGATAATTTTGTTATTCTCTAATCCACACCACAAAATATAAAGAAGTGTGAAAACTGACAGGTAAAAAGAGTTAAGCGGCCCATACACAACAACAGCATGCATTCACAATCAAGCGATTGAGCATTCATGCTCGAACCACACAACATACCAGCAAGCTGGTACAATATTCATTTCTTACAAAATTTCGGGAAGGGTGGTTATGAATAGTGACACATATTTTGTTGCAATTATTATTGGTATGTTGTTAAAATGAGCAGATATGTATAACTAAAGTTCTTAAATTCTGTTTGACATTGAAACAAATTATATTTCAACAAATTATATTAACTAAATGCATGTTTGCTCCATGACAACTTGGCTCAACTGAGCTAATTTCACCATATACCACACCAGCGAGCTGGTACCATCAGCAAAATATCAAACTCTACTTGACATCGCTACAGCAAACCGTACAATCGCACAAAATGCACATACACGACCAAACCGCTGGCACAAACACTTGATTGCGCATGCCTGCTGTTGTGGTGTAAGGGCCCCTTTATCAGTGTTTTTTAAATCCATCTATTTTTTTCACATAGGTGACTGTCCCTCTATTTTGAAGGGCCACAATAAGATAACCAACTGTAGCTCTAAAATAGGTGCTCGACAATCATTGTATATGTACATGAAAATTATGAAGTCGGATATATAATGTTTCTCAATATGAACTGCATACATATTTTTATAAATAATATAATTTTTGCTTCCCCCTTTTGTATATAATGTGCTTTTTACAGTTTATAATTTATGTGCAAATGTAGTGGTAATTGCAGTTATTTGTTAACTTCTGCTTTATATTTATTACAAATACATGCACAGATAGAGCAGTTAATGTCGATGGGTTGGGAGGTTATTATTTTGCTGTAGTAAATAGCAGCAATAAACATAAAAAATATATACAATATGTATGTATGTATGTACAAGTATATAGTCATAAATTAAGTAGTAAATTTTATTATTATGATTTTTGCTTTCTCTCTTGCTGTACTCCATGCAAGTCCTTGTGTAATATTTGTATTACAAACAAACGTTTTTTTTTACTCTATTTTTAGACTTGTTTATAACCATAGAGTTTATAAGATAAAATATAAAATTTTAATGAAAATCTTTTTACAACAAAAAAAAAAAACAAAAAAAATATTAAAATCTTGTAATAGTATAAAAACTTCATTAACTTGAAACATTATCATAAAGGATGCAGTATAGACAATTAAGAAGCAAAACTAATTACAAATTGTTAATGTAAAATTTTCGCCTTTAAGCACAGACATTAACGACATTGTGTTTAATGTAAAAGTGGCATGAAGTCAGCATAAATGATAAAATTGAACTAGATTTTAACAAGTTCCTGCATACAATTTGCCATTAAAAATCCCCACATAATGTAATTTCAATTCATGATTACATCTTAGTGTGTATGCTAAATTTTTGCCACTTATGCTAACTTCATGCCAGTTTCTCATTATGCAAAAAAACTTACAATATCTGTGTGATGATAATTTTCTACTTTCGTGGAATATGAATTATGGGCATTTCCACTGAAAGGTGTACCGACAAAAAAAAAAAATAATAAAAAATGTTTAAAAAATACTTTCTATATTTATATATATTTTCATAGAGAAACAATGAAATTTAACTAATGTAAAAATTTTTTCATTTATACATACATTATATACACAAATTTGAAATTTTTTTCATTTAAATATTTATTTTGACCGTTTTGTTTGGATAAACTTTTTTTAAAAAGAGGCATTACCCACTGAGTTTTGCGCTCTAAAATGCATAAGAAACTATGCGCTTGCAAATAACTGTAAAGTTTTGCTAATCAAAATCTCATATTTGGATGTCACGAGTGACATTAAAAACAACAATTGTTAATAGTGCGCCGAAAATAATGCAGAAAGCTCATCAAATGTTCAGTACAAACAGAAATATTTAATACAATTAAATATAAAATAAATTTGCTAAAATATATAAAGTTTTATGATCGTGGTAGCTACATATATAAAAATTGTCACGTACGACATTTTATATGTAAATAAATAAAAAATTCCTTATGCAAAAATTTTTGCATACAATCTTACAACTATATGAATAAAATTCGGCGAGAAATTTTACCCGGGGAACAATTCCAAAAAATAGGAAAAACAACAAATTTTAGTTGGAAAAGGGAGAAATTTCTCGCGGAATTTTAAGCCCTCATTATGAGCAGCATTCGATCTTCGACTGTAGTGGAAAATACTGATCGAACGAATTTTTATTTGGTATTATGTCTATTCGATAGACAATTCGTTGCTCAATTGAATTTTCGGTGCTCATAATATAAACTGAACGTTCGATGTTCGATAGCCAGCGAATATCGAAAATCGAATGTAACTGATAATAAGATTCTTATTCATAATTGCCCTGTATATATGTATATATGTATGTATTTAAATTAAAATGAGCCCAAATGCAAAAAAAAAAATAAAGGTGCGAGTAGTTTCAAACGATGCACTGTGGAAAGAGTCAAAAATCATTTTTATGGTTGCTAATTTTAAAGTTGTGTCACTCATTTCAATGTAAGTGCCAGTGTACCTCGGGTGTCAAAAAGTTACAGCTCACTCCCAATTAAAGATTTCTTCGCAAATTTTAATTTCTAAATAACTATAATTTTTTTTGGTTTTAAGATATTTAAAAGCAAAATAAATTTTGTATAATTTTGTTACTTATAAGCTATTATTGCTATAAAAATTGAAACTCTGTGCCTCTTAGGGCCATTATTACAACTTAAAGATAGTTAAAAGTAGGACTTTATCGGACGTATAAAAACTTTATCATTTGCAAAATTTTACTTTAACCTAAAGTGAGCGATAAATTACAGGCAAGTTTATCCTACATGGTAGGTTAAATCCAATTTTCACTAATGGAAAGCTTTTTATACGTCCGATAAAATCCTACTTTTAACTAACTTTAAGTCGTAATAATGTCCCTTAGGAATTTAAAATTTATTTTTATAGACACTAAAATTTTTAACTAAAATCGAAAATGAATTTTGAGCCTTCCATAATTTTTTCCAATCAAAATTGTGGATTTTCGAGTGCCTTCTATGGAATTGGTCGACTGAGCGGTAGAGAAGAAAGAAAGATGAATTATTATGGCGAAACTATAAACAAACAAAAGTACACAAGAATGCGGAATTTCAAGAAAAATTGGGGTTAAGGTGTATTTTAAGTCATAAAGAAATAAAAGTTGTTTGAACTGCTTGCTTATTCTAAAAAAATATGTGTTTGGCACTCCTGATACTACGAGTATGTTCATTTAAATTTTGTTATACTTTCGTTTCAGTTTATTATTCATAATACTTTATTCATATCAAATAATTTTGTGAAGTTTGTTATTATGTTAAATAAATACGTTAAATAATTTTTTAATTTGACAAAAAATTTTCCCTAGCTTGTTTATTTATAATTTTTTAAAGAGGGCAACACCAACAATATAAATATCATATTGGAAAAAAAATGTCACGTGTGACATGTCACGTGCAACTGTGATTAAAATTTTATTTACAATAGTATATGAATCATTTTTGTGTAAAACGAAAACTTTTCATTCTAAAATTATTCTCATTAAGATATTCCTTCAAGTTTCGCTGTAATCAGTAATCGTTCTTGTCACATGCGAATGCCTTGGTTTTTTGTAGTGATCTTGAGAACGAAAATTTTTTCTTCAAAATCAAACTTATCAACTTGGAGTGATTAATATAAAAAATCATCAGGTAAATGTAAAGTGATTATTCTCAGTGATTTTCTGCGCAAAGTAATATTTATTATAATAATACTTAAGTAAATGTATTTCATCAAGCGAAGTTTCTTTCAATCTTTCCGTAGCTAATTATTTCCTTGAAATAACTTGCTTTAACTTTTTTCTCACAACATTTTTCTTCGTGTAATTAAACTAGATCTTTGAGACATATTTTCCTGAGCTTTTCTATTGATCCTGGCGTTATTTATTGGTTTGGAATATACTCATCATCCGGTTGGAGATACCTGAATTCTCAAAACCTTAGATCATTTGTTTAACAAATTTCTAAGAAATATTTGAACAACATTAGAATTCTTAAGAACTGAGAAAACATTTACATAAACTATAAATAACATTTATGTACACCACTGACTTTTGTTGCTGATGTTGCGTTTATTTTTGTTTACAAATTCATGGAATGCATATGAAATATCACATTATTGTACATATTTTGTAAAAAAAATAATAGCGAGAATTGCAAATTGTAAAACCACATTCCAATTCAGTAAATTTTCTCTTACATCATACTCATATTTACTGAACAATAAAACAAGATGACGTATGCACAGGCAAAGCAGAAACAACAGCAAACTGAGGCGTTAAATATGAAAAATTATGGATGCTTGGTTAACAAGCCCACATATGCATGTTTAGTATCTGCACTTTAGCATCGGGACAGGATGGAAAGTCAAAAACTGCAATGCATATAAATATATTCAGGCGCTAACGAAGGAAATTCTCGCCCAAACACAAAAACTAACAGCAGCATATGCATATAATAAATGCATACACCAGCACATACACACGCACACACACACACACACACACACACACACACACACATACGCACACGCACACGCACACGCACATACGTTATAGATGTGTATAAAATGCTGTGCCTGCGTTTGCCAAAGTGTTTACATTAAAAAGCAATGAATCGGAAAACTATAGATAGAAAATTTATAACAAACTTTCATGTGTTTAAACACGCTGTCGCATGAACATTCATGCTTGCAAATATGCTTTTCTATCATAGAATACGAGTGCATTGTTAAGGCATTTGTTTTTAGTTAAAAATTATTATTTTTTAAATTGCTTTTATATAACTGGAGCAATTGGAATGTGATTGAACTTTCAATTTCTATTTATGTCTTTGATTAAGACTGAAGATTTGGAAAGAAGTGTTATGGAAGTTTATTTAAAAATAAATGATAAAAATGAAATGGAAGATTTTTACATTTTACAATAGGTCTCTTCACTTACTTTCCCAGCGGAAACCAGCAACGAGAGAGTAAAGCAGAAATTTACAAAATTGCTCTCCCAGATACGTATAATTAATTAACGCTTTACTTGTAAAAACTTGAAAGAAAATTGTATTCATGTCAGAACCATAGATGAAAATCATAATAGAATTAAACTTTTCCTGATGTATTTTGTTTGATAATATCTTAAATTGAAAATTTTTTTGTATTGTATTATTTACTATTTTTATGCATTTTTCATAATTTTTTAAATTTTATTCTATTAATAAATACAAAAATGCCACTTGCCATCCCTGATCAGATATGAGAAACAAACTTAATGAAAGAAAACCAATAAATAAGAAAACATTCTTTCTTTTTAGATACGTATAAATGTTTTTGTTAAACAAAGAAATGCAGATTTTTCAGTTTTCCTTTTTCAGATATTCAAATAATTAATTTGAAAACAAAACACAGAACAGCTGTATTGGATAATTAATGCAAATAAAAATTTTACTAGTAATAATTTTTAAGAATATTTTTGTCTCAACTTTTTGCTCTCTTTTGACGCTCTCTCCTCTCAAACTTTTTTTAGTAAAGGCTCAGTTAGCCGAATTTAATGGAATGTAACTGCAACGGTAGGACACAACTGATCGATATCTTCAACCAATTTCATTAATTTTCACTGAACAATATTGATAAGCTGTTTTCTACCGTTCCAGTTACATTTCATTACAGTCGGATAACTAAGCCTTAACAATAGTCAGAAATTCGTAACAAGTTTTAGTAAATGAGCAAACCTAAGATAACAGAAATATATGTTTAATTTAATTCAAATAATGCTTAATGACCTGTTTTACGATACCAAAAAAAAAAAAAGCCATGTGAGTCCGATCACAGAGGAGATGTGTAAACATCTAGTAATGAAAATTTTTTTTTAAGTTGGAAGTACTTATGCTTTTAGTATCTTTTTTTAAATTAATTAATTAAAAGTATCAAAACTTTCAATATTGTAAATACATATGAATTTGTTGGTTTTTGTTTGTTTTATTAAACTTATTTGGTTAGTAAATGGGCACACTGCAGTATATGTATATGTACTGCATTCAAAATTGCAGTAAGCAGTAAATTTACTGATTACTAAAAAAATTCAGTAAATTTTTACTGCTAATGAAATTTAATTTGCATTACCAGTAAAATCGTAGGGCCGTAATCATAATAAAATTGTAGCATGTGGCAAAGTTTTTTCATTAAAATTTTGAAACTTTTGTATGAAAAACATTTAGCCACTTGGTACAATTTCATTATGAATACGGGCATTACTGATTACTGAAAATTCAATGCACCTCATCATATAACAAATCATTTAGGCAATTTATAAAAATTGTAGAAAAAAATTTTAGTAATCAGTAAAAATTTACTTGTTAAACATTTTTTATTGTTTTTACTGAAACTTTAGTGGTACTGCAGTGCTCATCTATGGTAAATGCCTTTACTTTTTAATTTTTAATTCCTGTTGTTCATCGTTTAGTTGTTGCTGTTCTTGTTGTTGTGTACGCATTGCAATTAAAATAAATTCAGTAAAGTGCGACTTTGACTCGCGCACATTCGGTTTTGATAATTTTCTTTGATTTAGCTTTCTTCTTTTTTTAAGTTTTTTCAGTTTAAACGATTTTTTTCAGTTCTATCGCTTTTTTCTCGTTTTGGCGTTTTTTTTTCTCTTTTTGGGTTTTTTTAATTTTCGCAATTTTTTTCATTTTGGCGATTTTTTCATTTTGGCAATTTTTTAATGTTTTTTGGGGTTTTTCATTTTGGCGATTTTTTCATATTGGCGACTTTTTTGTTGAAGGATTTTTTTCATTGTGGCGATTTTTCCGGTTTTTCGCGATTTATTGTAGTCCTAGAGATTTTTTTAATTTGGTGCTTTTTTTCGATTTGGCGATTTTTTTTATATATTGCGATTTTATATTTTTTTGATTTTTTAGTTTTACCGTTTATGAAAATTTCAAGAGTTTTGCTCTTACGGTCTCCAAGATACAGCAAGTTGTCAAAATTACAAAGTAAAAATTGCATTAACTAATGGAACACCCTTTAGTTTAAACTTTTTAAATTTAGTGTTAATTGTTGTAGTCTGTATAAAAATACACTAACTTTACAAATTTCAAGTGTATATATGTTCATACAATTGTATGTATATTACATGGGATTTTAACATTTTTCGTTGCTCGTTTTGGAACACCCTTTAGTTTTTAACTCTCATGTATTTGTTGTTGTAGTGGCCAAATGTCTACATATTGTGTCCAAATTTTAAGTCCGTAGCTCTTACGGTTCATTTTTACCTTTGGTGTACGGAAATATACACAAAAATAACCGGCGGCGGCGCACCGTCGGCTTCGCGCCGGTCGACTTGTTTCTCTGCTTGGTATTTCTTCTTTCAAACACTAATACACTCATACATAGCTCACACCGATTTGACAATGCAAAGCAAAAGCAAAAAGCAAAGAAATCTCAGCAAAGAAATCTCAGCAAAGATTCAAAGCCAAAAAATTTTTACCCCCTAGCGTATAGATGTTTACACATCAAAAAAATTGCGACTGAAAATAGGTCTGTGTCGTAAAGGGTATTTAAGGAGGAATATGGGCAGAATCCTTGTGGACTTCCTGCATTATATCAAAACTTTCCGAACACATTGAGCCAATGTGGTTTTTAAATGAACGTTCATTAAGAAATAAAAAGCAAATAAAAAACTCATTTTCCAGTTCAGACAAAATGCTCTGAATCAAATATTAATTGGTTCAATTTAGGTCCCACAAAGATTAATTGGTTTTTGATAAAAAAAATCTTTGATTGAAACTAGTTTTTCACTGATATTAAAAAGCACATCAATATTAGTGCATAATGTCATTTGTTACTTTACATTAATTTTCAATAGAAATTTTTCAGTTTATAATTTTTTTTCTTCATAAAGTAAACAAGAAACAAACATTTTACTGATACATAGAAAATATCTAGTGTAGCTAAATTTTATTTTTAACAAAAGTATATTTAAAAATTTGGAAATAATATTGTCTGTTTACCCAATCGAGACTGCCTTGACGTTCAACACAACCATTCGGTCAACATTTTTGGTTATCATGAGGGTGTAGTGTCATGTTGGCATAAATTTTGTTGTTTTGAAATTTGGCGTGAACCCAGCGAAAAGAAATCTATTAAGCACTAATACAAAAAGAATAGCTTCTGAAGCATGGAAAAGTATACAGTGCATCCTTTCTGCCTTACAAGAATGCAATAACATAAGCGAATGCCGAAGTTTAACATAAACTCTACGTGGTTGGTCGGCTGTTTATACTCAAATTCTCAAAGTTTTTTATAGTGCATCCTATCTCGCTCACCTGGATACAAATTTGGATGCGATGTGAATTGTGTACGAAAATAAATATGTGCTTCGGTAGTTCAGTGGGTAGTACTCTATCCTAACATACGGAGATCCTGGAATCGACTCCTGATTCAAGGCGCTAACGAAAAGTATTTGATTTGATATTATATTTATATATATATATATATATATATATATATATATATATATATATATATTAGATCCTTTAGTTTCTATAAGGAGCATAGGGCCTCAACATTATATTTAATATATAATAAACAATTTAATATATAATAAATATAAAGTAGAGAGTAGATATTAAATTCTGATAAAAAAAATATTTTTTTTATTTAAATACATATGAAAAGGGCATGCAGTACACAGAGAAAACAGTTCCTAATAAATATAACAAAATTAATAAGAAATCTCTATTGTTTTTTTTTTCAATAAGGAAATCTTATTAATTTCATAGAGAAAACCTTTTTAAAAAAATCAAGAACAAATCTTGTAGTTTTTATGAGGTTATCTTATTGATTTTTTAATAAGGTTTTCTTCTTGATTTTATTAGGCTATCTTATTGATTTTTTCAAAAATAAAACACAATACTTATTGATTTTATTTGAAAATTTAATTTATTTTCATTTACATATGTATTTACTTAGGAATACACGCAATATAGTAATAATAAGTAAGTTTTGTTAGCAGTATCTTTTTGAATTTTTTAATTACATATTTGCTTATAAATATTGGGTAGTGTGAATAAAAAAAGCATTTGCTTTTTACTTAGAAATTTGTTTGAAACAAACAAAAAGTACATATACATTTAAGAGTTTACAACAAAATTTAAAGTAAAAAGCAAATGCCTTTTTTGTATTCACATTACCCATATATACGTACTTAGGGCCATTATT
Organism: Tachina grossa; assembly: GCA_949987645.1. Lineage (NCBI taxonomy): Eukaryota > Metazoa > Arthropoda > Insecta > Diptera > Tachinidae > Tachina > Tachina grossa. Next base: position 54,718,557 of record OX465275.1, on the reverse strand, counting down.
ACAACTTGTCGTTAGTTAAAGGCATGATTTTTATCGGATATATAAATGGCTTTGCATTATAAAACCTTCATTTAATATTTTTTTGTCTATTAAGTATTATTATTATTAATAATGACATCAATAAAAAAATTAAAATTGTAGCAATGCAAAGCTATTTATCGGGCAGACAAAATCAGACAAGTAGTAATAATGGCCCTTAATATATTATAATTTTCATATATTTAAAAATTTCATATAATTAAAATTAATTAGAAATTAATCAACACACTGGTCACCCAACCTGTATTGAAAATCTCCACTCCAAGGCTCTTCTATTTCCAGAGATTATTCCTTACCAAAAAACATACTACGATTATATATGTATATAAATATAATAATAATATAGATATAGGTACGCACTATTTATAATTAGTTTTATTTTAATTTAGTTTATATTTTATGTTAGTGGAAAAATATTCAATTGTTCTTTCGACTTGTTCACTTCGCACTGGTTCACTTTCAACTAAAAGTTTAATTTTAATACATATGTACATATGTATGTATGTAAAGTAAAGAAGTAAAGTTATGAGCGGCAACACATATACAAAACTACATAAATACACAGTTAGTCACGTCTTTAAAACATCTTCGACGACGGGTACAAGGCAATGGTTAGTCGTACAAGACATATTGAAGACAGAGCCATACAAATCGTCGACGAATATTTCATACAAATGGATGCAAGGTTACACAAGACGAGATGAGCGACAATGTCGCTCAGATTGTCGTCAACACGGCTTTATTGAAGACAAAACGGGGGACATTGTCGTTCAGATTGTCCTCAAAAAAGTTTAATTGATGACAAAACATGTGACATTGTCGACGATTTCCTTTAAATTGTGACATGTCGTACATTAATCGTAGAAGACAATGGGTAATATGAATAAAAAAAGTATTTGCCTTCTACTTAAAAATTTGTTTGAAAACCCCAAATATGTGTATTTTTTTTGTATTTTTAAACAAATTTTTAAGTAAAAAGCAAATACTTTTTTTTTTATTCATACTACCCAATGTCGTCTGCGACGATTTGGATAACTGGGTATGAATATTGAAGTCTCTGCAGCAGAGATATTACGGAAAAAAATTGTCTCAATGTTTATTTATATACATGCATACATACATAAATGTACGTACATACATAAATGAAATAACAAGAAACCTAATAAAATCAAGAAGATTTCCTTATTAAAAAAAATCAATAAGATGCTTTACACATAATCATATAGGAACCTAATAAAATCAAGAAGAAAACCTTTTTAAAAAAATCAATAAGGCAACCTAATAAAATCAATAAGAAATCCCTATAGTTTACAATTTATGTATAAGAAAACCTAATAGAATCAAGAATTTTTCTCTATGGAATGTTTTTTTGGTGCCAAAAATAACTGAAATTTAGTAAAAAAAAGTTGTGAATAATAAGATTTCTTCTTGATTTTATGTGGTTTTCTTCTTGATAAAATTAATAAGATTTATCACATAAAAACAATAAGGAATCTCTATGGAAAAATCTTCGCTTCTTTCTGCTGGGATACCCCTTAGCCTAAAAACGTTTCATAGAGAAAATCTTATTAATTCTATGAGGCAGTTTTTTCTCTGTTTATTTTCACATTCATATATGCATTAAGAATACTAGGAGAGCTACCAAGTGTAATGTAATACCGAAGCAGGTAATACCGAAGCGAGAGTTGTGGTCTCTATCCCTAGCCAACCTGCTTCCAGGTAGACGAATATTTTTTCTGGGACGTCAATGACATTCTTAAATAGTAAAATCGCTTTAGCTATTTCTTTTTCGGAAACAATGCTCCTCGCACTATATGTACGGCTGTGTTAATATGAATATAATTTCGAAAAGCAAATCAGTTGGTATTTTCAAAGTCTAGCTTCACTAGTTTAGTTCCCGAATTTAGCTCATTAAGAACAATTGCAAGAGAGGTTATAACTGGTATATTCGTTAAGAAAAAAATCAAAAGTAGAACCCTGTCCATTGGACCTACTGGGTACATGAATTATCGTATGCATAAACGTTGTCAAAAGTGTATGATGCAAGCAATTTGGCCTTAAACATTCATAAATCTAATGTCTAAAATTTCAGTTTTAGCGAGACTAACGAAGTGGCATTTATTTATATAATATAGATAATGCCAAAATTCAAAAATATTTGTTACTTTTTATAAGCAGAAATAATGAATTCTTCTGCCCATAAATTGAACATAATTAAATTTTTTGTTTGTTTATTTGATTCATGTTCATACATATTTTAATTTTACGAGTATAGAAATATTAAAATATTTATTGAAAATAATTATGGTTATTTTTAACGGTGAGTATACACGATACTACGAATCGTACGATAAATCGTACAAGTATGAAATTAGTAACGTGTATAATGCTGTCGTACTTATGAAGTATACGAAAATCAAAAATTTTTGATTTTTGAGGGCGGAGCTCCGATAAGTACGATAATAAGTATTGTGTATCATGCTGTTTTACAGCAAAATTAGTTTTATGAGGAAATGATTTAGAAAACGTAGTGTCTCTGCGACTTAAGGGTCTCATGTATTTAAAAATACATATTTTTTCGAAAAGTAAAATTACCGAAAAATTTATTTAAACAAAAAAAAACTTAAAAATAACTACATAAATGTAAAGTATAAATGTATGTACAAACACAAATCCGAAATCTCATTTATTATTTTTAACAATTTTAAAATATAAAAACAAAAATAAAAACTTTCAGTCACTACAACAATATTTTACTTACTAAAATTCTATGCTTCAAAAAATTTTGCATCCAACAACTGCTTTCGACATTTTTATCCTTCTTTCCTCTGGCACAATCAACTAACCAACTATCCAGCTGTAACAAAAACACAAAACTCTCCATGGCCGCTTGCATATTCTGACTATATTTGATTTTAAGCTTAATTTATGCTCTTTGGAATTTATTAGTTTTTGCTCGTGTTTGAAATGGTCAATGGTGTGTAAATTGAACGAGAACAAAACAGCTGGCTGGGGATATAAATGAAAAAGTTAAATTTCAAATTATTTAAAACAGCAAATACGAGTACATATACACATTTCCAATGAACAGCTACGAAAAGGCAACGAGAAAAGTTAAAAGATATAAAAATGTATTTTTTCTAGGTGACAACGACGTTTGTTAAAATAATGTAGAAATTTTACATGCAAAGTATTGGGTCACCATGGAATGGAAAAATTTTAATGTTTATACACATCAATCAATCACTTGGATGGAAAAACTTGAGTGGATTTTTTGAATGAGTTGGGAAATTTAGTGAAATAATTTTGAAGTTTGCATTTGTAGAAAGTTAATGTTGGTGGCATTATTCTTAAGCAATATTAAACAGTTTGCATAAGTGAAAAGAGAGAAAGAAAACTCTAAACTCTAAAATATTCTGACAAAAACTAATGCTTTGCCCGCAATATGTAGGTCTGTCAAAGATAGTTATATAAGTGATGTTTTGCGCTTTGAAGTGCGCTTTGAAGAAGTATGTGTTTGTTTGTTCTTACAAAGCATTCAAAATTTATCAACACCACGTATGTATATTTTGTTTGCGCATTTTTCTGTTCTTCTAGCTTTTGTCATAATAATTGTCAAATTGTCTTTTCCTTGAAAATAATAATCACATGCAATTTGCCTAACAGAGCCATATCAACTTTAGCGTAATCGAATCATAAACGGAGAAACAATGTGTTAAGAAAATAGAAAAAAAATTGACTAAAATTAAATAAATATACTTATAAATCATTTACATTGTCTCGAAATCTACTACTTACTAGATTTCAACCTAAATCTAGCTGCTTTGTCAGCAAAATCACAAACTCTTGCTTCACTTGCCCCAACATCTTGTTCCACTCGGGCTATGGATATAGAGTATCCTTTAAAATTTCAAGATTTCTGTCAACGACACCTTTTCAAATATTTTTCCTTTGGATAATGGCATTCCCCAAGGATCACCTCTATCCGTAACTCTTTTCATAATTTCTTTCGACGACCTAAGCCGCCTCTTAAAAATTGATAAAAGAGTCTATCATTGCATCTATGCTGACGATATCTATGTTATAGCAAAAGAACAAAAAAAATGAAAAAATATCTCAAGTATTTCAAGAAGTTTTACTAAAAATTGACAGTTGGTCAAAAACTTCTGGAGCAGATATCTCCTTGGAAAAATCATGTCATCTGCTCATTTGCAAAAAACGTAATTGTAGTGAAATAAAAATTAATTTTAATAACTCTACTATTCAAAATGTAAACCATTGTAAAATTTTAGGTCTTAATTTTGATAGTAAATATAACTTTAAGAATCATTGTAATTATTTGAAAAAAGATTTAACTAGTAGATTAAATATCATTAAGTATTTATCATCAGCTAAAAGCCAAATGCACACAAACAGTCTGCTAAGATTAGTGAGATCAGTTATATTGTCAAAAATCGATTACGGGCTAATAATCTACAATAAGACTCCCAAAACAACTTCTAAAATTATCCAAAACATTCTAAATGCCGCCATTAGAACCAGTTTGAGAGCTTTTCCCACGACACCGATCACGAACATGCAGGCAGAAAGTGGCTTTGAACCCCTTCGTGTTCGCGCCAATAGACTATTGCACCGTCTACTGTATATAATCAGCTGCTCCAACTCAACGCTGCTTCATAAACATATAAGCCTGTTAAAAAAGAGGAAAACAATACTAAAGCATCCATCAACACTTTGCAATATATTCAAGACTGCAAAAAAATACAACATAACTGGATATTCCCCTACGTTGGAAACTCGCCCCCCATGGCTGCTTGAACCTAAGAACTTTTTAAAAACCTTCCAAAATTTTAGTAAAAATAACACAAATCCCATAATTTTCAAACCATTATTTAACGAAATGCATAGCGAATACAAGAAGAATGGTTGGCAATTCATCTTCACAGACGGTTCAAAGACCACAAAACACGTTGGTTTTGCCGTATCTGATGGAGCAGGAAGTACGCTGAAAACAGGGCTTTTACCCCAAAACACAACCATATTTGAAGCCGAAGCCATAGCAATAATTGAATCCCTACAGCTCTGTCAAATTTCACACAGCAAATATATAATCTGCACAGACAGTCGTTCCGTATTTGATGCTGTTTTAAATCAAAATAATAAGAACGAACTAATTATTTCTATACAACAAAAACTAATAAAAATGAGTAATAAGATTAAACTCCTATGGATCCCAAGCCACATTGGCATCACAGACAACGAGGCAGCAGACCAAGCTGCAAAAGCATTATATATACCAACAACCTACATATTTATTTATTCCAAAATCCAAAAAATTTTTAAGTAGATGTGCTACCACAAAATTTAATACGTCCCTAGAACGCAAATGGAACAAATACAATCACCCCTACAAAATCTTCAATCCCACAAGACAACCCTTAATTCTGCCATCATTAACCAACTGTTTACAAAATAAATGCATCACAAGGCTACGTCTAACACATACACGTCTGACTCATCAATATTTGATGAACAAAACTCAACAACCAATGTGCACTTTCTGTAGCTCTTCACCACTAACAGTTCTTCACATCTTGGCAGACTGTCCGGCCCTCTTAAACTTACGTATGTCGTTTGTAAATCTTCCAACATCGCTGATTTGCTAAAAAACTCCAACTAATAATAATATTAATAAAGTCTGAATTCTTGAAAATACTTCTTTGCACAACCAAAATTAAAATTCTCACCACTAGTATTAACATTCTACATGTACATTTACATGCATATATGTATGTGCATATATGTATATATGTATGCATGCATTCTCCTATTGAGGAAATAATAAGCCGATAGCCATTGCTACTAGTGCTTTTAGCTTTTAATTTATTGTAATTTTAATTATAATAAATTTGTAAATAAATAAAAAAAACTTTAGCGTAATCGAATCATAAACAGAGAAACAATGTGTTAAGAAAATAGAAAAAAATTGACTAAAATTAAATAAATATACTTATAAATCATTTACATTGTCTCGAAATCTACTACTTACTAGATTTCAACCTAAATCTAGCTGCTTTGTCAGTATATTTTTATTTTATTTTTACTACCCTGTACAATGTATTTATACCAAAGATGATTGAATTAGCTACGGTCTGCTTAAAAAGGTGCGTGAATTGGCGCCTACATTGCAGTTGTTTGGTTGTAGTTTTGGAAAATTTTAATGGGTTTTGTTTTTGATAAAAAAGTCTTGATAAATGTAAAAAAAAACTTGGTGCAAACGGTATAGGTTTTCATAAAGATTTTATTTAAAATCTACTAAATTTTGTGCAGTGGTAAATGCCGTATTAAAGTAACAAACCAAAAAAGTGGCCGGTTCATAAATGCCTCACTGCGCTGCAAATGGAAATTGAAATGTCCTAAATTACTTCACTAACGCTACAGTTGCACGACCAAGATTTGCTTTCAAGTTTTTCACACATACTGGTTGTCAAAAGTCGTTTAAATTGAAAGCTGTGACGTAGGCTGCACGCAATTTCCAAGCAAATTTATTTTCAATATGCCGTTGATAAAAAAACAGCTCAAGACAACAAACCTTCATGACTTCTATATACATAGATCTATAAACCGCAACACATCAATCATTATGCTTTTTATTTTTGTCCCTAAACATATTTATTTAAGTGTAGTTAAAATTTTTCGGTCTAATATAACATTATTTGTAATAAAAGAATACAAAAATACTATGTCGGCAGAAAATTTTAAAACAAAAACGAAAAGTATGCTCATTGAAATTGATGTCAGTTGTTTTTTGCCTATAAATTGAACACACAATTGGAAAGAAAATTTGAAGTCAAAGTTGAATCAAATTCTAAAAGTATGAATGTATTAGTGAAAAAGTGTGAATGTATTGAAATTTTAAAGGCAAAACTTGAACGTGTAACCCTCAAGTAAAGTATATAACGCTGCAGCCAAAAAAAAAAAATGGCTTTCAATTTCATTACACATATTGTGTGTCAAAACTCCTTGAAATTGATAGCTGTGACACAAATTGATAGTCAATTTCATTTTTTAAATACCACTTTAAAAATACTTTCCCCCCCTTTTTTTTTGATTATCACTACTAATGTATTATTTATAACTATCACTAAGTTTATGTCCGACACTGGTCGGGCCTAATAATTTTTTTTATAGATTTAAGATTTGAATACTTATTGTTAGTTCATATATGAAGATACAATAAATAAATACATGCATTAAAAAAAAAAAAATTTTTTTTTAAATACCACTGACAAAGAAACAACTCCATCTTGTAGCTTGAATCAATGTATGCTGTGACCACCCATTCAAATTTAAAATTAAATTGCCATATAAATGGATAGGTGAATTTCAAAGTAATCTAGTTTTTCATTCAAAAAGTTTGATTGTGTTAGTGAAAAAAGTGTGAGTGTATTGCAAATTGAATGAAATTGAAAGTCAAAAATTGAGAGTGGGGCCCCCAAGTAATACAAAAATAAATGTCAAATATGGAGAACATACACGACAACTACTAAAATATAATATTAGCAAACTTGTATTGTTTTTGAAATAAAAGTTTGCTCATATGATGCAGGGCAGTGATGAATTAATGAACAGATCCTTTCCTTTAAGTATAAAAAATTAGCAATTTAACAGACATGTCCATGATCATAAAAGAACAAATCACGCAACGGCAAGACTGTTGAAAATTAAAAATGGTAAATTTGAGCTTTCAAAAAATTGGAGCACGATGAATCAAAATAATTCACATATTCTATTTGCATTGGAAAAACGTGCTAAAATAAAGATTTTACATTCAAAATAAAATCATTTAAATTTTAATAGTCTGTTAAATGCAAAAATTCTTAATTCAAGAAAAAAATTTTAATATTTTTTTTTTTAATATCGCATTACAGATTGTAATCTTAAATAAAATCTCATTTTCAAATCGAATTTAAGATTACGTGCTTAATAAAAATCTTAAATTCATTAATTCATAAAAATTTAAAACTATATCTATATTATATTATACTATATTTAGAATTCATTCTATAAATTAAGAATTTATGCTTAAATTTGAGATCGTCTAACTTACAGAACAAATTTCACGATTGAAATTTGAAAATTTTTACAATCTACAGTCATGATTTTTGTTCTTAACCCAATAATCATTTCTCATATGCCATTTCATTGAAAATTTGCGCTAAATGTTATGTTAAATATGTTAATAACTATCTCTACCCCAGTAGATAGACATCCATCGATGCTGGTGAAGTGTTTGGCTGCACAGAAAAATATCGGTATTTCCCCCAAGCTAATTAAGTCTAGTTTAATTTTTCTTTTCTTCTTTAGAAACTCGCATTAATTAATAAAAATATTTCATTCAATGAGAATTGAAATAACTAAACTTAAGCCCGATTAAGAAATTATTTCTGATTAATTTATTTCTCGAATTAGCTAATCCGAAAATTAACTTAATCTCACATTAATTGAGTTTGATGTGTTTAAGTGGTAGCTTAAACTTCTTATTACTTATAGTATTACCATACTGAGGAGCAAAATAGTGGCAACATTTTGTTTGCAAAAGTCATACAATACATCAACAGACTTTGATTTTTTGTGGAAAGAAGGAGAAACTACAATATTTTATTATTTACAAGTAAAATATTGAGCGTGTTAAAGGAAATAGATAAATAATATAAAATTTATATATTTATTTATGTATTTTTAAATTGTTTCATTATTATTATTTTTTTTTTTTTTTGAAGACTTTTTTTATTTATTGTAATTATCTAGAAATATGAACTAACAATAAGTATTCAAATCTTAATCTAAAGTGTAATTATTAGGCCCAACCAATGTCGAACATAAACTAAGTGATAGTTATTAATAATACATAAGTACTGATAAACACAAAAAAAAATATTTTTAAGCAGCTGCATCTGGAGTGTTGTTTATTAGAGCCCTTGTATCTCTCTTTTTTAAGCGGATGTGTTCAGGGCTGTCAGATATGGCGATTTCTCGCCAAACGTGGCAATTTTTCAACTTGTTTGGCGTTCAAATTTTTGATTTGGCGACATGGCGATTTTTCTGGCGATAAATAAATTTATTGGCGATTTTACTGGCGATAAATATTTCTGTTGGCGATTATTACGACTATTTCTTAACAAAATTGAACTTCAACATTCTTGTAATTCAGGAAATTACTTTGTTGAAGACGTAGTTTCAAAAATAAATCCTACCAAAACTCGTCTGCAAAAAGTTAAAGCAATTTGATTTTGATGATTTTTCTGATATTTATTATAGTCACTAATGCGTTTTGATTTTGGATGAGAAAAATTTACAAGAAATAATTATTGGCGATCATATTTCTACTTTTGGCGATTTTCTGATAAATTTTGATATGATCATTTTATAAAAATTTATATTATATAAAACCAAATTTTATTATCAAATATTTACTAAGAAAAACTACATAAAACTGATTATTGGCGACTTTTTGCGATTTCTAAAATCAATTTGGCGAAATAGGTCGGAAAAAATCTGACAACCCTGGATGTGTCCAGTAAAGTTCAATATATTACGAGCAAGCGGATTAGGATGTGATTCGAGTTTTGTTAAATATTTGCCTGCGTATTTTGCAATTTCTGCAGTCACTAGTGTCATATTTAAATCACGATGTATATTTGAATTTTTGATGTACCATGGAGCCGACGTTATCAAGCGTAAAATTTTGTTTTGCCTTCGTTGGATTTTCTCAACATTTGAAGCTGAAGCAGTGCCCCATAGTTGAATTCCGTAACACCATATTGGCTTTAAAAGCGACTTTTATATTAAAAGTTTGCAGTCTAGGCTAAGTGTTGAAATTCTACCAATCAGCCAATGTACCTGAGTTAATTTAAGTTTCATTTGTGATAGCTTAAAATCAATGTGGTGTTTCCAAGTAAGTCGTCGATTAAGGTGTGTACCAAGATATTTCACATGTGAATGTTGAGAAACAACTTGATGGTTAATCCGAATGGGGGAACAAGTATCTCTTCGTAAGGTAAATGTTACTTGAATACACTTTTGTTCATTTACTTTAATTCTCCATAAGTTTAACCACAGCTCCATCTGGCTAATGTGTTGCTGGAGTTTGCGGGATGCCTCATCAGGGTTTTCGTGCATACTAAGGCAGGCAGTATTTTTTATTTAATTTTTATAAAATAAATAATAATTTTTATAAAATGTTATAATTTTCACAAGTGTATGTTGTCAATATTAATGTAAGTTTAAACCATTAAAACTCAAAAATTACAAATAAAGATTATGGTTAATTTAATCTCTAATCTTGAACTCAAAAAGTCACCCTAAAAGTTTAATTACTGCTAGTTTATAGAAGCCATGTACAAATTCTCTTCTGTCTATTTATATTTAAAACAAAAACAAATTTGAGCGCTTTGTTTTTGTTTTCAATATAAATAGCCAGACGAGAATTTTCACATGGCTTCTATAAACTGGTAGTTAATCATTTTTTGAGTCAATGAATTTTGTTTACGATCTTAATTAATTAATATGTTTAATTGACACTGTTAAACTTTTAATCATTACTTAAATTTTTGTTTTTATTTAAAGGTATTAGTATGAGAAATATATTTTCTGTGTAGATATTCCATGCATTAATATAAATTGTTCAGAAAAACTCTCGTATACAATAATATGCTCAAACAATTCATATTAAATAATTAATATTTCAATACAAAATACTTGTATTTTCTATAACATTGTTACAAGTATAATGCCCTAATTCATTTGGACGATTGTATCGTCTTGTTTATGGCCGAAAAAAAGCCGCAGTTGTGATTCTTTAAAAGAATTATTATTTATTGTCTATGCTAGAAGGTTCGTGTATTTGCTTTACGATTTTGCTCCAAACATTGTATCCAACAAATATTTTTTCATATATTTTTCAAACTATTGTATAATAACTTAATTTAATTTTTATGTTTTAAAAAGATGGCAATAATATTTTTTATTTTTCATTATCAAAGACATCAACCATTTTTTAAGAAAATAATTAGAGAATTCAAACACAAGAACTCAAAAGTATTTTCAAACAAAAACGTCCTAAATCTTCTTACTGAATTAGGACATAAATCCATTTTAACTCACATAATAGATAACCTATAAAATATTCGTTGATTATAAATCTTTTGTGTTACTTTCTACACTAAAAATGTATTACATTTACCTATACATAAAATAAAATAGAAAAATTATAAGATTAAATATTTCAATAAAGTGAGAAAACTTAAATACGAGTGAGTATTAAATATGTTTACAGCTTAAACTTAACACTTTGTAATCAGCACCAACAACAACAGTTTATCTGTGTATTATTACATAAAATAGCATTATCCTTAGTTAACAACCCGCTTCAGAAAACTACTAGAGCATAACTGGGAAATATTGCATTACACATCTTTCTTTTATTTTCTTTCAAAAATAACTGCAAAGAAAGTCATAAAAATGTAATCGTAAAATAGTAATTTTATCGTCCCATTTACCAAAAAATTTCAATGCTTCAGTGAGTAAATATGTAATATTGTGACTTTTTTACTTTTGTAAGTTTTTAAATTAGGACAAGGTATCAAGTTCGAAGAAAGCAAACTGATAGGTAGCATGTTTTCCATTCTGAGATTGACCAACTTGTGTTTAGGTTTTATTCAAATTCATGTATCTTCTTGCCATTAAAATTTGTTTTAATGTTCACACTTTAACACGTTTACGATTTTATTATTTTGTAATATAGCTATCACTTTTAGAAAAAAAAAACTTAGCAACGTTTTCTTTTCATATTGTGGCAGACAGAAAGTTGCAGCAAATATAGATGTTATAAAATTGTCGTTATATAAAAAGCAGTTACACTGTGCGATAGCAAAAAAATATTTGTCATAAAATCTTTCGTATTTATAATCCTGCTTACTTCAGTCATTATTTTTATAAATTTGATAACATTATAACAGCCTTGATAAGTTTTATAAATAAGGCTGTAAAAATTTAAAATTATTGACAAAAAAAAATATTTTAAAACAGAGCATTGACTTGCAAGTTTCCTGAATATTTTTCAAGAAAATTGCCACAGGCTAAAACTACTAAAATCTTATTTTAGTTGTAATAAGATATCATTTGAAAATAAATGAGAAGCTGGCGAACAAAACGAGACTTGTCCAGTTAACTGTTTTAATAGCATCGGCAAATAACTGAACTACCTAGATCAGCTATGTCCACACCATATGCACAACATGTGCAAACTTTTATAAAGAGCTTTTTGTGCTTTCACACCAAAGTAACAAGCCGACGAAAAAATTTCGGCGGCGGCTGAAAGACAAATATTTTCGGCGGCGGCGGCTGAACGGCTTAACGCCGATTTGCTTATATAGCGTCTACAACTGCAATTAACTCTGACATAATATTTGAGAGAACGTCGGCAGAATAACAAAAATAAAATGCCAATATTTCTCTTCATCTCATACAACAGGAACACATAACTTCAGTTTTCTTATAACATTTCATTTAATGCAAATTCTCATCGAGTTAACATGTTTTATTTTTGTATAATTAGTTATTTTATTTTCGCATTTTCACACAAAATTTAATTTATGAATCAATTAAACACATTTAAACATATAAAATCCCAGAAATGTTGTCCAAAACATTGTTTTTCATTTATTTTAATAAACACTCACACATGCATACTAATTTACTTTCAAGTACGTGTGTTTTTTGACACTTCATCTCATAGGATTGTTGTTATAGGATTTCTTATAACAACGCTCTTATAAAAAAATCTTATAAGATTGAGATAACACTAATTTGAAGTCTATACGTAACATGATTCGCTCTGCGATTGAATTTGACGCTCTTATCTTACACATTATGTTAGGTGTAGACCATATGTTAAGCATATAAAAATTTTTTTGAACCCAGTCTTTTTCTAAAAAATACCACTTTTCCACACGCAAAGTTTACTTTGCAAAGGCAATAGTTTGAATATGGCAATAATTGATGTCCTAAGTGCCAATAAAAATAACTTCGTAAATAATTTGTTAAACCATAGAAACTAGACTATACATAAATTTCATTTATTGCAACAGTGCTACGGATGAACGAATAAAAAGCTTTGATCAAATTATAAAAAGTCGCCTGACTGCTGCAACAGAAAAGTCTATGTAAAAGTGCATGAATTTGGGAAGGGACTCCAATAGAGAACGTAAGTGTTGCCGCAGCTACGTTAGTCCCGGTTCATACACAGCTGTAAGAAAAAAAGAGGAAGGAATATCAACCATTTTTCAGGGACTCAGGCTATCATATTCAATACGAAATATAAATAAAAACTATAAGCAAGTGGAATAGACACAATATTAAACATAATTCAAAGAGTATAAAAAATAAAAGAAAATAATATCGGCTGAGTACTAAGCCGCCAATAAGCCGAGTGGTTCGGCGGCGGCTCGGCTTGTTGAAAAAAAACGGCTGAGCGGCTAGCCGCCAACCGCGCCGTTACGGCTTGCTACTCTGTTTCACACAGACGAGAGTACAACATCCCAACAACAACACAACAGACAGCAATGCTTGCTCTTACTTTGCAAAGAAACAAGAACAAATTTAAGAGCTTTCAAAGCCGTTTACCTCAAAAGCAAATGTCAGTGTATGTGTGTTTGGACGTAGCTGACCTAGATATAGACTAACTAGCAAGGAAAATTTAGTTTTCGTTATTTTTTTAAGGTAGGATCGAGCTGGTTTTGAATGAAAATATTTCGTGGCTTCACAGATGTGTGTTTGGAGAGCTCGAGAAAAAAATTAAAAAGAAAAAAATCTTTCACTGAGGACATGTTTAGTTTTGCTCGGCCGCTCCTCAAATTATATAAGAAATAATATTTCCAACAAAGTGTTGCGAACAATGTTGCAATTCTTTAGAAACTCACATTAATTAATAAAAATATTTTATTAAATAAGGATTGAAATTATTGAACTTAAGCCCGAATAAGAAATTATTTGTGATTAAAAATTTACAAAAATCTAAAAAAAATAACCTATTTTCTATCACATTTTTGAATGTTTATCGACTTTTCTTCTTTGCAACACCATCTTGAAATTGAAAATTAGATTGATAATTTTCCACTTTGAGGGTGAAATTTAATTTTTAGAATAACAAAGTGAATTTCTCAGTTTTTGAAAAATTTTATTCGATGAAATCCCCTTAATCTAGTAACTTTGTCAAGAAAACTCTACATAATATCCTTCTATGACATTTTTTCTGCTTTTAAAGGGTACTTTTTGTAAAAAGTACCTTAAGTAGTAGGTTCCTTTTATGGAAGATAATTTTTGTGTAATGTAATTTTTGTACTTTTGTTTTAAAAAGTACTTTTTGTAAAATATACTTCCTTTTTCGTAATGATCTTTTTGGAAAATGTACTTATTGCAAAATATGTTTTTTTGCAAAAATTTAAAAATTAGTAATTTTTTTTTAAAAGGTACTTTTTGTAAAATTTAATTATTGGAGACATAATTTTTTAAAAGGTCATTGTGTAAAAAGTACATTTATAATAGTCAAAATTTTTTGAAGAGGTAATTTTCGTAAAAAGCTGTTGTTGTAGGATGTACTTATTTTAAATGTACTTTTGTGCTTTTTGTAAAAAGTACTTTTTCTGAAAGGGTACCTTTTGTAAAAAGTACTTTTTGTGAAAAGTTCTTTTTGTTAATGTGTTTTTTTCTGAAAGGCCCCTTTTGTATAGTTTTTCTAAAAGGTACTTTTTGAAACATGCTCTTTTAAACCAATTTTTTAATACGAATAGTTTTCATAATAGATAATTTAACATTATATAACTTATTTATATTGAAATGAGTAAAACAAAATAAACGTGATTTAAATGTATCCTTGAGGGCGGAGGAGTGTGCTGATATATTTTTACTAATTATACGCATTTAACCGCAAGTAGTTTGCTAGCGGTTCATTTAAAGTTTCGTACTAAGAACTGTGTGAATATTTGTACTTAAACTCCTGGGTTTTGATAACATTTGTCATTGACTGCTAGGTAAACATGTAAATTGCGCAACTGTGTAACTGAAATTAAAAATAAAATAATTTTATCCAAACTTTAAAATTTTTTTTTTAAATTTCTGATAACCTGGATCCCTTGTGTTGAATGTACGATAGGCAATTGCATTGCAAACACAGCACATTGCACTTCTGCGCTCCAAAACTATCTTAATTTAATAAAAGTAGACAATATTGAATAGAAAGCATGATGAATATATTTTTAATATTATTTTTCTTTTCCACCTGCAAAATAGATTACTAGCTCAAACAATGTTTGATTATGCCAGTCATTCTTATTAAATTTGACAAAATAAGCTACAAAAAAAGGAAAATACAAATTGCAACATTTTATATCTGAGAGATAGAAGAAAGTTGAATATTAAATAACAGCGACTTGCAAAACATGTAAGAAGCACGAGGATACTTAAAATACACGAAAAGAAGGTATTGAATTGAAAACAATGTTGTTCCTCTCCCATTACCTCAATAAAGTTCAGTCATGCAAAACTTCTCTGTAAGAATATTAAAAAAAAAAAAAACACGTAAGACAGGGATATCTTTAATGGGATAAATAGCAACTATGCTTGTAACTGAATAAGCAAAATTTGTTTGTAATAGTGAAATCAATTTGGGTTAACACACTTGCACATTTCAGGCGCATTCTTAAGCGAAGGGACGTACGTGCGTTACACCTGAATGACTAGTGTGAAATACGAATATAATGAATTTGCGAGTAATGTTTCCCTATAAAGAATAAGGCCGAATGTGTTTCAAATGGAATGACAAGATATTTTTTAACATACATGCATAATTTTATTTTATAATAATAATAAGTTGGGCTCACAGAGCTTAAATTTCGAATGCCAGTATGAAAAATTAACACATCGTCACCTCAGAATTTGTTTAGCCCATACGCTACAAAGTTGGAGTAAAAAAAAAAACGACAAAGAAGGTCTACATGAAGTTTTCTAAAAATATACCCATTTAATTTCTTTTGTATTTGCACCACTGCTTCCGCTACATGTTTTGAAGAAAAATTTTAATTTTTGGGAACTTTGATGAATTAAGTTAATATTACTTTATTGTTAAAGTAAAAATACGTTTTGTGCAGCATATCTCACTTTTTTATTAATTTATTTTCAAAAACTAGCTTTTTGTGCTCCATACCTATACTTGACTGCTGTGAATTGAAAGTTTTCTTGCTGTCCAGAGCAATAAGTCGATCGTTTAACGCCCATCAAGAAGCCGCCGCCGTAATATTTTTAACTATCAATCCGCTTACACCCTCACACAAGAAAAAGAAGTAATTGAAGTGTATTTATTATAAAGAATGAAATTAAATCGTTGCTGTTATAAACAAACATGAATAATTAAGATTTCTTTTATTTTATTTTAGTCTTTAATAAGTTTATATTAAAACATGTAATCAGCTGCTGCGTCCGGGGTATGATGTTTTTGCTTAACAGTCGCCGTTGAATTTTTCTTATGGTACCTTCTTTTTTTTATTGTTCATTGTTTATAGAAATGCAGCAAAATAAGAAATAACTTTACTTCGTACGTTTTTGTATCAAGAATTTGACGAAGTCTCCAAACACGGGCGTGTACAGCAAAACAATACTTATTGGACCTAAAAATAGTGGGTATGGAGCAAAATTAATGCTCAATATCTCAGAAACCATAATAAATTTCGTAAAACGCATTTTTGATTCAAAATACTTATATTACATACCTACCTCATTTTTTTTAAGAATGATCGGTAGTGCAAAACTATTCTGGGGCGACAACATGTAATACTATGCAGTTAAAAAGTTTTGGAATAAATACAGAAGAATTTCAGGTATTCTTTTTTAAACGATTTCCAGTAGAAAGAAGTAGGCTTGTTGGTGTTCACTTCGCAAAATCAGTTAAAAGTCCTGCATGATTTTTTTTGTTGAATTATAAATGGCTTACTTTATTCGAAAATGCTTTATTGTTTTCAAGTATCGTTTCTTAGATATTTATATTTGATGATATAAATATAAATAATATAATATAATACGCCTCATTAACACCGGAGGCGCTGCAACACTGGATTATTAAAAAACGTACAAAAAGCAGAGTTGTAAAAGAATAACGCTTTCATCTATCGCTTCCTTCACCACCTGTCTTTTCTATTCTATCTATTTCTATCCCTTGCCTAAAGTATTGATCATTAAAAAAAAAATTGTAGAATTATGATTGTATTATATTAATGTAAGTATAGTAAGTTTAGTAAAAATATATTCGTTGTTAATTTAAATAAAAATCTATTGAGTAAAAAAGGAAACAAAATTATTTTTTAAACAAAAATTCCAAATGCCCAAATCAGCGTAACGACTAATGAAAATTTTTTGATTCAGATTAGAGATGGGCGCGTGTCGAATTTTTCTAACACGGCACGACACGAACACGAATACCAAGACGCCCAACACGTACGAAACATGCACCCGAAAAATTTCGTCAACACGATATTGCCCAACACTCACGAAATATTATTCGTATGGCATTGAAGATCAGAAAATTTAATTGATTTTTCTCAAGAGTCGCTTTTCAAAGCACGGCAACGAGTTGGCACTGCCAGATGATACTATCTGCCACCACAGCTGATACTATCGGTTTACGTGCAGAACTTTAACCTTCAGAGGCCCATATTATATCAACAAATATGCTGGTGTTGTGTGTTTGACTATAAAAAATATTAAATTTTTTCCCTACTGGCAATTCATTCATACATATTTTACATCTAAAATCGTTATGTGTTTTTCGTGTCAATTTTGCTCAACTCAAAACGAGCCGAACACGCACGAAATCAGATTCTTTTGTCACGAACACTTCGTGTTGAGTCGTGCGTGTTCATATCACGAACAAAAACATGACACGCGCCCATCTCTAATTCGTATACGTGTTTATATAAGCTTTTAAGTTGTCTACGTCACGCACACAGCTGATTGATAGCAAGAAAACTAAGGGGCCTGCGCAGTGCGTCATTTTGTTTATTTGATTCATGTTTAAAAAGAATTTTTAACTGCAAGTTCTTCATACAAAGTCCCTGTTAGCTTTTAGTTGTACATTGTGAAAAGTCACGTTAATTTCGTTATGTTTTTCGTCTAAGAAGTGGTTTGATGTTGTATAATTCTTATGTTTTGATAAATGTTTGCTGGGAATATTTTCACACATAAACACACAAAGGCACATATCATATACACATACACACATCATGCATACACATACATACATATGTATTAGTGATGCACGAATATTCGTATTCGAATTGCCGAATGTTCGGGAATTTTTAAATATTCGTATTCGCATTCGTATTCGTGAAATTCAGGCGAATACGAATACGAATATTTTCCCAAAAAAAACTAAATAAATAAATGCATAAATCATAAAAGAAAATTTAAATAAATGGATAAAAATATTAGTTTTTTCGAATCCATTAAATTTTTTATAGAAATTTGTGCTTTGTACCATTTTCAAATGTTATTTACTGACGATAATTAAAATTTTGGGTAGCTTTTATTAACTTTAAAGTACGCCAACAGGAGTATGAAGTTCTTATTCATAAATTTTTTTTTTATATTTCATATCGCAGGTTAAATAGAACCCTAATTTAATGTCATTCAATTTCACATTAAATATTCGTATTCGAATTCGCGAATATCGTTTCAAGTATTTGTATTCGTGTTTGCGTATATCAAAAATTGACATTCGTTACATCACTAATATGTATAGTATACATTGTATTTTCAAATGAATTTTCGCATATCCGTAAGTTCACACATCAATTTATTTGTCACAAATGAAAGAGTTATTTGTCAGCCATTAAATTCACTTTGTGTCCTTTGTGACGACTGCATGTTTAATCGTTGTACAATTATTTGGGCAATTAAACCAAAAACTAATTGAAATGATTGGTTATCAAATATGTATGTATGTATGCAAAATATGTGCACAAACACTGAAGAATATGATGAACTTATTTGTTTTCCAATAGTTGAAATTATTTTTTTTTCTAAATTAAAACTATTCATATTAACTCCAGATAAAAACAAAATTTTTGAGCTTTTAATTAACTTTAAGTTGCAAAGTTTCGTGTTCGTAATTAGAAGAGTCATAAAAATGCAGCCATAAAAGTTAATTAAAACACTTAAATGGCAAAAGCTTTTATCTTTCCTGTCACGTGTTTTCAGATTGTTAAAACAATATTTAAAATAATTGTAGAGTAGTTCATGCGTGCAGAGACATACACTGTAAAGAAAAATCAATGCAACATATGTATATTCGAAACTTGTTGTACATTTGGCTAGATATTTTGTTATTTAAAGTGATTTATGCGAATGTCTGGCTTAAAAAAAAATTAGAAAATTGTTTACTCTATAACCCAGCAACAAATATTTGACACTTAGGGCCAATTTCACCAACTCTATTTAAATATCAATTCATATTTAAATGTCGATTTTCATTAATTTTTGTATGAAAAAACGACATTTAAATATGAACTGATATTTAAATAAGTTGGTGAAATATGCTCTTAGCAGTAAAAGCTGTTAGAATCAATGCACTGCTTCCAAGAAGCACTAACGTAAGCGATACCACTAAAATATGTTAAACGATCGTACACGAACAGTACACAATTCTGTGTATGATTTATTTGCAATTTATTTTAAGTGCAAGAGATTTCTTTTCGTCGTCTCCCTTACAAAAATGCTTCCAGCAACCAACATTTTTTGCTGGAATAGGATATGAACTTACCTTCTTCGTATTTCCTCGCAAGAATTCCAAGCCTGGTTGCTCACGTTGATCTGAATATTTAAAAGCTAGTTTTAATGTGTTGTGTAAACCTGAAAAATGTTTAAACACGAAAAAAGATATGTAAAGGGTGTCCCAACAAGAACACAAGATTAAAATTTGACGCCATGAAAAATGTTTAAACACGAAAAATGATATGTAAAGGGTGTCCCAACAAGAACGCAAGATTTAAATTTGACGCCATTCGAAGTTTCATTGTTTGACATTTGAACAATTGTTATTGTTTGCTAGTAGAAGGTATGAGGTTAGTAAAAATGAAGCGCTACACGAATGAACAACGCATTCTCATTGTGAAATTGTTTTACCAAAATGGTGAAAGTTTTGCGGCTACAATTCGCAAATTCTCGATCAATTTGGGGTCACAATAATACTCCAAAAGAGTCAATTGTAAAGAGATTAATGGATAAATTTGCAGAAACTGGGTCTGTTAGTGATGTAAAGACAACAACGCGCCTTCGACCAGGTCGATCGACCGAAAATGTCGCAGCTGTACGTGATGATGTCGCTCAAACGCAGGTCAAGCGCAAACTGTCAATGGTGTTCGGTATCGTGAAATGATAACCAGTTTTTTCGTGCCTAGAATTGAAGAAATGAATGTGGAGGGTATGTGGTTTCAACAAGACGGCGCCACATGTCATACAGCCAGAGAAACAATTCAATTGCTACATCAGTCATTTCCCGGTCGTATTATTTCGCGTTTTGGAGACCAGAATTGGCCGCCTAGATCGTGCGATATAACACCATTACACTTTTTTCTTTGGGGTTTTTTTTGAAGAGGAAAGAGGAAATTTGACGCTGCATTAATGAAATACCGCAGCATTTATGCAAAACGGCCATTAAAAATTTCATTAAGAGATCGCGTGTGTGCCAGCAAAGCCGCGGCGGCCATCTGCCCGATTTGTTGTTCCACACATAACCTCATTTTGTATACTACTACGATATAATAAAGTTTCACGATTTTTTTTTTAAATATCTGTGTTTTATTTAAAATTTAAATCTTGCGTTCTTATTGGGACACCCTTTATATGTAAATGTATATAAACATGTGTATATATATATGTATGTGGCAATATGGAATAATCGCCTAAGTCGACTTAAACAAAAAAGTGTTTTCGCATATTTTGACGAAACAAGCAAAGAATTTCATTACTCTTTTTAAAACTAGAAAATTATCCACCTAAATATTATTTGGTGTATTTCAGAAAAGGAAAAACTGCGATTTATTTTTTCATAATTTTTTTTTTCTGTGTGTGCATTTATTTAGTTATTGAAATTTTCCAAACTAAAGAGGAATATAGAATTTTTTATGACTCTTATGTACTGAGGGGAAATGTTTTTGTTGGTACAAGATAAATTTCTTAGTTTTAAGACTACAAACTCTTTGTTTTAAGTAGGTGTTGTTTTAAAATGACTTGGAATATACCGAGTAGAAAGAATAAATTATTGAAACGATTAAAAAAAGGAAATTTAAAGGATTTTTTCAAATCTACAAAATCTTTTATATTATTTTTTTTAGTAGAAAATCCTTAAATTTGATGCCTTGGGATTGGATGATCTAACTTTTGTAAAAATGCAAATTTGCTATAAAAACATGACTAAGCTAAAGGCGAGCAAGAAGTTAAAAAAATGTTATTTAACACTTAACTGATAGTCCTGTCAAACCCCCAATAATCTCAAGTACACAAAAATGTGTTTTCTTTTCTTATATGATTTCTTTAAATAAATATTTGACTTATTAGCTAACATATTTGTTGTAACAAAGCAGAAAATAATCATATGTATTAGAGAATTGCGTAAAAGGTCTTTAAATGTAAATACGTCATGATTTTTAAATGTATTCACGTCGCATGTATTGTACTAAACCAATAATAAATGCTGTCGTACTATAAGCGAAGCACGATGGATGTATTAGTGTACGTGTATATCAGTGTTAACAAGCGATGTCACAAGACAGCTTGTTTGTAACAAACACTCAAAAGAAGTACTGGTGATTAGTGTATGCTTGTTATTTTTCATATTGTACGTTTGAGTGTGTGTGTAATATGTAGATGGTAAGCTATTATGTGATTAACCGCATACAACTAATGTTAATGCATGTGTGTGCCTTTTCATGTGCGCAGAAAAATAAAAAATCATACACACATACATGCATGACGTTTGTACACGCGCTCATGCGTAGAAACAAGCAAGTATCACAAATTCTTCCGCCAGGAAGTGTTTTCTTCTTTACTCTCATGCCTACAATACTCAAACAAATTTATTGCAAACAGTGTTGTTAACGTTTGTTTTATAAGATTTCGCTGTAGTAAAGCATTTGAAAAATCCCTCATGTCTTGAAGGTTCTTATAAGATGTCTTATGCAGGACACTAACTAATATATATATAAATATTTCACTCTAAAATTTATTGAACTTTTTACTTGTGTAAACATTACATCAAAGGTTAACAACACTAACATGTTTAACAAATAATCTTGCAAAACTCTATCCCGCTCTACAATTTTTTTATTTAACTTTGAACTTAACGGTATTATCCGAGAAAAATACGACTACTATAAAAGAAAACAAAAACAAATAACCTCGCGTGCCTGCACGAATATTCAACTTGCCTTTAAAATCTTTTTTTTTTCTTCCTTTGCTAGATTAAAGTAAAGAAGAATGACATTTTGTGTTGAAGCACTTTGATTACTTATTTTTTGTTTAAGAAGAAAAGAAAGGAAACAAAGGAAACATAGAGATTAAGCTCAACAGAATAAAAAAATTTAGTGCCAAACTACATGCAGAAGTATAATTTTTGGCTGGTAGATGCAGCAGCAACATAAATAAAGTTTAATATTGTTTGAAAGAAGATAGAGATTAGAAATAAATTAAATAGATTTAACCCTTTATCACCCCTTGTAACAGATAACATGTTAAAAACCATTGAACTCTTTGAAAACTATAAATTAAATGTAATTATTAATTTTATTTAAAATCAATAACTTAGGAACAATATCAGAGTAGACCAAACACAAAGAACGCTTATGATGAATGTGTAGTGGCCTTCGAAAACAGCTAGTTGTTCCGTTCTACTACGTGTTTGTCAGAATATTTACAATTAACTTTGGTGTTGCTTGTTCATTAATAATTATCACATACAATTTGGCTTATAAAGCGATACGAGCATGATCAAATCAAAATTATAGAAACAAATTGTTGTAAGTTCTTGCAGACGAGTTTCGGTAGAGGCTCCATGAAAAATCGCCAAAAACCAAATTGCCCAAATATAAAAATGAAAAATCGCCCAAAATTTTCAAAATGAAAAATCACCCAAAAAAATTTAACATTGCCCAAAATTTTTAAAATGAAAAATCACAAAAAAAAATGAAAAATTGTCAAACAAAAAAAAAAAAAAAAAAAATATCACCCAAAATTAAAAAAAAACATCACAAAAAATTCAAAATTATACAATTATTATTATTTTATATTAAAAAGAGAAAAGAAAAGTTATAGAGAAGCGCAAATAAAACTCGTTCGTTTCCGAATTTTCTACACCATGCCGTTTCCCGACACGGCGCTGCCTAATAAAGATTTTCTGCCTCGCAAAGTTTTCCTGCTTAAGAACGTTGTCTTGCACTGCCGGCCTTGGGCCGGCCTTAATGATTTTCTCCATCATGGTGTTTTCCGACACGGCGCTGCCTAATAAAGATTTTCTGCTTTGCAAAGTTTTTCTGTTTAATAGCATTTTCCTGCACTTCCGCCCTTAAGAATTTTCTCCACCATGGTATTTGGGTGTATTTTTCCCTTTCATTTTTAAATGTTTGAAAAATTTTGGGCGATTTTTCATATGAAAAATTACTTAAAATTTGTATGAAAAAATGTTTGGGCGATTTTTCATTTTGATTTTTGGGCGCTTTGGTTTTAGGTGATTTTTTATGGAAACATTTTCCATATGAAAAATCGCCCAAAATTTCAAAATGAAAAATCACAAAAATAAATGAAAAATTGCCCAAAATTGTAGAGAAATATTTTGATCGATTTTTCAATTTTATTTTTGGGCGATTTTTTATGGAGCCTGGGTAGGATTTATTTTTGAGGCTTCTCCTTCAACAAACTAATTTTTCGGAATAAAAAAAAATTCAAGTCCAATTTTGTTAAAAAAAAATAACCATAAAAATCGCCAACAAACGCCACGTTTAGCGAGAACTCGACATACCTGACAACCCTAGTTGCAGCTTTATAATTTCTTTTTGGATCTTAACGATTTTGTATTAAATGCGTTAATAAGATAGAACCTTAATGAAGCATTTCACAATAACGGATTATGTGAAAATTTAAAAAAAATCTTATGTGCCTTAAATTTCTTTTAAATTGAGATATTAAATAAATTACATTGTCTGGGGGCTAGATTGGATTTCCTCTAAGAATTTCTTAAGAAGGACTTTTTAGAAATCCGTTATGTTAATAGAGTATTTAATATAAAATTACAAGGCTTGAGATTAAATTTAAAGAAACATTTTGCATCATCGAAAACAAAACTGTTTTAAATTTTTAAAAGGACAATGTTTTACTCTAATACACCTATACAATCAAATTTATGTGCACATGTATGTAGAAATGTAAGTATACTTCAGAGCATTTATTCTTACTAGACTGCTTTCATACATTTTTTTATTTTGATTTTTTTTTCGCCCGTCTGTAACTCTGAAGGGTGGAATGTTTGTCAAATTTCACTACAAATATACTTTGTTGTTGTCATTGTTCTTGAGAAATAAAACTCAAATTTCTTTAGTAAAGAATTTATTTAAAATTATATCTACATACATACATTTCTTGTGTTCTTTTTCTTTCCCTAACGTCTTTTGATACAGTGTTTTTTAGTTTGTTTGTTTCTACGCCCATATACGAGTGCATATGTGTTTATATATTGTTTGTTTTCAGTTTAAAGCACATTTGAAGTGACTCCTATATCTCTGGGAGGTTTTTCTAAGTGCATCACGAACATACGTACGTAATATGACGAGTACACACTATATCATTTTGCGATATCGCAATAGTGTGTACTAGTGGCAACGTTTGTCATTTCCAATATTTTTCGTTATATGGCATTGCTTTCCATATAAAAAAAAATAATAAGAACGGCGTTGCACACATTTTGAAAATGACACAAAATGACAACACAAGAAATGACAGATGTGTACCTGACATAACGTGTTTGTGTGCATCAATTTTGCCATTTACGCCTTTAAATAAGTGAAGTGTGTAGGTGGCGCATAGAGGAGTATTTGAGCCAAAAAGATTATCATTACATTTTTTTCTAATTTATGTTGCTTGTGAAAAGTTATTGAGATCAACGAAACTTGAGTTAGGTCCATGAAACTTGGCAAAAATGTGTCTTATAGTCATACGCTGTTAAACGTTGAAGCTAAGCAAAATCGGAAAAAGGGAAAAAAGTTCTCCACAGAGGAACTAACCCTACCTCTGAAAAATTAAATTTTTTTTTCTTAGCTTCTCGCATACTTTTTTTTAGCAAGTGCAACTTTTAAGGTCCGCGAAAAATCAAAACCCTAAATTTAAACCCAGGATGCCGTGAGATGCCATTTTCGTCCCCGCTTCCTTTTGTAAGCGGTGACAAAAATATTATATGCAAACATAATGTAAATATTAAAAAAATGTACTACTTATGCCTTAATATCAGAAAAATTTAACTTTAAAGCTTTTATGGGCAAGGGGAAGTATCCCTCCTCTCGAAGCAAAGTATTTTATAACGGACAAAAAGGTTTCTTACTGATATTTACCTATTTAATATGAACAAAAACAGAAAAAGGTGAAATTAAAAAAAAATGGTGCAAACCTGCGCAAACTATTCTTCTTGCCTCCAATATTAGAGATTCTAAATTTTATTGTGGTATGAAATATAATTTTAAATGTAGGTAACTTGACTTTCAAAATCCTTCTTTTTTTGTTTGCAAAAAAGTGTAAAATTTTTTTTTATAATTTTTAAAAGTTGTTTCAACATTGATATTCAAGATGATTTTTTTGTTTTAATACTAAAAGTAGCTTTTGATCAAATCCAAAAAAATCAACGTAATACCTTTATTCGTTAAGCCGAAAAAAAAATATTAAAAACTCATATAAGTTTCTTCACTTTCTTTACTTTAGCAGTACCTCAGAGCTACAAATGACAACATAAAGTCTTCAAAATTTACAATATGATAAATTTTGTTATGTATCGAGCTGTGTACTTAGTTCTTAAAATATCTTTAAATTAATTTTTGGTCAGCTTTTTGGCTCAAATACTGCTCTGTGTGACGTGATTTTAAATGAATTCTTAAGCCGAGATCCCACTATCGGCGCAATGTACCGATTTTTATCGGCTCAATGCAGTAAGATCATAAGAAATAAGCCAAAATGGTCTTATTTGTGATATCATGACCCATGTTAATGTTAACTCATCTTGAAATAAAATGCAATACTGCAGAGAAAACATGTATGTATATTTATTTTTGTAGAATTTCCTGTTGTGAAAAAATTTACAAACGTTTTGCTTGATTTGAAATTTGAGATATTAACAGCTGGTACTCATCTGTCAAAATGAGCTTTCCTGGCATGAATTCCCCTTGAGATCGATCAAAATTATTATATTTCAAAAAGAAAAACAAAATACAAGTTGTTTTTTTAATAATCTTTAAATTGAATACATCATTAATTATAATTTCATAATTAATGATACTATTTTCAATTATTAATTTCTTCTTCTTCATATGTGAACTAACAATAAGTATTCAAATCTTAAATCTATAAAAAAAGCAATGTGAGTCCGATGACAGCTGAGATGTGTAAACATCTAGTACTGAAAATTTTTAAGTTGGAAGTATTTACGCTTTTAGTATCTTTTTTTAAATTAATTAATTAAAAGTATCAAAACTTTCAATATTGTAAATATTTACATATGAATTTGTTGGTTTTTGTTTGTTTTATTAAACTTATTTGGTTAGTAAATGGGCACACTGCAGTATATGTATATGTACTTCATTCAAAATTGCAGTAAGCAGTAAATTTACTGATTACTAAAAAAATTCAGTAAATTTTTACTGCTAATGAAATTTAATTTGCATTACTAGTAAAATCGTAGGGCCGTAGCAAGTGGCGAAGTTTTTTCATTAAAATTTTGAAACTTTTGTATGAAAAACATTTAGCCACTTGGTAGAATTTCATTATGAATACGGGCATTACTGACTACTGAAAATTCAATGCACCTCATCATATAACAAATCCTTTAGGCAATTTATAAAAATTGTAGAAATAAATTTTAGTAATCAGTAAAAATTTACTTGTTAAACATTTTTTATTGTTTTTACTGAAACTTTAGTGGTACTGCAGTGCTCATCTATGGTAAATGCCTTTACTTTTTCATTTTAATTTTTAATTCCTGTTGTTCATCGTTTAGTTGTACGCATTGCAATTAAAATAAATTCAGTAAAGTGCGACTTTGACTCGCGCGCATTTGGTTTTGATAATTTTTTTTTGATTTAGCTTTCTTCCTTTTTTGAGTTTTTTCAGTTTAAACGATTTTTTTTTAATTTTATCGCTTTTTTCTCGTTATGGCGTTTTTTTCTCTTTTTGGGTTTTTTTAATTTTCGCAATTATTTTTCATTTTGGCGATTTTTTCATTTTGGCGAATTTTTTTGTTTTTTTTTTTTGGCGATTTTTTCATTTTGGCGATTTTTTCTGTTTTTTGGGGTTTTTTTAATTTTGGCGATTTTTTTCTGTTTTTGGGGTTTTTTATTTAGGCGATTTTTTTCATTTTGGCGATTTTTCCGGTTTTTCGCGATTTATTTTAGTCCTAGAGATTTTTTTAAATTTGGTGCTTTTTTCGTTGGCGATTTTTTTTTTTGTTTTTGGCGATTTTATATTTTATTGATTTTTTAGTTTTACCGTTTTTGAAAATTTCAAGATTTTAACTCTTATGGTTTCCAAGATACAGCAAGTTGTCAAAATTACAAAGTCAAAATTGCATAACTGATGGAACACCCATTGATTTAAATTTTTTGAATTTAGTGTTAATTGTTGTAGTCTGTATAAAAATACACTAACTTTTAAAATTTCAAGTGTATACATGTACATACAATTGTATGTATATTACATGGGATTACATTTTTCGTTGCTCGTTTTGGAACACCCTTTAGTTTTTAACTCGCATGTATTTGTTGTTGTATTGGCCAAATGTCTACACATTGTGTCCAAATTTCAAGTCCGTAGCTCTTACGGTTCATTTTCACCTTTGGTGTACGGATATATACAGAAAAATAACCGGCGGCGGCGCACCGTCGGCTTCGAGCAGGTCGACTTGTTTCTCTGCTTGGTATTGCTTCTTTCAAACACTTATACACTCATACATAGCTCACACCGATTTGACAATGCAAAGCAAAAGCAAAAGCAAAGAAATCTCAGCAACGAAATCTCAGCAAAGAAATCAAAGTCAAAAGATTTTTACCCCCTAGAGTATAGATGTTTACACATCAAAAATTATTAGGCCCGACCAGAGTCGGTCATAAACTTAGTGATAGTTATAAATAATACATAAGTAGTGATAATCAAAAAGGAAAAATAAATATATTATCAAGCAGTCCCATCTGGAGTGTTAAGTATAAGAGCTCTTGTGTCCCTCTTTTTAAGGCGGATGTGTCCAGTAAAGTTCAAAATATTACGAGCCAGCGGATTAGGATGTGACTCGAGTTTTGTTAAATATTTGCCTACGTATTTTGCAATTTCTTCAGTCACTAGTGGCATATTTAAATCACGATGTATATTTGAATTTTTTATGGAGCCGATGTTATTAACCGTAAAATTTTGTTTTGCTTTCGTTGAATTTTCTCGATATGGGAAGTTGAAGCAGTGCCCCATAGTTGAATTCCGTAACACCATATTGGTTTTAAAATCGACTTGTATATTAAAAGTTTACAATCTAGACTGAGTGTTGAATTTCTACCAATCAGCCAATGTATCTGAGTTATTTTAAGTTTCATTTGTGTTAGCTTTGAGTCAATATGGTTTTTCTATGTAAGCCGACGATCAAGGTGTATACCAAAGTATTTCACATTTGAATATTGAGGAACAACTTGACTGTTGATTCTAATGGGGGACAAGTATCTTTTCGTAGGGTAAAGGTTATATGTACGCACTTCTGTTCGTTTACTTTTATTCTCCATAAGTTTAACCATAGCTCAAGCTGTGTTATATGTTCCTGAAGATATCGGGATGCCTCATGAGGGTTTTCGTGCTAACTAAGGTAGGCTGTATCATCGGCAAATGTAGAAGTATGGATATTACTGATCACAGGCATATCACAAGTATAAATCAATTACAAAACTGGCCCCAGTATAATACTCCCTTGAGGTACACCGGATGAGATAGTTTCGGGCGCACTCATAAATTCTCCTTCCATAACAGAGAACTTCCGGCCTAAAATATAACTTTCCAAAAGTTTTAGAATGTTGTTTGGTAGATATGTCTTCAATTTTAAAATTAGGCCATCATGCCAAACTTTATCAAATGCCTGAGAAACATCAATAAATAGGGCAGAACAATACTTCTTTTCTTCGAATGTTTTCCTTATAAATTGAACCAATCTATGCGTTTGTTCAATGGTGCTATGCTGATTTCTAAAACCAAATTGATGGTCTGGTATGCACATATTATCTGTTAGACAAGGGGACAATTTTGTCATGAGCAGCTTTTCGAAGAGTTTTGACATAGTTGACAGCAAACTTATTGGCCTATATGACTCTGCTTTGGTAAGATCTTTGCTCGGCTTTGGAATCATTTTGACCTTGGCATGCTTCCAGTATTGTGGAAAATACGCCAGTCGTAATATGGCATTAAAAATAAACGGCAGGATTCTTATTGCAATATTCGGCAAGTTCATCAGCATCTTGTTATTAATTCCATCAATACGTGGAGCTTTCTTTGGTTTGAGTTCAGCAATTACTTTTTGTACATCACGCATCTTAATCTTTAAGGGTCGAGGGGGTAGAGCAACTACACTCGGCAAATCAGAAACACCAGTACATGTGTTTGGCGTAAATACGGATTTTAAGTGCTCAGCAAATATTTTACATTTTTCCGTATCGCTTCTTGCCCAATTTCCGGTAGATGCGCGCAGAGGTGGCTTAAACTCAACGGGTGTTTTAAGCTTTCTAGCAGCGCGCCACAAAGAGTAATTTGATGCTTGTGTGACATCTAGACCTTCCACATAATTTTTAAGAGATGCAGTTTTTTCAGATGCAAGCAACTCTTGGAGCCGTTAAGTACACTCTTTAAATATGATTTTATTTTGGGGTGATCTGTGCTGTTGCCATTCCCTTCTAGCTCTTCTTTTTTCATACACGAGACGTTCAATATCCCTAGAATAAATTTTATTAAGCCCAGTTTGCGGATGGGAGGTAGTGGCATGCTCAGTAGCCTGTTTAATATTTTCATTAATATAGGTAATGCTAGATTCAATATCATTGGGTGTTCTTAGCGTAATATTTTCCGTGCAATGACTACTAAGATATTTTTTGAATCCCAGCCAATTAACACGATTGATCATCTTCATTATATATGGTTGAGGTAAGTCACTTCTTAGTGGGTTACAGATTGAAACGATAGTCGGAGAGTGATCTGAGGAGAGATCTAGAGAAGCTTCAACATGAATTAAATCCATAGAAATGTTTTTCATGACCCCAAAATCTATAACATCCGGAATTATTAAAATTTTAAAATATTTAAGTTTTCAATTTATTTTACTTGAAGTAGAAGAAAATATAAGTTAAAGAAAATAAAGCCTCAATACGGCAGTAAACAACCTTTTAACAACTCACATCAAGTTCTTCAATTTAACTTGTAATGAAAAAATATGTTTAATTTATGTTAGAAGTCTAACATTTCACTTAAGCCATTAAAATGCAATGAATTAGAAAACTGTAAATCAACTAATGAAAACTACACCAAACTGCCTCTTTGTTTTATAGAAAATCGAAAAGAAAGGAAATAATGTAAACAAAATGGGGATTAGTCCTCCACACAACACTTCCCCCAGTATTTAAGTAATAAATTTTTTTGCAGTAGCAAAGTAATACAAATGTGAAAATAAGACTAGAATATGTTTTAAACTCTATTTAATCCTTTAAAAATACAAAACATTTACATACATATGTACATACCCTCAAACAAAACATTCAAGCAACCACCCATCTGCAATACAAAATTTCTTGAAAAAAAAAGAAACAAGCAACCCCATTTAATAACAGCAACAGAAACATAGACAAAAAACCCTTTTTTATTACCAAAATTTGCAAAGCAGAAAAGCAACCAGGCATTAACAAAAGCAACAAGAAATAAAAACAACGACACCAACATCATCCCACAATCAATAAGCTTAACAACAGTTGAGAACACCAAGAACTTAATTCCTGAACAAATAATAACGATGCCGCTATTGCTGTTGTTGTTGCTGTTTTTTATATTTGTTTGACAGTGTTGACTAAAGACTCTGGCTGAGTGTCTTTATATTATGGAACATGTCTGCACCGGAATATGACAATTATACAAAAGCATTGCAAGAAAAAAAATAGAAAGAAAGTACCCTCTAGTCAACCTAGAACCATATGTCTCTATGTCAATAATCTTTCTCCAGCGACAATTACACTAGTTAAAATGTCGACAACTTTCCTTTTATGCGCGAGTAGGTATACGTTAGAGACGACAGTTCTAGTGTATTTCTGGTGCTATTGTCACTGAACGCGTCAATAGTTTGTTTTTCTTTTTTATTATGTTGTGCAATAATCAGGCATGTTCTCACACTCGCAACTCGTATAATATTTGCGATTATGACTTGAACTCGCAAGATTAGTCTGTAAATCGCAAACACCAGAATTTTGGCGAGTTGAACTCTCAAGGGTATACTGAAGTGAACTGATGAAATTACAATAAACTGAACTTTAAACAGACAATAAAATGATAAATATATTAAATTAAACATGTTTTCTTTTTATTTGTATCAAAACTAGACGATTTTGCTGACAATTTTAATAAAATTTTTTAAATTTAAAAAAAGCTTTTTTGTTTTGCTCATTTTTCCTCTCCATTGTTTCCTTATACTCTGGCGTTTTGAGCATAAATCAATATGACAAGTCGCAAGCAAAACGCATGAGCTACAGAACATGTATCTAGAAACAAGTTTAGCGATCTGCAACTCACATGCGATTTGAAAACCTTGCGAGTGTGAGAACATACCTGAATATTAAATAAATATATTTAGACGAGGGTCACTCAAATCTACGAGTGAATCTTCGGTTAAAATATCTCCATATGGTCGTAAAAGAACTACCTTCTCAATAGTGCTAAAGTCTACTGATAGATTTTGAATGACAACCCTATGTTATTTGTCAATAGGCATTTGCATTGGCTGGGGTACACCTGGTCAGTAGCACTATTGACAATGTCACTAGAAAATCACTATAAGTTTACTATTGACAACGAGAGAGGATATATCGATATTGTAGACTAGAGCCCCTAAAATTTACAAGTAAATCTTTGGTGCCAATGTCTCCATGTGGTCCCGAAAGAACTACTAAGTCAGTAGTGCTATAGTCTAGTGGTGGATTTGCAATGACAAGCTAATGTTAAATGTCAATAGTTGATACCATTGGCTGGGGTGTACCTGGTCAGTAGTGCTACTGAACTGACAACGTCACTAGTAAATCACCACAATTTTACTATTCGCACTTTCTGCAGGGTAGGAAACAAAATACATACACTTACATACATATGTATGCACTCAGCGATATTTATTTATGTATATAAACTGTAAGTAATATGAAAGGAAACAGAATTTTGCATTCTTGTTGTTAGATTGTTGTATTAACATGACAAATTAAAAAGCAACCGAAGACAATGACTGGCAACATCGGATGTCAGGACTAATATTTTCCAGAATTTCAATATCTTAATAAATGTTATGAAAATTAAAGTTTTTAATAGAAATAAGAAACTTTGGGAAACAGTAAAACCAAAAGTTTCTTTAAAATTCGTTAAATTATAATTTGATTTCATGGCTTATTTTAATTAAAATTTTAACCCCCTTATGCAAAAAAATATTTTACTTTAGCTTTAAAGTTCATATTAGTTGCCAAGCACTTTAAGGCTAACATAGCTTTGTTAAGAAATCATATGGAAAAGGCAACTTTAATTATTTTGTTATCTAATAATGAATACTGGTAACACCACCGTGTTCAACAACCACTTCACAGCTTATAATGTACAAAATCGAATACAATTTCATTCGGGTATTCAAATAATTATTTATTTTATTAAATATATTTTCATTGTTTTGAAGTAAAGCAACCTAATTTAAAAAATATGAGCTTCTGACATGGTAATAAAACCGATAAACACAACTATGAAGTAAAAGTAAAAAAATTTTAAAAATTATCACAATTTGTTTTATTCGAATGAAACGAGTATTTGAATATCCAGCTTTTTTCGATTTGTTTTGATTGTATGTATATCACTAAAACATTTTTGTATAATTGTATTTATTTTAATATTTTTTTATGGATTTTGCTATGTATTTCGAATGAGTTGGATAATTTGGTGATCTTTCCCATTACATGATAGAAATAATAAATTTAAGATAAGAGCAGGCACGTCTAGCTTCATTTTCAGATGTAACATGAATCAGTATGTGCTATATTAATAAAAATATTTGAGGTACAAAACACACATTTTGGAAATATCAACTTAAAGTAGTCTTAACAAACGTGCGTGCCTACTTTAGAATTTTTATACAATAATTTTTTTAGAATACAACTTTACTTAACATTGCTTGGCAAAGCTTTATTAAGTTTTTTGCATAAGACCCTAAATCTTTAAATAAAATAATGAAGATTATTGAAGTACTTTTAATTTGTTTTAAGCAAGGATGATATCATTTCAGTATTGCCACCTTAAAACAATTTCGTTTCTTTATTGAGCTCTTGTTTCCACTATATTCGTTGAGCTTCTCATTTATTTAAATGAAAGTTTAACATAATAACTCTAGTTGTTCTAAGAAATTTTTGGGTAAAGGTTCCCTCATTATCTGCGTTAGTAACAGTGTAGTGCCAGACCCGCAATAATCAACTTCAAAATAATAATTAAATTTCCCTGAAAAAGTCGAATTTTATACCGAAAAAAAAGCATCTTGATTATTTTCAATTTTGTAAAAAAACTTTGTTTAACACATTCACTTTTTAACCACATATCGCTAAAGACAATCCATTAAGGTTTAAAATTTTGATTGATTTCTTAGTTTTTTCGGGATCTAACGAGTGCAGATATGAATAGTTTTTACCCATTTCCATTAAGAATTTTGTCAAAAATTTAATGCTGCATTTTAATTAAAAATCCAGGAATGAACTAAAAAGTTAAGTCAGGGCAAAAATTTTTTTTTTGTCTTAAGTCAAATATCTTTTAAGTTATGAGAAATACGGAAACACATTTAAGGAAATTATTTCTTAAGAATCGTAAGGTTAGCTCAAAAGGCTTTTTTGAATCCCAACTTTGGCCCACTGTAAGTCCTGTCCAGCAAAAGCCAGAAGGCTGTCAATAAATGTTTTATAAAGCTTAAGTGAATCAAGTTAAATTTTTTCTAAGTTGGGTGCTCTGAAAAATTTTCTTATGAAAAAAATAAAAAAATTAAATATTTTATAAATATAATATAAAACAGCCATACTTAAGCAAAAGCGGCAAGCGTTTTTTTTTAGCTTTCGAAAATTCTTATGCACAAATTGTATGAAGCAAACCGAAACAACGAGACTGCAACGCTTTGCAATTGGACAATCCGATTTTTCACAAATTCTTAAAAAGTGAAGATGGCAGCTAAAAAACAGTTTTCGTTATTGTTAAAAAGTAATGACGGCTTTAGGTATTTTTGGTTTAATCTAGCGGTTTTATCTCCATATTTTATTTTTATTGTAGGTTTTATTAAACAAGATACGTTGCCATTGCTGTTCATTACACATTAGGTTTGTTCATTTACTAAAAATTGTTACGAATTTGTAACAAATAATTGAAAAATGTGTATTTCTTTGCCACATAAATTAAATTTTAATGGCAAATAATTTTGTTTGTTTCTCATATATGATCAGAGATGGAAAGTCGCATTTTTGTATAAATTAATGGAATAAAATTAAAAAATTATGAAAAATGCATAAAAATAGTAAAAATACATGAAACCGTGTAAAGAATTTCATATTAAACGTCAATTTCTAAAAAAAATTGCAATTTAAAATATTATCAAACATCAGAGAAAGTACAATTGTATCATGATTTCTACCCATAGTTCTGATATGAATAAAATTTTCTTGCAAGTTTCTACAAGTAAATTGTTCATTTACGTTTTCATATTTAGGAGCAAAATTTTGTTGATTTCTGCTTTACTCTCTCGTTGCTAGTTTCTGCTGGGAAAGTAATTGAACAGACCTAATGTTGACGGCCTTTCTTGTTTATGGAACTTGAGCCTTAACGCTAAGCGCCATAAAACACAACGCTTGCCGATTTTGTTTAGTTTTAAATATAAGTTTCTTATATTTGTTTACTCGTACATCAAAGTATATTTATATGAGGTAAATGCAAGTCTAAACAATGAAAAATAATAAAATTAAATAATTTAAAACTGTAAAAAACTGACAACAAAAATACGAGTATGAAGCCAAATTTTGGAAATTTTTAATTTTTTTTTTTTTGAAAAATAAGAAGATGCTTTCTTAGATACATATTAGAGCACTGCACTGAATACTCGAGCAATGTTCATGAGTAATCTACTCTCAGTAATTTTCACTTTTGCCTATATGAATTTTACTAAACTGAAAACACATGGGCTGCTCATGGTGCTGCTCGTGCAACGCTCTAATACATACATATGTATATCTTATTTAATCGACCTTGATCCATATTCTTTTCATATAATTTATTTCCTATGAAACTAATATAAAAAACTATTTGTTTTCTCTCTTTGCAGCTGGCCTCAAGTATACCGATAACCAACGTGTCATTATCCATGTGAAAGATGTCAACGATGAGCCGCCCTATTTTATCAATCGTCCCCTGCCCATGCAGGCGGTAGTGCAACTTAATGCTCCACCAAATACCCCGGTTTTTACACTACAAGCTCGCGATCCTGATACCGATCATAACATACACTATTTCATTGTACGCGATCGTACTGGCGGACGTTTTGAAGTAGACGAACGCTCGGGTGTAGTACGCACACGTGGCACTGATCTCTTTCAATTGGACATGGAGTATGTTTTGTATGTTAAGGCTGAAGACCAAAATGGTAAAGTAGATGATCGTCGTTTCCAGAGTACACCCGAAGAACGTTTAAGTATAGTGGGTGGCAAAAGGGCTCCTCAGTTCTATATGCCCAGTTATGAGGCAGAAATACCGGAAAATCAGAAAAAGGATTCAGAGTAAGTTTTCCGGGTTTTCATAATTTTTTTTTTTCATTATTCAAACAATATAATAGGTTATACCATGTTCACATTTATTGTCTTAAACGTGTTTAAGGCAAGTGTTTTGAAAAACTAAACACAACCGTTCACATTACATTTGAGATGTTTAAGGTTGACGTTTTGTCAATAAATTTTCGTATTTGGAAAAAATTACCAACAATAATGCGTTTTTATTGGTTTATTATATTCAAACAATAAATGTTCTTGTAATTATCTGAGTATTTTTGAAGTAATTACTTGTTTACCAAATAATTTTTGACGTGACGCCATTTAATAACAACAAAAAGTTGCCAGAGTTATCACAAAACGGACTGAATATACTCCATTAGCGTGTTTAGGGAAGTGTTTTAATCTTAAACACTTCATTTGAGATGTTTAACAACACAAGTCAATGTATGGTCAAACATCTCAAAATCATCGTGTTTAAGCTCCTAAACACGAATGAGGCGTTAAACACGTTTAAAACCATAAGTATGAACATAGTATTACGAATGGAAAAAATTAATTTGTTGTGGTTAATATTAGAGATGTGCAAATGTCGTAATTTTATCGTGACACGCGTGAAACACGCGTGACTCACGCATGATCGTGATTAAATGTATAATTAATCACGCGTGACTGCGTGATCGTGACTTAAAAATAAATTACTCGTGCGTGATCGTGCGTGAGCTATTTTTATTAATCACGCACGAATTCTCACGCTCTCACGAGGTATCATTCCTGAATAGCTGAGTATCAATATACTATACCATTTTGCACATGCTGCGATGCAAGTCTATTTGCACAAGATTGTGTATTGGGCTATTGTTATAATTTTTTCAGGCGTAGTAAACTGGCTCATATGAAATTCAAATATACCAATGTAGAAAAATAAAATTATTTTAATATATTTTTTATGGTACACAACTTCCCTAAATTCTGACTTTTTCCAGAAAAACTTCGCGTACATTCGCATTTATGAAAAGGGACTCTTAAATTTCAGTTAAAAAATTTTAAAACTATCTACATAATAAAATCTTATAGTTAAAACTTTCAAAATCTACTGTCACAACTTTTTATAACCACTTAAACACAAAAAATATTTTTAAAATTTACCCTACATTCAGCAATGTCCAAAATGCAAAATAATTGGTTCTAAGCACATTTTTAATGCATTGTCTTTAGCGCTATGTAATTAAAAAATTGAAAATGTATTTAACAAAGTTTTTTGCAAAACTGAAAATAATGAAGATACTTAAAAAACACATGCCTTTTTCAGGAAAATTTTAAAATTTTGATTTGTTAGCCTTTTCCCGATTTCACGAATGGATGGATATGTTAATAAAATTTGTTTTCCTATTTTTATTTAAAATTTTGTCAAAAATTTAATGCTGTCTTTTAACTTAAAATACAACAATGAACTAAAAAGTAATATTCGAAATACTTAAAAACATCAAGGGAAAAATTTCTTTGGCTTAAGTAAAATATCTTATGAGAGATACGGAAACACATCTTGGGAAACTATTTCTCAAGAATTTCAAGTTTATGTCAAAATGCTTCATCCGATAAAAATCGGATAATTTTTAAAAAAGTTGCAAGCTTCAGAAGTTTTTTTTAGTACCAGGTAGTCAACTTTGGGCCACTGTTACTCATGTCCAGCTCAAGCCAGAAGGCTGTCATGACATGTGTTATAAAGCCTAAGTCCTCTTCTACGGATGTTAGGAGTTTCATATAATTCCAATCAGTAGTTTAGAAGTTCCAGATTTATTGCCATTTACTTTGTAAAAGTCCCCACTGTACAATGTAAATTTTACATATACACGTGCATACATATGTACATACATATGTATGTGTAAAAACCTATATTTCAACCCAAAAAAAAGATACAAATTGGATTATATACTTTTTCGTGAGTGTGCGTGATCGTGATAAGTTGTAAGCCACTCGTGCGTGATTAGGAATATTTTGTTCGTGAGCGTGCGTGATCGTGAAAATTTTCAATATCATTCGTGCGTGAAAGTGCGTGAGTAAAATATTTTTCTGCGTGAGCGTGCGTGTCGTGAGTCGAAAAACGCTCACGTGCACATTTCTAGTGAATATGTCGTTTTCACAATACCAGCAGCCACTTGTTTAGAAAATTTTAATAGGAATCATTTAAAATTTTTTTTTTTAGTATTTTTCATATTTTTTCTAGACAAGTCGCTTGCTTGCATCGTGGAAACTACACGTAATCACATCTAGATGCATTTCGTTGCTGCACAAATGCATCTATATGTGACGCGCAAAATAGAAAGGGACCTAAGGGTAAAAACCGGTTTTGTTCAGGAGAGCCATTTTACAGATTTAAATACGTGTATCTTTGGTGTACCAACACATCATAAAACGCGCATATCTCTGGGAGGGAACACTTTTGGGGCATGGGATCGATCTCATTCGATGCTCAGATGTTGTCCACATCAAAAAAAAAAAAAAAAAAAAAAAAAAAAAAGTGAAAATTGTTTTTTTTTACCCTTAGGTCCCTTTCTCTATGCGCTGTCGCATATGTGCTTGACCATAACAAATAATTTTTTTATATTCGTATTAAATTTTGAACACGTTAAATAAAAATAAAATATTGAAATATAATAGAATATTTTTTCTCTATAATTTATGTATTTCCGTTCTCTTACTTTTCATTATATCCTCACTGACCTTATTTATCATCTTTAGGATAGTTGGCTTTTATTTGTTTGTTTGTTTATCCTTTTAACTTAACTGCATTTATTTTGTTTCAATATAAAGCCATTGGATTTGTTAGCATGTTAAATTCTTTCATATTCTCTTTATTTATGTAGCTTCTCGAGATCTATTTTAACTTATTTTGTTATTGTCTTTTTCATTTCTTGCAGCATCATATCCGTTAAGGCAAAATCCTTTGCAGACCGAGAAATCCGTTACACACTTAAAGCTCAAGGCCAGGGTGCGGGTACATTTAATATTGGCCCTTCTTCTGGTATTGTTAAGCTGGCCAAGGAACTGGATTTCGAGGACTTACGGCAACCTCATGTCTACTCCTTGATTGTTACAGCCACAGAGGATTCCGGTGGTTTTTCAACATCCGTTGAGGTATGTTGTGCAGTGCTATAAATAGTTTAATATATTGAATAACTTTATCAAAACTTAACAATATTGAGAGCATAAGGTTTTTGCTTACATACGCATACACACACACACACAGTTTTAACTTGGCACGTCTACTTCCGTTTCCCTGCCACCACAAACCAATAACTTTTCTTGAAACAAACACATTTATATTAAATACTCTTATAGATTCTTTCACTTCCTTTGGTTTTTTCCAATACCATGGCTTTCAAATATAAAGAAACATACATAATATTTTTGCTCTTGCACTATTCCTTCTATCCAATACTTGCAGTATCATTAGTTTTTTCTTTTTAAATTTTTTTTGTACAGTTTGTGGTCTGGTTCTTGTAGCACTAAATTTTCCAAGGGTAATTTAATGTCATTTGAGATTTGTTTTAAACTTTTACCAGCATTTGCACTTAAATGCATAATTTTTATTTTATTTATAATAGAGAACAACTGAACGTTACAACGCTCATCTATTGTAAAAAAAGTGTATGTATGTATGTATATTGCGGAAGAATAAGAAGAAGAAGAAAATATTAACTCAAATTGACAGTTTTATTGGAAAATTCCAACGAACTTTAAAATAATTTTCATTGATGCTTTTTTTTTCTTTCTTGATTGCTCTTCCTGCAAGTGCGGTTTCAATAAAAACAAAGCGAAAAAAGTTCAAAAATTAAAATTGGAAAAATTATGTTAAACACTTCAAGTATTATGGAAAATATTGCCAGTAACATAAGAGAAGAGAAATAGCAAAACTCATAAATCTTCTAAATAGTATTTTATTAAGTAGAAAAAAAAACTGAAATTGGCAGCTTCAATTTGATGGAAAATCTTATACAAACTTTCTATGGAACAATTATGCCAGAACTTAATTTAGGTCAACGTTGTGCAGATATAAATTTTGCAAATAAGAGGAGATTTATGTCTTTATTATCATTGTCAAGTCAACTCACCTTGGTCATTTGCAAATTAAGTAGCGGTTGAGTTTCCAGTTGTCTTGTGCCACAAAAAGCTCAAGTAAAATAGAAAGACTATGTCATAGAATCCAATATAATTGGAAACTGTTTAACTTAATAAACTTTTATCTGAATCAAAAGGTATGTTTTTATTAGTATTTAGTGGTTATGATTTTTTGGGCAAATGTTTGTTCAGTGTGACCGTAGTGGTAGGAGATTTTGGTTTAAATTTTTACAGTGCCCAGGTTTAAGGAGGTTCACTGAAGTTGCCTGGGAATATTTTAATTCTCGGATAATTTTTTTCCAGCAGGCTACAGGAACGCACGACTTCGAATGCCGCTAGTTGCACCTGTCGCATCCTAGCCTCATACTTTTTTTTCTTTTGGAGGCGGCAGCAGTATCATCAGCACCATACAATGACAAACGTATCGTTTTAATTACTCTTTGAGTATCAATACGTACAGCAAAAAATAAAAAATAAACACGCTTATATATAAACACACGCGTTAATTTCAAACGAAATATGTTTATACACATATTTTAAATTATGCAGCACAAACAACTGCAACTAAAATTTATAGACTGTATGAGCTACAATCATACGCATTTATTTAAAAATACTCTGACTATTAATAGGCTACACATGCGTATATACAGGGCTATTTTATTTACATACAAACTCAAAGCATGTTTTTAAACAGCCACACACTCACCAACACATTTCCTATTCCATTTTACCAAGCTAGCCAAGAGCTGTTTAATAGGCGATTGTGTTTAATATACAACTCCTAAGTCAATCTCTTGATGATTATTTGGAGAGTGATATTGTACACTTTGTGTTTAACTCTCTCTTATAAATCTTGTATTGTTTAATCGACGATACATTTAGCTAAACTATGTTTTTCTATTTTATTTTCATGACTTCGGTTATACATAACTATTTTGCCTTCATTTCTTGGCTGATGCTTTCATTTAAGTTTTGATTTAGAGTCTCGAGGGTTGTTTCAAGTGTGATTTTATTTTTTATAAGACTTATAAAGTGAAGTATAAATTTCATGTGTTTGACATTTCATATCAAATATGTATTAAATTATTGGAGGTATGTATGGTCTCTTAATATAATCTAATTCCTTTAATTAATTTAATTAATTTCATAGATCTGTGACATTCAAAGAGTTCTTGCAATACCATTTTCTTCATGAAAAAGAAAGAAACGATAGACATACATTTAAAAAAGGAATATTCAATATAGATATTAATCATAAATTTTCCATATAAAAAGAATCTGTTGCATCTACATACATATATATGAATTGGGCTATAGTGTATTAGTGTACTATTTTCTATATGCCAAGTCTTGAAGAGTTTACCAAAACTCTTGAAATAATTTTTCCGTTTTAGAAAGAATTCAAATTTTATTTTTTAAAATAGGCTTTAATCAATAAATGCAGAAAAGTTTCTTACCAAAATAATTTATTGGTTTTTACATGTTTAACTTGTAAAATGAAAAGCCTACTGAGTATTGTACGATTTTTCAAATCGTTATCGATTGATTATTTCACAACTCTCCCAATGGCTTATATACGATTAGCATTGATGAGCCTGATACTATTCTTATTATTCTTCTTAAAAGATTTATAAGATAATCTCTAAATAAATCTCAAATGATTGCATCGATGACTAATAAAAGCGCCTTGCGCGGCTCTTTTGTATAAATCGTCTACATGTAACAGTTTCTCACATTAGGCTCTTCTGCGATTGAAAAATGCTAGCTGGGTATATAAAATGTGTATTTACGGTGACGAATGATGAACAAATATCCCGAGTAACATGCGTAAATTTTTTTGTCCGGTTAAATATCCATATCCTGAGTATAAGCAAACTCAGACTATAAGTATGGGGTAGAGAGTCAATGTGCTTGATACGCATGTGTCTTTTTATTTTTAGTTGTAGCGTATTTTAGTTTTTCGCATAAATGAAGTAAAGAAGCTCTTGTATGTTGGTATCGGCTATAGTCATAGTTGGTTGAGAGAAAATATTGCTCATTTACTCAAATAACATCATAACCAGCGTTGCCATAATATTTTTTTGAAAAACGGAAAATATAGAATAAAAAAACTGATTTTCATGCGAAAAAACTGCTCATAAAAATTCTTTAGTATTTTGTATATTTTGGGGAGAGAGGGTGTTAACCATATCATGACTTGATAATGTTTGTTAAGTTGTTACGTTTTACCATCTCGAAAGCCTCATCGGCATCAGTTAAGAAAATATGGCTCTATAAATTTATAAAGTTTTTAACTAATTGAAATGGAAGTGTTTTAGTTGCACTATGGGGTATTTTGCATTAAATTACACGGTGAAATTCCGAATCAATCTAAAGAAGTAATTGGATCCAAAATTCAATAAATAAAGTAACTAAAATGTTGTTTTTCTGTGAATCACTAATGTGTATGGCTTCAAATCCTTTAGTTTGGTATATATTGCATTTGTTGAATAAATAAATAAATATATATTTCGTCATGTTTTATCTCATTATATAAGGGATCAAATTATTTTAATGAAGAAACTTGTTTTTCTTTTTCAATAAAGCAGGTCGAATTAATATTAATAAAGGAAGTGCTACGTCCGTCTGGACCAAAACTTGCGAACAATAAGACCAAAATTCATAAAGAAAAATACAAGTTTCGTGTGAATTCGCTCTTCCTGTTTGAAAAAATACTAAACCTTCAATATTATATTAAGCAAAATGGGTAAAACTATGGCTTCAGATATTGGAACTAAAATAACAAACTTGAAATAAAGTAATAATTAAAAACTGCATAATTTATAGAAAAACTTAATTTTTATGCAAAAAACTGCAAAACTGCTCTGTTCTTAAAAAAGCTGCTAAAATCAGTTAAAACTGCACATTTGGCAACGCTGATCATAACCCAAAAAAACCAGTTTGCCAGAAAACGAGTTTGAAGCTCTCAATTTACATATAACTTAATGGAAAAAGAAAATATTATTTTTTCTCAAAAGTTGAGTAAACAAGATATTTCTCTAAAATTTTACGCAATATGAAGATTAATTCTTTATCACTTTATCAAAAATTCCATTTTTTGAATTGTGACGTTCTCTGAGAGTGGTACGGGCCGTACGCATTGTTTGAGCTACAATAATGGTTATATGCAGGTACTAAAATTAAGACTATAGTATATATGTGACTGCGCAAAGAGGAAGGGACCTAAGTGTAAAAAAATCAATTTTCACTTTTTTTTTGATGTGGACAACATCTGAGCATCGAATGAGACCGATCCCATGTCCCAAGAGTGTTCCCTCCCAGAGATATCCGCGTTTTATGAAATTGAAGTACACCAAAGATACACGTATTTAAATCTTTATAATGGTTCTCCTGAACAAAACCGGTTTCTACCCTTAGGTCCCTTTCTGTTTTGCGCGTCACATATATAGTCATTATCATTCCCTGACTAGCATCTGATATTCTAGTACAAATACATATGTATATTAGGGTGACCAGCTAACAAAATATGTATGGAGCATATATGATATCCCATATATGGTTCGGATCCGAAAAATGAGTGTATATGGGCATATATGATTATATATATTCATACATTTTCATACATGTATGTGTAAATATTCCCTCTACAGTATGCAAAGTTCATATTCACACTCTCTAAATTCACAAAAGCGCACTATTGTGCAGTAAATTAAATTACTAAAATTACTTTTTGTAGATTTTGAACAGGGAGGTTGTATTTAATGAAACATTTGTTTGGACCAATGATGAAAAACGAACTAAAAGTCATTTCATTCATCATTTTAAGGTGAATCAATTAGTATTTCAAAAACACAAAACTCATATTCGTACATAAAATTTAATTTAAGAAATCAGATTAAAAACTAGTGCAATTAATTATAAAATATAATATAATCCGTTTTTATACTAACACTAGTTTTCAACATAATTTTTTGCAGAAATACGAACCTTGTTTCTTACCTAGGGAGTTCTGTTATTTTCGATAAAATTAATGACTGGATTATCCTTTTGATTATTTGATCCACAATGTACAAAATCATACAAGAATGATTTTTTTTTTGTAACAAAAGTTTTTATTTTTTAAACGTTGAGGGTAAGCGTATAAACTTTGCATACCGTAACTATTTTCTAATGGATTTCCAATTCACCAGTGATAAAATACCAAGCTTTTTTGATTCCAAAGCGATCTTATGTGAGACATCATTGTATGCATACATTCTTATATGGCTCCATATATTAAATCTTATTTATATATATGGATCCACATATGAAGAGCTTCATAATTAAATCTCCATTTATGATCTCATATATTTTAATACAGTTCATATATTA
The DNA here is from genome assembly GCA_949987645.1 of Tachina grossa. Classification (NCBI taxonomy): domain Eukaryota; kingdom Metazoa; phylum Arthropoda; class Insecta; order Diptera; family Tachinidae; genus Tachina; species Tachina grossa. Next base: position 54,673,633 of record OX465275.1, on the reverse strand, counting down.
GTTCATATATAATTTTTTTGCCATGTATAATCCCATACATTTCCATACATGAATTCATACATCTTCATATATAGTTATATACATTCATATATTAAAAATATATGGACCATATATAATTTTTTTAGCTGGGTTATTAAAAAAACCGCGAAATAGAATCATAATATCGCGATTTTTTTTGCGCCCTTCTTCCGTACAAATGGTAAGATCTTATTATGTTCATGATATTATTAGAAAATACTTAAAATTTTGTTATTAAATGATAATTTTTGTATACTTAGGAGACAATTTTTAATTCAAAACTTCATCGCGTTTGGTGCGGAAAGTTTTTTAACGATCGCGAAAAAGTAATACATCATTTCTTAATATTTTTTCATGGTCTATACGGCTATGCCATGAAGAATTTGATTTTCGCAAAAATTGCAAAAAGTTATAACCCTATTGTACAGGGTGGGCCAAAAGAAACCAAGGGGTGTAAAAGTTTAATAACTTTTTTGTTTATTAATTTTTTTTTATTTTTTCTTTCAAATTATATAGACAACACTTGGAGAATTTATAATGGAGAGGTTCACAACTGAAAAGAGAACCAGAACAATGGAATTTTATTATTTAAACCAGAGATCAATTATTTTAAGGCAAAGAGCATATCGTCGACATTTTAACGTCAGAATTTCTGGGGTCTGGGGTTCTCAAAATCCAAGAGCCATTCATCAACGCCAATTGCACCCCATCAGGTGTACAGTATGGTGTGGGATCACATCTGAAAATGTCATTGGGCCCTACTTCTTCGAGAATGAAGATGGAAGTGCTGTAACCGTAAATGGAGAGCGGTATCGGTTTATGATAGAAAATTTTTTACGTCCTGCTCTTGAAAACAGACCTGGTATGTGGTTTCAGCAGGACGGAGCCACTGCCCATACTGCCCGAGACACAATGGCACTTTTAAGTAAAATTTTTGGAGAGCGAATAATATCTCGAAATTCGGAAATTATTTGGCCAGCGCGATCGCCAGATTTGACAGCACCCGACTATTTTCTTTGGGGTTTTTTGAAGGAGCGAGTGTATGTGAACAAGCCAGAGACAATCCTTGAACTCAAGGCAAACATTGTTGCAGAAATTCGAACGCTACAGCCACAAGTTTTGAAAGATGTTATGGAAAATGCTCTAAAAAGAGCCTATCAGTGCGAAGCTGAAAACGGTGGTCATTTAAGAGACATCATTTTTCATACTTAGTGTAAAAAAATTTCCATTTTGTATATTATATAATCTGAAAGAAAAAATAAAAAAAAGTTAATAAACAAAAAAGTTATTAAACTTTTACATCCCTTGGTTTCTTTTGGCCCACCCTGTATTTACAATACATTCAATCAAAATTTTGTATTATACTGCCAGCACTATATTTGCTCACTTTCGCCAAGAACGCTAGAAATTAGTTTGATTGGCCTACAACGACAAAACCAGCATGGACAACAACCTGCCGCCGTGTTGCCTTGCTGTCATCAAAATTATCATTCTCATATAAACATGTTTAGTCCATCCTTAACATTTTGAAGTCGGTAGCTTGCTGTGGTGAATGTGTTATATACATCAGATGAATATAAAATCCAAGATCGTATTCTGTCTTTTTTGTATCACAGTAGGCGAACTCTTCCCCTCAATGTAGAATTGCATCGAACTCAGTAGCTCGTTTTTGACACAAACCAGTGATCAAACCCATGTAATTTAAATCGGTTTGATCATAGGTTTGTGTCAAAAACGAGCTACTGAAAGAGCTCGATACAAGTCTACCTCAATGCGCGCAATGTTGCATATGATACACTCAACTGTACTGTACAGCACTTCCAAGATAACGACTCAATTTACTGTAACGCTAGGCTTTTGAGAGTTTAGTTTCTAACAAAATCCAAGTTAAAAAGTCAAGAGCATTTTAATCTAAAACTCACTATGTTTGCTAAATTACCCAGAAACAGCTTATTAAAATGTCTAACTAAATTAGCTTTTATTGTTTGCAATAGTGTCCTGCACAAGACCATTTATAGGACCTTTCAACACATGAGAGATTTTTCAAATGCTTTACTACTTACTGTTGTCTTGCCAACAGTGTTGTTTAGCGTTTGTGTTAGAATATTTCGCTGTAGTAAAGCATTTGAAAAATCTCTCATGTCTTGAAAGGTCTTATAAATGGTCTTGTGCAGGACACTAGTATGCAATTTGCCTTTTTCAATTCCTTTAAGTTTTCATACATGATTTAATGTACACAACAGAAATTTTTAATTAACATTTCCTCCTTTTTTAATCTTTCCAGTTAACCATTCGTGTCACTGATGTCAATGACAATGCACCCAAATTTGAATTGCCTGATTATCAGGCGCACAACGTCGACGAAGACATACCTCTGGGCACCAGTATATTACGTGTTAAAGCGATGGATTCTGATTCAGGCGCCAATGCAGAAATTGAATATTTGGTATCCGATGACCATTTTGCCGTCGATTCTAATGGTATTATTGTGAACAATAAACAATTAGATGCTGATAACAATAACGCCTACTATGAGTTCATTGTTACGGCGAAAGACAAAGGTGAACCTTCCAAGTCAGGTGTGGCTACTGTGCGTGTGTATACCAAGAATAAGAACGACGAAGAACCCAAATTCTCTCAACAAGTCTATACACCAAATGTGGATGAAAATGCTGGTCCCAATACGTTGGTTACCACAGTTGTGGCATCCGACAAGGATGGCGATAATGTGAGATTTGGTTTTGTGGGTGGCGGCACATCGTCGGGCCAGTTTGTAATAGAAGATATAACGGGTGTGATACGCTTGCATAATAAGGCCATAACATTAGATCGTGATAAGTATGAATTGAATGTTACGGCTATGGACGATGGGTCATGTTGTGTGAATGGTGACCAAACGATACACACGTCCACGGCTGTGGTTGTTGTATTCATTACTGATGTCAATGACAATAAGCCGGTATTTAAGGATTGCGGCACATATTATCCAAAAGTAGAAGAAGGTGCACCAAATGGCAGTCCAGTTATAAAGGTGGTGGCCACCGATGAAGATAAAGGCGTTAATGGTCAAGTAAGTGTGTGAATATTGGTGTTTAATTACTACGCTTTTATTGCTTTGTTGCATCAGGTGCAATATGAGTTGAAAGTCCTAATTGTGTATGTAGTTGTAGTTGTAACTTTTTAATGCATTTAAGTTGTTGTGTTTAAATAAAATATTTGCTTTTATCATAGTTTAATGCAGAAAAGAAGAAATTTTTCTAAGGTTTGCTTTAACGTTCATATTTTTTTCTTAAGCTCCTTATCGGGAATAAAAGGCGAACATTTTGTTCATGTAAAATATTTTCCGTAAACAAAAAATTGTGAACAAAAAAATTTGACACTCAAAAGAAAGGGAATATTGTACCCAATATGAATGCGCGAAAATATTTTATGATTTCAGGTTACACTTTAATAAATTTACACAAAAATTACTATATTTGATATCTTTCTTTAAATTTTCCGTTATCTTTTTTTTTCGATATAACTCAAAATCTGTACGCGCTGGACTTTTATTAACTTTATATCCCTAGTAAGGTCCAACCCATTACCCGCCGCTGTACTCACTTGAGTACAGCGAAAAAAAGGTGAATATTTGGAATATTTGAAAGTTGTTGTAATTAATTGGCGTTCCTAGATAAATCTGAACCACAGTCTATTGAAATAATGAACAAAAACCTGTCGATATATATGTAGACTGTTAAAAAATTAACTCTTAGTCTGGTGCAAAATTGATGTGACGTGACAAGTATGTATTTTCCGCTTTTTATAAATTGTACTGCGTTGTTAATTTATTTTGTACCTTAACTTCGTAAACTAAAGCATTTTTATTTATAAAATAAGTGGAAACAAATAGCCTCCCACTAATTTTTATAAAGTTATCGTACTTTAGATACATATATCTGTACTCAATTGAGTACAGCGGCAGAATCCGCATGCGAATTCTGGCAACACTGTTGTTTCCCCAGAAATACAAAAGCATACTTGTGTATTTTTCACAATGAAGAGGGAACTGCCAAAATATGCAAACATCAATTATTTCTTTAAATGAAGTTCATAATTGTCGAGAGTGGATGAGCTAGATCAGTCAATTTCGCTGTACAGAATTGCCATTCGAGGTATGAAATGGTGGTGGGTCTTGTTCACCTACATAATAGATATGGCTATTGCAAACGCTTGGCGGTTATATGTAATGACTCATAATTATGACATGGATCAGCTTTTATTCCGACGTTACATTGCAAGATACTATTTACGGCAAAATACGCAAACTAAAGCTCGACTCTCGTCTTCATTGGTCCTAGGGTTGCCACAAGATGGTATAGGGCACTACCCCAAAAAGTTAGAAAATCAACTCAGATGTGTCGTATGACATGCTAAAGTTTGATGGCAGTGCAAAAAATGTTTGAAAACACTATGTATTGAAAAATCATGTTTTGAAAAATATCACCTGTAAACCGCCGCTGTACTCAATTGAGTACACCCTCCTTACTCCGCCCACTTGTTTTTTTAAAATTTTTCCATTACTTTATGTTAACTTTGAGGACAATGAAATTAAAAATAATCTTTTTTGTTAATTATCGTCATTGGTTTCATTTTGGCGGTTAATGGGCTAATATATCAAATTTTCGTATAAATATTCAGAATTATATATAAATAATAATTATAAAATAATTGGATAACGAAAGAATAGCTTTTTTTTTTTTTTTTTTTTTTTTTTGAAAAAATGTATGAATCCTAAAATTAATTCTTTCGAAAGTTCGAACATCGTAGTACATGATTCAATTTGTACGAAATCATAAATTTGTGTATTTAAGTCGTATACTCAATAAGCTCTGAAGCGTTCTCGATATTTTTTTACAAAGGCAGGTCGGTCGTATGATGCCCATACTGAGCTGAGCTGCCCAAAGTAGCGCCAGAGTGCCGAACATCAATTTTGGCTTCTTATACAAATGAATACACATACGCGAATACATTTCTTTCGTGTTTCTCTCGGTGGCCAGCTGTGCTGTACAGTATGTGGGATACGCATCTGACTGACATTCAAACATAGAGGCCTGTTCTGAAAATCCGTTTTAAAATCACATGTATGATGTCGTGCTGTTCTGTAAATCACACTAGTTTTTTTTTATATGTCGGTGTGATTTTACATGAGTGATATTTGTTGTTCGGTAAATCACACCGTTTTTAGAGTTCCGTACACAAAAGGTGAAAAGGAACCTTATTGTTTTCGCTACGCTGTCCGTCACAGGCTATTTTCTCGAGAACGGTAAAAGCTACGGATCTAAAATTTTAACAAATGCATGAGAGTTAAAAATTAAAGGGTGTTCCAAAACGTGCAACGAGAAATCTTAAAATCCCATGTAATATACATACAATTGTATTTATATAGACACTTGAAATTTGTAAAGTTAGTGTATACACACTACAACAATAACACTAAAATTTCAAAAAATCTAAATTAAAGGGAATTATATCAGTTAATGTAATTTTGGTTGTGTAATTTTAACAACTTGCTGTATTTTTCAAAAATGGTAAAGGTAAAAAATCCTAAAATTATAAAATCGCCAAACCGAAAAAAAATCGCCTAAACGAAAAAAGCGCCAAATACAAAAAAATTTCTAAGACTAAAATAAATCGCCAAAACCGGAAAAAATAGGAAAAATTAAAAAAGTCGCCAAAATGAAAAAAAATCGCAAAAATAAAAAAAAAGTCAAAGCCGAAAAAAATCGCCAAATTGAAAAAAAAGTGCCAAATTGAGAAAAAAAGCGCCAAAACTAAGAAATTTCCAAAACCGAAAAAACTCCAAAAATGCAAAAAAAACGTCAAAACTAAAGAACGCCGTATTAACAAAACGCGTAAAACCAAAAAAAAAAAATTCCAAAACCGAAAAAATATGAAAATTATATATTCAGGGCAATTATGAATAAAATTCTGCAAGAAATATCCCCCTTTTCCAATTAGAATTTTTTTCCCTAGTACGTGCTATTAATTGGGATTGTTCCCCGGGAAAAATTTCTCGCGGAATTTTATTCATAATTGCCCTCATTATATAGGCTAAAGTTCGTATAGTATTACATACATATCTATTATCCGTACGGAACCCTTCGTGCGCTAGTCAAAATCACACTTTCTGTTTTTTTTTAATATTTCAGTGTGATTTAACTTTTCAAAAATACAAGAAAACAGCTGATTTCTTTATTTTTAAAATGAAAAACAAGGCTGAAATCGCAAAAGCAAATAATACATATTTTTAGCACTAGAAAAGTTGTCTCTAGATTTTTCTTAATTTTTAAGTGTTTTCTTCCATAAAACTATTTATTGTTCAAGAAAATTAATAAAGAATACATTTAGTAATTCAAATAAGTAATTTTTTACAACGTTCGGCATATAATAGTCGCAAAAATAACAAAGTGATTTTAAAACGATAGAGACTTAGCTAAACGTTTTGAAATCACAAAGTTATATGCACAGTAGACATTTGGTTGTGGTTGTAAATCACTTTGATAAAATGTTATGTTCATAATAAGCCTGATACTCTTTCTCTTATTTTTGTTATCTAAGAAGTTCTGAAAAGTCCTTAAATTTCCTTTAAAGCAGCCAGCAAATGAATAAATCGTATTCATATACTGTGTGTGTTTACCTTAAATAAACAATGTGGGGTATCAATTTCAATCTGCGAAGAGTCTGAAAGTATTTAATTCAATATTAAATTGCATTTAATTAGTTAATAGTAACATCATAAATTAACAAACACTACATCCCTTCTTCTACTTTGCTTTGCCTTAAATTACTATTATTTATTTTATAACCATTTTAAAAAATAATATTAATTTATTATATGAGCAAAAAAAGCATATTAATTTAGTGCAAATAGAAAAAGAAAACGATAAGCAAATCAAATAGAAATGACAACAAAAAGCTACACTACACTAATATAAAATAAATAATATGCAATACAATCATGGACTAATTAAATATTTAACAATTGAAATTAATAAATTATTTATATACATTTTGCTTTTTCTTTTGCAGGTTAAATACTCTATTGTTCAGCAGCCGAATCAAAAGGGTACCAAATTTACAGTGGATGAAGAAACTGGTGAAGTGTCCACCAACAAGGTGTTCGATCGTGAAGGTGATGATGGCAAATTTGTCTCGGTTACGGTTAAGGCTACCGATCAAGGTGAACCCAGTTTGGAAGGTGTTTGTTCCTTTACCGTAGAAATAACAGATGTTAACGACAATCCGCCATTGTTTGATCGTCAGGTAAGTTTTTATTTATTTCAAATTTGTTTCAAAAATATGACTCAAGTATATGAATTTTTTTTTTATTTTTTTTTTGTATAGAAATATGTGGAAAATGTTAAACAAGACGCTAGCATTGGTACAAATATTTTGCGTGTCTCGGCCTCTGATGAGGATGCTGATAATAATGGTGCCATTGTTTATAGTTTGAGTGCCCCTTTTAATCCCAATGATTTGGAATATTTCGACATTCAAGCTGAATCCGGTTGGATAGTTTTGAAGAAGCCACTTGACGTAAGTTGTTGTTGCCTTTCTTATCTATCTTCTTTTTTTTATCATTTATAATTTTTGTATCTGAAAAAGATATGTTTGTTTTCCTTTTGTTAAAATAACTAACATTTTTACATTACATATATCTGAAAAATTTACTGCAAATGTAATCAGTCATTCTATCGGTCATTTAAATTAAAACTTTAAAGTTTTGGGAATATCCTTCATTGTATTTTTATTAAAGGTATTAAAAAATCCAAATTTTTTAACACTCTTCTACTCTAGGAGGAGCTAGTTTTTAACATAAAGATTAACTCTACTTGTTAGTTAACTGTAGTTTAAATATACAATTTTTGGCATATTTCCCAACTGCGAAAGAATACTTTCGACTTACAATTTATATTGAAAACAATAACAAATTTTCATATTTTATTGTTGTTTTCAATATAAATTATAAGTCGAAAGTTTTCTTTTGCAGTTGGGAAATAGGCCATTTGCTTTCCAAATAATGATTATCTAATTAATAATCTAGGTTTAACCGAGCAACATTACTCAGTCAAACTGTAGTTAGATTCATATTATTACGCAATCGAAAAAAATAGTTTTGCTAAATAGTTCAATAAATAAATATATTCATACATAAATAAAATGGATGCTTGTTATGACGTCGAAGATTTTATCCCGAATAACTTGGATAGGACAATTGTGAGAAAAATAAGACAGTTAAAAATACTTGGAGTCCTTGCAAAGTTTTCGTTCAACAAAGAAGTCTTTGTATCAAGATTTTATAATTAATTGAAAAGTGAGAGTATTTCGTTAGATTTAAAATTTTATGATCTTTTTTGGTTTTATTTTTGGAGTGACACTGTTTTGTAAGTCCATATTTATTTTTTTATTTTTCATAGATCCAGAATTCAGTTATTGAAGTTTTTTTTTAAATACATCTAAGGATATTTCACATCGCTTTTTAAGTGTTGCCTGCCCTATTATACGTAAAATATTTTCAAGAATGCCACATCTATATTGCAAAAAAAAAGTATGACATTTCCAGCTAATTTTACAGCTGTTAATCCATCCCTGAAAAACAGCAAGGGCGGTTAAACCCCGTTTAAATTTGTTTGTTGGTTAACTTAAATGTATGTTAAATGAAGTTTAACTAGTTAGTAAGAAGCTAGCCTTAGGAGAAAATTAGTTCCTCTTTTGTTTTGCCGTTGTTATAATATTAAAACACCAAGTTTCTATTTAAAATTATCGTATCCTGAGGAAATTTAGTATATCAGTTAGCATGGATAAATCGAAAGATTTTGTATTCCTTTTCTGAAGAAATTTTTCTATATATTTAATAAGGATCTGAAAGAAACATCAATTCATTACAAAATAAGTTTCGGTCATCTGAAAAGAAAACTCTTGCAATGTTTTTAAATCTGTTAACAAAAACGTCAAAGTCGAAATTAAAAAACTCCAACCACGATCAGGGATAATATTCCAATTAATTTGTGGCATAAAGGAAAAATTGCTTTATTCGAGATAAGCTGAGTTTGAGTTAATATCATTTGTGTAATTTTCACAATCCAGAGTAAATTTGCAAAAAAAATCTCATAAATTTTGTGCGATTTTTCAGGAAGTTATAGCGCCACGAGCTCCTGCTTATCATTTTTTGACTTTTAATCTTGTATGGAATAATAGTCTTATTTTGGCATATCTCAAATGAAATTTATATTATTTATAGTATGCAGAACGATGTTAATAGTTCTGTCGAAAAAACCGACTTCAATGCAAAAACCAGATAGAACATTTTGGAAGAAAAGTTATGGAACCAAAATGGAAGTAAACTCTTTCCAAAAAAAAAATTAAAATCTGTTGGATAAGAAGAAGTACATACGTGAAATATAAAATAAAATTTTAATGGACGTGCCTCCGCCCACTTTTTTAAATGCAAGAGTGTGTGTATTAAGTTTTATAAAAATCACTAAAATAGAATCACTTAAAATAAAATATTAAAATTTTAAGAGCGTGACTCCGCCCATTTTTTAATGCATGATTATGCCTATTTTAGAGCTCAAGTTGTGGGATAAGTTTTGTAAAAATCGGTTAAACAGAACCACGTGAAATATAATAATATATTTTAATGGGAGTAGCCCTGCCAATTTTTCAACTTTGAAATTGTGTAATCACAAAAACTAAAGGTGTTTGTTATGTTTTTTTTGGGAACCAAATAAGTAGAATATCATAAAATCAAATAAAAAAATTTGTGGTTAAGTTGCTGCTCACTTTATTGCAATGGGACTAATGCGAAGCTATACCCGCTCAGACAAGAAAATAATTTTTACAATCGGTGTAAAATGTACCGAGTTGTAAAGTAACAATGTTAAAAAAATACAGATGAATTGATAACCTCCTCCTTTTTTTGATGTCGATTAAAAATTAAAAAGAAAAGCGAATTTTCAAATTTAACTCCAATTTAAAAAGAAATTAAATTCTGAAAATCTACTTGAAAGCTCAAAAGTGCTCTACTACAAAACATATTAAATTTTTTTTACCCCAATTGATGTAATTTACTTTAAAAGATCTAAATTTTCCGTATTTAAATAAAATTTATTGGACTTGCTTGCAGAGGGCTACTTTGATACTCTACAATTTCGTCAAAAATCATTATTTTTATTCCCAATAAATTTTTATTGTGGCTTGGTCAGAGTTTATTTTAATTTAACTGCAGCAACATTTTCCATTTTTGGTCGCCTTGCAATACTGCGCGGCGTTGACATTCAAATTTTTGTTGCAGATCAGCATATGTCGGCATTATTTAGTTTTCGTGCACTTAAATCTTTCAAAATTCAGCTGTTAGAAAACCTTTTCAAACATTTAAAATCAACATTTAAAAACAGCACAATAAACAATACTCCTTGTAGCAGCAAGTTTTTGCATATATTCTTGAGTTGCAGAGATATGCACTAGAGAGCTGCGTAAACAGTCTTGAAATGTAAATACGTCTTGTTGTCTTAAAAGTTCTTGTAAGTGGTCTTGTGCAGGGCTCTAATATGCACTGAGCAGTGATTTCCTCTAATATCTTGCGGTGTAATATTGAAATATTATAAACTATTTTTTGTATACAATGTGCAAATAATAAAGTATAAAATAAGTTCGAAAAATTAGTCTAGTTGCGCTAAAAATATTTTTAAATCTATATCCGTAATTTTAAGAAAGCTATAATCTTCCTGTCCTGTTAAGACATTCCAAAATATCAATCGATATATGTATTCTCAACAAGTCGCATTGACATTTTTTGTCTTTTGACATTTTTTAATCTTCCTTATTGTGCTTGGAGTATTTAAAATACAACTACGACTGTTTGATAATAGATTAAAGAACACTTCAACAATTTTTCTTTTATCTATTACCAAACAGTCCTAGTCGTATTTGTAATACGCCAACCACGATAAGGCAGAATATTTGTATTAGTTACTATGGACTTAATCCTTAATTTTGCTTTCGTGTTAATAAATTATTCTTACTTAAAAAAAAAAAATACACTTTGCAGTGAATTTTTCAGGTTATTAATTTTTCTGTTTTACTAACAAAAACATTTGACTAAAACTACAAACTTCAAAAATATTTCAAGTAACCGGGATTATACTACACACTTGATATGTCCAAACAGTAATTAAAAATATAAAAGTTTTTGATTTCTATTGAAAACAAAAAAAAAATCTTCTTTTAAACATCTGCATACATTCTTATATTTTATGAAAATTTCGGCAGCTTTTTAGTTGTAATTTAGAAACAAAATCTGTTTGAAACAAAAAATGCTTTTATTTTATAATTTCAATAACTTGAGTTTTTAAACTGCACCAATTTTCAGTTCTATCTATCTATAAAAATTAGTAGTAAAAAAGAGTTGATATTATTTGCCAAATCCTTAAAGGAAATATATAAAAAAAATTTTTACAATTTATTTATTAATTTTTTTTCTGTAAAAAAAGATATATTATGGTAAAGGTTTTTTTTTTTTTTTTTAAATGAGTAAGCAGTGCAAATTTTTGATAATAGTATTCATTAAGCTGTAATAGAATTTATAATTAATTTTTTGTGGAAACTATATTTAAACATTTATAAATTTTTGTTTTTCTTTAACAAATTTTTGTTTTCTTAAATTTAGTTTGTTAATTATTAACGATAAAGAAAACTTCTTTCAAAATATTTTACAATTGGCCGGTAATAAATTTTGGCAAAAAAAAAAAAAAATACAAACTAAAAAAACTAAATAGATATACATATATCTAATGAGAATACATGGAATGTTACCTTTAAACCTTTAAAATATATATAAAATTAATACATAATTGATTTTTAACATTTTTTCCCGCAAAAAATAGACATAAAATATATATATCAAGCTTAAAGTGAATATAAGATTTTAAAGATTTTTGGTGGTGGGGCCATTTGATAAAAGAAAAATAGACAAACACTTTAAACTCTCTTAACAACAACTAACCTCACTAATAAATTTAAATTTAGCCACACAAATGCTTTAAAACTAACCTTAATTTTGTGACAATTTCACTAAACAGGAGTTGAGTGCATTATAAATTTAAAATATATTATTTTAAACACGATGTTAAAGTAATTTTTGAAACATCGTTATTTTATTTTTAGTTAAAAAAAATATGGCATTTTTATAGTTTTAGTAAATAATTACGAGGGTGGTCCGTAAATAAGCCGAGAAAGATGTTAAAATAGAATTATAAATATATAAACGTTTATTATCAAGCTATCAAGCCTACTCTCGTTACTTTAATGCTCTTCAATTTCATTATCTCAATCATCTCATTCCAAATCCCCCCCAAAAAAAAAGTTCGAAAACATTTCGAAGTATTTCTTTCGATTATTAAAATTTACCAAATATATTAAAGAAGTAATAACTAGCAAATTCTTGAATTTATTGGCTTGCCGAAATTTTTCCAAAAGATAAGCAGATTGTGCTATTTTTAGCGACAACTTTCATTGAATATAAGAAATTTTATTTCACATTGTTTGGGTTCTTATTTTGCATGAAACGGCATAAATCACCAGACTTAAAATGTCTTGAGCTATTCTGGGATGGATTTAATAAAAAAATAAACCCAAACGTACTAGACTTGCATCTAGACTTGGGTCCAACTCATTGACTCTAGACTTGGGTCGAACTCGTTAACTAGTTCAGTTTTGACACAAACCAATGATCAAACCCATTTAAATTACATGAGTTTGATCATTGGTTTGTGTCAAAGACGACCGACTGAATGAGTTCAACCCAAGTCTAGTTGTGTCCAACACCTATTTTTAAACTAGTTCATTTGCGTTTAGTAGACTAGTGTCCAATAGACTTGGGTCGAACTCGTTCACTAGTTCATTTTTGCCACAAACCAATGATCAAACACATGTAATTTAAATGGGTTTGATCATTGGTTTGTGGCAAAAATGAACTAGTGAACGAGTTCGACCCAAGTCTAGTGTCCAAGAATTCTTTTGAAATAGTTTGAGAGCGTTTAAATCAAAAGTTGTTTCAAACCCATTTGATTTACATTAATGTTTTTTTTACCGGACTTGTGTCCAACTGAACGAACTAGTTCAAAAAGAACTGTTGGACACAATTCTAGTGTTTAGACTTGGCTGGAACTAGACTTGGGTCGAACTCGACCACTAGTTCAGTTTTGCCACAAACCAATGATCAAACCCTTGTAATTTAAGTGGGTTTGATCATTGGTTTGTGGCAAAAATGAACTAGTGAACGAGTTCGACCCAAGTCTAGCTGGTACTCGTTCACTCGTTAATTTTTGCCACAAACCAATGATCAAACCTATTTAAATTACATGGGTTTGGTCATTGGTTTGTGGCAAAGATGAACTAGTGAACGAGTTCGACCCAAGTCTATTTGCGTTCGAATCAAAAATTGTTTCAAACTAGACTTGGGTCGAACTCATTCACTCTTTCATTTTTGCCACAAACCAGTAATCAAACCCATGTAATTTAAATGGGCTTGATCATTGGTTTGTGACAAAAATGAAGGAGTGAATGAGTTCGACCCAAGTCTATTTCAAACCCATTTAATTTACATTGGTATTTTCGCCGGCCTTGTGTCCAACAGAACGCGCTAGTTCAAAATGGGCTGTTAAACAGAACTCTAGATACAAGTCTACATGGGTTTGATCACAGGTTTGTGTCTAGAATGACTTACTGAACGTGTTTGGCTCAAGTCTATAACAAGTTCTACCCAAATTGAGTTTTTGACACAAACCCATGGTTAAAAAAAAAAATGGGTTTGATCATCGGTTTGTATTAAAAATATACTAGTAAACGATTTCGGCCTAAGTCCACTACAAAAAATTATTAAAATTAAACTTGATTCGAACTTATTCAGTCAGTCGTGTTTTTTAGTGCAGCTCCTTCCTTTCTTACTCGTACCAACTCTGAAGAAAACGTTTTAAAGTACAGCTGCTTGTAATTGAAAAAAAAAATTGTAAAATTTATTTCTAATTATTAATAGCTAATCTTTTTAAAGCATTGTTAGCAGTTTCCGGGCCAACCCTCGTAACTTTTCCTCAACTCTCCTCCCTAAATCCTTGAAAACTCTCACTCTTTTTTTTAAACTTATTTTTAGGTGACTTATAAATGTTTTCGTTTTTTTGTTTTTTCTCTCCCTCAAAAGACTACCAAAATTTTTGAAAGTCTTTGGAGTCACAATTAAAATAAAATTTTGCTCTTAAACGCATGCATACAATCAATATATGTACAATATTTGTAATATCTGAAGAAAATAACAATAAAATGCAGGTTTTATTTTCTTTACATAACTTTTAAGTTCTGTGCACCTTTTTAAACAGCTTTATGTTGAAATTTTTATATCTTCAGTTAATTTAATGAAATCAATTTTTTTCTTCTTATTTTTCATATTATGTTAAAAAAACAATTCAACAAAATCTACATATTCACAAAACCAAAAAAAAAAAAAATATTAACAAAAAGGGTTGTTATCCTGTAAGTAAATATATTCCAAGGATTTTAAGGATAAAATTTCAATGTTTTAACATTATTTACCACAATTATGTAATCGATGTTGTATGCAAAGCAAAATAATAATTATTGATTAATAAACATAAAAAGTGTCATAATGTTAATAATACATCCTCATTGTTTAGTTCTGGTCAAAATGACTAAAATTGTAAAACAATTTTAAGCAATATATTGAGCTAACAAAATTATTAACTGTTCTAGTATTTAAACGAAAACAAAAAGTAGTTGTGGTACATTTTTTGAGTGTTAGTTTTTTGATAGAATAAATTAAAAGTTGGTTAGATTAATTTCACAAAAAAACTTTTAACAATTATACAAAAAAATATGATGTTTCTATGAGAAAATATATTTATTTATTCTATCAGTTAAATTGTTAAAATTGTTACTTCAATAATATGGACCAGACCAGGATTGTCGTTAGATTTTTTTTTCATTGAGACCTGTTCCAAATCCATACTTATAAAAGCTTCAAGCTAGGAAATATTTTCAAAAGCCTAGATTATAAAATTTAAAGCTTAGAGTATTGATTTGCATTGTATCCTGTTTAAATTTTTGGTATAAAATCATTTACGAATCGGGTCAGTAGGTTAGAAATTACAAATTTTTTATACAAATTTATTTAGCATAGTTTTTGTTTTATGCGTCACTGTTAGACCACTGTGGCAATTCCTTGTTTTCTCATGCCAAGTTTGTACCCAACCTAAAGCAAAAAAGATAACTTTGTTAATCTGCTAAGTGGCTTTGGAAGATATTCTAGTTTTAAAGCAAAGAAATTGCTTCATTTTAAAAGTCCAAGCAAGGTATTGGAAAATCTCCATAAGAACCCTCAAAAAAAAACACAAAAATGTGCTGCCCAACTTCAATACTGCGTAAATTTTTTTATTACAACAAGAGACAGTGATTGCAAAGTTTTTTATAAGAGTTGTCTGAAAGAAATACACTACAAAAATTTATCTGAGCTAATTTTGCAATTATAAATGATACCATTTCGTAATAATCGAAGGAGTGGAAAGATTTAAAAACTATATTATTTTTGTATGAGTCTGGTGTTGCAAGCTATTTTTCGCATCATTCATTCATGTTTATAGCACGATCTAGTAGCTAAGTAAATTTTTTGTGATGAAGTTTAGAAAGAAAGATACTAGATATTAACCCTCCTTAATTGTATCACAACTACTTCATGTCCAGAAGTTAGTTAGGGCAATATCTTCATATAATAAATCACAAATCATTTGTTCAGAGGCCTTCATATCCTAATCCCTGTAATATACAAATATAAAATTTACTAATAACTGATTTTTTTTTAATTTACACATTACCGTTTATAATTTTTTACGTTTCTTATTTTCTTTTTATTCAACTTAAAAAAATTAATAATAACGTAACGTAAACAATAACGTCACTTGATATCCATGCCATCAACCACAAAAATTAAATAACGTAACAACAACAAAAATTAAACACGTCTTATCCAATACAAATACTTTTTCTGTATATAAAATCCTGTTATTCGGCAAATATACATATTTGTGAATTCATTCAACAAAAAAAAATTCCCACTGTTAATTTGCCATAAACTCGACTAATCAAACATGCATCTAAATATACCTGATATGTAACGTGTAATTATGTTAACAAACCACAAATAACTATGTAATTTTAAACGCAAATCTGCTTCGTCATTGTATATCAAAATTAAAAAAAAAAAACCAACCAACACAAATTATCCTCTAACTCATCAACAGCGTGATCGTTATCGTTTACGTGTACGGGCCTCTGACCGAGGTGAACCGCCATCATACGCCGATGTTGATGTTGAATTAGATGTCGTTGATCGTAATAATAAGCCACCAATTTGGGATAAAGTGGTTTATGGACCTATTTATATACGTGAAAATGTCACTGTGGGTACGGTTGTAACATCGGTTAAGGCAAGGTTTGTATTTAACGCTATATTCTTCATTTTCTGTCTTTCTCTCCTTCATGCTCTAAATAAATACAAAATAGTTATCAATTAACAGTGCAGTATTGTTTTAATACAGAGAAATCTGCTGAAAACAAAATTAGCAACCAACATTTTTCCTTATTTCTATTGAAAACCTACTAATTTTCTTTAAATTTAAATATTTTTTTTTTACCAACTAACGTTATGTTAAGCTTTTATTTATTCCTTCTAAAACGGGATATTTGTGATTTTTGTGTACAAATATATCCTACTATTGGTTTTTGGTCGGATAACCTCATTATTGCTTTAATAATGCCCCCTTAAAAATCAATTGGGTTGTTAAGCGAATTTGATTCATGTAAATTTTTTAAAGTTTTGCCTCGCTCCATTAATTATGGCAAGGTGAATTAATAAATTCCCAACAACCTATAGTCACCACTGTAAAATGAAATAGTGTTTGTAAACCAATTGGCTGATTTTTTAAAATTCCCTTTCCAAGCATGTTTGTACATTTCCCTGGTGTCGTTGTCATTGCTAATGGTTGGGGTACTTGATAGTGGTGTATTTTTGCTAGTATTTTCGTCCTAAGCTGAATCAACAAAATATATGGCATTTTTCGCCTTTGTGCTTTAAACGAAAAATTCCTTTCCGTTGGAATACATAAAGGAAATGTTTCAGTATTTTTTTTTTAACTGAAGCTGACCTGGACTTTTTCAAAAGCAGAAAATGTGAAATATATGATTTTTTGAATTTTGCATTTTAAACTCTAACCAGTGTATATTTAATGTTCATCCCGTTTTAAATAGACAAAATCAAGGAAATTCTTATCTACATGCATCTTACACTTTTACAGAATTTTAAATTGGCTGTGGTTTTTCCCTCTCCTACAATTTTTAACATAAACAAAGCCTTATACACATTCATAAGTATAAAATACCAATAAATTAATAAGGATCTGATTTTGTTTTAGAAAATTGGTAACTTAGATTGCCTGTATACAGAATAAGAAAGGAAAATTAGCAGTTTAACATACAAGTTCATATTTTGCAAAACAAAACGTTTAAAATTTGATAAAAAAATTTTAAAGTTTCTCTTATAAAAGTTTTCTTATAAACTTGAAATGTCTCATAAATGTCAGAGTAAAGTGTGTTGACAGAAATAATCTTATTGAATATTTTTATATGAAATGCCTAGACTATAGGCCCTATATTTATGTGTGATATTTTTTATCTAATTTAGTTTCTTTCAGTTTGTCTGAATTGTTGTTTGTTATATGTCAATGTTGGCATGTACTTTAATTTTTAAACGAACCCATAATGAAGCCTTTATTGTTATCATACGGCCGCAGAATTTTTGTTGCAAAAACAGAATAGTTTCAGTTATTTTTGTATGCATTTTTGAAAATGCAGTGTTAGCCAACATCAACTGATACCGTTTGATAAATGACAGTTGCACCTTCTCTAAGGAAAAATGGCTCAATGAGTTTTAGGGGAAAACCCGAGTTAAGCATTGATATTTTCTAGACGTGAAATGGGCCTTAGCTGTCATCAATATTTGCTTCAAAGAATTGGGTTCACAGTAAACCTTTCGAGAAATCAAAATGGCTGGCCCTATATACGAAAAAAAAGCGCCTTAGTGCAGTTCCGGTGACGTCAAAATGTTAAGCCGGATGGCAATACAAGTAACTTAGATTCTCTGCAAAATTCTTACATATCGTCTCAATCCATTGATTGGTATGTCCAAGGCGGCGATGAACAGTATCAGTATTATTTCTCAGTGTACCTTGATCAATAAAGTTATGCTTAAGACAACAAATATTATTATTGCTAAGTAAAATAATAAAGTAACATTAAAAATTTTGTTATTGTTTATTATTCTATCATCTCAATTACTGCTAACTTTCCTTCCTCCACTGTTTACCTATGGAAAAACTAGAAGAAACAAAATTTGAAAGGTATTGCTCTATACAAATGGTGTTGGGTTTCTTTAACATAAATAAATAAAAAAAAAATATAATAATATATAAATTTAATCTTAATTTTAAACTACTGCTACACACTTAGTTATGAAAACTTGCTAGGATTATTTGAAAATCATTAACAGGTAAATAATGCTACAGAACATTTATTAAAAAAAAAATGTTAAAAAACAATTTAAAAATTGAACCTCTAAAAAAGATATAAAAAATTAAGTTTATAGTAACTAAAACTATATGTATTAATATGAATGTAATGCTTTTAAAAACCAAAAACTATATACAAAAAAACTGCACCAAATCTTTAATGACTATTTAATTTTCTTTTTTAAAGTTTATTTGATTTTAGTAAAATATTTATTTTTAATTCTAGTCCTACTTTTTTTATTATTAAAAATAACATATATCTTAGTTTTAAGTAAGGAAAAAAACAAAGGCTAGGATCGAGACTTTTTTTTGAAATTCAAAAGGTAAAATTCTGTAATTTGCACTGCCTATGCTATTTCTTTTTATTTTACTTACAAACGAGAAAAATATTATTTAAAGCTTTTTATTTTTTATGCAAACATACAAACTTCTCTGAGGTGTGGGTCATTTTAAACACAACATTTGGTTTTTAGTTTTTTTTCAAATATAATTTTTTTTATAAAAAAACCATTTTATGTATGAAAAAAGAATAAACTATAACGTTTTTGTATTTTGCAATTTTTTAATTTCTTTTTTACCAAAAAAAAAAAAAACCAACAACTTTCCATGAAAATCTTATAAAAAACCTTAAACTCATCACTGGTTTTTGTCAACAAACTTGAATTTTTGAATGTTACAAAACCGCTTGAAAAAAACAACTTAAAAACCAAACAAACAAACAAACCAAAATGAAACTTAAACCAATATATAAAATATAGCGTGAAACCTATAAATTAGAAGCCATGGCACAAGACAAAGGCTATCCACCTTTATCACGTACCGTAGAGGTTCAAATCGATGTTGTAGATCGTGCCAATAATCCACCTGTCTGGGATCATACGGTCTATGGTCCTATTTATGTCAAGGAAAATATGCCAGTAGGTGGCAAAGTCGTCTCGATCAAAGCCAGGTCTGTTTAATATTTAAAAATATAGCAAAACAGTATATATATTTTTTTTTGTTATAAAATTAAAAATATATTTTTTTTTATAAATTTTCTTGAAGTATTGAAAATATTTTTAATTTATTATTTTATTTTATTTTTGATGTAATAAAATGTTTTTTATTTTATTTGTATACGCTTTATTATAATATAAATGTTAAGTGTTTGCACAATATGCACTAAAGTAAATATCCGTATAATCCTCCTTAAAAAAAATCTTTCAATATATATTTTTTTTAGTTTCGATAAAAAAATGTTTATTCACTATTCCAATAAATGAGATAAAGTGCAATTTTCAATAATTAAAAAAAATATCTTCTCAAAATTCTGTAATTATTCCAGTCCATGGTTGTTATTGCATTTTGCTAATTTAATTTATATGATTTTATTTGGCTAAAATAAGAAAAAATCATAAGCAAGACCATAAGATCTTTAAATAACTAAGATTATTTTTTGCTTTGGTTTTGGATTTTTTTCTTTGATATTCTTAGAAATAAGTTCCGTTCAAACATACTAGTATTTTTTTTTTATAAAATGTACAAAAATAATTTCTTTAGACCATAAATACTCAAGAGGTCATACATGGGAATCGCTCTTAAAAAATAGTTCAAAATTTTACTTGTAATTTGTATGTAAAACTGAAATGAAACAACAGATTGTGAATTGCTTTAGCAATGCTTGCTTTAGGAGTATTCGCACACAAAAAGTTTTATTCTGCAAGTGTTGCTTTTACCATTACAAAGCAGAAAATAGCTATAATCTACAGGAGAGCTCTTCGAGTGTTTCTTACGAGCAGCTCTTCCCTGCTAAAGTTCTCACTGCCCCTTGGGCAAATAATAACGGCAGTTCTTCAATTTTGACTCTTTTGAAGGATGACTTAACATTCACAGACCTGACTGATAAAGCTTATCACTCAGATGAAATATTTGCGCGTAATTCCTACTTGCCGGAAAGCAATTAGTCTCGACTATCTTCGGGATATTCTATCAAACTCGTGCAAAAAAAAAATGCTCTTGTCAGAACTCAATAAACAAGTCTCCTGGGCCGGATTGCATCCCAGAGGTTTAGTTGACGCTTTCGATAAAGAGCTGGTTCGATCACATTTTTGAGTTTGAGACTATGGCATTAGCTATCGAACTATATAATAATATAATTCGATATCGAATGCCTAATTGGTGCTTTCGATAACGAGCTGGTTCGATCACGTTTCTGAGTTTGAGACTATGGCATTCGCTGTCAAACAATATAATAATATGGTTTAGCTCATTATCGAAAGCGACGATTAGACTCCAGCACTTGTCTTAAACCATCACCCTTCGACCCTAGCCAGTCAAAACTAGCTAATCTCCTTACATCATTGTTTTTTTTTTTTTTTTTTTTTTAATATAAACGTAACAAACACAAACACAACTCGCAAAGCGATTAGCTTGTCTGGGAAAAACACCCAAGGTCTATGCTGGGAATCGAACCCACGACCTCTGGACTGAGAGGCTAGCATCGCTACCACTCAGCCACAGGGGCACTATGTACTATGCTGGTAAGCTTCCAATTTGCTGGAAGGTTGCTAAGGTTACGCCAATATCTAAAAGAAGTTTCACTCAATCGCAATATGCTTTGCAGATTTTAAAGTCATGATTAGTATTGAAAACTTCCATTATTTGAAGTCCAATAACTTACTCAGCCACCGGCAATACATTTTTCATGGTCTCCTGACTTGCCCGCCTTCTTCTCTATTTCCAACGTCTATCAAACACGTGAGCACGTTGACTACTAAATCGAAGGTCCTGGGTTCGTGCCCGGTATACGACAGTCACTAAATAACAACACCATGCATTTTTCTGTTGTGCATTAGTGTCCTTCTCTGTTAGTTCTTGTAGGAAAGTTCACTGAACTATACCGACTTCAGCAGATACTAGTTAATACTAATGTGTAACATCAGAGCGCCCTCCTTCGTTGAGTAGCAAAATCATCGGCGAAGTTAAATAACAGATAAAATGGCTAGTAACCACAGCTTCAAAAAAATATAATACGACTCATTTAACACCAGAGGCCCTGCAATTTTAGAAAACGTGCAAAAAAGCAGAGTTGTGAAAGAAAGAAGAAACTTTCCTCTATCTCTTACTTTCCTTTTCTAAAGAAGGCAACACATAGTAAGTAATTGATAAATGTAGCCGATGAAAAAAAAAGAAAATTATAAAATGTTTAAAAGTTTTGATTATAACTATTTTTGATAACCTAAAAAAAAGTTGTTTATTTCTTCTGAAAAATCATTATTATGTCACTAAACGCGTTATTCGCTGCGAACCTTCAATTATCTAAAGCATTTGTGTATGTAGTTTTCGCCTGCGAAAGGATGTCTTCCCAAAAATCTCTAGTTAGCTTGACTTATAGTCTGTTGTTCACAAAGGTGTTGTTTATAAATTGTGCACACCCTCATTTCGTACATAATTATTAATATTGTCATGTATGGACTTCTATACATTGAATAATAAAGTTTCTGTTCCATGATGTCGACAGAGAACGTGCGATCGATAATTTATATTGAAAACAAAAACAAATTTTGAATAGTTCCTGAGATTTGCTGGATCTTATAAAAGATTTTTTTTTTGATAAATTAAATTTTAAAAGAAAAACTTGATTTATTGCAGAATAAAATATTTTTTATTGGTTTTATATCATTAATTTATTGCATATTAATAATACCTAAAAATTATATAAAATCCTCATAGGATTCCTAATGATATATGTATTGCATTACTGATGAATGAACATTTTTTTATTTCTACAAACTATGTATATTCCACATAAATTTTAATTGAATATTTATTTTTTTAACAAAGTCCCCGTGCTCCTTTAATAACACCCTTCCCTTTCATATATTGCACTTGTCATTTATATGTAAGTATTCATTTGCACCAAACAGAATCATTTTTATAAAATATATATAAATCTACATTTATTAATTATTGCCACCTGTCACATGTTATTACTACACAATCACCTGCGTTTAGTGTGAAACTAAAAATTAGAGAAGTGCACGTGAGTGTTTTCTGACTCACGACACGCACGCTCACGCAGAAAAATATTTTACTAACGCACTTTCACGCACGAATGATTTTTAACATTTTCACGATCACGCACGCTCACGAATAAAATATTTTTAATCACGCACGAGTGGCTTACAACTTATCACGATCACGCACGCTCACGAAAAAGTGTATGTATAATATAATTTTCATGTTTTTTGGGTTGAAAAGTAGGTTCTTACATAATATGTATATTATACATATGTACATATCTATGTATGTATATATATATATGTATGCTCGTGTTTTTGTAAAATTTAAAATGTAAATTAAAATAAAGCAAAGTTAATTTCATATCGTTTTAAATATTCGTATTCGCCGATATCATTTTAAATATGCGAATTCGAATTCTCGTATATCAAAAATTGACATTCCGCCACATGTATGTATGTATACATACATAATATAAATGTGAAGGTAAGACGTATGATCAATTAAATAAATGATAATCAAATAAATGAGAAAAGCATATCAAATGAGAAAACATACAAATTACTAAAATTTTTCTGTTACGTAACATTTTCAAAGACCCCCCACCCCCACAATAACAAATCATAACAAAACTCGAATCCCACCCCTCCCCCTTACAGCGTTACGTAATATATGGACGGCCCCTAAAGCAAAAAACATTTTCTGCGGTACAATTCGTCAGTAGTATTGTTGACAAAGGCACTGTTGAATCAGTAGTGTTTCTCAATTGATACTTCCTACAGGGTATCTAAGAAACATACATACATACTTACAAAGGTGTATGTATACAAAACAAAATGCTCCGAATTCATAAAGAATTCGTAACGACTGGTCGAAAAAATCTTCCAATTTCGGCACCGAAATATTACCGAAATCGTAACAATTTTTGTATGAAATGGTTGACACGACTTCGTAACGATATGTCAGAACGAATTCGTTACGATAAGTCGGTACGAATTCCTAACGACATGTAGGTACGATTTCTTTTTGCTTTTATAGCAGAATACCACTTCACCGTTATGTTGCTGCTATTGTCGAAATAATTTCCACATACTCACGTTTTTTAATATTTGTTACAATCCTTTTTTTTTTTATCAACATATACATATATATTTATTTAAAACAAAATGTTCACAGACTTTTACTTATGTACTCAAAAATCAAAGTTTTACCCCCTGTTTCTACAAGCCAGGCGGACGACTTGGAGTATAAAATTTATATGGAAAGCACTCAAATTTTTGAGTGATTTTCATACAAATTTCCTGGGCGAGTCGTCTGCCTGAATTGTATTAACTGTAGATTAATGTTTAAAAAAATTGTTCAGAGAAACTACCGAAATGTCTTAGCGAATTCGGTACGACAAGTCTGACTTCAGAAAAAGTCGAAACATTTTGTTTGGGGGTATTGGGCTCATACTACCATACATATTACTATACATACATAAACGCATTTATTATTATAAAATAATTTATTTCAAATGATTGAATACAGTTACATATGTACCTATTAAGGAATGTTATCTCGTGAGAGCGTGAGAATTCGT
Source organism: Tachina grossa (assembly GCA_949987645.1). Classification (NCBI taxonomy): domain Eukaryota; kingdom Metazoa; phylum Arthropoda; class Insecta; order Diptera; family Tachinidae; genus Tachina; species Tachina grossa. Next base: position 54,649,363 of record OX465275.1, on the reverse strand, counting down.
GAGTGATTATTAAAAAAAGCTCACGCACGATCACGCACGAGTAAATTTTTATCACGCTCACGCACGACACGATAAAATCACGACATTTGCACATCTCTACTAAAAATATGCTAAAACATAAATATTTCGTAGTTTCATAATTCGCTCGAGCATCATAAATTTCCACTTAAGTCACTTATGCTGAGTACACATTTGACATTTTTTTTTTGTTGACATTTTGTGGCGACATAATGCCGTTCATATGATGTTTTTTGTTTGTAACGCAATGACACGCAATGAAAAAATTTTGGAATGTATGGCATATACATTGCCACTAGTAGATGCTAGATGCTATTGCGATTTAAAAAAATGTCGTAATGGTTCTTATCGGAAACAAAAAGCGAACAATTTTTCACGTGAAACTTTGGTATTTTCCATGTTCGCTTTTTTTTTACTTTTTTTTAGAATGTGTATTCAGCATATTTTTTAGTTTTTGTTAAATATATAAAATTATTTCTGTATTTTAGTGTATGTATAAAAAAGCACTAAACAAGATTTGCTCTAGCACAAAATGTATTTGTTTTATATTATTATTTTCACATTTCCAGTAGGATTTTATTTTAGAACAGATATAAAGCTTTTACATAAAAATCGAATAAATATATATATCTTAAGTTACCCAAGCGATATTTAGTTATGATAACACAGTGCAACAGTGAAAAAAGTGCACGGACTCGACAGTATAGGTTCGATTGTACTACCAAAGGTTAGTAAAACCCTGTACTCGGTTTGGCCAGTTTCACTACCAATTACTTTTTATGGACCTCAAAAGATTTTGAAAATCAGTGCACCACTCAAATAAAGGTGTCCTCAGTTTTTGGCCAACAGCTAATTCAGACTTGATGATATTGCTTTACTATATTTGGCAAAAGTGTAGTGAAGAGTCTACTGAACAAATTTTCTACTACACACATTCAGATTGTATTGATATGTTCACAAAAGTTGTTCAGATTTACAATGGCTACAATTTTGTCACATAATTATGAGTCCTCGTAAGTTATGCTAAAAAAGTAAAAAAAAATAATTTTTTCTCCTATATTTTTTCAAAAAAGTGCAGGAAAAAATGATTTTTTGCACATAAACCGCCTTATTCATAAAAAAATATTTCAGGTTTATTAAGCGCTTATTTGACATATTTCTATAAGAAATTTGTCAGATAAACCTGTAATAAACCTAAAATATTTTTTATGAATAAGGCAGAAAATGTTTATAAAATTTGTTCAGTAGACTCTTCACTACATTTTTGCCAAATATGGTAAAGCAATATCATCAAGTCTGAATTAGCTGTTGGTCAAAAACTGAGGACACCTTTATTTGAGTGGTGCACTGATTTTCAAAATCTTTTGAGGTTCATAAAAAGTAATTGGTAGTGAAACTGGCCAAACCGAGTACAGGGTTTTACTAACCTTTGGTAGTACAATCGAACCTATACTGTCGAGTCCGTGCATTTTTCCAAAAGTCTTCATTTGTCTCACAGTGTAATATTATACAAAGTATAGCCGTGTTAAATTAATGAACCCCTGATTGCCCACCATGCTTGCTTAGTCGGATTTTTCATTCAAGATTCTTTCGGCAAATATCTATCCACCGTATGAAATTTCTTCATAAAGCTATAAAACACAAACTAAAATTTACCTTGAATATATTTTTGTTTAATGTCACTAAATGGAAACAGTTATGCATTAAAATGCAACTAGGCGACAAAACATTAAAAATAATTGTTACAATTTAAGTTTAACATTTGTTAACGCCTTCCTCATCCCAAATTATTATTTTACTTATTCAGTAAAATATTTTTTATTAAAAATACATTGAAATTAATTATTGAGGGCTTAGCTGAATTTTATGGGCATTTCACTGTTGCTAAAAAATTTTTTTTAGAACAACAAGAGTTATTATGTTAAACTTTCATGGAAACAAATGAGAAGTTCAACTAATATCAAAGTTAAAACAAGAACTCAGTAATCAAAACGTTTTTATTTATTTTCTTAGTTTACTTTATTGCTACATTGGCTGAATTTTTTCAGCTCGTATTGTAGTTGTAAGAAGTGTGTAAAGAAAATAAATGTAAATAAAAACAACAGTTATTCAAGAGTGCAGTCAATTTAATAATTAGTCTATTCTTTACTAAATGTTGCTTACGAAAATATTTCATAACGCACCAATGGTAATTTATATGTAACTGCATAAAATATTATTTAAAAAAATTGTGATCCTACCCAAACAATCGTTTAATGGATCTATATTGTGTATGTATGTATTTCTCTGTGCAGCGGAAGCGGCATCGGCCACTGCAGATGACCTTGAAGCTCGATCATGGAGCATATCGATTTATGTTAATAAGAATTGCTGATATTGAAACTGCAGACTACTTAGTAATACTACGAGATATACTGAAGTAGTTCAGAAGTAATTTTCAGGTCTACTTAATCTTTACATGGAGTGCATTTACTGCCCCTATTACGGTTTACAACTCAACCAAGTTTAGTTGAAATTCTAATAACTTAACTTTAAAACAACTTAACTGTTTTTTTGGCATTCTGAATTACAACTAATTTTAATTGTATTCAAAACATTGTTCGAAAAGAATAGGTATTTATTTATGCTATTTTTTTTGTAATCATAATTACCTTGCCATCACAAAATATTTTAAATAATTTAAGATTTGGCCTAGTATTTCATTTTTACATTTCATGTTTTATGAATATGGCAACAATATTGGTTAACAAATGGGATTGTTTGGCGTCTGGTATAATGAAGCAAACCTAATACAATACAGTTGTCTCTTGGTGAAAAAAGTTGTAATCCATAATAAAAATTTTACAACTACAACTAAACTATCCATTTAGTTGTAAATCATAATAGGGGCCTACGTTTAAGGCTTTTCTAAATCTGAATAAATTCGTCATTATTGAAGTCATAAAAATTAACATTCAAAAAGCTTTAAGATCGTCCCTACCATGTCAAACTATCCAGTATTAAAAATTCGTTTTTACACTCAAAAAAAAGACATATACTATTATTAAGGAAAAAAAGTTTCTAAATTTAAGTAAAAAAAATTTCCAAATTTAAGTAATTTTTTCTAAGTTTAAATAAATTTTTACAAAAATCTAGTAAAAATTACTTAATATGAGTAAAAAATTAAAAGTTCATATCCTTAAAAATAGTTCACAAAAATACACACAAAAAATCTCACATTCAAGGACAAGTTTACTTGCTTAAAGGAAATATGTACCAAAAATTAGAAAATGGTTTAAAAGTTTTGGGAAAATGTATCCTAAGAACTAGTCAATCTCGTCTTAAATTAAAAAATAAATTTCAGGAAATGACTTACTCCTGAGTAGTTCATCAAATTTGACTTACTCGAAAGATATAAAAAGGTATTCTAAATTTTAGAAAAATATTTACCAGTTTTAAGTATTTTTTCTTTAAATAATAGAATATATTTTTTATTTGCATTAAGCAAAAAAAATTTAAGTAAATCTTTCATTCTTCCGAGGAATATTTGAACTTGAAATATATTTTTTTGAAAATAAAATAAAATTTTAAAACTCAAAAATTTCAATGCTTATTCAGGCTGCCCTGTTAGGCAATTGGTTAGAGTGCTTGCCTATCATTCAGAAGGTTGTTGGTTCAATACTTGTCTCCTCTCAAGGCATTAATATGTATGTATGGTGAATTAATTAAGAATATAATATGAAGATATAATAAAAAAACATATCATGCGGTATAGAATTTAATAAAAAATAAAAAAAGTACCAGAATTAAAGACATAAAAAAACGTTGAAAAATTTACTAAATTTGAGATCAAAGATGAAACAAAATTTTTGCAAAGCTCCGAATTTTATGGGAAAATTTTACTTAATTTTAGAAAAATTTTACTCAAATATAAAAATATAATTACTATTAACTAGTTCGTTCATGAACTAGAAATTTAGTAAATATTTTACTGGTTTTAAGTAAAAAACAGCTTTGGCGCCATACGACAACTTTTTTTTATTCAAATTTAGAAAATTTTCCAAAGTTTTAGTTAGTTTTTTTTTTTGAGTGTAGATTCGTTACCTTGGTACCGTAATATCTAGGATATGCCTCGTTTCAAAATTTTTAAATTCTCATAGATGATAGATAAGTCAATAAGAAATATTTTTATCCCTGGAATTTTTAGGAATACAGCGAATTTAAATTCACAATTGTCGACTCTTTGCGCTCTTCTGAAAGGTATGTTTGGATGGTTTGACATGGTAGGAGCGATATACCGGTTCATCGGCGACTTATAATAAATACTAGCCCAATTTACAATCTTGTGCAAATGGTCTTGCATCGTAGCATGTGTAAAATGGTATATTATAAAGGGTCCGCCATCTAACGTTTTTTTTCAACTAGTGCTTATTTCGTGAATGGTAACACTTAGCTTATGTCTGATTTGGCAGATAATTAGTTTTATCCTTCCGCTGAACGAGCCAACTGACCATCCAATGCGTTTTCACTTCGCTAAGTGGGCCTGCGATCGACTTACAGAAGATGCCGATTTTGCCAAAAAATCATCTTTTCAGATGAGGCTCATTTTGATCTTGGCGGGTATGTAAACAATCAAAATTGTCGCATTTGGTGCACAGAAAACCCGCACGCATACATTGAAAAGCCGACGCACCCAAAACGAGTCACTGTTTGGTGCGGAGTTTGGTCCAGAGGCATAATTGGGCCATTGAGCAAGGAGTGGACGTTACAGTCAATGGCGATTGTTATCGGGCCATGTTGAACGAATTTTTGTTTACAAAAATTGAAGAGGAGGATATTGGCAACATTTGGTTTCAACAGGACGGCGCTACATGTCACACAGCCGAAGCTTCAGTAGTTTTTTTTATAGCATTTTCAAAAAAAAAAAAAGTTATCTGGCGGACCCTATATTTATACTCACCACTAAGAATTGTTAAGTGGTGGGTATCAACCCAGCAAAAAACTTCAAAAAAGGTAATCGATTTTGGAATTAAGCATTTTTGGTGGAAGCTGTTCTCTACTGGATTGCCAATTTAATGATTTTAACAAGGCGTGAGACTAAAATAATCGATTCTTGAGAAGTAGTTATGGTGTTTATTGTAGGAATTAATTATATTTTCCGTTGTGGGAAATAGTTATTTTTTTTCTTGATTGAACTACTTTTTTTAAGTATGCCGTTGTTTGAGTAAATGGAAGGTCTTGGTTAAAAACTCAGTTGGATTAAATATATAATAACTTTTAAGAAAAATTTAAATAATAAAAAAAAAATCCTATTGTTTTACTACGAAATACATCACTTTGTAAAATTTCTTTTATAAACTCAATTGAAGTGGGTTATATTTTATTCGTATCAGTGCCTCTATTGTTACTTACAAATACTATATTTAGAAAAATTTCAATTGCTTTCATTAATGAACTTTTATTAAAACCGTAAATGAAAAAAAAAAAAATTATTTAGAACTACTTATATTTGAAGGGCTTATTGCAAAAACTCGATAAGCCACAAAATGAAAATACTGAGAAAATCGCCTTTGAAGTTTAAAATAAATGCAGAAAATAGGGATTCGATGAAATCATGATACAAATACTTTTATTTAGTGCTTAAGGAAGACTACTATCACATACCCGTCGCTGTACACCAAGAAATCTTCGGAAATCGCTAAAATCGCAAAAAGTTGTGGCTTATCCATTTATTGCATGAAATTTATTCATATTTTTTTTTTTTTTTTTTTTTTTTTAATATCAAAAGTTTTGTTATTTTGGTTGAAATAAAGTGGCATATCGTGTTTTTGCAGTTTAAAATTTATTATTTTGTAATACTGCCTTTGTAATTGCTGTGGCTTATCGAGTTTTTGGGACAAATAATTCTGAATAAAATTAAAATGTAAAAAGGACACTTGCGGCTAAGGCGGAAATTAAACGGAATATAGCTACAATATTTTAAGACGACGTTCCGATGCTGTAAAGTAATTGAATGAACTGATAAAACCACTTTCTGAAATCGTGTGGCTTATCGTGATTTTACAATAAGCCCTTCATTTAAAAAATTATTTTCCAAAATGTATTATTTTTTATTTTAAAATAAATAAGTAGGCAATTTATAAATATTTATAATTTATTTAAAATAACTACTTATTTTGGCAATATTTTCACGTCTTCTTTTAAAACCCAAAGAATATGTTCAACTTCTGCTTCTTATTTTTAAAAATTTGCGTAATGTGCTTTGTAAGCGAGTACTTCAATTTGGCAATCTAAAAAGTAAGTCATTATATGGCAAGTAGTTCAGATGGTAATGTCTAATTTTTTGCTGGGAATATAATAACCATTTTGCACATGCTACCATGCAGGACCATTTGCACAAGTTTGTGAATTGGGCTATTTTTTTAAGCTCTGAAATAATGTCTTCGAATCAGAAAACATGTTTTGGTTCAATTCGTTCATTTTTATGAAGAGCAATTTATTTAAATTTATATTGCGTATTTCCCCTAAATCGAGCCATTACTTGAAGCCATGATTAAACCCAATTTATGTCATGTTTTTTTTTTGCTGCATATAATAGGGTCTCTTCATAAATGAATCACTGCATTGCAAATAGAAATTAAAATTGCCTCACTGAAGTAGATAATGCGCAAATAAATGATAAATATCGGTTATAAATATAGCTACTACTAAATTACATTATTACATTATTATTAATTACATTTTATCTTAAAATTTACCCCTATAATGCATTTACGAACAGGGCTATAGCTACAATCTAAAAAAATTTGCATTAGTTTTTGCACTCTGCACTTGCCTGTAATGATAATGGCACTTAATATAGGAATACGCTACTTTTGTACTTGTTTGTTTGTACACTGCACTTTATTATAATTTTTTTTTGTATTTCTTTGAGATCCTTTTGATATTTTTGTTTTTACTAGAAACCTAAAATAAGTAAAAACTTTCACTCTTTTTTATAACTGCAATTTAAATGCTTGAACATTATTTTATTATATGTAAACTTTAGCAGAAACCCTTAGTCATTAGATGTAATTATATTGCCCTGATAGATTGCAACTAAGCACACACTCGCTATTTCGCTAAGTACTTGAAAATATATATATATATATATATATATATATACATATATATATATATATATATATATATATATATACATACGTATGTTTACCCAACCTAGAAAATAAGAGAGAGAAAATAATTTAACAATTTTGCTTGTGGTAAAACCACTACACAAATAGAAATAAATAATAACAAAACATTTATTTTTATAACACTTACTCATGTAAGCATATTATGGTTATAAATTTAAAAAGCAAGTTTGTTTTAGGTTTTAGGTATAACAGAGTATCACTTATATTTTAAAATCCCTCTTTATGCAAAAATTAAAATACTCGTACACTGCTGATTGTATGTTAGGGGGCAGAATGAATGAAGGCCATAGAGAGAGTATAATTTAAAACCCACAATTAAGGTTAAAAGGGATTTTTTTTCTTTTAGGTCCTTAACAAATAGTCTCAGTGTATTATCCTTTTAAATGCATTAACACATGTGGTAGATATTTTAAATGTTTTTTGCTTTGTGAGTTGGCATCATATCACCAACACCTGAAGCTGCTTTAGACATAAGGAAGGAAGGAAAAAACAAGAAAAAGAAAACTTAAGAATAAAAGCAGCATCATAACATTACAGTAAAAATTTTATAGAATTGTTTGTTTTATTCACAATATATTATTATATGTATACATACATAAGTATTTATAATGGTTATACCTTATACTTTATATTATATATTTTTCTTCGCCTCTTAGCTGTAAGAAAATTTTCTGCGTTAAGAGAAATTTAGTTCAAAAGAAATATTTTGCTTCTTTTGTATAAATATCATATAACAAATATTTTAATTTTTACCAATAATAAATCTAAAAATATTTTTGAAAGTCTTTGCATATACACAATCGATAAATTGTTTTGGCCTTTATAGTCTAGTACTCTGTTCACAATTTCGTGCGAAATGCTGTCCAACTACATGTAAAAGTATTTGGTATGAAATATTTGCGAAATAAGCTTGCAAAAGTAGTACTCTGTTGTTATTGCGAAAAGCACGTAAAATCTATCTGGCAGCATGTTTTTCCATGCAAAATGAATCTGGCATCATTCTAGTTTCAACTGCAAAACAACATGAGCAGTGCTTTTTTCGCACACAATTTTAACAATGTTTTATACTTTCAAGTAATAAAAGCGAGAAATTTATAAAAACAAATCGCTAGTTGGGCTACATTTATTACATGTCAAATTTTTCGAAATAATCAATGTTACTGAAAAATTTTCACAACTTCTAAAAAAATGTGCCTTCGCATCTATGTATAAAAGTAGAACAGTATGACTTCTCAGGTTTCCACTAACACCAATACCCGGTCTTCTGGTTACGATCACGAGATAAAGCGCCACTCTTGGTTAGAGATAGAGATAAGTTGTTAAGTTCAAGAAAGTGATGTTAGCTCAAGCAGTTAGTGCTTCAAGAGCCCGAGTTCAATCCCTGATCGGGCTTAGTTACATCGATATCATACATTTTTCTGATATGCACCAATATCTATCACAGCGTCATCCTTCGACGAAATTTTTAGCAATGAATTTTCCGTGAAATGAAATAGTAAAATGGCTTAAAAAAAGTAAGCATACTTAACACCAGAGGCGCTGCAATTGCATAGATAAAAAACTATTTTGGCTAATAAATTTAGTACTTAATTCTGTTTCATCATTAAAGTCTGCAACTTAAAGAAAATCGCTCTCAAATTAATAAAGCCCATAATAACATCCAGGGTTGTCAGATATGGCGATTTCTCGCCAAAAGTGGCGATTTTTCAAATTGTTTGGCGTCCAAATTTTTGGTATGGCGACATGGCGATTTTTCTGGCGATAAATAATTTTTTTTTGGCGATTTTACTGGCGATAAATAAATTTGTAGACGATTATTATAGCTATTTTTTAACAAAATTTAAATTCAAAAATTTTCTAATTCAGGAAAATTAGTTTGTCCAAGGAGTAGTTTCAAAAATAAATCCTACCAAAACTCGCCTGCATGAAGTTAAAACAACTTGATTTTGATGATATTTCTTATATTAATTATAGTCATTAATGCGTTTTGGATTTGGATGGGAAAAATTTACAAGAAATAATTTTCAGCGATTTTATTTCTAATTTTGGCGATTTTCTGATTTATATTAAAAAAGTGTTATATAAAAATAAATTTATTATCAAATATTTACTAAGAAAAACTACATAAAACCGATTATTGGCGGCTTTTGGCGAATCTTAAAATCAATTTGGCGAAATAAGTGTGAAAAAATCTGACAACCCTGATAACATCGCCGGCAGTAACTTAAATGCTCTCTAACTTTTGTTTTATTTTCTTTTGTGCTTATTTTTCTTTGTAGTTTTGAATATAAAATGTATGAAATTTATTGAAAGTACGGTAGCATTTTTGAGAGAATATTTAGAGTCTGAACACAATGTAACGATTATTTAATGTGGTGCGGTTTTTCATACGATTTTGAAGTAAAAAAACCGCAGTGCGGAACGGAATAAAATTAAAATTTATTTTGTTTTCATTGCAGACTTTCTTATTCTCTCAATTTTTCACACTCTTTATCTTTCTGATGTTGCCATAGTTTTTAAATAATTGACGGTGTTCACAACATTATTGTAAATAGGAAAAAACATGATTTTGAACTTCAAAAATTTTTGTCATAAAATGTAAAAGTTCAAAAAATATATCAAACATATCTGCGAATGTATAAAATTTTAATAATTTTTTGTTTTTAGTTACTGCCATTACAAACTATTTAACAGAAAGAGTAAATTTTTTATAAAAATGTGTGAACAAAAAAATTAATAAAAATTTGAACAAACAATGACAAGTATTGCCGTCGCCGTCTTCCGTTGTATTATGTTTATATTTCTTTCCCGCAACGAGAAATCGCACCGCACCGCAAACATTGTGTTTAGACTGTTATTATGTTTATTTTTCTCTCCCGTAACGAGAAATCGCACCGCAGCGCAAACATTGTGTTTAGACTCTTATATGTGAGAGAATAAGAAAAAACGGTGTCAAAATTAAATAGATTCTATCCCTCGACTGCTTCCTGGGGCTGCTTTTTCCCTCCAATTTGTATGGAAAATGTGTTTATGCCGGTATTCTGTTTAATCATTAAACGGTCTTCTGTAAACGAAAACTTCTCCCGAAATCAGTGGGATGCACTCAGTTTTAAGGGTAGATTTTGCAAATGTAAACGATTTTTTCGGTTTGAAATTTGTATGGAAAAAATATTTTTCGAAACGAATTTTCTTTTTTTTTTTTTCATATAAATTTGAAACGCTTGGAAATGGAATTTTTTACAAAAGAAAAGAATTTTATTGAATTTTTATCGTTCGACATTTCATAACATGCCACCCTGATCTAATGAGCTTTAAAAATTTTCATAATCACCATTATAGCAGGATTATGTAGGATAGTGAACACTAGCCCTAAATAATGTTCTATGCTCATTATGATAATTATTGATAATTACAGCGTACGTATTACAATATCATTTCGCTTTTGTGAGACATATAAAAACTTTAATTTCAGTCAAAAGAACTGAATTTTATAACAGTTTTGTTGAAAAGTTTTTATATTCACTAGGATAGCCCGGTGGTCTAACTTACACAGAAAAAACTAAATTTCATTTTCAGTAACCAAATTCGTTGAATCAGTAAATATTTTATTTGAATGCGGTCCTACAAAAAATTTTGTAAATTCTGATAAAAATTTTGTAAATTCTGATAAAAATTTTGTAAAAATTTTAATTAATCATAGTTCGGCTGAGAGAAAATGTTATTTCAGTGTGTTGGTGTTTATCTTGCTTGTTGATAGGAACAACGTGCTGTTGTGCGGTTGTTGTTGTTTATTTTGATTGGTCGTGTTGTATACATGTAAGTAGCCGACAAACGTCGTGGCCTGTTTCTTCTCTACACAGTGTTTTGGTACAAATTAATTTAGTGGAACAGCACAGAATATTTATTGAAACTAAGTTTGATTTCAAACAAATATTTGTTTAAAAATTTTTTGGGAATAATTTTTTCTGTGTAGACCACCTTACACCTAGTATGTCCTTTTTTATTATAAGCACATGTATACGAAACAAAAACAAAGAAGAAAGTTTTCTTTTTTTAAGCAAATAAAAATAGATTTTTACTACTTTTGAGCATACATGTTAAATTCCAATTAGAATTAGCGATTGATGCAATTGGTTTATATTCTCTAATTCATCAAACAATTAGAATTAGTTCAACCAATTCCCATTAGATAATTGAAATTTTTATTCCAATGGTAAAACTAATTGAAATTAGTTGCCATTAGCAAAAAAAAAAATTGGTTTACCTTTGCAATTAGAAATCTAATTGAATTCTGCTAATGCAATTAGATATTCAATTAGCTCGAATTAGAATCATTAGCATTATCTAATCATTATTTAACATCTTTGCTTTTGAGGCAAAAAAATTTTAAAAAATATTTATATCGTGCATATCTACATAAAAATATCTTTTAAACAATATATGTTTAAATAATATTGGTGGACGCTAAGATACTTAAAAGTGTACGACAAAAAATCGTGTGCCGTATTTATATATGTAAAAGATTTAATTATTAATTAGACACAAAACTCGTTGCATTTTACATTTTTCCAAACTCTTAAGCAGAACATTTTCTTATAAACAAAATAAGACTTTTAACTTTATATATCTAAGTATTGTAAAATTTCAATAAGATCATTAGAAATCACACGTACTGTAAATTAAGTAATGTAACTTTTGTAATAAGAAAATTTTATAATTTGAAAACAAACCAACAACCAGAAATCCACCCATTTGTCACACACACTATTTTCAAATCATACAAATTACTCATCCCAAACATTAAATTCATCAAAGACATCAACCAACAACCTACAAATCATTAGTTTCCTTGAAAAAAAAAAAAAAGAAAATCCCTTGAGAAAAATTACAAACACCCACTTCAATCCTAAAACATCCTGAAAACATAAAATTTTTCAATATTTATAGTTTAAAAATTTCATTTTGACTAAAGCCTCAACATGCTTTGATTTTTTTCAAACCATTTTTTTTTGTTTGAGTAAAATATAAATTACGAACACATGTTGCTGTTTTAGTAAAATAAAAACCACCATTTGTTTTAATACGATTTTAATTATGATCCTTAAATCCTTTAAATACCACCCACCCATAAAACTCCTGGCGAAACAATTACTCGCACAAAGGGCTGTAATAATTTTTGAAGCCTTTTGTTTAACAAAATAAAAAAAAATTGTTATTTTTCTACTTATTTCTTTGCTGGTTTATAAATTATATCAATTAAATATAGAAAAACACAAAAAAGAGAAACATTTAAATTGTGTTTTCTTTTTTTTTTGTTAATGTTTCTTTTTTTGTTTGTTTTGAAAACATATTTTTTGCAACTAAACGTTTTTTGCACTTTGTTGAAGTTATAAATTTTCTTTTGTAAGCACATTTTTTTTAAAATAATCAATAAAATTTTTTGTTGAATTTTATTAAAATATAGAAACATGGCGCCATAAAACAATGTTTTTGTATTTTGTTTATGTCGCATGTTGTGCAATTTTTTTTAACATATGTTTATACATATTTGTTTTTAATAAATATTTTTACATAAAGAAATATTTCTAACAACTTAAATGGTATAGAAATATGGATTTAACGATTTCTCAAAATATTTTTTGTTGATTTTGCTTTTGTGAAATTTAGTTTTATATATGTACATACTCATATGTTTACATATGTATGTATCTATTTTTCTTTTAAGTTTTACATTTAAGATTTTAGGTAAATAAATGGAGGCAACATACATATAAGGCAAATTTGTTTAAAAATTTAGTACGAATGTTATTTTTTTTTTTTTGCAATTAAAGTACACACAAGTTACGGTGGTTCATTAATTATTTGAGAATGAAATACAGGTTTTTGGGTCAAAATTAATTTTATTTTTCAATGCAGTATCCTTTGATTGACTTTGTCCAACGTTTCGCAAATTTTGTATTCTTTCTAAAAAAAATATTAGATTTGTCGAGGTCATCAAAATAATTGTTTATTTGTAGGATGATTTCATTGTTAAGGCTAGATCCCACTATCGGCACAATGTACCGATTTTCGTCGGCTCACTGAAATAAAGTCATAATTAATAAGCTTAATTTACATTATTTCTCAACTAATTGAAATATAAGAACATACTGCATTACTATTCAATCCATAAATAATTAGTTGAGAAATAATGCCATTTTGGTTTATTACTTAGGACTTTATTACAATTCGTAGACCGATTCAAAAATTTTTATCATAGAAACTGCACATGTGTGTACGTTTGCATTGTCTTAGTGGAAAATTAATTTTTTCTTGTGCTCGTTTTTTTCAAGTCCTCATTAAATCAACCCAATGGGTTCAAATACTATTGGCCATTGAGAGGTTTAACTCTTGTGGCTCACAACGCGTGCTAGAGCTGGCAAACTATCGATAGTCAAGCCATTCGATATTTTCGATAGTTTGTTGGAAAACTATCGACACTATCGAATTATTTTGCACTATGTTCACACGCCAACACGAACAGTCGTTTTGACTGTTGATATATGGATATGGTTAAAAAAAATTAGGTAAAAATTATAACTGCCTTATTCAGAAAAAATAATTTTGGTTTACAAATGGTTTACACAACAAATTTTGTATGAAAATTTGTTTGTTAAACGTTTTTTAAACTTAAATTATTTTTTTCTGAAAAAGGCCTTAAATAATTAATTTTATGTGAATTGAATTCTTTTTATTATTTAGCTGGTGAACATAAAATTCACGAAACGTCGGGAAAAATATGTAATAAAAATTGAGTTTTTATTGACATAAAACAATATAGGCCTCACCAGCTAAATAATAAAAAGAATTCAATTCACAACAAATTTGATTTGGCCGAAAATTAAAAAAACAACATAATTTTATGTTTAATTTTATTCTAATTTTTCAATTTTAAACACAAATCTTTTTTTTTTTTTTTTGTTAACAAAAACATACCTACATATCGTCACCTTAAATGCAAACAGACGTAACTACACAAAAATTCGAAATCGAGTTTTTGATTAATTATAGTTCATTTTATCAAACTACATGTTCACGCAAACATAAATTACGATTTTATTAAAGAAATTCAAACGGACGTAATTACGATTGCATCTATTTTTTATTCCAAGGAACGTAACTAACATAAAAGCTTAAAGATACATAAAATGGCAATAAATATTTAAAAAGATATAAGCATCCATACTACAAGTAAATTTCGAAGAAAATTTTCAAGAATACTTTATTATTATTTGATTTTGTAACGTTTTTTTTGTTTCTCCTGTAAAAAATATAAAAGTTTAGTTACATACGTTTGCATTTAAGGTGACGATATGTACATACTCGTTTGTATATAATAATTTTGTTTTAATACCTGTTCAGATAAATTAGCGATAATTTGTTATCAAAAAATTCAGTAAGATACAGAATGGAACAAAATGGTTCACTCACAAAATTTTGTATATTTCAATCAATATTCGAGCTCGAATCGTGATATTTTTTGTCCGTGTTATCATGCTATTAGGAATGCTGAATTTCATTTTTCAATACATATCGCTCATTTGTTCATTATTATAACTCAAATAAGACTAATTTTGAACAAAATGTGTTAAGTTCTCAATTTACATTAATAAAGCTTTCTTCTATCAAGAGGTGAGCTTGCACGCCATTGCGTGAATTTTTTACACAAGATGAAATATGAATTGCCGGGGCATTCTGTATTATTAACTGAATAAATTAATTTTTTGAGTTATGACGTTATTATATTAATAGAGCGATATGTACTTATGTATTTTCAATAGAAGACAACTAATATGTTAAATTTTATCGAGTTTGTTGACAATTTGGTAATAAATTTTTTCAACGATAGTATCGCTATCGAGAAAAAACTATCGATAGTCTAATAAAAACAAAACCATCGATACATCGATAGTACTATCGATAGTTTGCCAGCTCTACCACGTGCATCCCAAGAAAAAACTGTCGCCATGACTTTATTGGCTGGGCTACCCATCTTCGTCTTCTTGGGCGCCGCTGTCTTGGCTTCTCTTTGGTCGCTAGGGTGTTGTGTCAGATGTACTTTTCGTTGATATTTCGTAGGCAAAACTCGTCTACATTTTCTGTTAAACAACGCCAAACACTCCTGCAAAATTGTCACACGATTGCGTTCTTTGTCGACTATTTTTGTTACTCTCTGACTGAGACTTCCACTAGGAGTTCAGAATGTTCGGCATATTCCATGCTTGTACGACCACAAGGAAGAGTCTCCATATTACGAGTATTTATCCAGCCTAGAGAGTTGGTCGAGTGATTGTTTTTTTTTTACAGAAAATGATGCTTAATAAGCATTAAAAATAAAAACTATTCCATTTTCTTCTAAAATCAGGCGGTAGTCTGCTATCAATGCCGCGTCAAACATAAATTTAATTACGCAGTTTGTTCAATTTTTGATAAGAGTCAACTCACCCCTAAAAGGCGAGAAATTCAAAAAGTACTCGAATTATGACACACCCACACACCTACATATGTACTATGTTTTTAAAAATTATCAACTTATATCTGAAAACTTAGGGATATTTCAAACAAAAAATAACAAACTCCAACTACTGTCACTTGTGCGATTTAAGTAAAAATTATTTTTTTCTCTTTTGAGCTCTTTTCCACAATAGTATTCAACTTGTTACATACAATAAAACAGTTTTGAATAACTTTCAAAAAATATATAACAAAATTTGCCTCATATTGTGCTATAGTTATTTGCCATAAATATTAATTATTATTTTTTTTAAATCTCTTATATAATCCTTTTACAAAATTTTATATAATCTATTATTAATTTGTTGTACTAATATGAAACCTTTCTGTTTTACTTTGTTTGCTTTTAAACAAATCAAATTCTGCGTATAATATTTCGCTGAAACCAGTTCGGGCATAGAGGGCAATCCAACTGTATTTTATCGCTTAATGCCTGGGTCAACGGCTCAAACGAATAAATTTCATACATTTTATCTGCAACAGCGACCGGATAATGGTGATACGTGGGCTGACATAAAAGTCAATCATCCGCTGGACTATGAAAGTATAAAAGAGTACAATTTAACTATACGTGTTGAGGTAAGTGAAAAAGTCTCAATAATAATTAAACATATCGCTCATTTACTTTAAAAATGTCATAACTTGAAAAAGTAATTTTACAGATAATGAGTTAAATCAATTCAAATTACATATAATCAAATCAAAGTATAATATATATTTTTCTCTAAATTTAAATGATTTTTTTTGTTATTAACCATTAGAAGAATTTTCTAAACTTATAACGTTGCTGAAGCAATTGAGCGATACATACGTATACTAAAATTAAAACTGGTAAAGTTCAGATGTGACAAATATTCTCATTAAAATAAAACTTAATTAATCTTTAAAATTTTATTTGTATGAGACGGCTAGACCAATAATAAATACTAGTCAGCGAAAATTTTAAATAGGCTATGTGTAACAATGTGTTAAAAGGGTACTGAGTACAGATTTATCTTATTTTTGAAGGTTTTACAGATTTTAAAATGACCAAAAAAAGTTCTTCTCAGGCCTAATAAATCAGTCAAAGTTTAAATGCTGGTTTAGTTAAATTAAAGTCAAATTTATTTGTAGTTTAAACTAAACAGGAGTAAATCAGTGGACTATACTTTATGTGTAGTTACAAAAAAATTATTGTAGCAGCACTACAATAAATGTCAAAAACCAGGTGTTTTGTAGCAGGCTATCAATTATTTGCACAATCAAAAAGGCAAAAAAGTTAAGAAAATTTCAATTATATGTCGCCAAGTTGTACCAAGAAAGGATGTATGTGCTTGGCAAACTAGAAGAGTATAAAAGAATACTAGAGTGTAAGAAAACAGGTCGAACAAGATGTGAAGAAAAAGTGGAGGCTTGGAAAAAAGTTGAAAGCTTTTTCAATGAAAAACATATGGTCTAGAAGTAACAAAACCATATGGCCTGTATTGGTAGTTTAAATGCTCAATTTTATGCGTTTACAGATGGTTTAAATTAAAGGGTTGCATTTGTATACTCGTTTGTATAGCCAAAACAAATATACCATGGTATGTACCATATGATTGTAGTGTGAGCGACAGAACTAGTATAAGAGTTATTGTGTGTGCGTGCTTTTCCAAATTAAAATACAATTGAAAACAAATAACAATTGCTTATTGTATTGCTGCTGAGCAACTGTTTGATCTGTTTTTGCTCAAAAAATACATATTGTAATACAAATATATGAAAAAATCACTATTGAAACGAATACATGATGCGCAGATGTATGTGCGGACGTTCGTTATGTTATTTTGTGGCGCAGCCAAAGTATAGAGAGAGAAAGAGACAATTTTGCTCTGAGAGTAATTACAAATGCATGTGTTTCATGTACTTCTATCATTTACTTACAAATTTATGTGCAATTTTGCTTTCATTCATTCATTCATCAGCCAATTACATTTTTATCTCAACACATCATAAGGCACTTATGGTAAAAGCAGTTTTATGTATCTTATTTGCTTTAGAAAAAAAAATTAATGTGTTGTTTTCATTTGCTCATTGCCCAACCATACAATAATTGCTTAAAAAATCAACATTTACAACTAGTAACAGAAAACGATAAATAACATATTTGTTCATACCAGAACTAAAAAACAGGCAAAACTAGTGCAAACAAATGTATCTGTGCAATGCTATAGCTTAAATACTGTATTCATTTATAGGTTTGCTAGTTTAAACACATTTTAAACCAAAAATGGAGATTAACTTGCACTGATTTATTAGCTCTTAGGCTCTTATTATGAGCAATTTTCGAACTTCGACTGTAGTCGAAAGTACTGATCCAAAGGCATTTTCTTTTGGTATTATGACGAACATTATTCGACAAAGAATGTCCTTATTGTGAACATCACTCAAATTGATTTTTAAAATTTGCAACAATTCGACCTAAAAATAAAAAACAATCGTTTGTAATAATTTTTTATACTAAAATACTTCATCGAAAGCTAAATTCTGTTCGATAGAAAATTCGTTGCTCAACGAAATTTTCGATGCTCATATAATGAATTGAACATTCGTTTTTCGATGTTCGATAATCAGCGTATCTGAACTGAACTCAGTTTAGTTGCCTGAAAATCAATCCATCTCACACATTGGTGTTGCATTTAAAAAATTAAACAGTGCTTGAGTTTGTTGTTGTACTGTGTCATTACATTTTCAAATAAATATAGGGCCTAATTTTGTAAAACGCAACGCTTGGCGTTGATAAATTTTGTGTGTATTTTGTTCTTGTAATTTAAATTTTTTCCATATAAAATTTGACAACGCTTGGAGTTGCGTTTTAAAAAATTAGGCCCATAATTTTTGATTCAGAGATATTCGCCGATAACATGGGAGGTTTGATAACAATAATTGAGTAGATGGTTTTGTTACCAGTCACGAGTCTCACATAAACGTCAACAAATTACAAATAAATGAGTTGAGAAAGAGCCAATAAATAAAAAATTATAATAAGATAAAAAAACATATCCCATAAGGAATTACAAGAAAATGTGATCTGCGATGAAGCCTCCTAGGTCACTGTTTGAATAACGTAAATTATAACAGCCTCATTTATAAAACTTATTAAGGATTTTGTGTGAAAATCTCTCTTAAAAACCCCTTTATAAAGCCTTAATAATTTCTATAAATAAGGCTGCAAACATATATTATTATGTTATGTCTCTCGTAGAAGTAAAGCTATCAAATTTTGAAAATTAGTCAGGTGCATTTATTGAATTAAGTATAAAAAGTATCAGGCTTTAAATCAAGTAATTTTGTTTTACATATGCATATGCAGGAGCAAATAAAATTAAATAATACATATATAATTTGTCTACATCACTTAACAATGTGATATGTTAGGAAAAACACAGCCTATTTTCTGGGTTATGTGTATAGTAGGGTGATCGATTATTCGACTTTTTCCATAAACCGGTTTTCGAATAGTTCTAATATTTAAAATTATGAAAAACCCGGTTTTTACAATTCAGAAAAAACCGGTCGACCGGTTTTTTTAAATAAGAAAATTATTGAGTTAAAAATTTATGTTAATACTATAAAACAATAAAAAAAAATAAAGGAAAAACATAAAAATTAACTTCATATACTTATACACAGAGAAAACAGATAAGTTGTGACAACCGAATTTGTTGCCAATTGAATTTTGGCGGTTGCTATCATAGAATTCTGCTATAGCGACTGAAATTTTCTTGTGGTACCACTATATTTTAATTATAACCCTCAACCCAATAGTTGCAGCAACAGAGAAAATTGCTTGACAGTATTTAATTTGAAATAAATGTTATTCTTGCTATCGAAAATTTGGTTAATATAATTAAAACAATATCATAATTGGTACCTGAAAAAGAAAAATTGGCCTTCCTTGTTGATATAAAAATAAACAATAAACGCAAATAAAAATACACAATTTAAGAAATTTATTATTTGACATATTGTCATAAGTTTATTTTAATTGAAATTTATTTCCTAATGGTGAAGCATGTCTATACATTTCTTCAACCACACATTTTGAAAAGCCACAAACCTGTTATCTTATGCACAGACTTTCAAAAACCATTTGAGAATTCGCAAATCATAATATCTTTGAAAGTCACAAAAGTTAATTTTTTAATTTGCTGCTATAAACAATGATAGTAAACACAACCTCTAGTTAGTTGCAGCAACTGATTGAAAGTTTTTATTTTAATTTTAATATAGAACGACAATTTTTTAGTTGCTAATACCAAAAGTTGGTAGTAAAATCCAATTCGTAATGTTTTATTCGGTTGGGTTAACCAATCGTTAATTAGTCATGACAAAAGCATACGCTCGGTTGATGCAATCAATTTAAGAATTGTCACAATCATATTTTTATAACAATTATGCCCTTATGTGAATGAACGTGTATTGTTTTTTTGGATTAACAGAAAATTAATAGCGTGAACTGAAATATAGTTAATGCAAATGATATTTTATTGGACTAACCGTTTTCCAACCAATCTTTTTTCTGGGTGTACATAGTACATACAGTACATATTTATAATCTCCCTTATTGTGGGTAGCGTATTTCAAATACGACTTCGACTGTTTGGTAATAGATCAAAGAAAAACTGTTGAAGTCTTCTTTAATCTATTAACAAAAAGTCGTACACTCAGGGAAAATCTGCAACTAAAAAATAAGAACGCGTCACATTAATTCAATAATTTTCCATTTAATAGAAAATGTATGTTGAGATACTTAAGCTGGATTCACCCATTGTTTACGAACAAAATTTTTGTCCAGACAAAAATTTTTTTCCTGCAGCACGATGCATCCATTTCGAACATTTTGTCTAGAAAATCAAAGCTACTATATGAAATACATAAGTGTGTAAACGATGCGTATTAATTTTACAAGTGGCAGCACATCGGCAAATGATTACAATTTGCTGTGTCTTTTTAATTGTTCAATGCAATTCTTTAGTTCAACTCCATATTTATATGTTTTATTTTACAATTTTGCTTTATTTCTATTGTAATTAATACAAGTATATTCTATGTTTTTATTATTCATATAACATGATGTGGCAGCTCAGTTCAACTTTGGCTGAAAAATTAAAATACTTGGCAGCTTAGTTCGATTTTGTCCGGACAAAATATAAAATTAAGCCAATTCAAACCAGTGATGGGAAAGTTGGTACGATCGTACTTTTTTTGATACTATTTGACATGAAAAAGTACCGTAGTACTCCCCCAGCGCATTTGATACTCTCACGGTCTACTTAGAAATGCAGTCAGAAGACGCGCATTTGCATATATTTTTGTCAAGAATTAAATTTCTTTTTCGACAAATGGCATGAAACTTTATTAATAAAGATATTTTAACAAATGATATTTTCTGCGGCACAGCAGTTGATCTATATAGATATAAACAGAAATCATGTTGAAACATCTGTTTTAAATCAGTTTAAAGAAAATTGCAGTTTTATATTAAATGCTGTCAAGTTCTAAGTGGACTTTTACCATGAAATGTTAGTTTGGATTAATAAGATTTCTCCTGAAAATGTTTTATCTGGTAAAACCAACAGCATTATACCACTTTTAATTAAAATGTCTCCCAGCGAAAGGCTAAATTTTGAAAATATTAACAACCAATATAGATCATTGGCTAATATGGAAGAACTGAAACCATTAACAAAATAATATATGCAGTTTCTGGTCTAGAGTGTCTAAAACTAAAAACGCATATCATGATTCCTGATATATCGAAAGCAGCTTACGGAATTTTGTCTATACCTCACTTCTCTGCGAATGTCGGAAGAATTTTTTCTTATCAAAATCTCAAACAAAACAAAGGAACAGGCTTTATGTTCCGACAGTATCAAGTCTTAAGGCGGTGTCAGATGCAACTGCAACGCTTTGCATGACGTTTCTAACTTTGGGGAAAAAGCATGACGCAAAATGTGTATGACACAATGAAAACTTTGACAACACTCACTGTTTGTTTCACTATTCGGTTTTATGTATAAAACACAACACAATTCAATTACTCTGATGCCACGAACTCGTTTTTTATGTAAATTTACCGACATTTTAATAAAAATTCCATATTTACATGCGAGTTTGGTCAAACAAATTAAAAATAGTATACCAACTGATTGTCAAAGCATATAAAAAGTTGAGAGTTGCCTAAAGGCCATGTCAGATAAAACTTTTGCTTCGCGTTTTGTTGAAGATTCACTTTGACATCCAAGATGAAATGTTTGGTTATGGTTATGGCATTATGGCTATGTCACATCTAATTTAAGCTTTATCCAGGCCTAAAATTTATATAAGTCTAAAAACTCGTTTGCTTTAACTTTAATATTTTTACCTATGAAAATCAGTGATGAGAAATGTGGCGCAATTGTGCCATTTTTGGCACTATTGGATGTTAGATGGCACAGGCACTTTTTTGTCCATTCGAGCCATAACCGCAAAAAAAAAACTTTAAGCGGCATACATATATTTTTAACTTAATTTTTTAACGAAAATAAATTATCTGCGATCGTAACTAAACGATTTTCATCAAAAAATTAAGCTCGAGAATTATGTTGCTTAAGCTCTTTGGCGGTTATGGCTCGTATTAATATGGAAACTTTTCTTATTCCAATAATAAGTAAACAGATCACAGGTATTTGTATCTCTTGTAAATAAGTACAAAGAATTTATAAATTATACATATACATACATATGTACATATAAGTCTTTTTGTAAACAACTAATTTTGGAAATTATTAAATTAATTATTATTGAAGCATTTTAAATTAAATAAAAAGTGGTTTGCACTATTCAAGTGATTTTGGTAATATTTAGAAACAGATTCGGCACGAAATCAAGATTTCCAATTCCCATCTCTGATGAATATACGTATATGCTATGTGCTCCTTATTTTATTTGTAAATTGGGTATCACACACGGGAGTAATTTTTATGCGGGCACAACTTTTATGTTTAGAACATACGAGACTAATTAATCTGGCATAAAAATGTATACATACACACAGCTTTGTGTGTATGGGTGTTTTTTGTATTATTTTAACATTTGCTGTTTTTTAAGTTGTGTATGTATAGGTTTTGTACCGATGATGCGGTATTGTGACTGGTTCAAAAATTATGCCAAACACAATACCACTCTCTTTGCCTCTCTCACCTACAAACTTCCATGTTATGCCAGCACAATTGTTCTCGTGTGTGATAGCTGAATGAATATATGAATATAATTTTTTGCTAATCAAATTTAAATAAAAAAAAAAATAGTTTTTGGTACTCTCGGGACCAAAAAAGTACTCAAAAAAAAAATTTTATTGATACCGAAATGCAAATCTCATTTCCCATCACTGATTCAAACTGGGAATTGTTCGTAAAAAATATTTTCTCTCTCTCAAGAAGAGAGAAGTCAAGCTACATATAACAAAAATTTTGTTCGGAAACAATGGGTGAATTCAGCTTTAAAAATAAATAAAATTAAAAAATTAATACTGTAAATTAATATATTTCCATATTGAAATAAAAAATTTCAACATGACTAGAAGACTTTCGTTTTTGTTTTTTTTATTAATTCAATATGGTTTTTATTGATTTTAAGTTTTTTCTCTGGGTGTATTCAAATTTGAAATACGCCAACCACGATAAAGGCCGGGGCACAATGAATCCGTCATACGTTAAACTTAGCCCTTTTCAACTGACAGCTAAGTTGAAATACATGGTTTCTTATGAGGGCTGTTACATTCAGTACGTGTCCGTCAACGCAGAGTACAAAAACTGGTAAACTTTTAACTTTTTGCATACGTTGAGTAGTTTGACAGATATTGTTTGGTTTTTTTTGGTATGTTCGGATTCAGTTTTTTGTGTTTTGTGGCAGCAAAAATAAAATTAAACAAAAGAAATAAACGAAATAAATACAAAAAGGTGAATTTAATAAATAAAATAGAGAATCAACCTATTGAAGCTGTTCAAATGCTTCCGTCAATAAAGTACTCATTGTGCCAACCTTCTCCGTCGTTGCGTTAATAGGTGCGTTTGAGTACTTTTCCAGTATAATCCAGTAACTGATTAAATACTGAGTAATTTAAAGAAATTACTCTCAATAAAAAAGTTTGCATCTAAAAGTACGCGAACGGAAAAATTCTAAAATCCAGTAAAATATATACAACAGCTGATTACCAATTTTGGCGCTAAAAAAATTATACATATGAAATACACGATAGAATATTTGGTTTAATAACAAAAGTAATACATATGGAGATATGTTTTATTTAAATTTATTTGGGCGGTCCACGATGTCGACAAGAAACTTTCTATAGCTTACTTACATATATTGAAAACAAAAATAAACTTTCTTATATTTTGTTTTAAATATAAGTAAGCGATAGAAACTTTCTTGTCGACATCGCGGGTCAGGCCGTTAAAGTTTCCAAGCTTTTTACCCTGAAGGTGAGAAGTTATTAGGATGATATATTCAAGACAACGAAAAACTGGGAAAGAACTTAAAACAAGTATGTACACAAAGCAAATTAAAATAAACCGTCGACCTGACGATATGTATAAACAAAAATTTCAATATAATAATCTATTAACTTTATTCACGTTTAAAAACAATCGGTTATGTTCTGAATTCCATGTGAAATTAAATCGTTCGGAAATGCAATAGCATTGTTATTTAAATACATACATACATACATATGTGCATACATACATATTTCCAAATATTCTATGGAAATTCCGCACGTTTTAATTTCACGTGGAATACATAACATACCCGAATATTTTTGTAGCATCAAACTTAAATAAATGTTATAATGCTTATAACTTAATACATTTGTTTTTTTGTTATTTTAAAAATTTCATCAAAAACTAAACATTTATGTTTCCCTTTACTTTTGTTTGTTTATATTTAAAAACATATGGTTTCGTTTTACTGGATTTTACTGGAAAAAATTTGTCCAGTAAAAACTTGCATTTACTCAGTAAATGAACTGTAATTTTTCTCTCTCAATTCGACCTCTCACTTACTGGATTTTGTGTACTCGAACGCAATCCAGTAAAAAATGTTACACTGGCACTTAATGTCAGTTGAAAAAAGGCTTAGTTTAACGTATGACGGATTCATTGTGCCCCGGCCTTAAGGCAGAATATATACAAATCGCCTCTGATACCACCTCATTAAATAATTTCGCATAAATTTCATGTTTCAGTGTATGTTGCCATGCTCAAAAAGCTCTTAGAACTTTTACACTAAAAAAAAATACTAAGAAAAATCAACTTTCTGTTGATCTAAGTTTTACCATAGTAAAAACTAATTTTAATGCAAAATGTACAAATCAAAAAGTATTCGACTCAGCCGGTTTTTAAATTGTAAAAAAACCGAACTATTCGACATTCGAAAAATCAACATTTTGAAAAAACCGACAACCGTATTGGGAAAAAAACCGGGTTTTAAAACCGGTTATAAAACCGAGTCGATCACCCTAGTGTATAGCCTTAAACTATCCTACACCATTTACGAGCATGTATTTGTTAGGCTCATTGCGGTAATAGCAGTAAATTTCTTGTTATTACGCAAATATTCATAAAGTTTTTCCAGCTAATGAATTATTTATTTTGTGTGAAGATTTTTTTTTCATATTCTTGTTTAAATACACGAGTGTTTGAACTAATTTTTATTAAATAAAATCCTTGTATGGTATTTCACAAAAATGTTTATTTTAAATTACACAAACACATTATTTTAAAATCATTATAATCAAAATGAACATGTAATTAAATGCGTACGTGGTTTTGAAACATTTACCCAACAAACACAACCGAAGTGTTGCGAAGTGATTTTTCTTGGTGGCTAAATTATATAATTCTGTTTCATTTTTTACGTGACAAATTCGCAATACTTAAGTGACATGAGGTATTTTGCAAGTACTAATACATATTAAACAATTGGAATGCTGTTTTCTTAATGAACTTTTTCATCACAAATTCGCACATATATCTTAAACTACACGAATTTCAACTAAAAGGTATTGAATAGATTTTGTGCCGCTGGCATATACCTTAGACTCTATTCTATAATTCGAAACAAGAGATTTCGAATTGTAATGTTAATAGCATACAAACTCGAAAACATTTTCTTTCATTTCGAACTACAGAGAAGATCCCCTGATCTTTCTTGTAGCCACAAAAACAGTCTAATTGTTAAATCCAAAGAGCTCGGTGGATTATTGTCATCGCCTCACAGTGTTCGTTTTAAGAATTTAGGACGACAAAAATCATAAATTTTTAAATAATTAAGATACGAGTCCAAATTTTTTGTATTTTCATATTAAATTTGTTCATATTAAATTTATTTATATATATTGGGAATTCACAAAATATGTACTTTAAACTTATTTACACACATATATTACCCTACGTCTATACCTGATATATTTTTATCATGACAAAAGTCAAACTTTATATTGAAAAATAATTTATTTTATGTGAGCTGTTTTTCCTATATGGAATTTGTCATGATAAAATTATATCTGGTATAGACGTAGGATTACAATAATAAAAGTAAAAGAAATTTCATAAATTAACAATAATATAAAAAAATTATTTATATATTTGTGGTATTCACAAAGTGTATACTTTAAATTTATGTTCACACATATTTTACAATAAAAAAAGTAAAAGAAATTCGATAAATTAACAATAATATAAAAAAAAGCAATGTGAGTCCGATCACAGAGGAGATGTGTAAACATCTAGAAATGAAATTTTTTTTTAAGTTGGAAGTACTTATGCCTTTAGTATCTTTTTTAAAATTAATTAATTAAAAGTATCAAAACTTTCAATATTGTAAATACATATGAATTTGTTGGTTTTTGTTTGTTTTATTAAACTTATTTGGTTAGTAAATGGGCACACTGCAGTATATGTATATGTACTGCATTCAAAATTGCAGTAAGCAATAAATTTACTGATTAACTAAAAAAATTCAATAAATTTTTACTGCTAATGAAATTTAATTTGCATTACCAGTAAAATCGTAGGGCCGTAATCATAATAAAATTGTAGCAAGTGGCAAAGTTTTTTCATTCAAATTTTGAAACTTTTGTATGAAAAACATTTAGCCACTTGGTAGAATTTCATTATGAATACGGGCATTACTGATTACTGAAAATTCAATGCACCTCATCATATAACAAATCATTTAGGCAATTTATAAAAATTGTAGAAAAAAATTTTAGCAATCAGTAAAATTTTTTTTGTTTTTACTGAAACTTTAGTGGTACTGCAGTGCTCATCTATAGTAAATGCCTTTACTTTTACTTTTTAATTTTTAATTCCTGTTGTTCATCGTTTAGTTGTTGCTGTTCTTGTTGTTGTGTACGCATTGCAATTAAAATAAATTCAGTAAAGTGCGACTTTGACTCGCGCACATTCGGTTTTGATCTTTGTTTTTGATTTAGCTTTCTTCCTTTTTTAAGTTTTTTCAGTTCAAACGATTTTTTTTCAGTTTTATCGCTTTTTTCTTGGTTTGGCGTTTTTTTTCTCTTTTTGGGTTTTTTTAATTTTCGCAATTTTTTTCATTTTGGCGAGTTTTTCATTTTGGCGATTTTTTTCTGTTTTTTGGGGTTTTTTTTTTAATTTTGGCGATTTTTTTCTGTTGGGGTTTTTTTATTTAGGCGATTTTTTCACTTTGGCGATTTTTTAAATTTGGCGATTTTTTCATATTGGCGATTTCTTTGTTGAAGGATTTTTTTCATTTTGGCGATTTTTCCGGATTTTCGCGATTTATTTTAGTCCTAGAGATTTTTTTAATTTGGTGCTTTTTTTCGATTTGGCGATTTTTTTTTGTTTTTGGCGATTTTTTTATTGTATTTGGCGACTTTATATTTTTTTGATTTTTTAGTTTTACCGTTTTTGAAAATTTCAAGAGTTTTGCTCTTACGGTTTCCAAGATACAGCAAGTTGTCAAAATTACAAAGTCAAAATTGCATTAACTGATGGAACACCCATTGATTTAAATTTTTTAAATTTAGTGTTAATTGTTGTAGTCTGTATAAGAATACACTAAATTTTAAAATTTCAAGTGTATATATGTACATACAATTGTATGTATATTACATGGGATTTTAACATTTTTCGTTGCTCGTCTTGGAACACCCTTTAGTTTTTAACTCTCATGTATTTGTTGTTGTAGTGGCGAAATGTCTACACATTGTGTCCAAATTTCAAGTCCGTAGCTCTTACGGTTTATTTTCACCTTTGGTGTACGGAAATATACAGAAAAATAACCGGCGGCGGCGCACGGTCGGCTTCGAGCCGGTCGACTTGTTTCTCTGCTTGGTATTGCTTCTTTCAAACACTTATACACTCATACATAGCTCACACCGATTTGACAATGCAAAGCAAAAGCAAAAGCAAAGAAATCTCAGCAACGAAATCTCAGCAAAGAAATCAAAGTCAAAAGATTTTTACCCCCTAGCGTATAGATGTTTACACATCAAAAATAACAATAACTTATTCTGAGTTGCTCCTCATATTGTACTTTTGAGAAAAAATTTAATGGACAGCTTGGGGCAGGAACTTTATGTAAAGCCTATAACAGCAAGGTTGAAAGATTACAGAAACGTTTATGGATGTGGTGAAACGGATGGATATCAAAAGATTTCGTCTGACAAAGTTAATTTGTTTCGAAATAATTGTAAAAAAAAAACTCACTTAGCTTAACACTTAATAAAAAACTTACCATTTATTAGAAAATAATGTGTTTTCGTGTGTAAAGCTATGTACAGACGGTTGTCAGATCTTACAATATTGCCAGTAAAATGTGCTAAAAATTTCTTACAACCGTGTGAACTGGCAATTTTTGTCAGACGTCGTTGCCAGAAAAAGCATTGTCAGTCCATTGCAAGACTAGCAACTGACAACACATTGTCAGACATCTTAAAATCGTGTGAACACATTGTAAAATTATTGCCAGATATTTGTCAGACATTTTAATATTGTCAGATGTGCGAAGTTCATGCATCTGACAATGGCGTCATTGTAAGATAATTCTTTCTATGGGCAACACTGCACACGCTTGATTTTAAAGAAAAAGTTTATAATAAAATATATGCAGACAAAATCATTGCAATTGCTTCTTTATGGTACATAATAATTTATACTTTCACTTTTTACATTTAACACAAACACAAACGATAAATATTTAACAATTTCCAACAAATGGTTTAAGTCTGGCAACGCATAACAACAGATCGAACAATTTGTGCATATGACAACCGTGTGAACTGACAATTTTTCTACTGACGATTTTGTCAGATGAATTTATTGTCATACAACCGTCCAGCAATAAATTGTAAGATTTTCTGACATCCGTGTGAACTGACAAGAAATATTGTGCTGGCCAGTACATTGTCAGCACATTGCCAGATCTGACAATATTGTAAGATCTGACAATCGTCTGTACATAGCTTTAGTTAAACAGAAGTCAAAGTTACAATTGACTAAAAAAAAAAATTAATATCGCATATACAACGCTTTCTATTTACTTTTGAAATTGCATAAAATACCCATAGTATTTTTGTGTTTTTCTTTTTTTCTTTTAACATGTCATTTCGAGTACCGTTATAAGCATACTAACTGAAAGATATACAAAAATCATATAGTTTTAAGCTAGTTTTGGGTCTTCGCTTGTAAATAGTGTGGTCAATTTAAATTTTTAATTAACTTGATTTTTTTATTTATGTCGTACTATTTTCTGAAATCGAACATTGTGCGCCTCTTTGAAAAATCATATAGGAGGAAACTTTTGATGCAAATTACAAATGGTATCATTACTTGTTTGGCACGTAGTATCGTCTTGTTGAAAATAAACTTTGCATCAATATATTCCTATTTCAACCAAACCAAATCAAATATTGACGATAAATCAATATTCCTGAATTTTGTTCTATACTATTGGCTGCAACAGCAAGCATTATTCTCAGTTGTTTGACAGCGACGTGCACAAGTTCCATTTTTCATATCAATACCCTGCGCCAGCAGCTCAAATTTTTGCACCAATTTCACAATTTCTGGCTGAGAAGGTGCTTCATATGCAAGCAATATGATTGATTAAATCAGCATCGTAATGCAAACAAATGTGGATAACAAAGCAAAAGATATTTCAGAAAACAACCTTGTCATCATTTGTTCTAATTACTTTATTATTATAAATAATTATCAGGATCTAAATAAGGATCAAATTCTTTCTTTGTACAATATGTGCTTTTGGAATGAAAATCTTTTTTACTTTGTGTTGAATATCTGCAGGATTTTATAGGATTTCGCAAAAGAAAGTTTACATATAGTGAATTTATTCTAAAAGAAGTCGGTTTTCAAGGAAACACTCTTAAATACTTATTTAAATGCAAAGTTTGTAAATTTATCTCTGAAAAATAATAAAGGGTTATCCATGAAACCACTTAAGGTGTCAAACCCGCCGGTCCTGCTGTGCTGTCAGCTGTTAAATAACTGTCATCTAAAGTGTCATTTATTTAGTGAAAGGTTTTTATTTTCTACCATGTATTGTTTAACGAACGAAGAACGTGAAAAATATTTAGAACTTACATAAAAGCATTATTGGCCGTCATAATTGACCTTCTGCGCAAGGAATTGTCAAGATTATAAAAAAGATACTGGAAGCGTCGGCAGAAAATATTACCTTTATTCCAGTTGTCAATATCGACTTCACGTCAATAAAATACAAAAAAGTTGGGGCCTGTCTATCCGTTATGGAAAACAGCTGACTGCTTTTGATAGGCTTACGCTGTTTTCTCGACCTAAGGGAATAGAAATAGACTGTCAAGAGCAGATTTTTTTTTCTATAGCGGGTAGACAAGCCCCAATTTTTTGGTATTGTATTGACGTGACGTCGATGTTGAATATTGGAATAAGGGGGCTTACTTCTATTAGTGAAAGTGTGTCCGATAATCTGAACTTTTCGATTCCATGGCTTTCTCAGCAATCGGATCTATGCTACGACCTGTAGTTGAAGATTATAAATTGGGAGCTACATGATTTCAACAAGACGATGTCATGAGCCACAAATCACGACCAATTTTGGCATTTGTTTAATGGGTCTTTTCAAGAAAGCGAATAATCCCCTAACCTTGGAGCATTTGCAAAAATCAATTGTGCAAAAAAGTGGTCGAATGTTACAAGGACTCTAGAGGCGATCATTTAAATGACATCATATTTTGTACATAATGGCAAGGGCCAAGCATCCCAACGTAAACTCTCTCTTATGTGGAACTCATTGAATCGATGAATTAAAATTCTTATGATAGCTCGGCGTTAGACTCCGCAATAGCTGCTGTTATGTAACAAACTCTTTTTTTTTAAAGCGAGAGGAAGGTCTATTTATTAAGGTTAACTTTGGATTCTAGATATTCACTCAGGTAAAAGTCCGTATTAGATAAATCAGAACGGCGTGTAGATCTGTTAATGTATACTCTTCTGGAGACCAATTTACCAAGAAATCATGTTTATTTAAAATACTTGAGGATTCATTTAAAATTGATTGATTCACTTTTCACGTTTTTTGCCTTTCTTGATCGCTCCACACGCAAAGAAAAAATGTGGTTGAGCTAACCATAATCAAACAGCAACATACTATGATTAAATTATATGGTTGCAGTCAAATCATATTATTGTTAATAGAAAAAAAAACTTTAACAATATTATTATCTGAGTAAATTATAATATTATCTGAGTAAATTATATTATAATCTTAGTATTGTAAACATGACAACACTATTGTTAGATGTGACTAAAATATAATTGAGACTCACCATACCATGTTCTAATATTATATTTATATTGTTAAATACGACCACAGTATTATTTAATATAATAATACTATTTTGTTTTTTAATCATATATTTATTGTAGAAACAGCTGTGCGTTAAATTCGAAATAAATTAATATTGTTGAAATAAATTGTATATATATACAAATGTATACTTACACGACATACAGACATGTCTGTATAAAGAGATACACAAATGTTTATATAATTTTATTGGTCTACCGTTTTGTTTATTCTTTATTTATTTATTCATTTATTTAACACCACCCGTGCAATACCGATAGCTTACAAACGAAATACTGAACCGGTAGATGTTTCTGAAAAAGATTTTTTTAAAAACTTAACATAGTATGGTTTTGGATGACATTATATTGTCATTTACATCATATTATTTTTAAATAATAATACAAATTATGTTGTAGTCATAAATTTTTAACAAGACCATATTGTTAAACTCTAACCATATCACACTTTTTTATGGATGTGATACTGTTATTACTAAATTCAATCATTACTCTGTTTATCGTAACGAAATAAATGTTTAAAATAACAATAACTAGTTTTCGACGACCACACATTTGTTTCAGAGAACATAATATTGTTTTCTCAACCATTCTACAACCATATCTTTTCTTTGCGTGCAGTATTTATTTTTTTAATGTTTTTCATCTATTTTCGAAAGAGAGGTGTACTTGGTGCAAATGCATATTACTGCCAGCCTATCGTATTCATTTCATCATCAAGACTTTTTTAGATATCCTATATGATTTTAACAGATCCTTCCTTCCTTTTCAACTTCTGATTCCAAATATAACTACATTCCTCTATCAGCTTTAACACTTGTCGTTGAACTTTATACAACCTAACCTAACCTACATATGTACTTGGTTTGACAAACTTGCTGATAATTATCCCACATGACTAAGTTAGTATTATCTGTAAACATCATTTACTTTAATTAACTTTTTTCCCCCTCATAATGCAACTTGTAATGACTTGTGAAATATACTTGTTGTCTTCGTAGCGAATTTTTGGTTTATACAAATTCTAGTTGTTGGATACATTTGCATTAGTCACTCAGTTTTATAATTTCCGTTTCCTTTTTTTTTAAACTGACTTTGCAGCTTGTAAACTGTTAAAATAGCCACATAGTAATTTTTTTAATAAACATACGTGCGTACATCCTTAATAAAATATAAATGCTGGTTAATTGAGGAAAAAAACAAAATGTGAATGAACTTTTGTGTTCATGGATTATTTTTTCTCCTACACTTTGGCTCTCTTTTTTTTTTCTCTTTCTTTGTCTGTCTGTTTATAATGAATATTAATAGAAGTTTTTTCAAACAAGTTTGTATACCGAATTGAAAATAATTAAATGTCCTTAAAATAAAACTGCACCAAAAAATATACTTAAAACTTTAATTAGAAAATTGTTCACATATTTTATATATAACATGAAAATCTTTAAAGGACGGTGAGTTACCATAATCCGAGATTTATAGACTTTGACAATTGTGTGCAAATATTTTATACGAACAGTGTGCCTTGTCAGTATACAATAAATTTAGTGTGTAAGGGATCATTATTTTCATTACAATTTTACTCATTAGCAAATAGAAACATAGAAAAATTAATTACTATAACGAAAACTTACGTCATCATGAAACCATATCTTTGTTGTGCCTGTGTAATAATATTCAGCTTATTTGTTCATAGGTGAGATTTTATTAAGGGTAGTGTTTTATTATTGTATCTGAAAAACCCCATTACCTGTCAATTTCTGTGATGAAGTCCCTGATATCTTCTAGTTTGCCCTTCGTGATAACACTAATAGTTTCATGAAAACGGTTCCTCAGCCATTTAAACTTGTAGCGTTCCAACCTTGGATAATGGCAGATAATCCCCCTTATTATGAAATGGCGTCGTCAACGTCACATCAAGACAACGGTAAAAATTGTCACTGGTCTACTCTTCGTGGACAACAATTGACATGCTCCATTAATTTCCAATGCCTTAGAGGTTAGTAAGAGATTGTCAATAAGAGCCAATTTGTTGCCGATAAAGAGAAGACAAGCGAAAATATTTGATGTGGTCTTGATGTGACGTCGACGACGCCAGTCACAATAAGGGGGAATGTAGTCGATAGTTTTCGGTTCTTTTTCCTTCTCGCACATCTTACAGAAGTCTGGAGTTGCAGTTACTAAATGGAGGTCAATGCTCCGACAGAGCAGTGACTAGTCAATCTATACGCTCATTTCTTTTCATATCCAATACCACTTGGGCTTTACCTAAGCAAAGTTTTATTCAGATAGCTTTCAAGATTCTTTAAACCTCTTTGCTTCTCCAGGAAGGTGTGTTAACCTTGTTCAACACACAATTTCTGAGTTCCCTATAGGAATGACCCATTGCTAGTTGGAGCCATGTTTCACACATTTCCTCATCTATGGATTAGTGTTGTAAAAGTATTGAGTATTTGAGTACTGAGTACCCAATACCGGGAGTTTTTCCCGGTACTCAATACACAAAAGTAACTACTCAATACTTTCAGGGTTGCATTTTGTAGTATTCAAGTGAAAGTCTTCCTTTAAAATACATCAGAATTATACAACTCTGTGAGCTTGATACAAATAAATATGACTCTGAACCTCATGGAGTTAGTGTAACAAATACCAATTCTGTTAGGAATTATTTTGATACGAAAACAGCCGCTAAAATAAAGTACTACAAAATGCATTATTGAACTACTTCAGTCATTAACAAATACTATTGGTCAGAAAAAGTGACCCTTTAGAATAGTGGAAGGAAGGCACGTGATACAATATAAAAAGCAAGTCAGTTCCTCACAAACATAAAAAATATTTTAAATTCTTTAAATTTTGGTAAAATTTTGTTTTCACATTTCAACAATGACTAAGTAATAAAATCAATTGTTAGAAAAAAAATGTTTATTAAAAAATATTTAGAAGATAATTTAAGAGATTAATGAACTAGAAGTGTTAAGAATACGTTAAAAAATTTTTATGTACAAAAACTAATCTTCAAACTTATTTATTTTCATTTGGCATAAATTAATTTCAATATACTTGTATTTAATCTTTGTTTTTCCATATTGCATCATCAATAAAATAATATAAATAATAATTTTTAACTTCCCATATACATACATATATAAAGTATTGAGTAGTATCGAGTACCCAATTGAAAAAGTATCAAGTAGTACTGAGTATTCAAAAGTGGCCGCTTTTTACAACACTACTATGGATGACCCTATTCTTGGCAACTCATCGGCAAGTTTATTTCCTTCAACATTGTAGTGACCAGTAACCAGTGCACTATATTTGTCCATAAATAAGTTGAGGGCTCTCCTACAGTCACTGACTAGAGAGACTTTTCAGTGTCCTTCTCGTCCTTTATGAGAAGCAGGTTAATAATGACGTCCAAGGCAGCCTGAGGTCTGCTCCTCTGCACCTGCGATTCCTAACAAGGCACACCTTCCGCTCTCTTTGACTCTTCTTTCTCAATAACGCCAATTGTACTACGAAACCATGAAACCATGTACAAATCCAGTTAATCACCTTCGCTTGCAGACCTCTGCTCTTTCCCTATATTTATTTATAAATTTCAAATAGATTACGTCTGGAACGAAAGGTTTTCCAAGAAAGCTTACAAACATTTTTCATACAAATTTGCCAGAGCCTTTCCAAGCGATGTAATTTAGGAAAATATGTTTAAAATTTCCTTAACTAAGTTTAAAAATTGCAATACTAATTTTTTTTTTAACAATCAAATATTTGCTATTTACTTTGCAAAAAAGAATTGCACAAAGTAGCAAATTTATTTTAATTGTTCAGAAAACATTGATGGTTAAAATAATATTTATAATTTTTTTTTAACAAAAGCAAATGTTTATTAAATTAATAAATGCGAATAACAACAGCTCGTAAAAAAAATAAAAAATAACGATGTAGTTTATGATAAAAAGCTGTTGTGTGATGTTATTTTACCAATAAATTTATTCACTAATAATTTGTTTAACACACGTTATATAATTTTTTTTTTAAGTTTTAATAAAAACAAAAATTTCTTTAAAATGGTAATAAATAAATTAATCAGTCTCGTATATGACAAAAGGAAATAATAGGGAAAAAATTTATACATAATTTCATTTTATATTCATATTTAATGTAAAACATTTTGTTTGTTTATTATTTTTTAGTTGATACTGAAAAAATTTAAAGTACATATACAAAAATACATATGTGAATAAAAAACTGATAAAATTATTATAAGTTTTTTTTTTTTTTTTTGCTTTTCGACTACTTGTAATGGCCACAATATTCACACCGAACGTTTACTGTTCGTTTGCCATGGATTGATATAAATTAAAAATTTTTATAAAATATTAAGCAAAGCATAATAATATGGGTTTTTGTTTTTTTTTATGTATTTGTTTGCTGTATATGCAGGCTGTCTGAAATTTGGAATAATGTTCATTTTTAAAAACAAATATCTAAAAATATTGCAATCTATTATTTGGAGAGGAAATACATATGTATATATTTATAACAACATCAGGTGTTTCTGTTTGTTAATATATGAGAGAGTCAATTTCATATAAATATGGTTCAGTATTCCATTATGAAATATTAATAAAAGCTTTAAGCTATAAACATAAGTTTTAGATTTTTATTAGTACTGCCTTCGTTTCTTTTTGGGTTTTTACGATAAAACTAGACTTTTTTTTTAAACATGGTTATGGCAAAAACTTCATTATAAATTCTCTTTTAAATATAATTAATAAAATTGTTAATGATTGTCTATGCATTTAAGGTAAACAATAATTACACTGCTCACACTGAAGGTATTATAAAAATAAATAAATTTTCATAGGGTTCACTTTTGTATTGTGTGCCTAACTCTAACTCTAACTCTCTAACTCTGATCTTGTTTCAGTGTTAATTAAAATTATTTACCTCTTCGCTATGCCACAGCAATAACTATCATTATCATTAGTACACAATTAAGGATCATCTCATTCAAAATACTACAATGTGGATACTTAAAAAATATTGCTTTTATGCAAGTCTGTGGTACATATTCACAGTCAAAAATAAAGTATACTTTAAGAAAGCCAAAGTAACATTTTTAAAAGTAGATTCTGACTCATTTCTAGACAACCTAGTCTTATAGTGTTTTCACACTGAAAGTTCGAACCTGGTTTTAACGTTAAAACCATAAACAGCTGATTTTGCTTTCACACTGCAAGTTTGTTAAATTCAGATTTTAACTCACAGGCTGTTTAATAACTTTGCTCAAAGTAAAATAAATCTCCTGTCGAAATGCGTGTATTTGTTGTTGCATTTCTTCTGCTTTTTATTAACACTTGTTGGACATACTGTTCAACTCTTTTTGTTTGTATGAAAAACTGAGATATTTCACAATGCGCTGGAATGGAAATGGAAATTATTTTATATTTTGCAAATAAAATTATTTTAAATTATTTAACTTCTTATACAGAATGAAGAAGTGCTTGGAAATATTGTTATTAATATAAAAATGCATAAATACATTATAAGATAAACCTTTTTTATAGGCAGGTGAATGTTAGCCATATTGTCTATTTTCACTTTCCACAGTTCAATTTAAAATATTTTCGTTGTTTTCCTTCCAAAAAATCTTTTGTTTCCATAATTTTTTGATTATTGTTGTATGGTAAAACCAGGTTTTAACAGTTGGTTTTAACGTTAAAACCAACTTTTATTAAAACCATGTCAGTGTGAAAACACTATTAAAGTAAATAGTAAATTTAAAGCGAGCTGAACTTATGTCTAAATCATTTGACAACACCATCAAAACAATATAGTACATATTAGAGGCCTGCGTAAACACTCTTGAAACGTAAATACGACTTATTTTTTAAATGTATTCTCGTGACATGTATTAAACTACAATAACAATAAAAGCTGTCATTCAATAGTCGAAGCTGAATGGATGCATTGGTGTTCGTGTATATGAGTGTTAATAAGCCATGTCTGTCGCGAAGACTTCTTGTTTGTAACAAACAATAAAAAGAAGTAGTGTTGATGCGTGTATGTTTGTTATTTTGCATATTGTACGTTTGGGTGTGTGTCTGTGTGTGTATAAGATGTAGATGGTAAGCTTGTGTTTAAGGATGGTGTTTTAAAGCAAGCGCTTACAACTATTGTCAATGCATGTGTACGTGTCGTTACAAGTCTCCTAATATATACTATGTAGTTTCAAAATATATAACATATAGGTGTATACAACCTCACTTAGCGTAGCGTACATATTATCTTATAGTAAAACAACAGCATGTTTTTCATTAGAGTTAACCTCTGAGATTGTTTATTAATAGTAAGTCAAGATACAATTCTCACTTAATTGATAATTGAACAATCATAAAAGAACCAGTTTGGTACTGAACAAACAGGCATTAACCGATGTCGATTCGTGCTTCGTTGTACATATACAAGTAGTTCGTAGTAATAATACAGTAGTTTGCCGATTATAAGATCTCCCGAATACATCTTATAATCGTACTAACAGTAGCTAAAAGTAGCCGATCTCAAGATCTCCCGAATACATCTTGACTTCGTTGTGCCGTAGTTTGCCGATTGTAAGATCTCCCGAATACATCTTATAATCGTACTAACAGTAGTTAAAAGTAGCCGATCTCAAGATCTCCCGAATACATCTTGACTTCGTTGTGCCGTAGTTTACCGATTGTAAGATCTCCCGAATACATCTTATAATCGTACTATTAATAATTAAAAATAGCCCATCTCAAGATCTCCCGAATACATCTTGACTTCGTTGTGCCGTAGTTTACCGATTGTAAGATCTCCCGAATACATCTTATAATCGTACTATTAATAATTAAAAATAGCCGATCTCAAGATTCCCCGAATACATCTCGAGTTCGTATTCAATTAACTATTTACACGAATTCTAATATCTCTGCTTTTCTTTACCAGAGAACCCGAAGTATAGGAAAACATCGAGTGCTGAACTGGTTAACATCGCCTTACCGCTGCTGCAGTGATATCGCCGGCCGAATCTCGGAGGAATTCGTAAATTTAAGTTTATTACAAATAGTAGAAGTTTATTTAAAGTAGCACCAAGATTTCGTTAAATAAATAACCGTTCCATATATCTTCAACACCTAAAAGATAC
Organism: Tachina grossa; assembly: GCA_949987645.1. Lineage (NCBI taxonomy): Eukaryota > Metazoa > Arthropoda > Insecta > Diptera > Tachinidae > Tachina > Tachina grossa. The sequence goes on along the minus strand of OX465275.1, from coordinate 54,610,538 downwards.
ACATATTTTATTTCAAAGGAAGTCGACCTTTGGTAAGAACCCTGGCAGACTGAGTCATACCTCGGATGGGAAAATAAACGACATTACAATGTGCGCAGAAAAATAAAAGATCATACAAACAACGTGTGTGTGTATGTCTATACGCGCCCTGAAGGAAATGTCGATGGTGAAAATGTACTAAGTCGCTTTTGACTTTGTCACCAGTACTACTCTACAATTATTCCCCATATAATACTTTGTGCTATAGACATTTAGCATGTGCTTGTCATTGAAATTCTACTAGTAATACTAAAACAATTGACTAGATAGTGAATTCTTAGTTCTTATGGGAACATGGAGACATACCAACCAGAAATTTACTGGTACATTTCTATACCTTAATTTATGTATATTGACAAGTTGTTGCAAAATCCACCAGAAATACACCACATCTGTTTTCTCTCTTTATTTTATACTGACGAATAAAAGAGAAATTGTAGACAATGTAACTGCTACTAGAGTTTTAGTGTTGACATAGAGACACTTGGCCCCAGTCTGACTGCAGGGCGTCTATGCTTATAAAGAAGCAAGCATCATAAATTTTTCCGTCACGAAGTATTTCCTTCTTTACTCCTATACCTGCAATGACTGAAACAAATGTCTTGCCAACAGTGTTACTTAGCGTTTGTTTTAGAAGAATTCGCTGTAGTGAAGCATTTGAAAAATCCCTCATGTCTTAAAAGTTCTTGAAAGTAGTCTTTTGAAGGAGTGTAGTGCATATGTACATATCGTTGGTCAAGTAGAAAAGCCCTTACTCACATAATTATAACTTTACAGGAGAAGGTAAAAACATAATATAAACTAAAATATTCAAAATGTACATACATATTTATGAGCATAAATACATATATACGAGGGTGGGTCATTAACTCAATTATTTTTCAATATAGTCTCCGTTGAGTTCTATGCACATAGTCCAACGTTTTCCGAATTTGTTTATCCCTAAAGAAAGATACGATTTTTCGAGGTCATCAAAATAGACATTTATTTGTGAGATGATTCGTCATTTGGGAGATGATTGCTTAGTATATGTGCAATAACTTTTTTCTGAATATATTTTTGATAGTATTATTTTAAAATGGTGACAAAGAGCACTGACTCTGACAACGTATTAGAGACACTTTTACCTCTGGCTATGATTTCGGGAAAGGAAAAACCATTCTAACTTACCTCTCGTACAAAAGTATTCATTGACGAGTGTTAAAATTAAAACATTGTTTAAATCAGTTTCCGTATGCTAAATTCGTATCTTACATCAATATTTATTGCCATATATGCTTGAATACCGATAAAAACGCGTTCTTTTCAATTTAATTATTAGCCTACCAATGTTTATAAAAATAACTTTTTCGCACAAAAGTAAAGTAATTTGTTACATCTGCAAATTATTTGTTATTTGCTTTGATATGAATAAATTTATATTATTATTTTTTTTTTCAGAACAATGGTGCACAACAATTGGCGTCTGAGGCAACGGTTTATATAATGCTGGAAGATGTTAACGATGAAATTCCTTTATTCACTGAACGCGAACAGGAAACAGTATTGGAAGGCGAACCAATTGGTACAAAAGTAACTCAAGTGAATGCCATCGATAAAGATGGCACATTTCCAAATAATCAGGTAAGTGGCTGTTTAGTTAAAAGAAAAACATAATAAAAATAATAATATAAATGCTTAAGGAGCCTTAAATTTGTCTCATGGCTATGAGGTGAATTCTTTAAAAAATTATTTGGGCTATAAAGCCATTTTGTTCTAAAGTCATTTTACAATGTAACATATTTTTTCGTTGGTATTATTTTTTTTTTCTTGATAAACTTAAATTTTATAGTTTACTTAATTTGAATCTTATTTGAATTATATTTACATTTCAGCAAAATCTAGTACTTATGAGAGTTCGGGCAATATCTAGTAGATATCCCATACAAAACAAAATCTACTTTGTCATTAGATTTTGTCAAAATCAATTTAAAATCTAGTAGAACTTAGTGATGCAACTCTGATTTTTTTTTAAATTTTACACAGAAAACAGTATTCACCAATTAATGTTTTCAATTAAGAATTTAATTAATTAAATTAAGTTTTTAATTGTATTAATTAATTTGAGTGCAAAATTTAATTGATATTATCAACTTGCTTATAGGTGAATATTTAATTAATTTTTTTAATTGATATTACAAATATTTTAATTGATATTACAAAATCATTCATATTACTTTTTTGTGTGTACTAAAGAGTTAGCCTGTGTACTAAAAGGTCAGGAGTGTGAATTGGCTAAATTGCAGTTGTTTAGGGCTGTAGTTTTGGAAAATTTTCAGTTAGTGGGTTTTGTTTTGGATAACATTTTTTTTGATAAATGTCAAAAAATTTAATCTAAACGGTATAGATTTTCATTAAGATTTTAATTGCAATCTACTAGATTTTTTGTAGGTGTTTATGCGCTTTTACTGTCTTTTGTTCAAGAAAATTTAATTCATTGAACAAGTTTGCTTAAAATCTTATTAAATTTCAAATATATAAGATATGCTAAACAAAACAAATAATTTAAAAATAGCCAAGGTTTTAAGCTACAAAAATTTTAATTATAATAATGTCGAATAAATTTTCTCATAGACTTAGGGCCATTTTCACAACTTCCCTTTAGGTAAAGGTAGGATTTTGTCTGCGCGATAAATGGCTTTGCATTACAATACCTTCACTTATTATTATTTTATCCATTAAATATCATTACTATTGACAATAGTACCATTTAAAAATTTAAGTTGTAACAATGCAAAAATATTTATTGGGAAGACAAAATCCTACCTTTAGCTAAAGGTAAGTTGTGAAAATGGCTCTTACACTTATAATAAGAACATAAATTCCATAACTTTAAACTTATTATCTTAATTTATAATTTTAGGTTTACTATTACATTGTTGACTCTCCACGTAATGAGGGCAAAGAGTTCTTCGAAATTAATTTACAAAGTGGTGAAATCTTTACAAAAACCGTATTCGATAGGGAAAAGAAAGGTGCTTATGCCTTAGAAGTAGAGGCAAGAGATGGTGCCCCATCAGCCAGACCCAACAGCAATGGACAACCCAATTCAGGTAAGTGTAAAAGAAAATATATATAGAAGCAAATATTTCTAAAGGAAATAAGCAATAATTTGAAATGTGCTGTGTACATTAAATTATTATGAAAAATATTTATATAGATGTTTACGAAAACATTAAACGTGCCGCAAATACACTATTATTTTTTATATGATTCTTTATTTATTTTTGTTGAAACATTAAGAGTATTTTCCTTTCTAATTTTCCTTTAACATTTTGGGCTTTTTTTAACTAAACTTTAAAGAGTTAAGAACATGAGTAAAGAAACTTCTTAAGCAAAAGTCTTCCTTTTCCTTTCGCTTAATTTGGAACTACGAAAATTGAAAAAGAAAAAATAATAAAAAAGTAAAATAAATAAATCGTGAATTGGTATTATGCAAATGCTGTTTTCAAAATAAAATTGAAAAAGAAAAACAAAAGTGCTACAAACATCAACAAGCCCATGCAAACCATTACAAACGTACAAACAATTCCAGCAACTAACCAACCAGGCAACCAGCCAACCACTCCGTTAACCAACCAATTGCGACAATTTTTTTTCTTTTCAGCAAATAATTCGTTAAAGCAGCAAACTTTTCGAAAGTTATTTTATCCTTCTTGTTTTTACTTCAAATGTGTTTTTCCTCGTGTTTTTATATTTTTAAGAAAAAAAATTTTTTTTTGAACAATTTCTGTCTAGTAAATTGTGTTAAAACAGATTGAGCTTAACGAACAAAATCAGAACTTTGTTATGTTTTCATTAAAGCTTTTTTTTTATGAGCTTGTTGTTATTTAAATATCAAATTTAAAACCATTAGCAAATGCAAAATTTATCAAAACTTTTGAAATTAGTTAAACGCTGCTGAAACTCAATGAAAGTAAAACAATTTTATTTTACTACTTTCGAGTAGTGTTTTTTAAGTAGGTGGAGCGGAAAAAGAGAAACCTGCAATTGCCTTCATTTTTTTTTTTTGCTTATTCTGGCAAATTAAAAAAAAAATAATTTCAAGTTCTTGTTTTACGTTATTATAAAAAATAAAAACATTACCAACAGTTGTGTTTAAATGAATGCTTTTACAAATATGATAAATTCTAAGAGTGTTTGCTAAACGAGGTCCGGTCACAAAGTCTGTGAGATTTTGAATAAAAAATTCCATTATTTTTTAACGTAGTGTTCTTTGAGCTCTATAAAGTCTAATCAAAGTTTTTCGAATTTTTTATACCTTCCAAAAAGATTGGTCGAGGTCATTAAAATAGTAATTTATTTTGTTGTATGTTTTCGTTGTTGGCGTCAAATCTCTTTCCGCCGAGCCATTACTTCAGGTTTGGGAACAACATTATGTAAAATTAGCTTCTTTTTCTGGTTTAAAATAGGCCAAAGAATTGATGCAGCCGTTGTCAAAAAGTGGCATCCTGAATCTCAACAGGAATGATTTACGGCTTGTTACTGGTTTTCTTTCAGGTCAATTTGAACTGCACTATCCTCTGAAGAAAAGAAACAAAGTTTGTTCACCCTTGTGTTGTGTGTGCCTAGAATATGACGAGATAACGGCACACATTATTTGCGAGTGTATCGTCTTATCTAACAGTAGAAGGCGTGTTTTTCATTCTGAGTTTCGGTGTTCAGGAGGATGGCGTTGGCTGAAGTAGTTAGCACGTTGACTATAAAAGCGAAGGTCCTGGGTTCGACCTCGGTATCAGTTTTTGTAGGAAAAGTTCTAGTGCTGAAGACACAGACACTGGTCACTAAACTACACCGACTTCATCGGATGCTGATCCTAATATAACCTCAGAGAGAGCATTCCCTCATTGGTATTGTGTAGCAGAATCATCGACGAAGTAAAAGAACAAATAAAATGGCTACTAAGCACAGCTGCAAAAAGTTAGTGCGCCTAATTGACATCAGAGGCGCTGCAACACTGCATTATTAGATACTTGAAAAAGCAGAATTGTAGAAGAATAAAGCTTTCCTCTATATCTTCCTTTACTACCTTTCTTCCCTATCACCCTCTCTCACTATCTTCTCTTTAATTCATAGGTAGCACAAAGGGATCATTTTATTGGACCCGAGTAAGCTGTACTCTAAATTTCACCCCTACTTACCAGAAGCCCGTGCTGACCTAACCTAAGCTTCTGTGTTCAGATGATATGAGGTGGGCTTTTCCAATCTCTGTGCTTGATTTAATTAAAATATCGATGGTATAAAATATCCATCAGAATTAAAAAATAAAACTAAATTTTCACTTCGTGTTAATGCGAGGAATATTTCGATTGAGGGTCGAGTTCGTAGCCCAATTTATGGATTTCTTATGGAAACTGCAAACGTTTGCATTCTTGCATTGTCCTGGGTGAAAATAACTTCTTTCTTGGCCAAATGCGATCGTTTTTTGTTAATTCTTTTTAAACAACCCCAATAAATTGCAGTAATATTCGCCTTTGATTATTTTAGCGAGTTGAAATTAATCAAAAAACGGTCGCCCACTTTGGCTGAAGTTTGGTCTCTAGTGTAGTCTGGTTAATCCAGGTTCAGTTCAAAGTTACGAAATGGCACAAAACCTTGTCCATATTGAAGTTAAACAACACTAAACATTGTTTATAAATTGTCACACAATTGATTTATATTCGATTGTGAGCAAAGCTTTTTGTGGAAATTTTTCTCATACCGAAGAAGTCATTCAAAATTTAAACCACTGAGCTACACGAAATGCCTTTGGCTGCCCCTCCTTCAATCTATAATTGGTGGCCACAATATCTTGAACTTTCAAAATGTTTCAAAAGAAGAGCAGACCTCAATTGGGCGCCTGAAACATTCGTCATCTTTCACGCTTGTATGGCTACAACTAAATTCAGTAAAATATTTTTTTTTCATTGAAATTGATAGTGCAGATTCTCCATATTTTATGTTTTAAGATTAGCCTTGGCTTGAGTGATATATTTTTTTCCAAAATAAATTTACTTTTTTTTCACTTTTTTCTCAAATCAGTCGGTATCAATGGCTGTCAAACACACACTACATGATGCAGCCTGTTCAAATTTTTACAGAAGTCAACTGACAGTTAATTGCTGATAGGAACAGTATTTATTTTTGTCGGTTAAGAGGCGAAAAATTCAAAAACTAGTCTACTTATTGACCCGGCCTCGTAATTTAAAGATTTTAATTAAGATACAATGTATATATAAAAAAAAAATTTATTGAATCAATTTCGAGCGCTAACGATTTCACAAACTGAACTAATATTCAAATAATTCCACCTCCAGCTTGTTGCACCGCTTAAAACAGAATTAAATGTATTATACATACGAGAATATTTTTAATCAAAAGAATTGCTTGTAGCTTTTTTTTTTTAAATTAACTAAATTATTGAAGAAATTGGTATGAAAATTTATTTCTATTTTTGTAACGTATTTTCTCCCTTCCCTTATTTTTATAAATTTTCATACTGTTTTTTTTTATTATTTTACTCTCTTCATGTTTGTACCAGCAGCTATTCTTGCAAATAATTGGAAATAAAAATATCAAAAGAGAGCAAACAAAAAATAAAATAAAGCAAACAAATGTAAAAAAAATTCTATATAGACAAAAAACTAAATGTAAAGGGTGTTTTTTATTGAGGTATAGAACTTTAAGTTGGCATCACTTTTTTAACTGGCGGCCATTTTGTCAGCTGTCAAGTGATTAATATTTAGTTTAGTTTGCCATTTTATCATGAACAGGTTGACAAAAGAACAACGCTTGCAAATCGTGCAAATTTATTTCGAAAATAATGGTTCAGTTCGCGAAGTTTACCGCAAGCTCCGTCCATTTTATGGTCGACATAATCGTCCATCAGAGCAATTAATTCGGTTAACCATGGATCGTTTTCGCACTACGTTTACTCTATGTGATAAAACGCATCCGCAGAGACGTCGAACAGTGCGCACCGAAGAAACAATTGCCGCTGTAGAGCAAAGTGTTGAAGAGGACCCGAATGAATCGATTCGCCACCGTGCACAGCAATTGGAGCCGACTAACCGACTATTTTGTTCCCGAATTGGATGGCATGAATGTGGATGAGTTGTGGTTCCAACAAGACGGCGCTACATGCCACACAGCGCACGTCACAATCGATTTATTGAAGGAAACATTCGATGAGCGCATAATTTCGCGGAATGGACCTGTCAATTGGCCACCAAGATCGTGTGATTTGACACCATTGGATTATTTTCTTTGGGGATATGTGAAGTCGCTCGTCTACGCCAACAAACCAGAAACGTTAGGGGACTTGGAAGCCAACCTTCGTGGCGTTATTGCCAACATACGGCCCCATATGCTCGAAAAAGTGGTTGAAAATTGGACCTGTAGAATTAGCTTTATTCGAGCCAGCCGCGGCGGCCACATGCCCGAAATCATATTTAAACATTAATGGCATAAAATTATCCTTCCAATAAAGCCAAATTGATGGACATTAAAACGATTTTCTTGTGTTTTATTTCAATTCGAAGCTCTATACCCCTCAAAAAAACACCCTATATATAAAAAATAAATCCAGTAGAAAAAAAGACATTTATAAGCCAATGAAAATAATCAATTTGTCGTGCAAATTGAAAATGAAAATTTATCCAAGGACATACTTTTGTTGAGAAATGAGAAAAATTGTAGCAGGCTTCACGGTCTGAGCAGCATTAAGGCATTTGGCATAGTTGTAATAAAAATAAAAAAATTCAAAAAAAAAACTTCTCTCATTGTATGTTTTAATACTTTATCTAGCCATTGGTATCACATATTTATACTATAGAGACTACTGTCACATAAACGTTAGTTACATACGTAACAACTTCAATATTAAAAAAAAACCATTCCCTTTTCTCATTCCAAAAAAAAAAAAAAAATGTATTGCACTAACTTTGATAAGAGTTGATATCCTTCGGCGTTTTGATACAGTTTCAAGTTTGGATTGTCATTACTAACTTTATTGTGTGTGTTTAATTTAACGAAGGTAGTTTGAATATTGTATAGGGCAAAATGAATGCAGTTGTCAGACGTCAAAGATTTTGCATCTGAATGGTTTGTTTGTTGTGAGTCTAGATGCATTTCGTTTTTTGCTTAGGTAAATCATCAGCAGACCTCAATTACTATTGAAAAAAACTTACATAATTCCAATGTTTATAGGAAAACTCTCAATGTAAAGGGTGTTTTTTATTGAGGTATAGAACTTTAAGTTGGCATCACTTTTTTAACTGGCGGCCATTTTGTCAGCTGTCAAGTGATTAATATTTAGTTTGGTTTGCCATTTCATCATGAACAGGTTGACAAAAGAACAACGCTTGCAAATCGTGCAAATTTATTTCGAAAATAATGGTTCAGTTCGCGAAGTTTACCGCAAGCTCCGTCCATTTTATGGTCGACATAATCGTCCATCAGAGCAATTAATTCGGTTAACTATGGATCGTTTTCGCACTACGTTTACTCTATGTGATAATACGCATCCGCAGAGACGTCGAACAGTGCGCACCGAAGAAACAATTGCCGCTGTAGAGCAAAGTGTTGAAGAGGACCCGAATGAATCGATTCGCCACCGTGCACAGCAATTGGAGCTTTGTCCATCAACTTTATGGAAGATTTTGCGCAAAGATCTTGGCTTGCGACCTTACAAGATCCAGCTTGTGCAAGAATTAAAGCCGCGAGACCATGCAATGCGTCGTGATTTTGGTGTATGGGCCGAAAATGAGATTGATCTCGATGCTGATTTTCATCGCAAAATTTTGTTCAGTGATGAGGCTCATTTTTGGTTGAATGGCTACGTCAACAAGCAAAATTGCCGCATTTGGAGTGAAGAGAATCCACATGAGACCCTTGAGACGCCATTACATCCACAAAAACTGACTGTTTGGTGTGCTCTATGGGCTGGTGGAGTCATTGGGCCATACTTCTTCCGAAATAATGCTGGAGAGTCAGTTACCGTTAATGGAGACCGGTAAAGAGCCATGATAACCGACTATTTTGTTCCCGAATTGGATGGCATGAATGTGGATGAGTTGTGGTTCCAACAAGACGGCGCTACATGCCACACAGCGCACGTCACAATCGATTTATTGAAGGAAACATTCGATGAGCGCATAATTTCGCGGAATGGACCTGTCAATTGGCCACCAAGATAGTGTGATTTGACACCATTGGATTATTTTCTTTGGGGATATGTGAAGTCGCTCGTCTACGCCAACAAACCAGAAACGTTATGGGACTTGGAAGCCAACATTCGTGGCGTTATTGCCAACATACGGCCCCATATGCTCGAAAAAGTGGTTGAAAATTGGACCTGTAGAATTGGCTTTATTCGAGCCAGCCGCGGCGGCCACATGCCCGAAATCATATTTAAACATTAATGGCATAAAATTATCCTTCCAATAAAGCCAAATTGATGGACATTAAAACGATTTTCTTGTGCTTTATTTCAATTCGAAGTTCTATACCTCTAAAAAAAACACCCTATATAAGAAAGCATTACAATAATACAAACTTAATAACAGTTTTTTAATACTTGAAATTCCTTTGAAATTATACATACATGTATGATTAAAGGAAAAACAAGAACCTTTATTGTGGATGGGCTCGTCAACGTCACATCAAGGTGACAGTAAATGTGGTCACTTGTCTACTCTTTATCGACAGCAATTGACTACTATTAACATGCTCCATTAATTAATAAAGCCTTATGAATTAGTAAGAGATTGTCAATAAGAGCTAATTTTTGCTAATAAAGAATAGACAAGTGGCAGTATTTACTGTCGTCTTGATGTGACGTTGACGACGGAATTCCCAATATTTGGGAATGCTTATCTCCACTATTTCCATTCTCAACTCAACTCAGTTTCGTTGTCTGATAGCCAACCTAAGTTATTGTAAATTACAATTAACATTTACTTGAAAATGTTATGGAGTAAGGCCACTACAAACTCAACCAATATATAAGTTGTGTAAGTTGGGTTGATTATCAGACAACCAAAATAAGTTTGGGTTCAGAACCTGAAAAGAAGCTTATAGTTTCCTTGTAATAATGCAAAACAAACTTAAATGTTTTCTACATAATAAAAAACAATTACTCTTGCTTTAACCAACAATTTTCTAAGAACAACTAGTGATATTATTGCGTTGGCTGAAGTAGTTAGCACATTGACTATAAAACCGAAGGTACTGAGTCCAATTCCTGTCTCAGTTGTTGAAGGAAAGTTCAAGTGATGAAGGCATAGTCACTGGTCAATGAACTATACCGACTTCAGCAGATACTAATCCTAATGTAACATCAGAGCGCCCTCCTTTGTTTTGTAGCAGAATCATTGGCGAAGTAAAATAATCGATAAAATTGCTACTAACCACAGATTAAAAAAAAAAATTATGCGCCTCATTATCACCAGAGGCATTGCGACACTGCATTATCAAAAACGTGCAAAAAGCAGAGTTGTAAAAGAATGACGCTTTTCTCTGTCTCTTCTTTCACCGCCTGTCTTCTCTATCAATATCCTTTTCCTAAAAATGGTAACACTTGTAATAGTAGTAGGCATTCATTGCCTGAGTTTTACTTCTCTTAAAAAAAAACTTACATTCAAACTTATATCACAGTCGAAAGAAGAACTCAATAATCAATCACACTTACTCTATGCTCAGACGATGAAAGTCTTATTTTTAAGATTGCTAGGTTATTGGCGAGAAAGACGAGAGAAAAGGAACGAATACTCAGTATCATTTACTGCCAAAAGGTTTTACTTTCTCATTCGTAATGTCAAAAACGGTCTCATGCATACGCAAACCTAAACATAAAGAACCTGTCGACGGTAATAAGACTTGTATCCTATGAATGCCGACGATACACAGAAAAAAGTATTCATCAATTAATGCTTTCAGTTAAGAATTTAATTGATTCAATTAAATTTTGAATTGTAATAATGAATTTAAGTGGAAAACTTAATTAATATTATCAAATTGTTTATAAGTGAAAATCTAATTAATTTTTTAACTGATATTACAAAATTGTTCATATTACTTTTTTGTGTATAGTTCAAAGAAGAAAAAGTGATAAGCTGATCAATAAGACTTTTACAGTCTGATCCTTTTTTTGCTTCCCCTTATCGTGAATAATATTTTTCAAAGGGATTCTCTCACGTTTCCTTTGAGTTTGTTCACTTTATTTTTGTGCAGGCGAACTGAATTAATAAATCGTAAATCGTAGTATAAATATGTATTTTTCTTCCTTATAAAAAATTATTAGTGTAAAAGATTAATAAACGTTCACATCACAGAAATATTTTTAAAAGAGTCCTGCACCATCTGTGTTCCTTATTTTATATAATAACCATATAATAACATATCAACCGCCCTCGTATGTGTGTGCATGACTGCGAATTATTTCGATGAGCTTTTAATTTAGTACAGAACGATGAACACAGAAAAAAAAACAACAGCCATATTGCTACTAGAAAATAAGTCATACACTAGTTTTTAATCTTTAATTTTTTTCTTTTTTAGTTTAAGCGTGATTGTCTACGAATTCAAGGTTACAATTGTATGTTTTGTATTAAAACCTCTATTTTTACTAGTTGCCTCTAATAAACTATATAAATTAAAATATTTTTTTTCTCTTGCTTTATTTAAAATAAAAATGTGTGTTAAACGAAATAGAAAAAAAAAACAGATTTGATTAAGTAAAGCATAAAAACTATCAGCATGTTTGATTCAAACAAAATATATAAAATGTATTTTTTTTTGTTAAGTAAATTTCAAACTGTGTATTTTCATGTGTATGAAAAAATTTATTTTTAATTGAACGAAAATAATTGGGAAGATTCAAGAGTTAGTCATAAAGGACATTTTTCCGTAATGTTTTAAAATGTTTTGTTTGAAAACAGAAACAAAAGCAAAAACAAAAAGTAAATAAATAATTTAAAATATTATGGTAATATGACATTTATGACTAACGTTTGAGTCCTCGAAATATTTTATAACTAAAATAAATATATGGGAAATTTTATAAAAAGAGTAGGTGAAAAAATGCATTTAAATTTTGCATTTGAATTTAAACTTGAAGGTTTATATGGATAAGTGCAACTAAAAGTTCAAATAAATAATCATGAAGATTTAAAAAAAAAATATGGTTTAATACCATATACATATACATATTTATTCAAATTCTTACCCTTTTGTTAGATAAAATCATGCTTAGTATTCTCAGCTAAAAGACCCATACTTTGGTTAACACAACAATAAAAAATAAATTTAATGGTTACATATTTTTAAACTATTTTAGAAGTACAATTTGCATATATTTTTGAATTTAATTGTTGCATATAAAATTTTAACAGGAAACGATTTTTATATTCCTGATTACTGTATTTCAAATAAGATTACTGAAAAAATAAAATATTAGTCAGGCATGGCAAGATCTTTTATTTTAGGCTCATTGCATATTTACTCTGCTTGTTAAGGGTTTTATATTATTTGTTGTACGGCGTTGCTTTCTATAAACATAATGTGAACGGCTTTGCATACATTTTGAAAATGACAAGAAATAATTACAACACAAGAAATGACAGGCAGATGTTGCATTATATAGCGTGTATACCTGATAAAAATTTATCATAACAACTAACAAAACATCGGTAGAGCCGTTGTCAAATTTTTGTTAATGCAAGCATACATTCGAAGACGTTGTGGTTTTTTTTATTATGATAAATCATAATTTCTTTTGTCGTCGTGAAGAAACTTTGTCACAATACCTGCAATATTTCACTTTATATTTATTAGTCCCAATTTACACTATGCAAGTCTTATTGCTAAGCTGATTAGTTTGTTAGGGAAGAGAGATGGGGGGAAAAGAAACGTTGCTGTTCCCCTCGTCTCTCTCTCTCCCTGAAACGAATCAGCTTAGCAATAAGACTTGCATAGTGTGATTTGGGACTTAAAAAGGTTTTGTTTAATAAACACATACATCAATATTTTTCTTTATTTTTATATTTTTTTTCTGAAAATTACGTAAATATATTATTTTTTACAAATAAATTAAAACGTCACACAATTGTTTATGTTATTTATCAAGACAAAGCTGTCTGAGCTGAAGCTCTGATAAAATTGTTAAGACACTGCAATAACACTAATAAATACAGTCTACTCACTGTTAGACCATTAAAATAAAAACATACATATGTATGTATTTATGTATGCATGTATAGAAAAGTATTAATTAGAAGCCTTGACGTATGATTAATTTTTTTATATATATTTTCCTGAATAATACTCATACGCACTATACTATGACGATACTTAGAACTTATCTATTTATTATTTATATTATTATCTATATGCTAAAATAAACCTTTCATGATTATTTTTTTTTCTATTTTCAGGTATGTTAAAATACATTGTTCATAAATTTCTTAACATTAGTGTAAGTACCAGCAAATATAAAATTAAAGATATTTATGCAATCCTATAACATTCAAAGTCACGAGCTGTCGTAACATTTTAGCTTCCACAAAATAACATTGAATGAAAGAGATGAAAAAGAAATTTACTTTTTGAGAGCAATATATGTAGAGAGGAAACAATTCTGTAAAAAATTTCGAATTGGCTTATTTTCTGGCTTTCGATAAAAAATTACCATTGCAGAATTTGAGCACTTTTAGAGAAATGTTAAATAAAAATTTATAACACAGTTAAAATATAAACATAACATTCGTAATATTTTATACAGTTTTCGAAAACAGGAGAAAGCACTAATGTTACTTTGGAAAGTTTAATAAACAAAAATACAAAGGAAACATTAACATGGAAATAAAATTTGTTAAGGGGAAAAATATTAAATGTTATTCAAATTATGTAAGCTTAAATATCGAAAAAGGAGAAAGCTTCAATAAGAAAAATAGTAGGAGAAATTATCTTATATGTTATTTTACGTCATATATTATATTTAGATAAACGTGAAGGGGTAAATATAAATGTTTTCTTCCAAAACATTTGCCTGGCATCATCTTGATTTAAACATTTAAGCAACATTATCTACACTTGACCTATATTTTTACAGCTTATTAAATACTATCTTGCCATTATTTTTGTAACATACATAAATATGCCTATAAGAATACTTTATATAATTTGTGAGAAGAGGACTGACTGTTAAGCAGATTATGTTTATATGTCTTAATCATTGAAAGTCTTTAAAGTTAAATGAAGGCAAGGCCAATGAAAATTTTATTTCATGAAATTATCATAAAGCAAAATTTGAATGCATTTTTAAAGAATACAATTAAAGTATTGCTTTCACCATGGTAACAATTATAAATAAAATGCCAGCAAATGGTTTCAGTAAAGCAAGCGCTTAATTATGTTTCGTAAATATTTTGCAGAAATAACTTTCAGAGTTGAATGGGTTAAAGTGTCTTAAGGAATGTTGTTTGTGAAGCAATAATTTTTGGAATTCCTTATATTTACTCGTATCAGAAATGTTTGGTATTTACATTGGCAGAAAAATCTTACATTTCTAACCAAGTTTATATTGTGTTGTGTGAGTTGTTATTTATCACATAAATAATATCAAATAAAACAAAGAGCTTACACATGGCCTTATTTACATAAAGAAGGGTCTTGCTATAAAAGGTTTAATTTTCAATAGACTGATTTTAAACAGTTGTCATGACTTAGCCTGTTACCATTTTGAGAGATGAAAAGTAAAAGCTAGGCCATTAATAAAAATGGATTGATATAAGCTTCAATAAAGCATTGAAGTTATTAAAATTTACTACAAAAAATGGTGAAGATTTCGTGGTCATAGTTCGCTATATTAAACAAAATTTACGATATCATCGCTCTAGGCGTGGAAAGTTTCCTCATAGTGTAATTTAAAGGAGGGGGGGGGGGGGGGGTGTGGTGTTTGTATCCAAACTAAAAAAAAAAAAAATACGTAATATGTAAATAGCCCTTTTGTAAATATTTCAGAATCATAACAACCAAGACCTTCACTAATTAGTTTTCTTATAAACAATACGAATTGATTTTTTTTTATTTCAAAAATTAGGCAGCGTATTAATTATATTGCCATATTTTGGCTAAAACCTTTCTGTCATGTCACACCAATATCCATCCTCTACATCAATACTGGAATTTAAAAAGGAATGGATGGTTCATGATAGTTCTAAATAGAATGAGGAAGTACTTACGAATACAAATTCTCTAAGATTATTATTAGTTTTTTTATCGTGCAAATATACCACAAATTACCGACCTAGTAATGAAGGCTTACAATTCTTTAAATATAACTCCTTTGATATCCATAATATTTAATATTATTGCGTCATATTTGCCAGGATAATTTTTTTTGAGTTCTCTATTAATTTATTAATGGCCTAATTCAGTAAGAAGATTTAGGACGTTTTTGTTTGAAAATACTTTTGAGTTCTTCTATTTGAGTTCTCTGAATAATTTTCTTCAAAAAAGATTGCTGTTCTTAATAATGAAAAATAAAAATATTATTTCCATGTTTTTAAAACATAAAAATTGAATTAAAGTATTATACAATAGTTTGCAAAATATTTGAAAAAATATATGTTGGAAATAATGTTCGGAACTAAATCATAAAGCAAATACACGAACCTTCTAGCATAGACAATAAATAATGATTGTTTTAAAGAATCACAAGTGCGGCTTTTTTTTCGTCCATAGACAAGACGATACAATCGTCGAACAGAATTAGGGCATAAATAGTTGGTCTGCCAATGCATACATGGATAATTCTATTTTCAAAATTCATTTTATAATGCGTCTTCCAAGCCCAAGTTTTTTTTTTGGTTTGGTATTGACGTGATGTCGATGTTGACAATTATAATAAGGGTGACTATTTCTTTCAAAATTGTAAAAATTTATTTTTTTGATGCACAACAGACAACAGTGATCTAGCAGCAATTAAACTCAATGGGCTCAACTTTTTTTTTAAGCCAATGCACTATATAATCACAAATTTATCCGATTTCATCACCGTTTCTGCTGGATTAGATTAACTTGTTCGACAGAAGTCGAATCGTAATTAATAATGAAAATGATATAGATTTGAAAATACTTTTTATTTGAAAGTGAGCGAATTAATATAAAAATAGCTGTTGCTAATGTTATTTAAAAAAAAATTCTGTTAAGTATTGAGTGTAAGCTTGAGCTTAAAAATGATTTCAGAAAGAACAGCGCACAAAAATTGGAATTTTAGCTTTTGCAACAATAAAAAACTACTCATTTTTCATTCAACACAATGGCCCTTATCGGGAATAAGTTACAAAATTTTTTTTTCGTGAAACTTTGTTTTTTATAAAAAAAAATTGAATGTCTCGTAAACAATTTATTCGCCGTTTTTCTCGATAAGGAAAAATATAAGATGTTTGAGGTTAAGTTTTACAATAGAGAAATTAAGTTTAAATAAAAATGAGCTAAACAAATTATTTATTTAGATTTCGTTTCTACTGTAATATCAGTTTAAAGTTTAATCACAATAGAACCAAATGGGTCTCCGAGTGGTGATCTTAATCTATTTCCTTAGAAAATTCTTTAAAGCAACATTTTCTTAACTTACATAAACCCAAATGCATTTTCAAATATTATACTCGTTTTTCTATCACCCTAAATGTAAATAACTTTAAATTTAAAAGTTATTACGCTAAAAGCAACTATTTACACCTTTTGTAGTATATCTTTTAATTATAAATTCATTACCAAAATATATTACTCGTTATATAAAATTATTAACATAATCGCCAGACATATTATCAAAAAAAAAATAAGTTAAATAAAAGCCACATCATAATTAAAACATACTAGGAAACAACAAGAAATTGTTGACTATTTTTTCCCCTAATTTTAAATATTACACTTTTTAATTATGTATTATTATATACATATTTTTTCAAACTTATTCATGTTTATGTGCGAATTTTTTTCTGGAACGCATAATTAGTTTTTGTACTGTTGTGGTCTTCAGTTTATTTGCAGCGCCTGTATGGTTTATATTGCTTTAAATTGTATATTGATTTTAAATTAAATATAATGTATACATTTTCTAAATATTTCCATCTAATGACCTGTTAATTGATGTTTAATATATTTAATTATATATATAAATTTTCAATTATATATATAAATATACAGTAAAAACAAATATATATATGTATAACACCTACTTATTTGCGTGTTTGTGCAAACCAAACGCATTGATGATGGCTTTTTTGTTGCTTTGCTTAATAAATTAAGTTTATATGCATAAAACGCTACGTACGTACTAGAGACCTGCGTAAACAGTCTTTAAATGTAAATACGTCATGATTTTTAAATGTATTCACGTCGCATGTATTATACTAAACCAATAATAAATGCTGTCGTACTATAAGCGAAGCACGATGGATGTATTGGTGTACGTGTATATCAGTGTTAACAAGCGATGTCGCCAAGACAGCTTGTTTGTAAAAAACACTCAAAAGAAGTACTGTTGATTAGTGTATGCTTGTTATTTTTCATATTGTACGTTTGAGTGTGTGTGTAATATGTAGATGGTAAGCTATTATGTGATTAACCGCATACAACTAATGTTAATGCATGTGTGTGCCTTTGCATGTGCGCAGAAAAATAGAAGATCATACACACATACATGCATGACGTTTGTGCACGCGCTCATGCGTAGAAAGAAGCAAGTATCACAAATTCTTCCGTTACGAAGTGTTTTCTTCTTTACTCTTATACCTACAATACTGAAACAAATTTCTTGCAAACAGTGTTGTTAACGTTTGTTTTATAAGATTTCGCTGTAGTAAAGCATTTGAAAAATCCCTCATGTCTTGAAAGTTAAGATATCTTGTGCAGGACACTAGTACATAGTATATGTGGTATTCATAAGCAAACATGTTTATTTATTTTTCATTATCAAATCAAAAACCCCAGAGTACAATTGTTATAAAATTAAAAACTTTATTTATTCAGCACAGATATAAAGACAATGTTCAATTATTTACTGCTAGAACATCATGATGTTAAATTCGCTGTTCTTTACGCAATACTTAACTTGACTCGAATGAATCCACGCCACTGAGTGACTCTCTGTTAGATTTCCATTAATTTAATTTAAATTGAACATAAGGCTTTCAGAACAATATTAGCAAAATCCAAAAAAACCTCAGTTGATTCAAAAAATTCTCAATACTAGCTTTCAATCACGTCATTATTCGTATTAGAATTAATTCTATTAGTTTGTATGTATGTATGTCAATTGACAATAGTAAATCAATGTAATTCAATATTGATTATTGATGTAGTTTGTGTCTTTCATCTGCGTTAGCTTATGTCTTTATGTGGCTGTACATTTTTTTTACAAGCAGAATATATGAGTATAACATTATAGTAGTTGTTGTGCTCTGAATGTTTACTTTAACATTCTCTTTTGTGTTTTTGTGGTTATGCATTTATGTTCTTGTGCTGCTTATTCTTCTTTTACATAACCGTGTTTAAGTAAAATATTTGTATTAGGTTTATCCACGTGTATTTACATAAAAATATTTTCTGTAATTAAATCACATTTTCCGACTATTAATATTACCCAACAAGGCTTATTTTTTATGAAAATCCAAGTTAAATTTTTATGATAAAAATGTAACTCAGTAGCTTATATATGTACATATGTATATATCAATTCTTTCAACCCGAAATATGTTTTAATTATCTATATTACAAATAACAATTAGCTTTAAAAATAAAATAACAAATTTCAATTGGTTCTAATTAGAGTTTCTACGTGGGAAAGAATTCCCGGGAAATACCGAAAATTTTTTTAAAAAAAATTTTACTTTTTTTACATAGTTGTTCTTTATTTTGTTACATAAAAATACCAATTATTACTTAATATACATTGGTATCTTACTATCAATTCTTTATAGCAAGGTAGTGATATCTCAAAAGAACAAAATTTTTAAGTTACTGAAGAAAAAGTGCTCCTTCTTCTTTATATGTAAAAAATTTTCAAAAAAAAAAAAAAAATAAAGCTAATATCGGCCATATATATACCTGCTAAAATTTTCATTATTCCAAGTTTGATTTTTTGGAGATATAACTACTTTCCAATTAAGGGTTGTTGTGCTTGTACATTATTAAATATGTTACATAGGGCCAATTTCACCAACTCTATTTAAATATTAGTTCATATTTAAATGTCGATTTTCATTAATTTTTGTATGGAAAAATGAATTTTAAATATGAATTGATATTTAAATAAGTTGGTGAAATTGGCTCTTAGAGTTGGTGCACATTTAAGGGGCGTTTGAGAGATACAATTTTTTTAATTTTTTTTTTGGTTCCCATAAATTCCACTTGGGTGATGTAATTTACACAATTTAAAAAAGGAAAATACGTGCATACATATATGAATTTAATAATACTTGTATAGTTTTTAAATATATGCATGTACGTATTTATTTTTAGAATGAATAAAATTGCTTTTGTTCTTAATATTTTGATTAAAACACAACTTGTATTTTTGTCTTGATCCCGGGAATAAGCAATTTTATTTCCTGTTTCCCGGAATCGGGAAAAGTCCGGGAAATTAGAAACCCTAGTTCTAATAAGCCGAACAAAATTTTAGATTTAATTTTGATAGTTAAAATTTGTTAGACTAATTTCGAGTATTTTTTTTTTTCGTGCAGTCCTGCCTGTCCATTTAACGAAGGAATAACAAATACTTTTTATAGTCTGGGTATACTGAAAATTATTGTTATCAAACTAGAGTAATTTTTTAACAGGTGCTTTGAACATGCTGTTGATTTACATGAAATAAAAGTTTTATTTGACGTAAACACTTAACTTTAAGCCTGAAAAATAAATACATGATTCCATGTTTATAAAAAATGTCACTGATTTCATCATGTTTTGATCCAATTGACAACTGTTTTCAATACAAACTACTAAAATGTAAACAAATAGAAGAAATGTGAAGGAAAAAAATGTAAAGTATGTTGCTGTCGACACAACAGATAAAGTGTTTTTTTATAATTTTATCTGTTCTGTTATTTGACTGTATATACATACAGTGGTGGCCTAAAAATATATTCTGTAGCAAATTGGTAAAAGAAAAGTTAGTACTGTTTAATAAAAGTAGTAGGAGTAGCACATATAGAGCACACAGAATACACAGAAGTGAAGAAAGTGACAGGTAAAAAAAGCTCCAATCAGGTTTTTGTTAAAATTCATGGAAAAAAGAGATAAGCATAGTGTATTTGATACTGTAGTTTATTACTACTTACCAATCAACACAGCTAATAAAAATTTATTGCACTAGAAAGACGTAGGAAAACAAAAACGACGACAAAATTTGAGGGAAAACGAGACAAACAGAAAAATACTCGTATCTTCCGTCTCGTGACACTTCTGTGTGTTTTGTGTAGAGCACTTTGCTTTAAGGAGCTGTCTGTACTGAGCTTTTGCTCGAGTTGAATATCTAAAAGTGAAATAGTGTCTTTAATACAAAAATTTCATTTTTAGTCTGGAATCGGAGAGTTATTTATAAAATCCAGACTCTAGCTCAGGCAAGGATAAATGCGAGGAACGAAAGTTATGGTAGAATTAGTCGAATCGTATCGTGTTACTTTTGAAGTGGTCGTATCTCTCAATTCTGGATGTTAGTTAATAAAAACGTGAGGTTGCGAGCGAATGTGTCCGCTGATATTGTATTTCTCTTCGCTTTAGACATGTGTGTGAACAGTGTTGCCAGTTTTTTTCTAGAGCTGATCCCCAATTTTTGATTTGTCATCCCCGAAAATCCTCAAATTTAGTTTTTTTTATTAAATTTTTTTGTTTCGTGAAATTTATTTTATTTAAAATATAATGACAAAAATAACATATTTATTCAATAAAATTCATTTATATCGATAGCTATATTTACATTCATATTAATTTAATTTGTACTTATAAAACTTGCAAAGAAAAAATAACATAGTTTAATACATAGCTGTTAAGTAATGATTAGTAATCGTAATGATTACTAATTTGATTACTTTTTTTTTAAAGGTGAAATAATGATTAAATTACGATTATATTCAGTTGAGTACTTATTAATCGTGATTACGATTACTAATAATGGAAAAGTAATCTAAATTACTTGAAATTACTGCAAAATAATCAAAAAGAATCAAAAGTATTAAAAAAATAATCCAATTACTTCTAAGAATTACTTTTAATTATTTTTGATTATTTATTAAGTTTATTGCATTAAACTTATATTAAAATTTGAAATATTTAATAATTTGACAAATGAGCAAAATTTTAAGGAAAGTTTGAAAGATATCTGTTGATACATTTGTATAGTCTTGCCAAAAATTGGCGTGTATATGTTTTTTTTCTTTTGTGATTTTCAAAAATATTTTTTGTGAATTCTTAAATCATTTTTTAAAAGTCTGTGAATAAGACAAGAAGTCTGTGGCTGTTCAAATTGTGTGGTTTGAAGTCTACTGACATTTTGTCGAAGCGACTATGAAATGCATACAGACAATGCTTAACCACCAGCAAAAAATTTCACTTTATGTTTTTCTTTATATTTTTTTTCTCAAATTGATATTATTAATATTGTTATATAAACGAATATGTTAAGAATTTATTAAACAAAAAACATCTAATTATATAAATTTTTTTAGAACTTTTTCAAAATAAAGTAATCTTAATTCAGAATGTTTGAAAATAATCAAAAAGAATCAAAAGTAATCTTTGAAAGTAATCGGATTACTTTTTGATTAGTTTTGATTCTTTTAGATTATTTTGTAGTAATTTCAAGTAATTCAGATTACTTTTCGATTTTAGTAATCGTAATCAATTTATTTATCAGCAATTCTTTTGAAGGCAATTATAAAATCATTACAATTCTTTTTAAAATGTTATCTAATTGATTTCTAATCGTAATCGTAATTTAACAGGTATGGTTTAATATACACAAGCTTAAAAAAAATTTTAACCAAAGATTATCATTTCAAATATTTCAGAAACGAAATCTTCCAATTCATCAGCCTCAGAAATTTTGTTGTACATAGTACTTGTATTAAAAAGCTTTAGCATTTCAGCAGAAGGATTAATTTGTCACAACAAATGGAATCATTTTTAAAGTGTGTTTATTCTAAGAAGTGCTTCCAACAAGTCATATATCATTTTGTTACGTATTGTTGTTTTGGTAGTGTTCATTATATTGGTTAATCTGCCTTGATACTTCTTTTTTATTACCTATAGAATTCATTCACTATGAATAGAAACACAAATTTTTAGACTTGCCAGTCACACGTTTCTTAGGTCAAAGATCATTCTTGTTACCATCAGTTATAAAAAAATCCCACACAATCCCCTTAATTTTAGTTATCATCCGCAACAAATCCCCAGATCCCCAACACGAAATTTTCATCCCCAATCTCGAAAAAAAATCCCCAATTTTCGAACAAATCCCCTAAACTGACAACACTGTTGTTGTTGAGAAGTTGACGTAGAAATCTATTTTCTGTAGATTTCTACCTCACATGTAATTACGATACATATTAAATAAACAGCGACATGTTTTATTAATGTTACAGATTTTGTTAACTGATCCGTCAACTCACGATACGATTCTACCAATTCTACCATTCTTCGTCGTAGAAAAAAACATGTGTGTATATGAAAATACTTATTCTGTTTGATCATTTAGTGCGTAACTTCAAGAAAAAGCGCAGTAACTTCAAATGCTCTCTAATTTTTGTCTTATTTTCTTTTGTAGTTATTTTTCTTTTTAGTTTTGAATACAAAATGTATGAAATTTATTGAAAGTATGGTAGCATTTTTGAGAGAATTATTATTTATATGTGAGAGCATAAGAAAAAACGCTGTCAAAATAAAATAAATTCTTTCTCTTGACCAGGGTTGTCAGATATGGCGATTTCTCGCCAAACGTGACGATTTTTCAAATTGTTTGGCTTTCAAATTTTTGGTTTGGAGACATGGCGATTTTTCTGGCGATAAATAAATTTGTTGGCGATTTTCCTGGCGATAAATAAACTTGTTGGCGATTATTATGGCTATTTTTTAACAAAGTTTAACACCAAAATTTGTATAATTCAAGAAAATTAGTTTGTTGAAGGAGTAGTTTCAAAAGTAAATCCTACCAAAACTCGTCTGCAAGAAGTTAAAACAATTTGATTTTAATGATTTTTCTTACATTTTGGAATTTGGATGACAAAAATTTACAAAAAATAATTTTGTCGATTTTATTTCCAATTTGGTGATTTTCTGATAAATTTTGATACGATCATTTTATAAAAATTTATATTAAAAAAGTGTTATATAAAGACAAATTTATTATCAAATATTTACTAAGAAAAACTACATAAAACTGATTTTTGGCGACTTTTGGCGATTTTTAAAATCAATTTGGCGAAATAGGTTGGTAAAAATCTGACAACCCTGCTCTTGACTACTTTCTGCGGCTGTTTTTTGTGTGAATTTGTATGGGAAATGTGTTTGTGCCGCAATTCTGTTTGATCTTATTTGATTTAATAGCTCGAAATTACTCCTAAAAAATTTATTGGTCTTAATTACGAGTGTCGTGTTTCAACTTCGAATACGACGATTTTGTACTAGACTAAAGAATATCGCTACATTTTTTCTTTAATATAGCACAAAATCATCGCTGTCAAAGTTAAAATAATAACAAAAAAGTTTGTCCTTAAGAGAATAAAAATTATCTCATCTGTTTTAAATGTTTCAACCAATACTGTAAATATTTGCTTTACGGTCTATCGATTTTAGTTGCTCCTGAGCACACTGTCATATGCTCATACATGGGTAAAATTAATTAAACTGACTGATTACCGTACTCTCTGTATAATTCTGCAGTTTTTTTTTTTTTTGTTACATCTAACAACAAAATTTTGTTTTAGTAAATGCGTTTAAAATTTATTTGGTTTTAGCTTTTCTAAACATGTCATGTCCTTATCCTAGTGTCAGTTTATTGCATGCATACATGTGTACGTATGTGTATGCATTGTATGTACAGGCACTTTTGTGTATATTGTATGAAACTATGTTGTTTCAGTTGTCGGGATTTGAAAATAAAAATAAAAGATTTAATTTTCTATTCGGTAACTTTATACATAGTTTCGTTATACAAATCTGTACATATGTATGTATATATGTTTTAGTGAACAAATTCTCATTGTTCTAAACATTTTTTCATCATTCGTTGTTTTTATTACAACGACTTTGGCAAATATTCTGTTGCAATTTGCCCAAATTGGTGATGATTTTCATTTACATGTTTTCATGAACAAATCTACTTAAGTTTAATAAATTTGGCTGTCGTATGCTATCGGGGTCAAAGGAGTAGGATTTAGTAATAAAAATCAAGCTAAAAAAGTTAAAGTTAAGACATTTTTGATAAAATTCTAATATAAAGGGTGTCTCAATAAGAACGCAAGATTTAAATTTGGCGCCATTCGAAGTGTCATTGTTTGACATTTGAACAATTGTTATTGTTTGCTAGTAGAAGGTACGAGGTTAGTAAAAATGGAGCGCTACACGAATGAACAACTCATTCTCATTGTGAAATTGTTTTACCAAAATGGTGAAAGTTTTGCGGCTACAGTTCGCAAATTGCGATCAATTTCGGATCACATTAATGCTCCAAAAGAGTCAACTGTAAAGAGATTAATGGATAAATTTGCCAAAACTGGGTCCGTTAGTGATGTAAAGACAACAACGCGCCTTCTACCAGGTCGATCGACCGAAAATATCGCAGCTGTACGTGATGATGTGCTCAAACTTCATCCACCTCAATTCGACACCGAGCTCAGCAAATTGGTGTCTTCAAATTCACTATGTAGAAGAAATGAATGTGGAGGGCATGTGGTTTCAACAAGACGGCGCCACATGTCATACAGCCAGAGAAACAATTCAATTGCTGCATCAGTCATTTCCAGGTCGTGTTATTTGGCGTTTTGGAGACCAGAATTGGCCGCCTAGATCGTGCGATTTAACACCATTAGACTTTTTTCTTTGGGGTTTTTTGAAGTCGATGGTTTACGCGAATAAGCCGACGACGACTCGAGCCTTAAAAGAGGAAATTGGACGCTGCTTTAATGAAATACCGCAGCATTTATGCAAAAGGGTCGTTGAAAATTTCATTAAAAGATCGCGTGTGTGACAGCAAAGCCGCGGCGGCCATCTGCCCGATATGTTGTTCCACACATAACCCCATTCTGTCTACTTTACGATAAAATAAAGTTTCACGATTTTTTTTAATTATCTGTGTTTTATTTAAAATTTAAATCTTGCGTTCTTGTTGGGACACCCTTTATAATTCGAATCGAAGCCATGTGAGTTTTTTGCTTAATTTTTATTAATTTGATCTTCGCAACATACATACATCCTATTTTTTTCGTGAATGTATTGTACTTCAACAATGTTTTCTTAACATACGTACATAAATATTACATATTTGAAATTTAAAAATAAGTTCATCAAAGGGAATCCAGTCTTCTATATCTTTGTCTATTAAATTTAAAGCTGACAGCATTGAGTTATATGTTCTTACTTTTAATTTATTAATTAATTTATTTGTAAGCAAAGCTAAATTCAAAATGTTTACAATGTGGGTACACACCTGTATGTTTTATGACAATTCTTCTATTTGCAAAATAAGCACTGAAAAATCACAATCTTTATTTGTAAAACCTTTTTTTTTTTTTTTTTTGCTAAAACTATTCTTTAAAACTTTCACTGTACATATGGCAAGGTTGCAAAAAGTAATAAAAGTGCTTTTCCAAATGTGAGCAATAATCTTTGAATTGCTTTCAAATTTTGACGACGTTATTTTAAGTTTAAGTTACTGCAATTTAAATGTTTTTTTTTGTGACAATCTACAAAAATGAGTAAAAAGTCCCAAGAAAATTAAAAAGTCGGTCATAGAAAAAAGTCTCACAAAAAGTCGTAAACCGCTAAAAATAGCGTCAAATTGCGTCTTTAGTCGGACGAACGGTAACCCTGTATGTATGTGTTAAGGGAAGGATTTTTAAATGCAGAATGTTTAACTAGAGTTGCCACTGTTTCCTGAATCAGTTGATAACACTAGTTAACAAAAGTATATTTTTTTCATGTACATTTGATGAGAGGTAATTTTCCTTATGTATTTTCTTCCGCTGAATTCGAAAATCAAGGTTAAATTTTTTTATGGAACAGTTTTCGAGATATTTATATTTTTTCATTTTTTTCGACCTTTTTTCACTTGACCAACCATATCTCGAGCTAGAAATGTCCGATCGGGTCCTTCTTGGTATTTAACTGCAAGGCATTGAGATGACGAATAAATATGTATAATCGGATCTTTAATTGGTAAAGCGGTTCAAAATATATCGATGAAAATAGGGTACATTTTAAAAAAAATCTTATTTTACAGTGATTCTATGGCAACAGAAAAGTACAAATCGTTAAAAAAAACGTTTGGTTTATATTTTTGTATGTACACAGAAAAAAATGATTTGTAAATACAGGGTGGGCCAAAAGAAACCAAGGGGTGTAAAAGTTTAATAACTTTTTTGTTTATTAACTTTTTTTTTTTTTTTTTCTTTCAGATTATATAATATACAAAATGGAAATTTTTTTACACTAAGTATGAAAAATGATGTCTCTTAAATGACCACCGTTTTCAGCTTCGCACTGATGGGCTCTTTTTAGAGCATTTTCCATAACATCTTTCAAAACTTGTGGCTGTAGCGTTCGAATTTCTGCAACAATGTTTGCCTTGAGTTCAAGGATTGTCTCTGGCTTGTTCACATACACTCGCTCCTTCAAAAAACCCCAAAGAAAATAGTCGGGTGCTGTCAAATCTGGCGATCGCGCTGGCCAAATAATTTCCGAATTTCGAGAAATTATTCGCTCTCCAAAAATTTGACTTAAAAGTGCCATTGTGTCTCGGGCAGTATGGGCAGTGGCTCCGTCCTGCTGAAACCACATACCAGGTCTGTTTTCAAGAGCAGGACGTAAAAAATTTTCTATCATAAACCGATACCGCTCTCCATTTACGGTTACAGCACTTCCATCTTCATTCTCGAAGAAGTAGGGCCCAATGACATTTTCAGACGTGATCCCACACCATACTGTTCACCTGATGGGGTGCAATTGGCGTTGATGAATGGCTCTTGGATTTTAAGAACCCCAGAACCTACAGTTCTGCTTATTAACAAAGCCATTCAAATGAAAATGAGCTTCATCACTCATAATTAAATTTTCAATAAAGTTGATTTCTGGTTTAAATAATAAAATTGTATTGTTCTGGTTCTCTGTTCAGTTGTGAACCTATCCATTATAAATTCTCCAAGTGTTGTCTATATAATCTGAAAGAAAAAATAAAAAAAAAAATTAATAAACAAAAAAGTTATTAAACTTTTACACCCCTTGGTTTCTTTTGGCCCACCCTGTACAATTATTTTTTTTGTGATATCAATTAAATAATTAATTGATTTTGAACCTACAACGACTTTTGTAAATACAGTTAACGAAATTGTAAGTTAAAGGAAAATCTGAAAAATATTTTCAATTAAATATATCAACAAATCGTTTGTTGAAATTTATTTATTTTTTTAACATTTATTTTTGTTAGATTTCAAACTTATTTCAATTAAAGTTATTGTTATATTAACAATGTGAATTGTAGAATTTTCGTATCATAATTATGATATTAACAATGCTTTTTTATACACAAAACTGCGAAAAACACTAAATGTCTTTGAGCGGAGTTGAACCGGCAACTTCAGGACTAATAAACTGATTCACTTACCTCTCAGCTAAAGAGCAATACTTCATTGAATACGCAAGTGATGAATACACTAAAAACAAGATTTCTTGTTTCTTCTACATGAGCGCATTCCGTTATGATATAATTTAACAAATAATTTTGTTGAGTAGTTTAATTGACTACAAAAATTTAAATTTGTTATATCAACAATGATCATTGTTAATTTTTAAATTAAATATTAACAATTTGTTTTGTTGGTTGCATTTCGATGATATTTTTTTCTGTGTAAAGATAATACTTTTACGTAAGACCTAAGACCAACCAGAAGAAAATCGACCGAAAAATGACAAAGTTATAAGCAATTGAATTAAATAAATTTTTTAAAAACTATTTTTTCTACTGAAAAAAAGTTGTTTCGGACACTTTTTAAAGTGGTTTCATTTCCAGTAAATTCTCCATTTTTCGTTTTCTAAAGAACCTAATAACAGAATTAAAATTAATTTCAGTCGAATTGGGTTTCTGTGACAGTCCTGATTGTTACGCAAATCTACCGCAAACTGACCTAATCATTCTGTTCTTGTAAAACTGTTGTTATTTTTACAGCTATTTTCAATGACATAACCCTAGCAATTACAAATGATTTGGAAGAATGATGGAAATAAATCATAAATATATCCAGGTGTTAAGCATTTTTTTTTTTTGTGTAAAGTTTGTTTCATAATAAGCAACAATGAAATCTGAAATGGAACTAACTACCTGTTAATTTGATGACTTTATGAATTATGATTTAAATCTGCTGGAAAAAATTTTAGTTACACAAAATGTAAAAAAATCATGTGCGAGTATATTAGCGTTTTCATATTATGTGTATGACTTTTAACACACTACTGACCCTTTAGTAGTCATACTCGATGTATTTTTAATTAAACTATTAAGGTCGTATTCATAAAAAACACTTTGGATTTATAAAAGGTTTATTAACCTAATTTTCATAGAATTTTTTTTTAATAAATCTCTTATACATTAAAAATATTTTTTATGAATTAGACTGTTAATATTTTTTTATGAAAAAATAAAATTTTAAATTAAGGCAAAATTGCAATAAAAAATATTAAGCTTATTAGATATTACCGGTAATAAAAACGTTAAGCAGAGTACTATTTTCCAATATGTGGAACCTGCTTAATAGTTCGTGATAGTATTAAAACAAAATTCCAACTTAGCTAGCTGAGCTCGCATTTATTTTAAAAATCTGTCCTAAAAAAATGAGAAAATTATTTCCTTAACGGAAATAAAAAATTCACTATTATGATATTTTTAGTCATATAAATTTTAGCTATAGAAAACTACAAGCTTCGAAACACACACACCAAAGCTATAAGAAAGTTCGAAACACTTTTGTTTTTCTTATCTTTTTATTTTTATAAACTTTCTGCAACCTTGTCATTCTCCACAAAGAATAACACTTGTAAAACCAACAAGTATAAACCACGGTCAAATTAACAAGTTTATTACATCTAAAGTATACCTGTAATTAACAGAGAAAGTAAAGGAAAAACCGGCAATTAACTGCAGTACAGCAGGCATAAAAACAGAAGAATATAAGCTCACAAGACAGCAATACCACTTAACGAAAAAGACAACCAAAGTACTTTTGAACAATATTTTTTTCACTACTTCTCAACTTTTGCCTCCTTGCATTGCGGTAAAGGCTAATGCGAAACGTTGGTGTGTGGTTTTTCCAGTGTGATACTCGTAATATTAAAAACCTCGACTTAATGGTCATTTGTTAGTGGTTGTTTAACATCAAGTGCCTGCTGAAGGAGTGACTGCTGTGTTTTCCTTTTTTTATAAATTAGTTTTTTTTATATAAGGAAAAAAAAAGTTTATTTCATGGTGTAGCTTACATTGTATTAATTATGAACATTGTCTACTACAAAAAAAAATCTCAAGGTTTTTGTTTTTTAGGCTGGCGAAGGACTAATTTACGAGTTTATGTTATTCTATAGGAAACAATAAGGATTTTAATTGATTTATATGGGTTGTCATGATAATCTGTGATTCTCATATGATAATCTGTGATTCGCATAACAAATAAGGTTGAATAAAAAAGCAGCACCCTGTAAAATAAAAATTATTAAGAGTTGCCCTCAAATGTTCGTTAACTTGCAATTATAGAGTACACCTATCCCTCGATTTGTACGATAGACACGTTCCTGAGAAAGTCGTGTAAATTGAAATTGAAATTTTTTTTTTTATGAAAAATCGTATAAATCGAAAATAAAGGCATAATCGCGTAAAAAATTGATTTTATTAAGAAACTGTATATGTATTTCAATTTAGTTTTTAAAATATCAGAAAGAAGCGTTTACACAAAACACATAAAATTAAACCTTTATTCATTAAACAAAATAAATGGTATTCATAAAAACTAAAACGAAATTAAAAGTATCAGAAGTGTTTACTCAAAACACATAAAAAATCGTGTAAATCGAGGCATTTCACAAATCTCTCAATTTACACGAGCACCAAAATAATCGTGTAATAGTGAAATCGTGTAAAAAAGTATCGTGTAAATCGAGGGATAAGTGTATTGATAAATAATTGCACTAATTTCTTATTATTCAAATAGTTGTATGAATTTCGAAATTAAACTTTCCTGAGTATTTTGTGAGCGTGAGCTTTTGGCGAAAATAAAGTCTCCTGAACTAGGCGCACTGCAGTGCGCCAGGCCAAGTTCTGTTCATTCGAGCTGTTTTTACCCCCCTCATAAATTTGTTCCCCGCGACCGTAAAATTATGAAATTTAAATCATAATTAGAATAAATTCTTATAACCTCACATGCGAAGTTTGAAAGTTTTACAAAGAAAGCTTCCAGAGATATAGAGGTGCAAAAAGTGCATATTTTAAGACATACTCACTGACCACTGACCACTGACACACTCATCAAATTGATGAAGCACTTCCGATATAGCTAGAGTGCTAAAATTTGGTACACGAGTAGATCTAGGTAAGCAATGAACCAGAAAAATCTGAAAACCCGAAAATTTTAACCAGGAGGGCGGGGCTACGCCCACAAAAATTAAAATTTGTGCTATTGAGCTGAAATTCGATACAGAGCTAGGTCTGGGTGAAAAATAAAATAAAAAAATCTGAAAACGCAGAAATTATGACCAGGAGGGCGGGGCTACGCCCATAAAAGTCAGAATTAAAAAAGCTAATATAAGGCGCTTAGTGGAAGCTTTTTTTTATTGAAATTCGGCATATATACTGCGATGATGCAAGGCTATAAATTTTTTATTAAAAAAGTGGGCGTTGACACACCCATACAATTTAAACCTCATTTTAATGCCCTGCGGCTCAGCATATTTAGATATACTATTTATCTAGCTATTATTATCCGTTTGTAACGAAACTAGACACAAATAATAAGCACTGACCGAAAAAAGTTTTGACTTTGGAAGAGTAGGCGGGGTTACGCCTATAAAAATTAAAAGTTAAAAGTTGCGCTAAGGAGCTGAAATTTGATACACAAGTAGGTCTAGGTGAAAAACAAACTAGAAAAATTTGAAAACCCAAAAAATTTTACCAGAATGGGCGGGGCCACGCTAATATTGTTTTGAACTAAATACTTAATATACAGCTTTTAATTCAAGCCATTTAGTGAAATCGTGCATCACCTTAAAAATTGGGCGTGATCACTCCCATAAAGTGTTAGCCTGGTGTTTAATCTACATCGGTCTAGCATATTTTAGAAGAAAATTAGCATAAATTATAAGCGCTGCTCACAACAAAGTTTTTAGTTAAGAATAGTGAGGAGAGGTAATGCTGATAAAATCTAAAGATATAATTCACGCTAGAGAGCTCACATTTTATACACTAGTAAGTGTAGCTGCGTAAACCAATGGGAAAATCTTAAAACCAAATAGTTTTACCCGGTATGCGGGGCCACGACGTTAAAACTCCAGCTCGCACTAGCGATCTTAAATTTGATACACAAATAAATCTAGAAAAGAGATCACTAAGAAAAATCTGAAAACCCAGAAGTTGCTATCAGAGGGCGGAAACAAGCACTTCAAATCCAAAATTAACATACATTTTATTAAAACTTTTCATATACATTGCACTTATCCAAAAAAAATTTTTGGCAATATTTTTACCTTTCCAAAAAAGGAGAAAATAATTTATAAATGTTCATTTCTTTATATTGATAAAAATGTTGTCAAGTTGGCAGATTATCTAGAAATTATGTGACATCCTAACCATTACAAATTTATATCATACATAATATATTTCTGTGTTAGGTATTGTGGCAAAGAAGAACTTGGTCAAAATTTATATCTCACAACTTTTAATGGCCGAAATTTTGGATAGGAACTTGGCCGTTTTTCATATTTATGTTTTTGTGAGGATAGAATTTACTTTAAATTCTTTGCCATATTATTTCTTAAATTAAGCATAACCCAAGTATAAAATCCCTAGGAGTAGTGAGTTCGCATATAAAATTGATTGTGTTGGCATAACAACATCAACTTCCAAACGAAACACACAATTGAGATGACCTGGGGCAGATTGAGTTTTACCCCCGCTGGAAAAATAGACTAAATTGCAGTGCTTCAGGTTGTGGTGAAACAGCTGCCCTCGAAAAGCTTAGTTCCACTTCTAAACTTGGATGTGTGAATCTCTTCCCAAAACTGTTCTCACTTTCCATCTCATACAGATGTATGTATACAAATAATCTATTAGACCTTCTTGATAGTTCTTATGTTCTTATGTAACTTCCTAGTACATTACCACAACACGATTTTTTAAGGTTGTACTTTAAAAAAAAAATTTAGCAACAAATGACCACTACTTTATATAAATGTATCAAAAAGTGGGAACAAGCTGTTAGTTGTAAAAAATTTAATAATTAATTATTGACATTCATGGCCGGTATAAAAATAGTGCTGAACATGTAAAAACTCTTAGTATATTGTTACTTTGTATTAAAATGAAAACATCTTGTTTGGCTTTAATGTGCACAAAGAATACCTCCCCAAAGTGTTTTTCTAAAAGAAACAATATGATTTAAATTTCAAAGAAGTTGGGTTGAACATTAAAGTCAACCGTTTACTTTCCAAAAAAAGAAAAACAAAACAAATTGCGAGGGAAACATTAAAAGCATTTTAAATTTATGTATACTTAAATTTAACAAAGCCATTTAACTTAGACATTTGCTTTGACACTATGCATATGAATACTTGGCAGAAAATCTGTAGATTGAAGTTTAAACTCTGTGATGCTACACACTTCATCAGTACCCATGTCTATCTACTTGGACAGATATTGCTATTCAACATGAATTTTTAATGAAATGCTAGTTTAATATTTCGTCTCTTTAGAAAATCACATTAATTATTGATGTGTAAACATCTATACGCTAGGGGGTAAAAATCTTTTTCACTGAGATTTCTTTGCTGAGATTTCTTTGCTGAGATACACACAGCGTGAGCTATGTATGAGTGTATTAGTGTTTGAAAGAAGCAATACAAACTTATTTAAAATATTGTAAATACATAGGAATTTGCTGGTTTTGTTTGTTAGGGTTGTTAGGTTTTTTGCTTTATTAGGTTCCGTACACAAAAGGTGGAAATAATAATTGCTTTATTAGGGTTCCGTACACCAAAGGTGGAAATGAACCCTATTGTTTTCGCTACGCTGTCCGTTCCTCTGTTACAGGGTATTTCCTCGAGAACCGTAAGACCTACGGACCTGAAATTCGGACACAGTGTGTAGACATTTAGGCGCTACAACAGCAAATATATGAAAGTTAAAAATTAAAGGGTGTTCCAAAACGAGCAACGAAAATTGTTAAAATCCCATGTAATATACATACACTTGAATTTTGTAAAGTTAGTGTATTTTTATACAGACTACAACAATTAACATTAAATTTAAAAAATTTAAATTAAAGGGTGTTCCATCAGTTAATGCGATTTTGACTTTGTAACTTTGACAACTTGCTATATCTTGGAAACCGTAAGAGCAAAACTTAAAATTTTCAAAAACGGTAAAACTAAAAAATCAAAAAATTGTAAAATCGCCAAATCTAAAAAAATCGGCAAAAAAAAATCGCCAAAACCGAAAAAAGCACCAAATTAAAAAAATTCTAGTACTAAAATAAATCGCGAAAAACCGAAAAAATCGTCAAAATGAAAAAAATCGCCAAAGTGAAAAAAAAATCCAAAAACAGAAAAATAATCGCCAAAATGAAAAAAAATCGCAAAAATAAAAAAATCGCAAAGATTAAAAAAAACCCATAAACAAAAAAATCGCCAAAATGAAAAAAAATCGCCTAAATAAAAAAACCCAAAAAACAAACAAAAAACGCCAAAATGAAAAAAACCCCAAAAACAGAAAAAAGTCGCCAAAATGCAAAAAAATCGCCAAAATGAAAAAAATTTCGAAAATTAAAAGAACCCAAGAAGAAAAAAAAACCGCTAAAAAGAGAAAAAAGCGACAAAGCTGAAAAAATCGTTTAAACTGGAAAAACTTAAAAAGGAAAAAAGCCACATCAACAAAATGCTCAAAACCGAATGTACGGAACCCTTCGTGCGCGTGTCAAAGTCGCACTTTACTGAATTTATTCCTAATTGTCGTACATTAATTTATCATAGGCAAATAAAAACAAATAAATAAAATGAATACAAAATCATTTAATCTTAATAACTTTTAAAAAGATTTTTTGCACTTTTAATAAGAAATTTACTAAAACAAAGCAAAATAAGGAAAACAAAAACCTAACATCTTCTTTGAGATTGTCATTTATACGGACAACAAGAAGTACAGATAAATTTACAGCTTCATATAAACACCATCTTGTGTGCAATAGTAGCTACTAATTTTCACTAACATATAATTGTGCTAGCGCTGTATAGTTCGAAAACCATTGCTGTAAAATAACTACATGCATTACATTTCATTAAACAGCAGTGTGCCCATTTACTAACCAAATAAGTGAAATAAAACAAACAAAAACCAGGAAATTCCTATGTATTTACAATATTGAAAGCTTTGATACTTTTAATTGATTAATTAAAAAATATTACTAAAAGCATAGCACTTCCAACTTAAGAACATTTTTCATTACTAGATGTGATCGGACTCACATTGCTTTTTTTTATTTATCTATATAATTAATAGGCAAACATGTTTTTTGTAATCCCTTTTACGCTGGTACCGCTGCACGGATTTTAAAAAGATTTATATGGTTTTAAAGGATTTTTTATACAGATGTGCAGAATCTATATTTTATTGAAATCGGTTAAGTATTTTGGGAGCTATAAGCGTTTAAAGTTGCTACTACTACAGGCAAACATATTACACACGCATTCATTAGTTTACAAGTAAAAAAGAAACAAAACATGAGTGTGTGTGTGTAGTATTTCCCTTGATCTAACAATTTTTTTCTCTTTTTTGTTGTTGTATGAAAGCCATAATACTTAAAGGAAGAGAGTTGAATAAATTGAATTAACTTGGTTAAAGGAATTTTGTTTATGTTTTTTTTTTAATTTCATGTATTATTTAATTATGCTTGCATATGTATGTAAGTTTGTGTGTGGCTGTGTTTTAATGAATTTTTTTATGAAGTTTAGATGCATTTTCTTTGAATCTTAAATTATTTACATTTTGATTCTAGAATACGGACGAGTGTGTCGTCCGTTTGGTATATCTAGTTTATTTATTTATTTGACTTACGTCCCTTTTCGCAATGTATGATTAAGAGTTAACGTGAACTTTAACTGACAGTTCTCCATACAAAACTTGCTGTTAAAGTCCCTGTTAGCTTTTAATTGTACATTGTGAAAAGGGCCGTTAGACTTACGAATTAATTCTAAGACTAAACGTTTAAGGAGCGCTAGCTGTCAGGGCTATCGGCTCGACATTAAAAATATTTCATTCTATAAAAATTTTGAATAGCAAACTTAAGCCCCAATGATGAAATTATTCCTTTAATTATTTTTAGTACAATCCATGGTCTATTTATCAGGTCGAGACAATCATCCTGATGATTGAAACTGTCAAAGGTTTGGGCACCTTGCACTTTAATTCATGTTTGTGTGTATTTCTGACAGCTTAAAAATAGTATTGGTTTTTGTATTGCTATATTTTTAACCGACTTCAAAAAGGAGGAGGTTATATGTTCATCATGTATGTCTTTTTTCTTTTATATGTTCACCGATTTCTACGCCATTTGTGAAGTGATTTTAGAAATTCCTTTTTTTATATGAAATGGTATACTTTACAGTTGGTCCCATTTTCATCAATATGCGATAGGAGCAGGGGAATGGGTACCTCCTATACAAATTAATTATTAATAACGGCAAATATGGAATACAGCGTTGTCAACTTTTAAATTTTAAAAAGCACCGAAACCAAGAAAAAAATCGCGTAATTTAAGTAAAAAAGCACTAAATTTAAAATTTTATTATATTATTTAAAAAAATTTTACACATCGTTTGGTTATTGATTTGCTGCAGACATAATGTATTTTTAATTTACTGTGCCGCAAACCAATAACCAACCGACAACATGTACTTAAATTGTACAAATTTGAGGCATCCGATAAACATTTTATTTTTATAGGACGAAGCATTTTCAAATTATTATAAAAAATTTTAAATTTTTTTCGTCAATGAACAAACGAATCTCTCGAGTTTAGTCAAATTGGCAGTAATCAACATTTCTGAGGTTAAGAGCCGATTACTCGTACATTTAGAGCTCGATGGGCTTAGCAGTTGAAAATATTTTAAAATCAAGGCTTACAAAATTTGGTTTTTATTAAATTATGTTGTGGAAATATTCTCTCGGCTGATAAGTGACAAAGATAATAAATTTTTATCGAAATAAAAATGGTGACTTCTGCGTTTCAATATAGAAGTAACAGAAGTTTGATGGGAATGCAAGTTTTGATAATGCCTCAAACGAGTTCATATCAACTGAATCTCTCAATACTGGACTGAATATTTTTCCCATTGCATTAAGTGAATCAAACTTTCTCCACCCATTGTCTATACTAGACAAAATTTCGATGTTAGACTATATTTGAGTAAATACTTGTATTATGTCTTCTTTGTTGTATTGCAAAATACTGTTTACATTATATATGCTTAAAATGTTAAGGTTTGATGGTAATATGACACATATTTATTAAACCAAGCCTTTTAAAATTTTAGTAGATTTTTTTAAGATGCTCCATTTAACTTCAGAGCTTATGTTTTTGAATGAAAGAGTTCCTCGAAAAAAAAATAGGTAAGGAAATTTTCCTTTGAGTTTTTGGCTTAGTGCCACCGACTCGAAACAAAAAGCACCGAAAATTAATTTAAAAAAAGCACTGAGCACTAACTTCAAAATTTGTCGCGTCGAAAATTTCAAAAAGCACTAAAAACGGTGCGAAAAGCACCGAGTTGACAACGCTGATGGAATAGTACATCATTGACAGGCTTAAAACTTGGTGAGAATTACTTTACAGTTAATGCGCGTAATCCAGCGGAAAAGTTGTGGTGTAAGAGTAAGGGAAGGGTAATTTTTGTTCTCTATGACAAGAGCTACAACTATGCCTCAGAGAGTAAATTAAAATTCCAAACGGTTTGCAGGATATGAGTCTGTGAAAATACAAAAATGACACCAAGGCCCAAAATCTTTGGGGCCACAATGATACGAGTCCTAATTTTTTGTATTTTCATACTAAATTTTTTCATATTAAATTTATTTACCGCCAGTCACACGATATCGACAACGTTCGACTTGTCGCACACTTACATTTGAAACAAGAACAAAATATTAAAATTTGTTTTTGTTATGAATGTAATTATGCGAAAGGTCGAACGTTGTCAACATCGTGGGATTGGCCCTTATACATATATTTGGGGTATTCCCAAAGTATTTACAATAAAAAAAGTAAAAGAAATTTCATAAATTAATAATAATATAAAAAAATAACAATAACTTATTCTGAGTTGCTGCTCATATTGTACTTTTGAAAAAAAAAAAAATTTAATGGGGCAGCTTGGGGCAGGAATTTTATGTAAATTGTATAACAGCAAGCTTGAAAGATTACAGAAAGGTTTATGGATATGGTGAAACGGATAGAGATCAAAAGATTTCGTTTGAAAAAGTTAGTTTGTTTTGTAATAATTGCAAAAAAAAAAAAAAACTCAGGGCTAATAAATCAGTTCAAGTTAATCTCCATTTTTGGTTTAAATTGTGTTTAAACTAGCAAACCTATAAATGAATACAGTATTTAAACCATCTGTAAACGAATAAAATTGGGCGTTTAAACTACCAATACAGGCCATATGGTTTTGTTACTTCTAGACCATATGTTTGGGATTGAAAAAGCTTTCAACTTTTTTCCAAGTCTCCACTTTTTCTTCACATCTTGTTCGACCTGTTTTCTTACACTCTAGTATTCTTTTATACTATTCTACTTTGCCAAGCACATACATCCTTTCTTGGTACAACTTGGCGACATATAATTGAAATTTTCTTAACTTTTTTGTCTTTTTGATTGTACAAATAATTGATAGCCTGCTACAAAACAGCTGTTTTTTGACATTTATTCTAGTGCTGCCACAATATTGTTTTTTTAACTACACATAAAGTATGGTCCACTGATTTACTCCTGTTTAGTTTAAACTACAAATAAATTTGAGTTTAATTTAACTAAACCAGCGTTTAAGCTTTGACTGATTTATTAGGCCTTAGCTTAACACTTTATAAAAAACTTACCATTTATTAGAAAATAATGTATTTTTTGTGTGTTAGTTAAAAAGAAGTCAAAAGTTACATTTGAATTAAAAAAAATTTATATCGCATCTACAAGGACTTCTATTTACTTTTGAAATTGCATATTATTTTTGTTGTTTTCTTTCTTTTTTTCCTTTTAACATGTCATTTCGAGTACCGTTATAAGCATACAAACTGAAAGATATACAAGAATCATACAGTTTTAAGTTAGTCTGGGTCTTCTCTTGCAAATAGTATGGTAAATTTAAATTTTTTAATTAACTTAATTTTTTTATTTTTGTCGTCCTACTTTCTGAAATCGAACACTGTTGGGGCCCATAAAAAAAGTGCATGACCTGGGGCAAGACTGGAAGACGTGGGTCTTTTTTTTTTTGGTTTTTTATCACGCAATAGCATTCGGAAAAAGTGACAGTTTGGTGCGCATTATGGTCTGGAGGCATTTTTGGGCTGATTTTTTTTCGGAAATGTTTTGCAATCTAAGGGTGTTAATTACATAATATGTGGTTCCAACATTTGATAATATGTGGTGCCATATTTTAATTTTATTGCCAAGTTTCCAGAACGAGTAAATTCACGTTTTGGCGACATGAATTTGCCAAAGCCGTTTGTACACGGATAACTCCCTAACGTATGTAGAAGCATTTGAGAATCTACATTAGTTAGGTTATCCATTAGACACCATCCACAATGTACCAAAAAGAGTGGAAAGAATCGACTGCTGCAAAAAAACTAGAGGCGGTCATATAAATGACAATGAGCATACAATTTATGGCGTTGACATTTTTTGCTCATTTTAGTAAAAATATAAATCGATGGCACCACCCACCCTTCCACAAATCACGCCATAGAGTAATTTTCTTCTGGCATTTGAGGAGTATTTGTAGAAAATGTTAAAA
This sequence comes from Tachina grossa, assembly GCA_949987645.1. Taxonomy (NCBI): domain Eukaryota; kingdom Metazoa; phylum Arthropoda; class Insecta; order Diptera; family Tachinidae; genus Tachina; species Tachina grossa. The sequence continues at coordinate 54,570,953 of OX465275.1, read as the reverse complement.
ATCAAATTGATTTCTGGCGGATACAACAAGCGATGATTAAAATTTCTTAAGTTTTTGCGAAAAAAATGTCAAAAAAATGACACTAACAAATTCACAACCTCACAACTTGACCATTCCGCAATATTTTTCATGGTGTTGTGCTTCTCCTTCCTTTAAACATGAAAAAGATTAACTTCCAATATAATATTTCATTTTAAACACTAAAAATATATTTGAAAAAAAAAAACTTGAAAAAATATCAAAAAAGTATAGAAATCCTGTTGAGCGCTTAGGAACAGTCGACAAGTTTGTAAATGATGACAGTAATGTTTTTGATGGCGATTTCTCCTTCTGCAGCTGCATTTTTTTCTGCCTTAATGCTGAAGGTTTTTCACACAAAGTGGCTAATTTAAGTTTCAATTTATCAGTCCATTGTTTTTTTGCACTATTTTTTCTCTGATACTTTTTGCTCATTTTTCTTTCGTGTGGCTTAACTTGTCTAGTTTTATTTATCATGTAAATAAAAGTTAAGCATTTTTGCGCAGAGCAAAAAAATTCATCAATGTCTTGTTGTTGGCTTGGCTTTAGAGTAAAAAAGAACAGCAAAATAGAATTTAGAGAATAGATAAAGGCGAAAAGGTTATTATATTTTTCATGCATTTATTTATGAGCAAAAATATTTTGGTAGTTCAGCAGCAAGATAAATTAATTTCAGAACATTACTTACAGGTGTATTTTGTTGTATTTCTGTTTATGGCTATTTCAAGGTCCTCAAATAACTAGTTGATAATGATGACAAAGCATTTTTTTAGCTAATGGAAAATGAAGAAGGGTAATAACTGAATAGTAACTTTTTATTTTACATAACATTGTTAATGTTAATGAGGGGACAGTAGAAATATATACAAAAGATTGGCTAAAATATACCGCAGGAAAAGGATACAAAAACTATTGTGATGCCTAAAACAAACAAAAAAAGTAAATAAGACCAACAGTACCGAGGCTGGCAAGCATAATAATCATTCGAATGGTTGCAAGCATAATATTTTGGCGAGCAACATTTGATTTTATTGAGTAGATAGGAGAAGACACAATAAAAATTGCTTTCTGTTAATCCAGTTCAATCTAGTCTTAGAGCGGAGCTAAGGTCTCTTTTTTTTATTAAAATTTTTGAGAAATATTTGTGCCCACAAAAATTTTTTCATTGCTTAGAACTTGTTTTTCTTTTTTTTTTTAAGAGAAGTAGCACTCTCGCATTGACTACCTACTACTATTACTAGGTATTACTTTCTTTAGGAGAGGCATAGTGACAGAGAAGAGATGGTGATGGAAGAGATAGAGGAAAGCTTCATTCTTTCACAACTCTACACAGAAAAAATTATTTCCAAAAATTTTTTAAACAAATATTTGTTTGAAATCAAACTTAATTTCAGTAAATATTCTGTACTGTTCTACTAAATTAATTTGTACAAAAAAACTGTTTAGAGAAGAAACAGGCCACGACGTTTGTTGGCTACTTTTCGGTATTTACATGTATACAACACCATCAATCAAAATAAACAACAACAACCGCACAACAGCACGTTGTTCCTATCAACAAGCAAGATAAACACCATTATTAATTTATTAATTTAAATTTTTTACAAAATTTTTTATCAGAATTTACAAAATTATTTGTAGGACCGCATTCAAATAAAATATTTACTGGTTCAACGAATTTGATTTTTTACTGAAAATGAAATTTAGTTTTTTCTATGTACTTTTTTACGTTTTTTTTTTAAATGAAGTATTGCAGCGCCTCTGGTGTCAATGAGGCGTATTAAATTTTCAAAACTGTGTAAAGTAGCTATTTTATTGCTTATTTTACTTCGGTTATTTAGTATCCGCTGAAACAAGAGTAGTTGAGTGACCAGTGTCTATGACTTCATCACTTGAATTTTCCTACAACGAGTAATACAAAGGGACACTAATAAACACCAGAAAAATATGTGGTGTTGTTATTTAATGACTGTTGGATACCGGGCTCGCACTCAGGACCTTCGGTTTTGTAGTCAAAGTGCTAACACTAAGTTTCCAAAAATCGTATTTGATCGATATTTCTCGATTTTGGGGGCAAAATTGAATTTCTAAAACGACAATTATTTGTTACAAAAGATCTAAAATAATCTCTCTGCAGGAAATGGAACTGACACAAGTCACGTGATCGTACCCTAAGTGATAGCGACTAGTCCGAGTTCTAACACTTGTGACTTGTCAAAGAACTATCCCATAGGTACGTAATCGGTCTAGAATTATACAAATTATCTTAAAATGTCATTCAAATGCAATTACATTTTATTTTTAAACAGATAATTTTTGGATTCGAACTGACAACCTCCGGCATGACAGGCTTGCATACAATCCACTTGACCAAAGGTGCACTTATGTTTCAAAAGTATAAAAACCAGTTAAGCTTATGTTAATATCTGACTATAATTACGAGACTGGTTCCTGAGTGGCTTGGCAGTATGACTCCGACTACGACGATTTTGTATCAGACTAAAGAATATTGCAATATTTTTTCTTTAATCTAGTACAAAACAGTCGTAGTCGAAGTCCAAATACGACACTAGCGGTAAGGCCCATTATTTATTAGATCCTGGATTCAACCACATCGAACTTATTCAGTATCGTTACTATAATAGTGTACCGATTCCCAATTAAATTAAGAAAATATCAAGAGAATACATCACGACGTACGTTTGGATCAATTGTCAACAAATTTTCTGCAGGGCTACTAAGTTTTTTTTTAAAGTATTTTTACTTTAAATCAGTACTATTGTCATAAACAAAAGTTATGATATTTTTTTCTTTAATTTTATTGCAAGAAGTTATTACACTGTGTCTAAATTCCTTGAAATTGATAGCTGTGACAGAAATTGATAGTCAATTTCATTTTTTAAATACCACCGACGAAGAAACAACTCAAACTTGTAGCTTGAATCAATGTGTGCTGTAACCAGTTTGTCAAATTGAAAATTAAATTGCTATATAAATGGATAGATAAATTTAAAAGCAAGCTAGTTTTCAATTTAAAAAGTTTGATTGTGTTAGTAAAAAAAGTGTGAGTGTATTGAAAATTGAATGGAATTGAAAGGCAAAAATTGAACGGTCCACACGTTAATAAACATTATAATACCAGGTATTCCGCATACCCTAGATTTGTAATAAATTATCGCAAAACATATTAGCCCAATTCACAATCTTGTGCAAATGGTCTTGCATCGTAGCATGTGCAAAATGTTATAGTATATTGATACTAACCACTAAGAATTGTTAAGTGGTGAGTATCAATATACTATACCATTTTGCACTTGCTACGATGCAAGACCATTTGCACAAGATTGTGAATTGGGCTATTTATTTGTATTCCTTTTGTCAGCATTGGCAAAACTGCTATAACACATACAACTATTCATATTTAAAAATCAACTTATTTCCTCGCAGAAAGAAGCGTTAGCGTTATATTCCCTTCTGCCATCGCATCCTTCTTTGAACGTGAGCGTAAAATTAAACCAAATTTAACGTGCTATTGCAGCAAATAATCATAATGTCGTTGATTTCTACTCTTTTCTTTTTTTTCCAATTTTTTTACGAGCTGTTTGTTTTCAATCAATTTTTGTTCTATATTATTCGTCTTAACGAATGCATGCCAAAGGGTAACAAATTTCTTTAGTCTAGAAAAGATAAAAGGAAAAATTCTCAATGACGCTGAAAATCAAAAACGCAGCGAGGCGTATATTATCAATGTTTGATACTGCAAAGCATAATCGCTTTTGCTTTTAAATCTTTAATGCGATTTTTGTTTTCTTTATTTGATGGATAAGGGTGCTTTGTCTGAAATTCCTGCAGGACCACAGCACAGTGCTCTGGTTTTAATATGAGAAATAATAAATAATAAAAGCTAAGCATTTTAACAAGTTGTATATTTGATTATAGCAAATACTTTTGCATGCAAAGTAAAAATAAATTTTTCAACTTGAGTTCACTCATTTGTTTTGGACAAACTGTTTGTCCACAACATCTTTTTAATATGGAGTATCTTTGTTTTCTCCTCCATTAATAATAATCTCAAACTAAATTACGGCCCTGCATCACAAGTATAAAGTAAGAAAACATTTTCATCGAACGAAATAGTAGTTCGTCTAGGTTTCCGTTTTTCTCATCAGTAACAACCACATATATCCAATTATTAATGTAACTCCTTTATTGTACATAACACATTATATTCTCCTTCGAAAACTGTAATCGATTCAGGGTTTTGTTTAATTTTCGAAACTGCCAAGGCGATTAGCTTATGATGGCTGTACGCAGAAAAATTTCATATTAAAATCTACCAAAACAAGGTTAAATTAAAATTGTTCGATAGTGATTTTGCTTCATATGTGCTTTGTGTTAATTAGACATGATTTAGAGTAATCTTCTTTTTTATTTCTATTTATTTTCTTTTCGATGTCCCATACACAAGACTTTAAAGGCTTCATTAGTCTTTACTTTCTGTTGCTGTTCTGTGCTGTGCGGTTCTGCTTCTAAATTTGATCACCTACTTTTTCTGCTGTAACTTATCAGCAGTCGCAGTTTTCCACTAAAGCGATGAGGTTTGCATCGTCCATTGTTAAGTTTCAATATACATAGTTTAATTTTTTTTCTTTTAAAAACTATTTTTTTTTAATTCTAAAAGCACAATCACAATTTATTTCAAAATATTTTTATTTATTTATGTATGCTGTCACTTACAATTTCTTAAAAACTTTTTGATTTTCACAGGTTGAACCGTAACAGAACAGAACGAAACAGAAAAACTAACGACTTGTACTAGATTTCTATGAACAAAAACGAAACAGCTGATTTGTAACAGAACAGAAAGTAAAAACTAATTGCTTTAAGTCTCATTTTGTAGTATGGAACTCAGTACAGGTACATAACAATATATAATTAATATACAATAGGATAGACAAAGGTAAATTGGTAAATAATTATAAACAGATATCACCAACATTAAGTGAAGGTTAAAAAAAGGAATGAAATAATAAAAACATAATTATCAAACAAAATTAAATTAAATTGTCAATCGGGGCTTCCTACGGGCTAATGTGGTCAATTATTTGTTTCCAAATTTAAATAAAACGAAAATTATTTCATTTTTGTTCATTTTTGTTATTTTTGTTTTGTTTGGGTGAACAAAAATGAAATAATTTTCGTTTTATTTAAATTTGGAAACAAATAATTGACCATATTATCCCGTAGGAAGCCCCGATTGACAATCTAATTATAATACTTGGTCATAAATCAAAACTTAAAATTAAATTAAGTTAATCTCAAAGACAAGTTAAATTTATTTAAAAATTGACAGATAATATTTCTCCTGAATCGATGCGCGTTACTAATTACTTACGATCTGTAGGGAATATTGTTCCACAGACTAATTGCATTAATAAATAATTGGTATTTGGATATCTGAATCTTGTATTAGTAAGGGATTGAAAAATTCAATTGTGTGTAACGAAAAGTTTTTGTTTTGAAATAGCTTTATTTCATGCTGAAAACTCATGTTGAATCAAAGTTATTTCAAGTTGAAGCAACCAGAACTTGTTATTGAAATAAAACTAAGAACCATGTTGAATCAAAGCAGTTTAACGTTAAAACAACATGAATTTTATTTAATGTGGTCATTTTATATTATTAATTTATTGAACTTACGTGATTGTGTGTATTGGCACTGGTATCAGGAAAATTTTCGCGTGGTAGTCAACGCGCTTACAGCTGCAGCCACAACAACGTTTAATATTTTTTAGACACACACTAAATAACCCAGCAAAAAATTTCAAAAAAGGTCGAATCTCTTTCCTACTGGATTACCAACAAGGTGTGATACTAAAATAATTGATTTTTCAGAAGTACTTACTTCTTTTCATTTACAACATGTTCACGTTATCTATTAAAACTAAAACAATCATACTTCTCATCAAGTAAGTTATACATAATTTTTTACATATTTTGTAATGTGATTTGTAAGCGAGTAATGAAATTGGGCAATTAGAAAAGTAAGCCATTATATAGCAAGTCGTTTTAATGGTAATGTGTAATTTTTTGGTGGGAAATAACATCATAAATTAAATTTAAATTTATGATTTAATTAAACATTTAATATAAAATTTATTTAAAATTAAAGCTCTTTAAAATAAAACTCCAACTGTGAAGCTACTTTGACTTATATGCAGGATTCAAACCTGTGACCTTCCAACTATAGGGTGTTTTTTAAAGAGGTATAGAACTTTGAATTGAAATAAAACACAAGAAAATCGTTTTAGTGTCCATCAATTTGGCTTTGTTGGAAGGATAATTTTATGCCATTAATGTTAAAATATGATTTCGGGCATGTGGCCGCCGCCGCTGGCTCGAATAAAGCCCATTCTACAGGTCCAATTTTCAACCACTTTTTCGAGCATATGGGGCCGTATGTTGGCAATAACGCTACGAATGTTGGCTTCCAAGTCCCCTAACGTTTCTGGTTTGTTGGCGTAGACGAGCGACTTCACATATCCCCAAAGAAAATAATCCAATGGTGTCAAATCAAACGATCTTGGTGGCCAATTGACAGGTCCATTCCGCGAAATTATGCGCTCATCGAATGTTTCCTTCAATAAATCGATTGTGACGTGCGCTTTGTGGCATGTAGCGCCGTCTTGTTGGAACCACAACTCATCCACATTCATGCCATCCAATTCGGGAACAAAATAGTTGGTTAGTCGGCTCCAATTGCTGTGCACGGTGGCGAATCGATTCATTCGGGTCCTCTTCAACACTTTGCTCTACAGCGGCAATTGTTTCTTCGGTGCGCACTGTTCGACGTCTCTGCGGATGCGTATTATCACATAGAGTAAACGTAGTGCGAAAACGATCCATGGTTAACCGAATTAATTGCTCTGATGGACGATTATGTCGACCATAAAATGGACGGAGCTTGCGGTAAACTTCGCGAACTGAACCATTATTTTGGAAATAAATTTGCACGATTTGCAAGCGTTGTTCTTTTGTCAACCTGCTCATGATAAAATGGCAAACCAAACTAAATATTAATCACTTGACAGCTGACAAAATGACCGACAGTTAAAAAAGTGATGCCAACTTAAAGTTCTATACCTCAATAAAAAACACCCTTTACAAGCCAACTTTTAGTAAGGCCTATTAGCCAGCAGCAGGAAGTTTTTGTTGGTAATGCGAAGTTTTCCAGCTATTTAGAAACATCAAAACATTCAACAGCAAAACAAGAACAACCCAGCAAAAAAATTCAAAAAATGTAATCGAGTTTGGAATTAAGCATTTTTGGTGGAAGCTGCTCCTTACTGGATTACCAACTTAATGATTTTATCAAGGCGTAAGACTAAAATAATCGATTCTTTAGAAGTTTATTGTAGGAATTAATTATATTTTCCGTTGTGGGAAATAGTTATTTTTTTCTTGATTGAACAACTTTTTTTAAATATGCCGTTGTTTAGTAAATGGAAGGTCTTGGTTAAAAACTCAGTTTGATTAAATATATAATAACTTTTAAGAAAATTTTAAATAATTTAAAAAAAAACCTATTGTTTTACTACGAAATACACCACTTTGTAAAATTTCTTTTATAAACTCAATTGAAGTGGGTTATATTTTATTCGTATCAGTGCCTCTATTGTTACTTATAAATACTATATTAAGAAAAATTTCAATTGCTTTTATTGATGAACTTTTATTAAAACCGTAAATGAGAGAAAAAACTTTAGAACTACTTATATTTAAATAATTATTTTCCAAAATGTAAGTACAGGGTGGGCCAAAAGAAACCAAGGGGTGTAAAAGTTTAATAACTTTTTTGTTTATTATCTTTTTTTTATTTTTTCTTTCAGATTATATATATAATATACAAAATGGAAATTTTTTTACACTAAGTATGAAAAATGATGTCTCTTAAATGACCACCGTTTTCAGCTTCGCACTGATGGGCTCTTTTTAGAGCATTTTCCATAACATCTTTCAAAACTTGTGGCTGTAGCGTTCGAATTTCTGCAACAATGTTTGCCTTGAGTTCAAGGATTGTCTCTGGCTTGTTCACATACACTCGCTCCTTCAAAAAACCCCAAAGAAAATAGTCGGGTGCTGTCAAATCTGGCGATCGCGCTGGCCAAATAATTTCCGAATTTCGAGAAATTATTCGCTCTCCAAAAATTTGACTTAAAAGTGCCATTGTGTCTCGGGCAGTATGGGCAGTGGCTCCGTCCTGCTGAAACCACATACCAGGTCTGTCTTCAAGAGCAGGACGTAAAAAATTTTCTATCATAAACCGATACCGCTCTCCATTTACGGTTACAGCACTTCCATCTTCATTCTCGAAGAATTAGGGCCAATGACATTTTCAGATGTGATCCCACACCATACTGTACACCTGATGGGGTGCAATTGGCGTTGATGAATATCTCTTGGATTTTGAGAACCCCAGAACCTACAGTTCTGCTTATTAACAAAGCCATTCAAATGAAAATGAGCTTCATCACTCATAATCAAATTTTCAATAAAGTTGATTTCATTTATTCATTTCTTATTTTCTGATTTTCATTCATTATAAATTCTCCAAGTGTTGTCTATATAATCTGAAAGAAAAAATAAAAAAAATTAATAAACAAAAAAGTTATTAAACTTTTACACCCCTTGGTTTCTTTTGGCCCACCCTGTACTTATTTTTTAGTTTAAAATAAATAAGTAGGCAATTTATAAATATTTATAATTTATTTAAAATAACTACTTATTTTGGCAATATATTCACGGCTTCTTTTCAAACACAAAGAATATGTTCAACTTCTGCTTCCTATTTTAAAAAATTTGCGTAGTGTGTTTTGTAAGCGAGTACTTCAATTTGGCAATCTAAAAAGTAAGTCATTATATGGCAAGTAGTTCAGATGGTAATGTCTAATTTTTTGCTGGGAAGTTACACAACTGAGCACAACAATTGGTATATTTATTTGATTGTATATCACCTTTCGATGTAATTCTTGACACCAAAAGAACTGAGTTCGACTGTAATTTTGAGAAGTTTTTTTCGTTTTTGGCAATTTTTTTTATGTAATTTGCTTCTTTAAAAAAGTTTTTATGTAACTTAATTCATAAAGAAATTCTTAGTATAAATTAGGTACAAGTGTTTACTCATATATAAAAACTGCGAATGAAAAACAATTTTTTTTTAAGTTAACTTTACTATACTACAAATATCTAAATTAAGTCAACATGATAAATTTTTGCAAGTTTGCGGTTTTAGATATGCAATTAAATTACCATTTAGCTGTTCATTAATCATAATATGAAAAAGTAACATGCAAAAATATGTCAATCTAAAAAATGCAATACAATTAAAATTAAAAAAAAAACATGAAAAAAGTTAGTTTAATTACGCAAATAATTAAATATCAAACAGCAAGTAATTATTGTAATGTGATTGCTAATCTATTAAATGGTTAGAAATAGTCTATTATTTCAATTATTATTATTATTTTTTTTTTTTTTTTGTAAAACATGGATTTTTATTGTTTTAAAGTGTACAAGTAATTAAAAATTAAACATACATATTGTGTATGTTTGCGTCTGTTACACGATATGGTTTTCCAAACAGATGTTGCTGCTTCTGAAACTCTTAATGAAAAAAATATAAATAATAAATCTGATGAAAATCTTTTTTTAACGGCAAAGCCAATTTTTCGTCAGCGATCAACTTCGCTTTGTCCAATGCCAACTAGTGAATCGTTAACATTACCATTGCCTAGTACTTCTTCATTTAAGTCTGCGATATCATCCGCATCGGGCTCGCCTTCATCACTAAACCAAGTTATCTCTACAGATAACAGTAGCTCAAAACCCAAGGTACAAGTGGGAATGGACAGATATATAACAGTGGTAAAGCGTGGGCGAAGCCCAAATTCTTCAAAAATTTCATCTGCTCCAAAGATGTCTAGGGATAACAGCGCATCATCTACCAATCGTCAAAATCGTTTTTCATTATTGCAAAACACCGACGACAAGCCCTCTACATCATCGCAAAAGTCTTTTAAGCCACCACCTATTTATCTGAGAGAAAAAAATTCTAACGCACTTATAAAAAAACTACTGTCGACCATTGGTGAAAATACTTTTCACATCATTCCAATTAAACGAGGTAATATTGATGGAACTAAAATCCAAATATATAATGAAAAAGATTTCCGAAAAATTGTTAGTGAATTCGAAAAAAATAAAACAAATTTTTACACATACCAACTTAAGAGTGCTAAAGGCCTACAGATAGTATTAAAGGGCATAGATTCATATGTTGAACCCGAAGAAGTAAAATGTGCACTTGTCGACCAAGGATTCAAGGTAAAAAATGTTACCAACATATTTAATAGAGAAAAGGTCCCCCAACCCTTATTTCGGGTTGAACTGGAGCCGAATGACATACAATTGAAAAAAAATGAAGCCCATCCAGTTTATAACGTAAAGTATCTATTACATCGAAAAATCACAGTTGAAGAGCCACGTAAGCGTTCAGGTCCCGTACAGTGCCATAATTGCCAAGAATATGGCCATACGAAAACTTACTGCAAGTTACCTACAGTGTGTGTTATCTGCGGTGAATTGCATGGTACTGCTAGCTGCACTAAGCCAGCCAAAGGATCAAGCAGAAAAAAATGTAGTAATTGTGGAGGTAATCACACAGCTAACTATAGAGGGTGCCCTGTATTTTCTTTCGTTAAACAGGCTATGGGTCAAAAACCTAAGCTAACTCCAGCTCTACAAAAAACGCGAACTCCGACACTTTTGCTCAAATCAGCCAACCAGTTACTTCACGTGTATCGTATGTTGATGCTGCTTAGACTAGTTCAATTCCCACGCAAAATGTTCCACCGCCAAATAATTCAACGAATTCAAACTCAAGCTTTAACTTTAGTCGCCTTGAAGCTACTATTGAGAATCTGGTGCTAACTATAAACAACTTTACTACAAATATGACAAGTATGATGCAAGAAATGCTGCGAATGCAGAATACACTGCTTCAAGCATTAGTTAATAAACCATGACCACGTTAAAAATATGTTTCTGGAACGCAAACGGCATTCGCCAACATAAAAATGAACTTGAGCACTTCCTCATGGAAAAAAATATTGATACAATGTTGGTTTCTGAGACTCATTTGACCTCAAGAAGCTTATTTAAAATAAATGGTTACACTTTATATGATACAAAGGACCCGAGAGAGAGAGCATGTGGTGGATCAGCAATTCTGATTAAGTCAAGACTCAAGCACTATGTCCTTGACAACGTTAGTGAAGAATATTTGCAAGCAACGAATATTTTCGTAGAAAATTTTTGTGCGAATTTCGTGATATCATCAATTTACTCACCTCCCAGATTTTCAGTTACCGAAGATCAGTATGAGAAGTTCTACAAATCGCTTGGATCTTGTTTCGTGGCAGCTGGTGACTACAATGCAAAACAAAAATGGGCTTAGATGTCATTTCGAGTGGGGAGCCTACTTACTGGCCTACTGACGTAAGAAAAATTCCAGATGTTATAGATTTTGCCGTCACTAAAAATATTCATAGGGACTTAATTCATGTAGAGGCCGCTCTAGATCTGTCCTCCGATCGATCACTCTCCAACAATAGTTACAATTTTCAACCCACTAAGGAGTGATTTAACTAACTCATATGTGAAGATGATTAATGGAATGAACTGGCTGGCATTCAAAAAATATCTTAGTAGTCACTGCCTAGAAAACATTCAGCTTAGATCATGCGGTGATATTGAATTTAACATTGCCAATCTTAACGAAAATATTAAACAGGCTGCTGAACGCGCCACTACCTCCTATCCGCAGACCGGCTTTAACAGAATTTATACTACGGAAATTGAACGTCTTGTATGTGAGAAAAGGAGAGCTAGAAGAGAATGGCAACAACACAGATCACCCCTAAATAAAATCAGACTTAAAGAATGTACTAAACGACTCAAAGAGCTGGTATCGTCGGAAAAAACTGCACTACTGGAAAAGTATTTAGAAGGTCTTGATGTAACGTCCGCATCTAATTACTCTTTATGGCGCGCTACTAGAAATCTTAAACGACCCGTTGATCTTAAATCACCATTGCGTACTGCGACCGGAGGCTGGGCAAGAAATGATAGTGAGAAAGGTAACTTATTTTCTGAGCATTTAAAATCTGTATTCACTCCCAATTCATGTACGGGTGCTGCTGATTTACCGTGTGTAGTTTCTCTACCCCCTCGTCCCTTAAGGTTTAAGATGCGTGAAGTACAAAAAGTAATTGCTGAACTCAACCCGAAGAAAGCTCCAGGTATTGATGGCATTAGTAAGAAAATGCTCATGAACTTGCCTCATATTGCAATAAGAATCCTGCTATTTACTTTTAATGCTATTTTAAGAATGCAGTATTTTCCACATAACTGGAAACTGGCCAAGATCAAAATGATTCCAAAGGCAGGCAAAGATCTTACCAAGACTGAGTCATATAGGCCTATAAGCTTACTATCTACAATCTCAAAGCTTTTCGAAAAGCTGCTCATGACTAAATTGTCCAAAATTTTAACTGATAATGGGTGCATCCCAGACCATCAATTTGGCTTTAGAAGTCAGCACAGCACGATTGAACAAACGCATAGACTGGTCCAAGTTGTAAGAAGAACATTTGAAGAAAAGAAGTATTGTTCTGCTCTCTTTATTGATGTTTCTCAGGTGTTTGATAAAGTATGGCACGAAGGCCTAGTTTTAAAATTGAAGACATATGTGCCAATAAACATTCAAAAGCTTTTGGAAAGTTATATTATTGATAGGAAGTTCACTGTTGTGGAAGGAGAGTTCACGAGTGTGCCCGAAACTATATCTTCTGGTGTGCCCCAGGGTAGTATTCTTGGTCCTGTCTTGTATTTAATATATACTTGTGATATGCCTGTGAGCAATAATATCCATATTTCTACTTTTGCCGATGATACAGCCTGTATGAGTGTGCACGAAAACCCTGATGAGGCATCCCGCAATCTCCAGGAACATATCACCCAGCTGGAAATATGGCTGAACTTATGGAGAATTAAAGTCAATGAACAAAAGTGTGTCCATATAACGTTCACCCTAAGAAGAGATACTTGCTCCCCCATTCGAATCAACAATCAAAATATTCCTCAACATTCCCAAGTGAAATACCTTGGTATACACCTTGATCGAAGACTTACATGGAAACATCATATTGACTCTAAGTTAACTCAGATGAAACTTAAGTTAACTCAAATATATTGGTTGATTGGCAGAAACTCAACACTCAGCCTAGACTGCAAACTTTTATTATACAAGTCGCTTTTGAAGCCAATATGGCGCTACGGAATTCACTTATGGGGTACTGCTTCAGCTTCCAATGTCGAGAGAATCCAACGAAGGCAAAACAAAATTTTACGGTTAATAACATCGGCTCCATGGTACATCCAAAATTCTATTATACATCGTGATTTAAATATGCCACCAGTGACTGAAGAAATTGAAAAATACGCAGGCAAATATTTAACAAAACTCGAATCACATCCTAATCCGCTTGCTCGTAATATTTTGAACTTTACTGGACACGTCCGCTTAAAAAAGAGGGACACACGGGCTCTTATACCTAACACTCCAGATGGGACTACTTGAAAATACTTCCCCCCCCCTTTTTTTTATTATCACTACTAATGTATTATTTATAACTATCACTAAGTTTATGTCTGACACTGGTCGGGCCTAATAATTTTTTTTTTTATAGATTTAAGATTTGAATACTTATTGTTAGTTCACATATGAAGATACAATAAATAAATACATGCATTAAAAAAAAAAAAAAGATGTTGCTGCTTTTTATATCCATACACGGGATGTTTGTATTGGTCCGATAGACACACGTTTTGTTCACCAATATATACCGTGATTTATTAGAAATGGCTGGTTACAATTTTTTAGATGAATTCAATGCAGTAACACTGTTGCATTTGAAGTCCATTTTCATACACTTCTCTTAAAATGCAAAAATTAATTGTAATTTTCTGCAATACTAGGATTTATACTACTTAAGTGATGCATCAAGCAAATCTCTCTTTGAAAAATACATAAAAAAAAACTAAAGAGAAAACAGTGCATCATTGGAAAAGCAAAATGTTAAACTTGGCTTGAGTTGCCTGGAAAATTTATCCCCAGACGAGATGAAATAAATCAGCCTCCACGAAATGGTAGCCATCACCTGCTGAAATGTTCTAAGAACTTTTATTTATTAATGAAAGCAGTGTGATGGAGGATTTACATTTAAGAAATAAATAAATAATATACCTTGTTTCCATAACGGTTGTACGCATTCATCACGTAAATGGATATAAACTTGTAAAGTGTCTGAATCTATAACAGACTTTCAAGTTTGTTGAAACATCAGCAACACTATCAAAATCGCCCTTTTTGGTGATTTCTTAGACCTGTTATGGAAATTAAATTTTTTGGGAGTTTATCTGCCTTCAATTGTTATTGAAGACCAGCGATGACAACTTAGTGCTTTTGGCACTAGTTTTAGTGCTTTTTGAAGACTAAAGACGCCAAATTTTGAGCGTTAGTGCCAAACTAAGAAAAAGCACTCACTAAGTAGTGCTTTCAAGAAATTTAGGATTACTTTAATAAAAACTTGGTTTATTTATTTGTTTAATATAAAGCATACCTTTTTTTGTCTGATATATGTAGTTTATTAAAAATGTTGATACTATTGCCGAAATAGAGAATAGCCTAGAAAACATTATTAAACTTCACGCGTTTTTCACGTAAGTGCTTTTTACGCTTTTTAGATTTCAAAATTACGCTTTTTAGTGCTTCTGTAAAATTCTGATGTGCCTTTAGAGCCAAAAAAGTTGGCATCACTTTCAACATTAAACTGTTAAAAATTAAAAATTTAAATAAAATACTTAGATAAGAATATGTAAATCAACCAGAAGTTTTATCGCAGCACATTTGCTCAATTCATAACCTATTGTAGGAGTCGTAGTGCGTACAAACGTTGTTGGTAATTTATATGTATACATTTGTTTATAAACATTTGCTTAATTCACAAAACCTCTTGTATCTCTGTATCGATTGTATTATCATATTAAATACAGGAGTGTAACATTTGTTGTTTGAAATTTTCATATAAAAATGAAATACACTATTACACTTTTATTTCATATGTTTTTAAAATGTTATATTCAGAGACAGGCTCTCTGAGAGAATTTGTATGTAGCTTGCTGATTTTTCATTAAAAATACAAAATACATTAATATACACTACACAGAAATTGTTCACAATTAAAAAACAAAAAGTGTATTTGATACACAAATACACGATAAGTATTGTTGTGAATTAAGCAAATGTTTTTATCGAAATTAATAACAACTCATGTACGAACTACAACTCCCACAATAGGTTGTGAATTGTGCAATTATATAATGTAAGAGGAAATAAAAAAAAATATTAGTCCAAAGATCAGTCAGGGCGAAACAATTTTCCCAAATTTTTGATAGAATAAGATAACATGAATGTTTTTAATTCGTACTATAAAAACTCAAACAGAATAACTATGAATGAAAATTATGTATAACAAAATGCTATTTGTGTATGCAATTTCTTGATCTTCTTTATAGTTTGAATTAGTGTGTTTTATAGACACTGTATCCATTGAGGTTTCATTAATTTTTTTTAAACTATAGGGTGTTTTTTTGAGGGGTATAGAACTTCGAATTGAAATAAAACACAAGAAAATCGTTTTAATGTCCATCAATTTGGCTTTATTGGAAGGATAATTTTATGCCATTAATGCTTAAATATGATTTCGGGCATGTGGCCGCCGCGGCTGGCTCGAATAAAGCCAATTCTACAGGTCCAATTTTCAACCACTTTTTCGAGCATATGGGGCCGTATGTTGGCAATAACGCCACGAATGTTGGCTTCCAAGTCCCCTAACGTTTCTGGTTTGTTGGCGTAGACGAGCGACTTCACATATCCCCAAAGAAAATAATCCAATGGTGTCAAATCACACGATCTTGGTGGCCAATTGACAGGTCCATTCCGCGAAATTATGCGCTCATCGAATGTTTCCTTCAATAAATCGATTGTGACGTGCGCTGTGTGGCATGTATAGCCGTCTTGTTGGAACCACAACTCATCCACATTCATGCCATCCAATTCGGGAACAAAATAGTCGGTTATCATGGCTCTATGGCTGTGCACGGTGGCGAATCGATTCATTCGGGTCCTCTTCAACACTTTGCTCTACAGCGGCAATTGTTTCTTCGGTGCGCACTGTTCGACGTCTCTGCGGATGCGTATTATCACATAGAGTAAACGTAGTGCGAAAACGATCCATGGTTAACCGAATTAATTGCTCTGATGGACGATTATGTCGACCATAAAATGGACGGAGCTTGCGGTAAACTTCACGAACTGAACCATTATTTTCGAAATAAATTTGCACGATTTGCAAGCGTTGTTCTTTTGTCAACCTGTTCATGATGAAAAGACAAACCAAACTAAATATTAATCACTTGACAGCTGACAAAATGGCCGCCAGTTAAAAAAGTGATGCCAACTTAAAGTTATATACCTCAATAAAAAACACCCTTTACTTCATTTGGCGGTGTTACAGCATAATTCGGTACATTTCGGACCGATTGTAAAAATTCTTTTTTTTTTTTTTTGTCTGATAGGGTATAACTCTTTGGTATAACTTCCCATTGGTGCCATTGTAAAAAAGTGGGCGAGGACAATTTATTTATTTAATTTTATGATATTATACTGATTTGATTGTTGCGAAACCTATAAAACACTTTTAATTCCTGTAATTACACAATTTAAAACTTGAAAAATGGGCGGGTTTACGCCCATTAAAATTTATTATAATATTTCACGCGGTTATACTTAATCGATTTTTGTTAAACTTACCACACACCTTGAGCTCTAAAATAGACACAATTCTCCATTTAAAAAAATGGGTGGAGTCACGCCCATTAAAATTGAATATTTTATTTTATTTGATTCTACTTTACCGATTTTTACAAGACTTAACACGCACCTTGAGCTCTGAAAAACACACAATCTTGCATTTAAAAAATGGGCCACATTAAAATTTTATTTTATTTTTCACGCACTTCTTCTTATCTTCTTCTAACAGATACTTGCATTGAAGACGGTTTTTTTTGGCAGAAAGAATTATTTAAATGCAAATCAAAGACGTTTTTTATTGAATTCTTAATGCATCCATCCTTTCATTGGAATTTTTCTGTGTTATGTTTGGGGAATTACAACCGTAGCCTTAAGTGTCATAGTGCCATAATATTTTAAAATTACAATTAGTTATATGCAATTATATTAAAATATAATTTAAAGCATTATCCCTCAATCCGCCAATTCTTTATCTAGGAAATATACTACTTACACACATTGAGCGAATTAATTTCTTAGTAAGCCTAAAGTCACTGGTGTTAATATTATTATGTATTCCCAAACATAAATATCTGTATATACATGTCTGTCTTATGTCCTTCATCCGTAATGCGCTTTTATTAAAAAATTATGAGGAAAAATAATACTAATATCGCTTTTGGTGCATATGTTATGAGTTTTATAATTTTCCAACCGCAATTTCATGATTATTATCGTTTCGACAGTTCAACAAAAAATCGTTAATAATGAAATTATAAATCTATAGAAAATAAATCTCTATAGAATTCAATAAAAAAAAATAATAAATAAAAACATACTCAATATATTATAGCTGCTAGCATCATTTCAATGGTATACAATTATTATAAAATTTCACACAGTAGACACTACAGACGTGCAGGAGTATACAACAAATTACTTCCAAAATAGGTATACTAAGTCATGGTTCATAAATAGCGAGAGACGAAATTATGATTGCTCCTCTCTATCACTCTTGCTACAAACTCATTCAGAATATAACTATCCTGCAAAAAATTTCAAAAAAGGTAATCGGGCTTGGAATTAAGCATTTTTGGTGGAAGTTCTCCCCCACTGGATTACCAACTTAATGCTTTTGACAATCGATTCTAAGGAAGCACTTACTTTTTTATTTCGCAACATGTTCACGTAATCTATTTAATCTAAAAATATCATTCTCTTCATTTAGCAACTTGTACGTCATTTTTTTAAATTTAAGGTAATGTTATTTGTAAGCGAGTAATTAAATTTGGCAATCAGAAAAGTAAGTCATTATATGGCAAGTAAATTTAGATGGTAATGTGTAATTTTTGCCATATATTTATAAATTTAGCTGCAGGGAAGTGATAACTGCGCACGTCTTTAGTACACACATGAAGTTCTGAAATCTGATGAAATCACGCACATACTCGTTCATGCTTATCCTGTAGTTCTTAAAAAAATACATTAAATCATTTCACAAAATAATGTATGCAGGATAAAACCTGTGACGACAGCAGGTACGTTTTGTTAAGACACCCTCGTTATCCCTTGTTCTTTGGTCCATAAACATATTATAACAATACGAATATATTTATGTATGTCTGAGGACTATATTAATCGAAATTACTCCCATAATAATACTCGTATTAAAGTATTAATTGTCACGCAATGTCAATATTCTGTCTGTAAGTTATTGAAGTTATTTACGTCAACAGTTTCACTCTGGCAGAGAAGCAAAATTTGCGAAATATTAAAAAAAAAATAACAACAACCATTTGGAAAATATTTACTTGCAAAAAGTATTTATAAAAATTGAATGAGTTATGTAATTGTGCGGGAAGCAAGAAAAACAAGAAAATATCTATTTTTTGTCATTAGACTTACTTTCTTGAAGAGTCCCGAGATTGCCATTGGTTCTATTGTTGATAGTTCCAAATCTTCCAATAGGTGGTGGTGCAATTTTCTATATCTTGTGTGACTTGATTTTTTCCAGTCCTTTAGAATATGCTCTGGAGTTTCATCCTCATAATTGCAGAATCTGTACAAATTGCTACTCTAATTTTCAAATTTGTTGAGTGGTTTTCTCAGTCTGCAATGGTCTGTGAAAAACCCTGTTAGTTCATAGATTATTTATGCTTAAGAACATGATAGCTAGTATTCTTAGGCCCAATAATTAATTTCTCAATTAAATTTCGTTTAGCTAATTGTCACTTAAATTTAAGTTGCAATTAAATGCAGTTTAATTTTTTCAATAAAATTAAATGCCCAATTAAATACTATGACAGTATGTTAGCACTGTGAAATGTCGACAGTTCTAAAAGAAAATAATGTTTAATGAAAATGAGAAAGTTCGATAACCTAATCATCATGTAGAAAATTAAAATTGCATAAAAATACATTTTATGAAACCGAAAGAGCATCAGAACACATTTTCTATTTATGTATTCTATGACATGAAATTATGTAATTTATGAAAATTTAACGAAATTCCTTTTCATAAAACCACGTGATGTTCATGTTTTCAAAAAACACACACAAGCAAAAAAACACATGGTGTGCTCGTAAAACTTAAATAGAATTTAAATACGGAATGTTAGACATTTAAGTTTCATTTAAATGTCTCTCAATTTAGTACTGAAAAATTTAATTTTTTACTTAAATGGCACTGAAAGATAAATTACACTTAATTGAGGAGTTAATTACTGAGCCTTAACCTCCATCGTTATATCTTCTCGGATTTCATCAAATCCAAGTCCACAAAACGGTTCTGATCGAACTAAATGATGCTCTAGTTCTCCTCCTGGTCAGTTTGTATGTATTTCCATTTCCATCTACCACGACGTATCCGGGGACCCAGCAGAGTATGACCTTATTATTGCTGCTTAGCTGATTTAGCTTAATTGGTTAAGTATTCCCAAGTTAACTTAGAGATAAAGTCATATGACCTAAGTGCTTTCTCGAATAGAAGAAGATGATAATTTCTCTTTCTCGGCAGCCCCTGTCAGTATTAAATTATATTAAATTATGTGTATCTTTCAAAAGCATAAACTTTCGATTGAAAAATGGTTAAATTTTTTTCCCAAATATTCGTAGTAGTTAATCCTTGGTCCTGCAACTAACGAGCCGGAACCTTTCGGTGTTCCGGAACCACCAGTGTATAACTTTTTTGCCGCTACGCTGATTACTTTTTGCCTGACAGTATATTGCAGCTTCTATCATAATCGTCATAGGTGTGAGTTTAATAAGAACTCCTATGGCCATCGTGGAACAAGTCTTCATAGCTTCTGTTATACAACAACTGCAACGGATAAACGGGGCCTGATTGTGAGTGGCCAAGCAAAAGCACCATAAGTCATGAATATTAGATGTTACTATCAATGTGCATATCGATCTCAAGATTTTGGATGTGCAACCCCATGTTTTTGCTGCAATAGGTTTACAAACTATTAGTGTTTTTGTTTTGTCGATAGTTGTTTCTAAATGTTTTTTTCATTTTAAGTCAATTAATTTATTCATTGCGTTCAACAAATCAATAATTGAATTGTATATACCAGAATAAACGAAATAATTGTATTGAATAAATTAAGCAGGTTAATGGACGCATCAAGTTTAAACTTTGCATTTCGATATTGAAAATGCCAACTATTCAAAAGGTCTATAATTCAAAAGGCTTACAAGCCTTATATCTCTTAAAAAAACTCCGAAATATAATTGAGAATCACAATAAATGTAAATGTGTCAAGGTAAAAAGCTTCAAGGAAAAAAAGCATGAATCCATTAGAGCTCAAATTTAATAAACTAAGAAAACGATTGAATCAATTATTGACTGCGGTATTTGAAAAAAAAGAAAATACATTAATTTTTTCCGTATGCAATGTTAAATGAACTAATTTGAAATCAGCACTAATTTACTTATAGGGCTTTAAATAATTTCATTTAAAAATTTGTGTTTTCACAAGTAGCATAGAAAAAAATTGTATCATTGCATTTTCCTGGTTTCTCTTTTTATGAACAGCAATTAAATATAATATAATACCATATATGTATATTTTGGTTCTTCTCACTTGTGTATATAATAAGCGAATATTTTGCTTTTAAAGAGACTTAAGCTACGAGTAAATTAATTTATTACAGTATTATTAATAAACTATTTAATTTTTCACGAGCTCTGCTCTTGTTTTCTAAAAGAAAAAAAAATTACAAAACAAATAAATCTTTGGTTCCTCACAGGTGTTTTAATTAAAAAATTCACGTACTAAATGATGATGTGTTGACATTTATGCAGAAAGCATAAATAAATCTCAAAAAAGAGAAAAAATATAAATTTAAATAAAACGATGAAAATTATAAAACACTCAAGAATATGTCAGAAATAAAACTACCCATAAAGAAGAAAACAAAAAACACATCCATCCGTTTTCCGCTGCTGCCACAAATGTGTTAAAGAAAATATGGTGAAATGCACATGGTAGCAAAAAAAGGTACATTTATCTGAGTAAAATAAAGGAATCATAAGGTCTTTTAGGCGCCTGAAGATTTTTAGTTTGGAATAATTATACCGAATTTGAAGTAATAATAAAAACGAAAATCTGAAGCCATAGTAGTCGGACTATATATTTTTTAACTCGATTACTGCTGGAGACTAGATATTTCAGCAGACAAAGTCAAAATAGCAGCACATTTTTGGGTTTGTTTAAAGAAATAAATTAAAATAAATTAAGTAAAATGCGACTTTGACTCGCTCACGAAGGGTTCCGTACGGACACTCGATTTGTAATACTAAACAAACTTTATTATTAGTATTAACATTTTTTTTTAATTGTTGGGATTTTTTCGGTTTTGAGCGTTTTTTAGTTAAGGCGTTTTTTTTTCTGGTTTGGCGATTATTACTTAGTTTTGGCGCTTTATTAAGTTTTGTCGCTTTTTTTCTCGTTTTGGCGATTTTTTAGGTGCTTTGATTTTTTTCATATTGGTGATTTTTTTTTCATTTCGGCGATTTTTTTTCATTTTGGCTATTTTTTTCATTTTGGCGATTTTTTCGGTTTTTGGCGATTTATTTTAGTTTTATAATGTTTTTTTAATATGACGATATTTTTCGTTTTGGCAATTTTTTTTTTAAATTTTTGGCGATTTTTTTCGGTTTGGCGATTTTATAATATTGGGACTTTTTAGTTTTGCCGTTTTTTGAAAATTTCAAGAGTTTGCCTGTTACGGTTTCCAAGATACAGCAAGTTGTCAAAATTGCATTAACAGATAGAACACCCTTTAATATAAATTTTTTTAAATTTTAGTGTTAATTGTTGTAATCTGTATAAAAATACACTAACTTTACAAATTTCATGCGTCTCTATGTATGTATATTACATGGGATTCTAAAATTTTTCGTTGCTCGTTTTGGAACACCCTTTAATTTTTAACTGTTAGGTATTTGTTGTTGTAGCGGCCAAAGTTCTACATTGTTTCAAATTTCAGATCCGTAGCTCTTACGGTTTTCGAGAAAATAGCCTGTGACGGACAGGCGGACTTCGTAGCGAAAACAATAGGGGTTCTTTTCAGCTTTGGTGTACGAAACCCTAAAAAGGTTAATTTTAAAAACAGGCCTAAAAGCAGGCTCCTTTAAATAAAAAAAAGTGTGACAAAAATACATGCAGCAGGAGGATTGAAGTAGTTTTACTAAAGAATGAATATATTTCTAATAACTTAATATTTATTTCTAACAATGTTAGATGCAGTTCTGGTTTTCTCTTTTTCCCTGATCTGCTCCTATTCTAGTTAGCTCTGAACAATTGTAACCATATTCATGCACAACCCTATGACTTTTATTTTTATGACTACATAATGTAAAGTGTCTGCCGGCCATTGTAGTGCAGTCAACGTTTAAGCCGTGTTAACTAGTGTCTCTACACAAGTCGTACACCATCACACTGACAGCAGACCATTGTCGTCATTGTCATTGTTGTCATTTGTAAAAAGTTGTCATGTGCATAAATGGCAACCGTTCAACCAACCCAGTGCAAGTGATAAAATCAAAATTTTTATACCACTTGTAAGTGTTTCCACTTTGTTTCCATTTTTTATTTATTTTTTTCTCACATTAAAACCACACACGCACACACACACACACACACAAAATACTTATTCATTAATAAAAATTTGTGTATGAAAGCTTTAACAAAAATAAAGAAAAGCTGTTGTTATATATGTCTGCATTATTTATTTCTTTTTGTTTCGTATGAATTTTTTGTTTTTAACTGATAATTGTATAATTTGGTTGAACACATATTGTTTGATTGACTGATGCATGCAAAAGCAATAATAAATTATCTTGGTAATTTGTTCAAAATTTTTATTGCTTTAATAAATAAAAATTACATTGTTGCGAAAATCGGTTAAATTTAAATTGTTATTTTTTCTGAAATTTTTTAATATACATATGTATATGCGCCAACAACTTTATTAAATAATAATATACTTACACCTTGTAAACTTTATTGCTGGGTAACACTACAAATGTTCCATATACATATGTCGGTCCGCTGACTTACGTTGTATCTAAATTGGGACGAAAATTTTTCAAGTTGCCATAAGAGTTTACTCTGAAGTTTATAAAATATTCAAACTAAATACTGGAATTATTTCTGTTTACAAACAGCAAAGAATAAAATAACCAAATCATAAGTTTTGAGGATTTTCGTACTCTGTTTTATACTTTCATCGTGCTAAAAGTTAGAATTAGTTTTAACTAACTAGCTCTAGCATAATGATAAAATCATTACGATTAACTGAATTGAAATAAATTAATTTAAAATTTTACTAATGGGTAAAAAGGCAAAACAACTAAATAATTCATGCGAACACATTGTTTTTATTTCTGGTTCTCACACAAAAAAAGTATTCCTGCAATAAAAAACTTAAATTGAAAACAAAACCAAAAATCAATTAAGAATGTGTAAAAGGGCTTGTCCCACGATGTCGACTTGTTGCAAACTTACATTCAAAACAAAAACAAACTTTAAAATTTTGTTGTTGCTTCCAATGTAACTGTGCGACAAGTCGAACGTTATCGACACCGTGGGACAGGCCCTAAGTCAACCAAAGTTTTGTTTAACATTTTAATTAATTACAAACTTTAATTGCCTCCATTACATTTTTAATAATTTTTAATCAGAAATAATTTTTAGTCAGGCTTAAGTTCAGTAATTTCAATTCTTTTTATTGAATGAAATATTTTTTATTAATTAATATGAGTTTCTAAAGAAGAGAAGAAAAATTAAATTAGACTTTTAAGCTGGGTGAAATACCCCCATACGTGAGTAGAGTAATATAACTTCGTGCTAACCTAAATAGAAAAATGAAAAAATGGAAAAACAGGGGAAATAAATAGTGATACTTACATATGTATTTACCAAAGGTAAATCAATAATTGTACACAACAATCATTTCTCACATTCCGTTTCATTAGAATTTACGTTAAATAGCTGATGTTAATAACAATCTCTACCCAAGTAGATAGACTAGGGTGCTGATGAAGTGCGTTGCTGCACAGAAAAATATCGGTATTTCCCCAGCTTAAAAGTCTAATTTAATTTTTCTTCTCTTCTTTAGAAACTCATATTAATTAATAAAAAATATTTCATTCAATAAAAAGAATTGAAATTACTGAATTTAAGCCTGACTAAAAATTATTTCTGATTAAAAATTCACTATAGTTCAATTAAGATCTAAAAATGACTCATTTTTAATAATTAATTTTTGATTTTATCTTAAATTAAAGTCTGTTTATTTCACTGCTCGCGCTGAAAACGAGCAAAACCCAATAAAACTAAAGATGTCCTCCTTTTTTATATTTACACTCTGCTATTGATTATTTTGTATGGCAAATATTTTCTATTACAGCAGCAAACATTTCCTTAGTAAACTATTTTATAAGAAATAAAATTCTTATTAAACTTAATATAAAAACTTTATTCATGTTCCTTATAGTTTTTTTTTCTTTTTTCAAGAAATTTATTGTGTTTAATTTGAAAAATTTATTCATATTTTAATAAAAAAAAGGAATTATATTTGCTTTTATTAAAATAATTTTTTTACCTGAAACTTGTTTAATTTATACCTTTTGTTGCTTATGAAAAATATTTTGTTATTCTTACAGACATTTTATTTTTATTACAATCTTGTTTAAAATATCAAAGTCGAGGATTTCAAAGAGCTACAAAATAAAATCACAAACAAACAGACTGTAATATAATATGCTGTCATATATAAATACAAAAATGTCAAACATTTGTATAGATGTAGATGCAAATACATGATAAAAGCAAAAATTATCTCTGTAGTACACAAAGGAATAAATGGTTTTGTATGTAAGAGTATGTTTACTTAAACATGTACAATATGTCTTTAAAACTTTGAAGTTTTTTGTTAAAAAAGAATTTTTTAAAGAAATTATTTGCATTTTTAAATTTGTTTTACAAACAAATACTCGTATGTAAGCAAAATCAATCTTTATTGAGAAAAAATTTCATGCAAACATTTAGTGATTATATTTTTCTTTAAAGTAAATAATGTGTTAGCAAGATATAGATAAAAGATTTGTTTTTTAGTGAAAATAATATTCAGTTTATGAAGTTTATATATTTTAGTCCCTATATATGTAATGGGTGTTTTTTTTAGAGGTATAGAACTACGAATTGAAATAAAACACAAAAAAATCGTTTTAATGTCCATCAATTTGGCTTTATTGGAAGGATAATTTTATGCCATTAATGTTTAAATATGATTTTGGGCATGTGGCCGCCGCGGCTGGCTCGAATAAAGCCAATTCTACAGGTCCAATTTTCAACCACTTTTTCGAGCATATGGGGCCGTATGTTGGCAATAACGCCACGAATGTTGGCTTCCAAGTCCCCTAACGTTTCTGGTTTGTTGGCGTAGACGAGCGACTTCACATATCCCCAAAGAAAATAATCCAATGGTGTCAAATCACACGATCTTGGTGGCCAATTGACAGGTCCATTCCGCGAAATTATGCGCTCATCGAATGTTTCCTTCAATAAATCGATTATGACGTGCGCTGTGTGGCATGTAGCGCCGTCTTGTTGGAACCACAACTCATCCACATTCATGCCATCCAATTCGGGAACAAAATAGTCGGTTATCATGGCTCTATACCGGTCTCCATTAACGGTAACTGACTCTCCAGCATTATTTCGGAAGAAGTATGGCCCAATGACTCCACCAGCCCATAGAGCACACCAAACAGTCAGTTTTTGTGGATGTAATGGCGTCTCAAGGGTCTCATGTAGATTCTCTTCACTCCATATGCGGCAATTTTGCTTGTTGACGTAGCCATTCAACCAAAAATGAGCCTCATCACTGAACAAAATTTTGCGATGAAAATCAGCATCGAGATCAATCTCATTTTCGGCCCATACACCAAAATCACGACGCATTGCATGGTCTCGCGGCTTTAATTCTTGCACAAGCTGGATCTTGTAAGGTCGCAAGCCAAGATCTTTGCGCAAAATCTTCCATAAAGTTGATGGACAAAGCTCCAATTGCTGTGCACGGTGGCGAATCGATTCATTCGGGTCCTCTTCAACACTTTGCTCTACAGCGGCAATTGTTTCTTCGGTGCGCACTGTTCGACGACTCTGCGTATGCGTATTATCACATAGAGTAAACGTAGTGCGAAAACGATCCATGGTTAACCGAATTAATTGCTCTGATGGACGATTATGTCGACCATAAAATGGACGGAGCTTGCGGTAAACTTCGCGAACTGAACCATTATTTTCGAAATAAATTTGCACGATTTGCAAGCGTTGTTCTTTTGTCAACCTGTTCATGATGAAATGGCAAACCAAACTAAATATTAATCACTTGACAGCTGACAAAATGGCCGCCAGTTAAAAAAGTGATGCCAACTTAAAGTTCTATACCTCAATAAAAAACACCCATTACATATGTATATCTAGCTTAAGATGTTTTGTTTTTATATAAAGAAATTCTATATATATATGTATATTTATCGATGTTTTACCAGTGCCTTATATGGCTTTTTCGGGAAAATATGTTTCGATTTTTTATAAAACATGTATAAACATGTTCCATATTGGCCTTTCTATCTAAATTACAATACTTAAAAAATTAATAAAAATTATTGCTGTTTACAAAAGCTGCAATCCCTAAAATAATTATTTCGATATTTCAGAAAAATATATATTATTTCTTATCAAACACATATATTCAAGTTTTATATTGGCCTTTCAATGTAATTACACTGATTAAAAATCATTCAAATTGATTTTATTTACAAAAACATCCATTTCCCAGAAAATTTACCAGCCCCAGATATCAACTTTGGCGATATTTGGAACTTGCTTGAGTTGCAATAGGCAATTATGCTATTGTTATATATTTTATTAAAAATACAGTATATTATTGGGGAATTTTCTGCAATTACCTTTGAAAAATGATATCCTGTAAGTAAGGTCCATTTTCTGCATCAACATATGTACGTGCTTTTTTTTAGCGAGAGAGAGAGAGTATACATCTCATATTTTCCATAACTTTTCACAAAATTTCGGGTGTAATGGCCATGATTTCACTTCGAATGTTGGTGTTTAGTTGGAGTATGGTTCTTGGTTAGTTAACGTACACTCTTTATTTCAAATATCCCCAAAGAAAACTGTGGATGCAATGCGCACATTAAAATGACGACGATATGCAAGCTGTGTCAACACAATAGACTGTTGGTTTGAAAAACAAAAATTCAATTATTTTTGTACGTTGTTCGATCGTGTAATGGTTAATAATTAATGCCCTAAATCAGTAAGAAGATTTAGGACGTTTTTGTTTGAAAATACTTTTGAGTTTTTGTTTTTGAATTCTTCAAATTATTTTCTTCAAAAATGATTGTTGTCTTTGATAATGAAAAATAAAAATATTATTACCATGTTTTTAAAATATAAAAATTAAATGAACGTATTATACATTATTTTAAAAAATATATGAAAAAATATGTGTTGGATATAATGTTTGGAATAAAATCATAAAGCAAATACACGCACCTTCTAGCAGACACTATTACTAATAATTGCTTTAAAGAATCACAACTGCGGCTTTTTTTCGTCCATAGACAAGGCGGCACAATCGTCGAACAGAATTAGGGCATAATTCTTCACAAAATGCTGAAAAAAAAACAAAGAATAGTAATTAAAAAAGTTATAAAGAATTCAAACCAGATAGCTCATTCTGCGCCACCCTGTATAATACTTCAAAATTATAACACTTTTTTCCATAATACAAGTTATTATTTAACAGCACTCCTCATTAGAGCTGCAAAAGTATCGATAGTCGCACCAGTCGATAGTTTCGATAGTTTTATGTAAAACTAGCATCGAATAGTTTTATAAAAGTTGCCACATAAACTACATTTGACTCGAAAAAAATCCAGAGTCCTCAACATTTTCATTAGTATATAAAAATACATCAAGCCTTTTTTTCGATTTTATCGTAAGCGGCACATTATCGAAAATATACTTTTTTATTGAACTTATAATTTTATGGGCCTACCCATGGTTTAGAATTATCAAAATCACTAACTGTAAAGTTTTATCGTAAGCGACAATTTTAACATTCTAAAAATTTAATTTTTATCGCATACGATTACATCGAAGATTAGGCTGGATATGTAGGTATGTAGGTACAATTAAAAACAAATTTTGTAGGGAAACACGCTAGGGTATGTCAAAATAAATCCGAGACGATTGGCGGCCGTCGCGATATCAGTACCACCAAAATTTATCTTTGTGTCGACGATGTTGAATTTATTAAGATACTTGTGACTACTATTTGTCGAATAACACTTCGATTTATAAATAAATTCATATACATACATATGTATGTATTTAAGTACTTATGTATACAGAAGCAGGGATGCGATGTCATATTTACAAATTGTACTAACTTTCAAAAAAAATTTTAATTTTTTCAGTACGATTGTACCTAATTCTTTATTTATATTTTTTTAATACTTGTACTTTTTAACTAACTAAAAATCAATTAACAAACCGTCAGAAGGTGCACAAAGAATATTAGTTGCTGGGATCTGAATATAAAAGTCACATTTGCGATATACTACGTTTATAACCTTTTTTTTATTCGATTGTTTACAGTCGATGCAAATAGTCGGATTCTCTCCTTGGTAGGAAAATAAAATTTCCACATTTGCAGATGAATTTGGAATAAACAACATTCCTCCAGCAATTCTTTAAGTACCGGAAAACATCGTTTGATTTACTTAATTTTCTAATAGCTTCGAGCTAAAGATTAACCCCCTTGTGCAAAAAAATAAGTGAACGTTAAAACCAGATTTTCTATGGATTTTTTTTAATGTACACTTCAAGCACGCATTATTTTTTGCATAAGGGGGTTAATATATTTTAATGCTATTTTTGGCATGTAATAAATATAAAGAGATTCCAGTAGTGCCAAATGGGTCATTGCGGTGCTACGGTACTTTTGGCATTCAAATAGCGCCAAAATTATACAATTGTACCAACTTTTGCATCGCTGTACAAAAGCTTAAATCAACGACGGATAATTTGCTTCAAAGCTGCCGGCTACTGTTTACTGACTTCGATTATTTTTACTCTTTTAATTACTTGTTTTTTTTACCGATACTATCGATAGTGGAAAAAACTATCGATATTTCATTTACAACAAAACTATCGATACTATCGATAGTACTATCGATACTCCTCACCAGTGTCGGCATGACAACAACTTCAAATAAGTATGCTACGGTTTTTGTTTACTATTGCGTATGCTCTATTCGTGTATTTTATTAATATTAATCATACGCAGTGATATCCATTCTCACTTATAAAATAGGAAGTGCGAACTAGCCAATGAATAGTTATTTTTACCCGACTGCGCAACGCAAAGAAGGGTATTGTGTTTATCAGTCTATGTATGTATGTAGTGTGTTCTTTTGCGGCACTATATAAACCGAGCGCATGAACCGATTTTGATGATTCTTACGTCAATCGATTTGTCTTAATCCAGGGAGAGTCACTGAACATATGTATGTCAGTTATCAAAATTCAATATGGCGGCCAATAGATGCCATTTTGTAAATACGAAAATTAAAAAGTCGGCGACCAAATATATCAATATGGGTATCATTCGACAGGTATTTGAAAATCATCTTATAATTTTTCATTTCGGGTTTTTTGATTTTTTTATATAAATACTAGAAATAATGATATGTAACATATTTTTTATTTTTATTTTAAAGTTCATGACTCTTTTGCTCGAAAAGAGAATTGCTGGTTAGCCTGTTATATCATATGTTAGCGTTGCACGCGTTGCTTTGTTAAGTATAGTTTTATTTTATTTTTTTTGTGAAATTAGTTGCATGAAAATTGTTTAATTTTTCACTAAATCGTAACAAAAAAGTTGCTGACATTAATGCTGCGTCATTTAATATAAATCACTTTCATCTATTATAACGCTGCAATTAAAAAATAGAAAAAGTTTTGTGTGAAAAATAAAATAGAAAATAAAAAAATATTATACTCTTACTTGAAAAAAAAAATATGGATACAAACTATTATATTGCGTTTGAAATTTAATTTCCCAAGGCACTCTTAAAGAATACATTTTCTTTTTAGGACAACATTTATCTTAAATCCGAATACAGCATACTTTGATAACACTTTTCAATTATTCAACGGAAAAAGAATGCGTCCACTTATTTTTAATTTTTTGATGTTAATGTTAAGAATTTTTTTTTATAAAAGTTTTGTGTCAGTTTGAAAAATTCTTCTAATGGACTCAAATAAAAAGAGATTAATTCCGCACATTGAAAAATTATTAAAAGAAATTTTAGAGATAAAAGAGATCACATTCCTCTATGCAGAAAGTCATTAACTCGTACAAAGAAACTGAAGTTTTGTATATAAGCTATGTACTTCAAAAGCAAAAAGTTATATCGTCAATGATGTGCAGCGAGAACCCAAAATAGGTGCTTTAAAAGGGGTAGAATATATCGAGACCAAGCTTAGTAAAAGTATAATTTTTGCCAAAGAGCTCTTCAATAAATGACTAGCAGTGTATTTTCCGAATAAGACGACGTCAATTGAGGGGAAAATCCGGTGCAACATTTACAAAACTTTTTTATGTCGCACACTTGAACACGGTGGTGAAAGTGTTATGGTTTGTGTGCATATGGCAGCTAGCTGTGTAGATAATCTGCAGATTATTGAGTCCACAATGGACAAGTTAGCTTTCCTAGATATTTCAAAACCAAGTTTGAACCAAAGTTCAATAAAATTTAGTGTTGGGAATCATTATTCATTTTAACAAGATAATGATCCCAAACACACAGCCGATATTGTGGAGCTTTGGCTGCTCTAGAATCTACCAAAGCAGTTACGCACGACTATTTAGTCTCCAGATTTCAATCCAATTGAGCATTTGTGGGATTTGTTTTAAATGAAAATTCGCCAGCATGATATAATAAAGGGTGTCCCAACAAGAACGCAAGATTTAAATTTGGCGCCATTTGAAGTGTCATTGTTTGACATTTGAACAATTGTTATTGTTTGCTAGTAGAAGGTACGACGTTCGTAAAAATGAAGCGCTACACGAATGAACAACTCATTCTCATTGTGAAATTGTTTTACCAAAATGGTGAAAGTTTTGCGGCTACAGTTCGCAAATTTGCGATCAATTTGGGGTCATAATAATGCTCCAAAAGAGTCAACTGTAAAGGCATTAATGGATAAATTTGCCGAAACTGGGTCCGTTAGTGATGTAAAGACAACAACGCGCCTTCCACCAGGTCGATCGACCGAAAATGTCGCAGCTGTACGTGATGATGTCGCTCAAACGCAGGTCAAGCGCAAACAGTCAATGGTGTTCGGTATCGTGAAATGATAACCAGTTTTTTCGTGCCTAGAATTGAAGAAATGAATGTGGAGGGCATGTGGTTTCAACAAGACGGCGCCACATGTCATACAGCCAGAGAAATAATTCAATTGCTACATCAGTCATTTCCCGGTCGTATTGTTTCGCGCTTTGGAGACCAGAATCGGCCGCCTAGATCGTGCGATTTAACACGAGTAGACTTTTTCTTTGGGGTTTTTTGAAGTCGATGGTTTACGCGAATAAGCCGACGACGACTCAAGCCTTAAAAGAGGAAATTGGACGCTGCATTAATAAAATAGCGCAGCATTTATGCAAAACGGCCATTGAAAATTTCATTTAAAGATCGCGTGTGTGCCAGCAAAGCCGCGGCGGCCATCTGCCCGATTTGTTGTTCCACACATAACCTCATTTTGTCTACTTTACGATATAATAAAGTTTCACGATTTTGTTTTTTAAATGTCTGTGTTTTATTTAAAATTTAAATCTTGCCTTCTTGTTGGGACACCCTTAAAAACCAATTTTGAAAGATGTTTTTAAAACAGAGCTCGCGTTATAATTAATGAAGATCGCTGAGACATCATGATCAATGCATTTTTTTTTTGTCTGAATGACATTAGTTTGTTTAAGATGTGGTTTCAACATGATGGCATTAAATTCTATACACCAACCGTAACCATCAAATCAAATATGAAGATGTCGTCCATATGTTAAAGATTTTACAAAATTTTTTAAATATATACAAGTATTAACCAATGCAACATTATTCCTAACTATCTATTTCCATGACACTCGCATCAACATTGCATAAAATAATAAAATTAAATTATTTAAAATATGCTTAATTAAGTTAGTTGCTATTTGGTTTGTTTTTAGCAACATCCATAAAACATTAATTATACAAACGCAGTTTCTGCTCATTTAATTTAATAAAAATGTTCAGCAGAATCAATTGTCTATTTATAAAGCCTTTGAAATTTCACAAAAATCATTTCCCCACTCATTAAAATGTTTATGGTACATAAAATGTGTATAATGAATTTATTTTGCAAACAAGTGTTATTCTAGATTGCAGATTTTATTATATATATTAAGCTCATAATTAGCATTATAAAATAAATTTGATTTATTTTAATATTATGCTTGTAGGATTTTAATAGAAATTGATGTTTTAACTAAACACAAGAGTCAATAGCTGCAGCTATAGAAAATAACTTAAGCGTGGAACATTTAAATTTAAAACTTTTGAAAATTTATACTTTCAACTAAAATAGCTAATAAAAGATAGAATTTGCAAATAAAGTCATCTTCAACAAACTTACTAAACAAAACTTTCATCACAAATATTTGTGTAAACTTTTGAGTTTTCATGATGAAATTTAATTTAAACTATTTAAAATAAATTGAGGCATCTAACTTATGCAAACAACATTTACAAACATCTAATTGACATCAGCTTTTTAATATCTGTAACATAAACTTTGTTTAATGTGTAACAAAAAGTTTTATCATTTTTTTCCTCGAAAATATGCCATGAATTCCATTAGATATTTTATAGGTTCAGGCACACAATTGGTTTTAAGATATTATACAAATTTCAAGTTTATGATTTATTTACAATAATTTACATAACTTGGATGTTTTTAAAGACTTTTTTAAAACTCTTTGTAAAATATTTAACATTTCAAAATTCAATGCAAACAAATCCTAAATGTGTACTTTGACATTTTGCAAAAAATAAAACATAAATGAAATTGTAATAGTAAATAAGTTTACTAAAACATTTACAAAAAAAAATGTTTTATTTATAAGAGAAGTGCTGCTAAGCCTAAGAATAGCAAAAATAAAAATAATGAAATAAATTATATCAAGGAAAGTTTCTCCTCTATTAGGTTACAGAAAAGCTGAATTTTAAGTAATACTGAGAAAGTAATCTTTCTTGCTTAAGATGTATGGTAATGAAAACAACAGATAATTTCTGATAAGCAGGCAATATACATAATTAAAAAATATCTTGTTAAATTGTTAGTCATAAGTCACTGAATTCATATCAATAAAACTCAAAGTTATAACTTTGATAACTTTGATCTTATAAAATATTTTTAAAAGCCTACACAAACGTATGGCTCCATAGTCGGAGAAGGTATTTTGAAAGTATCAGCATATATTGTCACATTATTTTTACAATAAAAAAATCGCTAAAAATTCATTTATTGCACAATTGTTAAAAATAAATTAAGATAGTCCTGGAAACTTTCTATATAAAAATGTGTGAGATTTCTTTTTTGATTTCGCTGCTTTAATAACAATTTTATTTTTAGACGATTAAACGACCTAAAGCACTTTAATAAACTTACAAGTATGGACCGGCAGCATATGAAATAATTAAGGCGACGAATAAAAATTTAAGGAAGAATATTATTATAAGTGACGTATAGTAATGCAGTTTTGTACTGACCTTGCAAGAAATAGAACCGACACAAGACTAGTCACGTGATCGGGCCCCAAGTGATAAGCCCAGTCCGAGTTTTTTCTCCTATGAAACGGACCAGTTACTTTAACATGGGTATGGCCTAGAATGGGGTTAATTGATACTTTGTATGCAACTTCTGACTTGTCACTGAACTATCTTATAGGGACCTATTCGCTGTAGAATAATATAAATTATATATAAATGTCGGTCCGACATTTAACTGTAATAAAGAAAACTTATGTAGTTATATATAATTTTTTTTTGTTACAAATGAAATTATATATTATTTTTAAGCAGATATATTTTTCTTGGGATTCAAACTGACAGCCTCCGGCATGATAGCCTTGCACACAATCCCCTCGACCACAGGCCCACTCATATTTCAAAAGTATAAATGCCATTTAACCTTAAGTTAATATCTAGATATAGTTATGGGACTGGTTCCAGGGTCACACAGAAAAAAATGATTTGTAAATACAATTAATTTTTTTGTTACATCAATTAAATAATTACTTCATTTTGAACCTACAACGATTTTTGTAAATACAATTAACGAAATTGTAAGTTAAAGGAAAATCTGAAAAATATTTTCAATTAAATTTATCAACAAATGTTTTGTTGAAATTTATTTATTTTTTCAACATTAATTTTTGTTAGATTTCAAAGTTATTTCAATTAAAGTTTTTGTTATATTAACAATGCGAATTGTTGAGTTTTTGTACAAATTTTGATTATCATAATTGTTATATTAACAATGTTTCTTATACACAATCACAATCCTCGAAACGATTTTTTGCTTGTCTGCGAAAAACACTAAATGTCTTTGGGCGGAGTTGAACCGGCAACCTCAAAACTAATAAACCAACTTACTTACCTTTCAGCTATAGAGCAACACTTTATTAGATACGCTAATAATGAATACACACAAAATATGATTTCGCGTTTCTTCTACATGTGCGCATTCCCTTATGATATAATTTAACAAATAATTTTGTTAAGTAATTTAATTGACTACAAAAATTAAAATTTGTTATATCAACCATGATCATTGTTAATTT
Source organism: Tachina grossa (assembly GCA_949987645.1). Classification (NCBI taxonomy): domain Eukaryota; kingdom Metazoa; phylum Arthropoda; class Insecta; order Diptera; family Tachinidae; genus Tachina; species Tachina grossa. Next base: position 54,535,477 of record OX465275.1, on the reverse strand, counting down.
TTAAATTAAATATTAACAATTTATTTTGTTGGTTACAATTCGATGATATTTTTTTCTGTGTCACTTTGGAGGGAACAATTAACATTGTACGAGTATTTACACTATTTGCTAGATCCTGCATTCAACCACATTGAACATGTTCAGTGCCGTTTACTACAATACTAGACCGAGTCCGAATTAAATTGACTCAACATCAAGACGATACATCACGAAAATGGTGAATATGTAACCATTTACAAGATATGTCTTTGGTTTCGCCAGACACTCCTCCGTACATTTAGTAACACTCGCATTTTGTCAAGTCATAGGACGGGTACGAGTATTCTGCAAGGACTCTATAGAAATGCCAATTGCCAAATTGATTTTTTTTTATTAAAAACTGCATCAACTGTTTCAAAGTAAAACTGAAGTTGTGAAATTGTTCAAAAGATATCTTTGTAGACGTTTTTTTTAAAGCAATTTTTTTTATAATATTAAAAATTCTTGTGAAATCTGTTTTCTTGGGTCATTTATTTTTTTTACTCAAAGATTTTTGGAGTTGATCTTAGCGGAAAATCGCAGGGATGCGTGCAAATACAATAATTTTCCATATGTTTTTTAAGGAACTTTAGTGCCCATTAAAATTGCAAATACGAGTCGTTTTCCCGCTTTAAATACATGATATAATTTTTATTTTATTTGATAACATTTTTAAAAACCCACTTGTGCAAAAAAAAAATTAACTTGTGCCTTGGTTAAAATTTGTATTGAATGTTTTTTAATGTACACTTCAAACTCAAATATTTTTTTTTTACATAAGGGTTTAGTTTTTACGTTTTTGATAAAATGTTTTACAAAAAAATTAAATCATTGTTGTACGTAGCAAAATATAGAATAGAATCTTAAATAATTAAAATAAAAAGTAGCAAATATTTGCTATATATCAAAAGGTTGTTAAGAATGCTTAAGAATTTAATTTCAATTGAATAAAAAACAAATAAATTCTGTTTATTTGCTTTTGTAGTATTTTTATATTTCGTATTTCCATTATTTGTAAAAAAAATTGCATAATACTTGACATTCAGGTAATCAAGCAGAACCACGAAGCACAACAAAACGTGGTTAAATACACAATTTTATAGGACTTTTTTTATTCTATAACGTGGTATTCATACAACACTATAGTAAATACAAATATAAAGTGAATTAAGCTAAAAAAGGAAGATAAAAGTAAACAGAAATAAGTATAGTGTAGGTAAATGCAGAATAATGCATTTGTATTTTTGAACAAAAGAAAAAGTTGCTGACTTTTTAAATACATACAAAAATTTATATATTTGCATAGTTTCCAAAAGTTGTGGAAAATATTCTGCAAATATTTGTTTTATCGATTTCTATTTATATGAATATGTGACCAAGAATTAAAGATGCAGCGCAAACATCACCTGAAAATTTTTTTGCTAGAAACGATAATAATTTTTTTTTAGAAAATTCAATTTATGTGAATTTTTCAAACAACAAATAAAATTTACCAATCAATCTAAAATTGTTGTTATTTTTTTTAAATAGAATTTCGTTAATTTTACTCGTGTGTTTGTAAATGAAAGCAAAAATATAATAAACATTAATAAAGTATTCATAGCCTACTTTTGCCGAAAAAGGAAAGGTATTCACCCCGAGTTCTCTTATCTAAGAATTCTTATAATTTTACTCTTGTTTAACAAAATCAATTTGAAGATGACACTTGCACAATAGCAATTTGTTTACATTAACAATTTTCCCAAATTTTCGTTTAAAAGAACATGACTTGCACACATATGTACATATGTATGTACATACCAACCACAGCTTGCTTTTGCAGTTTGTCTAAATTAAAAAAGAGTTTTGCTTTAACAATTTTCAAAGAAATAGAAAATTTTAAAGAGTTTCTAAAATTGACATTCATTAAAGAAGAAAAAATATTTTTCCATAGGCATCTATTTTACTAGATCTGGGCGTCTTCTGAGTCACAATAAAAACATGAAAAATTAAAAAAAAAAATGTACACATATAGTCTCTTGTCTGTCACAAAATAAGAAAGATTTTTTGCAGTTAAACTTAACTGCATACATATCTAAATGATATTTTTATGTAGATGAGCTCTGCAGTTTTTAACACCATAAAGATATGCTCAGACCAAGAAAATATTTGGTGAAATAACTTTAAACGTTAAATTAGCTAACATTAATGATGTGTGTACGAGCTGGACAATTCAATTAGCCAATCTGTCCAGGAGACTCTGTTATTTTTTACCCGACTGCGCCACGTAAAGAAGAGTATTGTGTTTATCTGCCTTATGAACTAGTGGACTGATTTTGATAATTCTTACATCAAACGATTAAGACAAGTATTACTAAAGATATAACAGTAGTCAAAACTCATTATGGCGGCCAACAAACTCCATTTTGTAAATACGAAATAAATAAAAAGTCGGCCAACTTGATATAGTTGATATAGTAATGAGTATCATTGGACAGGTGCTTTAAAATCATCTTTAGGTTTCCCTTGAGATTTTTTCTTTCGAATGATTATTTAGTATATTTATCGCTTTAAAGCCGGTGAAAGTCGGGTTTTTGTAATTTTTTAATTATTACCTTTTTCATTATTTGTTTCCACGCATCAATAATAAGTTTTCTTTTAGGACGATAAATGCTGTCATTTTTTTTCTATGAAAATTTTGGTCCATTCTAGCCAGTTTAGTTTTTAGAAATAAATGCTTCCTTAGACAGACGACTTACGTGTACAAGCGCATTGTCTTGTTGAAAAAATTCCAGAAAAAATTTTTTACCAACACCTTTAATTGATAAAAAAAACCCCTACCCCCCAAAAAAACAACTTACTGCCTTATGTACTCGTATAGGGTCAAACTTCATTTCAGTTTGACGTTTTCTTTTATGTTCAAATTTTTAGCTTTCCGCTTTCTCTTAAGTTTGCATTTTTTTGTGTCCTATTAAGAAAAATTATAGTTTGCTTTCATTTTATCGAATTTTATTAAAAAAATACGGGATGAAGCCTATTATATTTTTATTCGAAGTGTCACACATGTATGCATTTATGTAATTAGAAGAACTGACAGTTAAAATTTGTTTATTTTATTTATTAACAAAAAGTCTTCAGAATAAATTTTTTCTGATTTCCAATGCATGAATAGAAAATTTCCTTTAAGGATTTTCGTATTACATTATTTGAATCTAATTATCATGGAACTTCTTGTGTTAGTGCCACTTTATATATATGTAAATACTTTATGTCTTTGTATTTCTCTCAATTGAGCTAAAATGTTCTCATCAAATATTTGCCCAATCTGAACTTACTTTTAATCATGCTTTGTAGTTTACCTTAAACGTCTAGATAAACGTGACACTAGCAGATATGCATCTCATCATGTGGTTCCCTTTCATTTAATTTCATTTTTATCGCAAGGCATACTTTCAAATATAAATTTTTTACTTAACAGTTTGAGAAAACTTGTTGAAGAAAGGCTTTTGTCAACTCCATAAAGAAAATGTACGAGCTTACGAAGCCTTATAAAAGAGAAAAAATGCAAACACAGAAAGAAGTAATTAAAATGATAGTTTTCACATATCAATATATTCTCCAGTAGATAAAGAACAAACACTTGTTTATAAAATGATTTGAAAATTTTTAAAAATTTACATCAATAATAAAAATATTTGTAGGAATATTATAAAATAAATTAATGCCACTGTGCATCCAAACCAAAGTTTTTTTTTGTGCAAAATAACAAGTTTCTAACAAATGGTTTGAGCGGAGGAGACTTACAATTGGTTGTTTTGAAAGCTCATATCTGGGTGTTAAATAAAAATGGGTTTTGGGTTATGTCGCTTTTGCACGTCGAAGATATTTGTGAAAAATTTTAATCATATCCTTACTACTTTTCTTAAATTAAAGATATGTATGTATAATTGATTAAAATGCTCTATAAAAATATTCGCTAAATAAAAAGCTCAAAGTTAAACTCAATTAAGTCTCAGTTTGTGAGAAATTTTGTTGTATTGTACAATGTACACAGAGAAAAAACTGCCTCATAGAATCAATAAGATTTTCTCTATGAAACGTTTTTAGGCTAAGGGGTATCCCAGCAGAAAAAAGCGAAGATTTTTTCATAGAGATTCCTTATGTGGTAAATCTTATTAATTTTATCAAGAAGAAAACTACATAAAATCAAGAAGAAATCTTATTATTCCCAACTTTTTTTACTCAATTTCCGTTATTTTTGGCACCAAAAAAAAACAATCCATAGAGAAAAACTTCTTGATTCTATTGGGTTTTCTTATAAATTGTAAACTATATGGATTTCTTATTGATTTTATTAGGTTGCCTTATTGATTTTTTAAAAAAGGTTTTCTTCTTGATTTTATTAGGTTATCTTATTGTTTTTTCAATAAGGTTTTCTTCTTGATTTTATTAGGTTCCTATTGATTTTTTTAATAAGGAAATCTTCTTGATTTTATGAGGTGTCTTGTTATTTCATATCTATAAATAGACACAGACAATCTTTTTTCATGATCTTTTTCGTTTTTGTATAAGCATGTTTGCAAAATTATTTCAATGGTTATTCAGACTGCCTGTTAGCATATTGGTTAGAGTGTTTGTCTATCAGTCAGAAGTTTGCTGGTTCAATACTTGTCTCCTTTCAAGTAATAATATGTATGTATGGTGAGTTAATTAATTAAGAATACAATATAATATGTGTGTATCTATGTAAGTATGTATAGTATGTATAGTATAAATAAATAACATCTACATATACTACATACATACATAAGTATATGGTATAGAATTTAAATGAAAATACATAAGCAAAGCACAAAGAATAAAGAAAGACATATTTTTTTTATTTTAAGAAAACCTTATTACAAAAACAATAAGATAACCTCATAAAAACTACAAGATTTCTTCTTGATTTTTTCAAAAAAGTTTTCTCTATGAAATTAATAAGATTTCCTTATTGAAAAAACCCATAGAAATTTCTTATTAATTTTGTTCTATTTTATGAGGTATTTATTAGGCACTGTTTTCTCTGTGTATAGTGTGTCTTATATTGTAATTTTCTAGCACTGAAATTTTACCAAATTGATTAACGATTTTCTTTTCTTTTCTTTATTTCCAGGTACGTTTGGTTTATTTAAAACATTGTTAAAATAAATTTGTAAGTAATTCTTCATAATTATTAAAAAACATCTACACAAAAATCTTTCTGCCTTATTCATAAAATATATTTCAGGTTTATTAAGCGCTTATTTGACATATTTCTATGGGAAATTTGTCAAATAAACCTGTAATAATCCTAAAATAATTTTTATGAATTAGACCATTTAAGTATGTACGTAAGTAAATTATGAGGCACAAGTGATGCCCGATAGAACTTTAAATTGTAACAAAATAGCCCAAAAATTTAAATTTGTATCGAAGAAGTTTTTCATTTGAAATATAATGGAAATTTGAGCATATGACCAATCCGGCTATTTTTACAAGGCACATTCTGGACATGCAGTATTTGGCCACTTTCTTGGGCACTCCTGGCCGTATGTCACGAACAATATTTGCCTCCAAGTAGTCAGTTATTGTTATTTTATCAGCTTACACCAGTGACGTTACGTGGTCCACATGAAGTAATCAGGACGTGTGAAATCGTAAGACATTGGAGGCAAGTTGACAGCTCCATTTCTCGAAATCAACTTATCATCCAATATTAATTAAATTCAATAACTCGATAATTGCGGTCGACATATGGTATGTATATCGTCCGAATCAATTTCCTTCATATTTTCAAATAAAAGAATTAGAAGAATTGACCACGGAGCGTTAATGGGTTCCATTAACTGTAACGCAAGTTCCAACTTCAGTTTTGAAAGTATAAGGTCCGATGTTGACACCAGCGTATAAAACGAACCAAACGTTGAATTTGTCTGGATGTATATATTAGAGTCCATAGGGTCTTTTGTGAACGGGTTTCATTCCGTATGCGGAAGTTTTGTTTATTAATATACCTGTTAAGCCAATAAAGAGCCTCATCGCTGTACACAATTTTGCGATAAAGGAACGTTTATAAGCCGATGTACAAAATAAATCTGAGCAATTTATGCTGACTTGCTATGGTATACTTAAAATATTTATAAATAAGGGAGGGCAGTAAGACAGTCCTTTTGGCAGATAACCCTTTCATAAATTGAGTCGTTTGCATATGAGATGAGGGTTGTTGCAAAAACTTTATAAAAAAAACTTTATTTTCGCCTACGAATTTTTTGTCGCTTCAAATTTTGCGACAATTTTTAGGCTTATAGACCTTCAAATATTTACAGCCGTATTTATAAAACTTAAAAAGTTTTTATAAAGTTTTTTTAAAATCAATTTTCATACAAAATTTTTCTTAAAAAGCCTTTATAAATCCTTTTTAAGTTTTATAAATAAGGCTGTTAATAATTGATGTTATTTTAATTCAAGATATTTAATAAACAAAAGGGGCTATTGGTTTGAAAAATAATTAAAAAATTTGTTTTACACAAAACATTTAGTAAAATTATAGTGATATTTTTAACTTACTTTGTTACTTTCATTGCTTTCCACTTTAAGCTAGTCAATGAGTTCATTGTAGAACCACATGTGTTCTTTTGGGTAATTTTCTTCAAATTAATAAATTCTTGGGAACATTTGGATATTCTTGTTTCATAGGCTATTTTGTTGTTGGCAGAGAAATGCAGGCTTGCCTGGATTGGTTGGCTAATTTAAAGCCTTTTGTCAGTGACATGAGGGCTGTCATAAGTAAACAGAAAATATTAGTAGCAAAATTCTTCTAAAGAAATAAACAAACATGAGTACTTCCCTAATCATATGACCTACCGATTTTCGTAATAAAAGGTCTTTGATAAAAAAGTGACAAAAGGCCAGCCATCAATAAACAACGATTCAATTCTTTCGTATTAAAAAAAAAACACAATTTAGCAGAGCGTATGAGTTATATGCATTTAAATAAAGTTCATATTACGTATACGTAGAGATATGCACAGTAGAGATGGGCAAATGGGAAAATTGTATCGATATTTTTTACCAAATATCGGTACATCCCAGCAAAAAAAATCGGAACTACATAGTTCCAAAGGTTTACCACTTTCGTTGCATTCCAATCACTACATGTACTGAATTTAATATTATGAGGCTGTTGTTTATATCAAAAACAAAACAACCTTTTAAACACATACCATTCAGTTATTTAAATCTCTTCCGTCCTATGACAACCATGTTTTAAATTCATTGACGATTCACCAGAAATAGAACTACTTGGAGCTGACTTCATCAGTGCTGTAACTAATTATTTGTAAAATCGAATTGAAGATTTCTTTATAATTTCTAGCTAATCATTTTTAGATTTTTTTTTTAATTTTATAATTTTTTAATTAATTTATATGTATTGAAAATATCTTCCACTTGTTTTTTCATTTAGGTATTTCTGCGTTGTAATTTGGTGTATGGTTGATTTTATAAGCACTTTTTGTCCATTTTTTTTCTTTGGATTGGCAATGCCATAAAAAGTTGCACAAACTTTGCAAATTTTACGAGTATGTACTCTGATAGTCTTGCACTTACTCAGACCCTGACAATTTTGCATCATTTGTGCGAAATAATTTTCTATGTGGTTGTTGTTATATTTTTTGAAACTTTTGTAATTTTGCTATTCTGCACCAGTGCAACTTTTGACGTGAATACGAGTGCCTTTATTAGTTTTATGAATTAGAATTTTGCAAAAATCAAAATTGCAACAAACTAAGAACACTAAGTGGGTTTGAGAATAACATCCAAATGTTTCTTAATGATATCGAGATCCTGTGAAACTGTTTGCATTCAAAAATTTTTAATATGTATGTTAAAAATTTATTTAAAATGATTCAGTATATATGTATATAAAGAAAATCTTATGTGGGCTTTTGGTTGAAACTTTGCTATAAACAGAAGCATGACAACCACTCATCCCTTGGGTCTTATCTATTAATATTGTTATATTTTTAACCATAATTCTCTTCAATATATGTAATTGAAAAGACAGAAACATTTATAAATCTTATAAATCTGAAACACTCAATAGTAATAAATATTTTTATTGAAATTTTGTATGTGAGTAAATCATTTTTCGAAAAAAAATTTCATTCCATGGAATAGAATATGCTCTTTTCACTCTAAGATATTACTTGGAATAAAATAAATGTTACTCATTTTTACATTTGTATGTAAATGTCCTTATATGTAACAACCTTAAAGTAGGCGTTTCCCTAAGATTTATATAATTTATTATGCATATTAAAATCCAAGTGAAATTCATGCATAAAATTTTTCATTTATTTTTTAAATTTATAGCCTTCTGTTTCAGTTAAAAAAAAAGAAAAAATGTTTGAGTTTTAAACTTAATGAGAAACTTAACAAATTGTCAAAAACAGATGCTAAGAAAATATGTAGATTATGTATAAATTTCGTATCACTTGACCTCTTCTAGTGAAGAAAACTAAAGCAAAGTTAAATTACAACTTTTTTGTAAGCGAATATAATTAACTACTTAGACGATAATTTAAATACATTAATTAAATGATGATCAAATAATAAAATGGTTTCACATATTTGCAATTTACACAAAATTTAATTTCTTTTGAATTTTATTTTGATGAAGGACTTATTTTATGGTAGCCTTAATCGTCCTAGCGAGAGAATTACTTGCAGTATGGTTTAAAAATCACAATGAGCCCAACTGGGTCTCCGAGTGGAGGGGCGTTATAGCACCACCCTTCCTAACCTAACATGATATAAAAACTTTAGTCCACTTGTTCAGTAGAAAATCAGGCAATACCCGTACGTCCTCGAATCGTAAGAAGTATCAAAAGCAGCTCTTCTAGGCATGAGAGTGTGCGGGAAATCACAGGCAGTAGATTTCGTGACACTCTGACGTATTCTGCTTTTTTAGGGCCACAACTTGATGGATCTTGTATGGGAACTTTGGCCTGACCCCGTACAAAATTCTACTGGTCCAGCAGCTTAAAATAAGCTACCATAAACAGCGGTGTATGTCCTCTGAATGGATTTAGTGGAGTAGTTGGTAACTTGCCGTAAATTTCATCGAAAAACCATTTTTTGCCATAGAGCTCGTTAAACGAAATCTGGGGAAGATCCAATCGATCCACATAAAATCCACAAGCATTAAATACATTCCGAAAAGTAACCTAAATCATATTCTGTAATGAATTTTTAATTTTTAATTTTTAAATTAAAGAGATGTCATCAAACAAATTATGCCAATTTTCGACGATACCAATCCTCATGAGATCAAAAAACGTCCTCCAATAAATCCTGAAGTAATTACTATTTTGCGTGGACTTATGGTGTCATGATTCCATATGTCTTTGACAACGACGTTGTCTAGGTCATCACTTTTAACAGCGAATGCTATAAATCGATTATTAGCAACTAAGATTTTTTTAACGGTAATGGCTCAATATATGCCTGTCTGAAGATTTTGAGCTTGTGGCGTTATATATTTATTATTCTTTTAGAACGACGTTGGCCAGTCAATCACGGTCCACGCGAGCCATATGAATAAAAGAGTACCAACTTATTTTGGCCAAAATAAGTTGCTGGCATCCGACCAGCAAGGAACTACTTGCCATATATTGCCTTAGTTTTGTGATTACAAATTTATTCACTCGATAACAAAATTTGTTAAATTTATTTAGTGGCTTACAGAACAAATTACTCAAAACCCAAAAAATAAATAAATACTGATTGAACTTATTTCTTATATTTAAATCAATTTAATTGATGAAAAGGATATTTAAATATCGCTGGTTTCAGTGAATATTCATTTCCGACATCATACAAAATAATTAGTTCTTAAAAATTGATTATTTTAGTCTCACGCCCTGTTAAAATCATTAAGTTGGTAATCCAGTTGGGAAGTTTTTCTGCTAAAAAATACCTTTCTTAAATTTTTTACTGAGTGGTTTCAGCAGGGTCGAGCACTATGTGGCATTTTAGAAAAAAATAATTTTAAAATGTCATAAAGCCAGAGATGGTGCTACAGAGCTAAAACTTAAAGCTTACATTATATATCTTTAAAGGAGGCGGTTCGACTCCAGAGAGAAAAATTTAAACTTATGATAAGCTAATGTTTTGATCTAATAAAAATCATTTTTTTAGATTATCCAATCTAAGGCCTACTAAATAAAATTCATTATATTTACAGTTCAAAAAAAATTTGAATTTTGTCCGATTTGTATAAAGCATTTTTTTTTTTCATGAAATTAGTTGCATGAAAATTTTTTATTTTTCAATAGGAGGCCTGGAGAAGCAGCTCATATTAAAAAAGTTGCCAAAAAATGCATCATAGATTCATTATACGTCCTTTTATATATAACATTCCCTTTTATAGCGCTGCAATTAGCAAATAGAAAAAATTGCGAGCAACAAAATTCATGAAATTTCATAAAAAAAATGCTTAATTTAAATCAGGTAGATAAAACAAAATTTTTAATATAAGAAAATTTCTTTAAAAAGCACAACTCAGTCGAAAGTTATGTGCAAGTTAATTTTAAACTTTGAAAAAAAGTCGATTTCCCCGTTTTTTTTTGTTTGCAAAAAAAAAACCGTGTTATTGGATGGATAAACACCTTTTCATTTTTGCAACCTCATTTTAACCCAAAGTGAACGATAAGTTAAAGACAAGTTCATCCCACCTGTAACTTTCATCGTGAGGTATAGTCGTTTGAAGTTGCCATATTTTCATCTCTAGCCACACTCTCTACTTTTAAATTACAGCCAAATCTATTTGGTCAAAATATGGCATAAAACAAAATCAATACAACACAAAACACATAATAATAAAACAAAAAAAAAAAAAGAATTGAAAAAAACTGTTTTCATTAGTTTGTAATTTGACAAAAGCAAGTTGCCACTAAGCATTTTTAACAATCAATATCCACAATATCCACAGAAATGTTGCCACCAAACAAAAACTGTATTCTATATTTGTGATTTGAACTGTATTATTTATTTTATCGGACAGTTGTAACAATAGACAAATTTTAAAGGTGATTTTACAGTTCAGTTTTGCTAAAGTTCGATTAACCAGCCGGAACATTATCGTCAAGTCATAATAATGACCAGCGTGACCATATTAGCTTATTTTGGGCTAGCTTATTTTTTTTTGGGATTTAGCAGCAAAATTTCCATTTAGCTCTTAGCTTATTTTTTAGCTTTTTTTTTAAACTCATTTAGCTTTTTTGGCCGTTTTTTTATCTTAATTGCATGTTCTCAAAAAATGTGTTAAAGACATAAAAAAGTTATAATAAAAAAATTCAAAATTTTAAGAACACCCAACGTACTGAGTAAATGGCTGAACCGATTTTCTTCAATTATAGGCGATATCAAGTCACTTTTCAAACGACAAAAACAAAATTTGCTGAACCACCAGCAAATAAATTTCAAATTAAAATAAACTTCTGACAATATGTCGAATAATAAATTTCTTAAATGTTAAATTTAGATTTTATTTTTAATTTTGCCTTATAATTACTTTTATTGTTATCCAATGGATTTCTAATTGTATAAAGGTGTAGAAAAATAAAATAGATTCAAATCGAATATAAATTATTTGCTGGGTTTTTTGTATTAGTTTCTAAGCCTACTACGCTTATTTTTCTTTTGTGATTTTCAAAAATATTATTATTTGTGAATTCTCAAATAGTTCTTGAAAGTCTGTGCATAAGATAAGAGGTTTGTGACTATTCAAAATGTGTGGTTGAAGTCTACTGATGATTTGTTACAGCAACAATTAAATATATAGACAACGCTGAACCACCAGCAAATAAATTTCAAATTAAAATAAACTTCTGACAATATGTCGAATAATAAATTTCTCAAAATTAAAATCGGTCTAGCCCTTTGGGAGCTACGGCGTCAAAGACACACAGATTCATATAAATATATCTAGAAAAGATGTGATATCTTCTGAACATCTGGACCGATTTTCTTCACAGCTAAGAACATTCTCAATCAAGTCATCTCGCAAACAAAAAAAACTAATTCGAAATCGATGCAGCACTTTGGTCTGTACGTGGACTCGTACAGTTCACAAATGTACGGACACACACTACAAACTTATAACACCCTTTTTTTTTAATTTATTAATATTGAAATATATAAAAATTTTTCATTGGAAAATAATTTAAAAATACAAAATGTAAATTGCGCATTTATAATAGAAATGGCAAATTTAAAAATATATAGGTGACGTTGATTGCAATTTTGGAGCTACAATGGCAAAAGCTAAATTAAAATTGCCTATAAGACTTTTAAGGATTTTCTTTGAGTTGAGTTGCAGCAGCCTGAATTCACTCAAAACAAAAATTAGAAATATATTTTCTATTAATAAGACTAATTAAATGAAAAAAAGGTTTCGTATTTTAGTATAAATGTTTTTACATTTTTGGGAAGTTTTTGTTTTATTTTTCTTTAAAACTCAAATATAATGTATAAATAATTTTATTAAAAATTATTCAATATTTTTAATTTCAATTAATAGAAAAATATGTTTGATTATGTATACATTTAACATTATTTCAGCAATAAGAAACTATTGAAACCTGGAAAAAGTAGAAAAAAGTTTAGCTTTATTTTATGGCTTAAAATTTAAATTTTTAGCTTATTTTAGCTCTTTTTGAAACGTGATTTAGCTTAACTTTATTTTAAAATCTGGTCACACTGATAATGACCCTAAAAATTCCATATTCACACTTATTTAAAAGGTAAAAAATACTAAAAAAAAAATATTACAAAGAAGTTTTTTTGTTAAAAATTTTCGTTATTGAAGGAAACTCAACGTTTCGAAATGGGCCTATTTTTGTTGCAAATATCGAACTTAAACTCTATTTTGTAAAAATAAATGCACGATTTGTTTTCAAATATTTTCAAAATAAATTATCTGCGCTTATAGAAAACTAAGAAAATAATAAAAATAAAAAAATAATTTTTTTTTAATTTCTGTAGGAATTGTCGGGTACTTAGAAGCAAGTGTGATATTTTCTTAACTACAAAATTTTCGACGTAAGTGAAAAGTTTTAGCCTAAAATATTGATAAATGAAATTGTGCTATAGGCCATTTACACCAGCACAAAATCGAGCAGATTTTAATTAAAATCTTTATGAAAATCTATACAGTTTAGACCAATTTTTTTTCACATTTATCAAGATTTTTTATCCAAGACAAAACTCATTAACTAAAAAATTTCAAAACTACAACCAAATAACTGGAATGTAGCTAAGTCACACACTTTTTTTAGCAGACCGTACTTAATTCACTCATCTTTTTTATAAATATGTTGTACAGGGTAGTAAAAAATAAAGAAATATATTAGATTTTTATTAGATTTCCTACAAATAGATTTTGTTTTGTATGAGAAATCTAGTAAAAAGCAGTAAGATTTAGCTCGAAATCTCGTAAGTACTAGACTTCGGGGTAATGTAAATACCCTATTAGCATCATTTTTTTTAAGACTTTTAAAGCCTTTTCAGCATTTATTCATAGAAAAAGGAAACGTTTTAAAGTTTATTTAAAATGTTTCCGTGATATGTAGCAGAAATAAATTTAGGTTTCCGGATGCCGTTAAAAAATTCGAGATTCCCAGTGAACAACATTTTTGCAAAACGAGTTAACTAAACTACGCAAAATTTGTTAATTTTCCAGTCCATAATTAAAGTGATAGAATTGATAACGAGTTTTATCAAAATAAAAAAAAAAACTCAAAAAAAGCAAAACTAGCAATTGAAATGTATTAAAAGCCAACAATTTTATTTGCTTTTTGCACAACATAAATAGATTCCCACGTAATAAAATTAAGCACATAAATTTTATAAAAACTTTGTCAATAAATTATTGCAGTTTTTTACTACGAGTACTAATACAAAAGGCAGTATAACATGTAGAACTTTTAATTTTTTTTTGTGACTAATATTCCATTAAATCACTTTTAAATCTAATTTATATATGGCTTTTATTCGTAAACAATTTTCACAAATTAACTTTATTGGCTGATTTTGTTTTATTGTAGATGCATATTTATAATGTTAAGTTAATCCTTTGGCAAATAAAAAAAAATCTATGTACTTTGATAATAAATTGTTTTCACAACTTTATGTTTTTTATTGACATTTAGTAAAGTTGTTAAAAAATTAATAAAATTCTCCTTATGCTTTTTTTGAGAGTTTTATTTTACATAATAAAATATTTATTTTAATATGTTTTTCTAACGTTTTTGTGTTTTATGTAAATAATCATAAAACAATTTTCAAATGTATTTGCCATTTTTTTCCTGTTTGCATAGACAAATCAAAATATTTTATTTACATATAATGTTTGTGTTATCCGAAAAGTGAAATTTTAATAAATAAGTTTTTTTTTAAGGAAATACAAGTAATTTAAACATAAATAATATTTGAATGAAATGCAAATTTATTCATATTTACTTTGAGTATACGTATGTTGAAAGCAAAAAGTAGAAATAAAACAAACTGATGCATTATAATTCATTAAGGAATTTATTTAATGCAAGTATTCGAGGAAATATAATACTAATTATTACACTGTACAACAAAATCAAAAGATTTTTTATTTTTTTTTTGCATAAGTTTTAAGAAGTTTGCTGGAAACACAGGCCACACTCTGATTATCACCAGTATTGTCAGATGTGGCGATTTCTCGCCAAACGTGGTGACTTTAAAGCTTGTTTGGCGTCCTAATTCTCGATTTGGCGACATGGAGATATTTTGGCGTTTTATAAAAAAGTTGGCGATTTTTTTTGCTATTTTTGATGAGCCATGAATTGGCTTGAAAATCGTTAAATATTATTTTTATTATGGCATTTGCCTCATGTAATTAGAAGGTGCGCTAAGAACATATAATACTGGTATTGACATCAACCGTTTTAGAAAACTTGTGTAAATTTTTGCAACTCGTTGGTTGTTTTATGCAGCGGCTATAAGACGAATTTCGGAGCAATGGGTCGAGCTTAAACATCATTTTTCACTTATTTGAACAGCCGAAATGATAAGATTGCCCAAAATATATACAAAGAATTATGTGACGAAAAGACAAGACTTTTTTTAGATATTTATAAGTGCAATAGTAAATGAAATGAACCATTTAATCTTGAATTTCACTCAGATAACATGCATGCAGGCAGTATGCATCAGAGGCTATATTCTACTCTTCTTTCATTTTGCTCAAGAATTATTAAGCCAACAATTTTTAATGAAACTCATAATAGTGAAAAATGTATAACCAATGTTATTATAGCTATTGATATACCAAACACTTTTCTCCCACTAAATTCAATCGATTTTGGGTCTGCATTTGAAACTGAATGAAGCAATGTTGAACTCAACTAAAACGTGCTTTCGAAATAGCATGCAATATGAACTTCTTGACGCGTTATTAGGAATTATAAATTATATGAATGTAAATAGCACATGCTGCACTTCTTTTATAACTTCGCAAGATATGTTGAAAAAGTTCAATTCCCATACTATTTATTCAAAAGAAGAAGACAACGTGGAACTGCAACTACATACAAATGTGCATACATAGATATATCCAATATTTGATTAATACTAGCCGCAAAATCTTCTTTATATCAAACATTGTACCTTTTTATGTTGATAATAATTTTTACATTGTTCTAAATATAAATAAACAAAATATATATAATGACGATTTTTCCCCATTTTTGGCGAATTTTAGCGATTTGGAACAAATTAATTTTTTATAATTTATAAAATAAATTTTTAATAATTTATAAAATATATATTTCATTGTCAAAAACTAAAAAAAGAGGCGAAAAAGGTGAAAATGAATCTGACAGTCCTGATTATCACTAGAAAAAAATATACAAAATGTTATAATTAAATAGTGAGTGGTATCGTACCAAGATCTCAGCACATTTAACGGTGGACATTTACTTTCACACTTAGTTTGTACATGGGCGTGCAAAAAATCCGTACAGCTTTGCAAAAGCTCACGCTTCTATTGTTGCTTACAACTCAACTCAATGTGACCAGCGTTGCCACGACCAAAAAAATTTTGTAACCAAAATACAAAAAAAAGTAACCAAATGCAAAAAAAAAGGAATCAAAATTTTTATGTATTTAAAATACTGTTTTATTTGTACTTCAGTTGAAAAATATACATACATATATTAGTATATCTGTATATATAAAATCGTAGTGTGAGTTTGTTCCTAACGCATGATCTCTGGAACTATAAGAGCTGTGGGGCCGAAATTTTCAACACAGGTTCGGGTTAATATTCGGCAGGTTTTTGTTTTGTTTTTGACCCAACAAGTGACACAGTGTGGAGTAATTTGTAGTTAGAAAAATATAACATAATTGAGGGTAATACAATGTTTGCCCGGCTCAGCTAGTATTATTATAAAATCATATAACATAAATGAACCATTACATTTAAATTTTTACTTCAGTTTTATAAGTATATCTTATTATTTATGATAACAATCAATAAAATCAATTTTGTAAAAAAAATACTTCAGGTAATATTGTTAGAAATTCCAAACCGAATATATTTTTAGTAACAAAAAAATAATAGCGGATTTCGATGCTTGATGCAAATTGTCTTGCGTAAGTGCAAAATCAAAATATCGTAGCTTTTCTTTGGATTGTGTGTGTATTTTGTTGTTGGATTTGAAAGAAAGCTACGAAATTTTGCATTTGCACTTACGCAAGACAATTTGCAACCAAACATCGAATTTAATTACATTCGTTATCAAAACACAATACTGTATAGATAAAGTATTAAATTTGTTAATATTAAAACAAATCTTTGGCAGACCAAACCTAATGGGAATTGTTTCGATTGATGCACGATTCATCAGATTGCATTATTGAGTTGTATGTTTTGAAACGGCGTCCCAAAATTCAACTATGTCCATATCAGCACTTACTTCTAATTTAAAAAATCTGCCAGCGGCGGCTGTTAGCCGACTCACAGCCGATCGGCTTCGTTCCCTGCTTGTTTCGTTCTGAAACTTATATATAAAAAAATTTAAATTTTCTTTCAAATTCAACAACAAAATACACACAGACAATCCCAAGAAAAGCTACGGTATTTTGCATTTGCACTTACACAAGACAATTTGCATCAAACATCAAACTCCGCTATTGTGTTTGACGTTTAAATATTTTGCAACCAAAAAAGCAACCAAAATGGAAAAAAGTATACAACTACACATTGGAAAAAAAGTAACCAATTTTGGTTACAAGTAACCAAAACGGCAACGCTGAATGTGACCCTCCGGCAGTTAACACAAATTTTTGCTCTCAGAGAACCAAACTGAACTGAGTGTTTAAAGTGTTTACTTTATCTAATAACCTAATACTAACATACTAAATAATTCCATTGGTGCTATGATTAAAGATCTGGATGCCAATTAAAAGCTTGATATCAGCAGGAAATGGATTTCAAAAAAAAAATTTACATAAATTCGCTTCCAAGCGGTCCTGGATTAGTTGAAATTGTTTTTTTTTATTTTGTTACCTCAATTTTAAAGCCGCTTGCCGCTTTTCAAATATAATATTTGTCTTGAAATTTCTTCATAAGATATTTTTCTTCCGTGATATATCAAATGTGATAGAAATTTATTACAGTGAAATCTTTAATTCTTATTGTGAAGAACAAGGATTGCTCAAAGTAGAAACCTGCTTGTTTTCAAGTTCAATAACAAAAAATTTTAAGTGAGTTTGATAATATAAAAAATTTGCCCAAATGTAAAAGACTCAACTCTACAGTTTCACCAGTCCAACATTAAACTTTTAATATTCTATGTTTATGTTTTAATACACAGAAAAATTTAGCTAAGGACTACGAAAAATATTTTTTTGTAATTCGAACAAGATGTTGTAGAAATAAATAGTTGCTTTAAAAGCTACAAAAATGTAAAAGTAGCTTGAAAGGATTTTACTAACATAATAAAAGCTTTCGGTAGGCTTGCTTTTTTTAATTTTAGAAAACGGTCTTGCTCAATGTATAAGAGTTTTTTTTTATAACATTTGAAAACAAATAAATGCTAAAGTGCTTAAAAGCTTACAGTAAAGAATGTATTAAAAAATACCGTATACAGTGATAAATGTATTAACTTTTGTATAGAATAAATTCAATGTTGAAATTAATTCAAAGAGCGAAATGTGTATTTACGTGCATTTCCTAACACGTTTGTTAATAAGCTTTTAGGTATTATTTACAAATGAAAGTTTATAGCAAGTGTAATTAAATTAAAACTTTTTTGAGCTCATATACGGAATTTTTAGTATTTAAACTAAATTATAACAAAATTATATTAATAACTTCACTTGCTGAATTTTCTATTTTATGGCAATATACTATTAGTTAGAAAAAATTATAGCATATCAAATATAAAGCTTATAGCTACTGTTATAATAACGGAATAAAATATTCACGAATATGTATTTCGCTTCTTTATTGCAACAGAAGCATGAAGATATAAAAATATTTTTATTTCTCAAGAGCTGCGTGCACAAAACTTTTCTTTGGAATATTTATACAAAAGTAAACATGACATAACGATTTTTTCTTTACCATAAACTTTAAAAATTATTTTATTTTAATATGCTTTTGTTGCAATAAAGAAGCTATGTACATAAAGCTGATATTTGCACTCATAGTCTTATTATTGTTATTTGCTGTTTTCTACAAAAATCAAATGAAATTAAAATCGAAAAAAGTTGTGCATAAGGCGTTTGCAACTACAGTTGTTTTTCGATTTAACGAACTATATAATGTCAGCCCTGTTCGTTAAATTGAAAAATTCGTTAAACCGAGTAATATTTACGACAAAGTTTGTTTACTCAAAAACTATGGAAATAACAACTCTAAAATTTTTGGAGTATGCCTTTATTATTATTTTAATTTAATTATATATATTATTTTAATTATAAATAAAATAAATGCAATTCATTTGAATTTGTATTAAGATCTTGCATCAGAATCGTGTTAACAAAGAATAACTAAACAAAAAGTTCATTTTTAATCTAACAAAAAAATAATAATTTTTCAAGATTATTTTTTTGAGAACTACTACTGATACAAATCTATTTTAAATGGCTTCAACGGAAAAAATTTTTAATTTTTGTTTGTATTTTAGAAACTTGTAGTCATCTCCGCATTTTTTAACAGATTTTCCTTTGATTTTAAAATTGTGGATATAGTGAATTTGGCCAATCCATATTTAACACACAATGCACTCACGCATTCACCTTTTTTATAGCCATTCACTATATTTAATTTTTCTTTTAATAACAATCTTTTTCTGCTTTCCATGTTTTCTAATGTTTACACCACAAACGATCGTACAAGAATGCTAAAAATTTCCAAAAGTAAACACAGAAAACGCAACCAGAACATCGTTGGGGAATCCCCTTTCTCTATATGTCTATGGCTTTTGCATATTGTTTGCGGAAATCTTTGTATTTGCATCTCATTCTATACTTAAGACTCTAATTTTTTATTTGTTCGCTATATCGAGTACAAAATTACGGTACAAAGTTACGGTGTTCGTAATATAAGGTACTCAATTCAAAATTTTTATGAGTTCGTTAAATCCCGAATTCGTCAAACCAATGGTTCGTTAAATCGGAAAACTACTGTATTAATATGGACACTCAAGAATATAATAAACTTAAAAATCCAAAAATCATTAGCGGTGAATGTTTTAAAATAAATAACTAGCTAAACGGTAAGCTTTATTTAAAATATGTTATCTTCAGTAATCTGTTATTTTTATTTTATATACTAATGTACATATAAAAGCTTCATGAAACTGTAAATTTCAGGCATATTGGCAAATATTAATGAAAAAGTGCAGAGCACTTTTCAAAAGCTTTACTAACACCATTTATCTACATTTCCCATTAAAATGTGGAACCCAAAGAAAAGATAAACATAACAAATATATTTAATCTCGTTGATTTTACGAAAAATTTTACAAAGAGAAAAATGTTCAATTTGCCAAATATGACAAAAAAAAAAGTTGTATTATGAAGAGCTTGACAAGAATAAAAAATTGTGTTTCTGATGAAAAGTTGTCAAAAATAAAAAAATAATTTTATAATGGGTGTTTTTTATTGAGGTATAGAACTTTAAGTTGGCATCACTTTTTTAACTGGCGGCCATTTTGTCAGCTGTCAAGTGATTAATATTAAGTTTGGTTTGCCATTTTATCATGAACAGGTTGACAAAAGAACAACGCTTGCAAATCGTGCAAATTTATTTCGAAAATAATGGTTCAGTTCGCGAAGTTTACCGCAAGCTCCGTCCATTTTATGGTCGACATAATCGTCCATCAGAGCAATTAATTCGGTTAACCATGGATCGTTTTCGCACTACGTTTACTCTATGTGATAATACGCATCCGCAGAGACGTCGAACAGTGCGCACCGAAGAAACAATTGCCGCTGTAGAGCAAAGTGTTGAAGAGGACCCGAATGAATCGATTCGCCACCGTGCACAGCAATTGGAGCTTTGTCCATCAACTTTATGGAAGATTTTGGGCAAAGATCTTGGCTTGCGACTTTACAAGATCCAGCTTGTACAAGAATTAAAGCCGCGAGACCATGCAATGCGTCGTGATTTTGTTGTATGGGCCGAAAATGAGATTGATCTCGATGCTGATTTTCATCGCAAAATTTTGTTCAGTGATGAGGCTCATTTTTGGTTGAATGGCTACGTCAACAAGCAAAATTGCCGCATTTGGAGTGAAGAGAATCCACATGAGACCCTTGAGACGCCATTACATCCACAAAAACTGACTGTTTGGTGTGCTCTATGGGCTGGTGGAGTCATTGGGCCATACTTCTTCCGAAATAATGCTGGAGAGTCAGTTACCGTTAATGGAGACCGGTATAGAGCCATGATAACCGACTATTTTGTTCCCGAATTGGATGGCATGAATGTGGATGAGTTGTGGTTCCAACAAGACGGCGCTACATGCCACACAGCGCACGTCACAATCGATTTATTGAAGGAAACATTCGATGAGCGCATAATTTCGCGGAATGGACCTGTCAATTGGCCACCAAGATCGTGTGATTTGACACCATTGGATTATTTTCTTTGGGGATATGTGAAGTCGCTCGTCTACGCCAACAAACCAGAAACGTTAGGCGACTTGGAAGCCAACATTCGTGGCGTTATTGCCAACATACGGCCCCATATGCTCGAAAAAGTGGTTGAAAATTGGACCTGTAGAATTGGCTTTATTCGAGCCAGCCGCGGCGGCCACATGCCCGAAATCATATTTAAACATTAATGGCATAAAATTATCCTTCCAATAAAGCCAAATTGATGGACATTAAAACGATTTTCTTGTGTTTTATTTCAATTCGAAGTTCTATACCTCTAAAAAAACACCCGTTAGTATTTGATAATATACTGGACATATGGTTAATGCCACAGATCAATGTGCTTAGATTTTTCCTTATCTTTTGACAAAGGTAGAACTACTATGTAAAAAAAATTTTAACCGTTTGTGAAAACAAAACAAAATATGTACATAAAAGGTGCTTCGGATTATGTACATATATACTTTTAAAATTATATTCGTAAAAAATGTTTAATTCAAATAACAACCTGTAGCAATATAAACCCATTAAACAAATTGGAAGTAATTTTTAGGGAACTATTTACATTTACATTGCTTCCAAAGAACTTATTTGAAAAATATGAAGATATTTGGTAGAAAACCCAGGACAAATTTTTAACAGTCAAACAAAAATTTGTCATTTCATTATTGTTTTAGAAAATACTCACGATGATTTTTAAAAAAAATCTATTTTCTTATACTTTTTAAATATTTACATGAATTTGCATAAAAACAATAATTTATGTTTAAATTCGCATAAAAAAAGTAGAGAAACTGAGAATTTTTTTGCCAGTTTTCTTTAAGCAAGGAGGAAATTTATCTTAACGTCGCACAGTGGAGTAAATGGCGATTCATTCATAGAAGTCGTAGTTTTAGTGTTGTGATTTTTTTATTGATGAATTTTAATAAATACACAAAACTAGCATTTAAAAAAATTTTTTTGGAAAAAAAAATTAACCTTTTATGGCCATTTTTGGTTTTTTTTTTGGAGAAGATGGTCTTATTTGACTATTTTTGCTGTAACTTTGGAATGAAAAAAGATAAATTTGTAAATTAAATTATATACTAGAGTATGCTTTATGTACCTTTAAAAAATATTTTATTTTTGTTTAAATAAAAAAAATAAATATTTTATATGTATTTTTCACATTGATATTTAGCAACTGGAATGAATTCTCTCCCAAAAACCTTCATAACTCAAAAATATGCACAAATGCGCAAATAGGTATTCTGGGACTTATTACCTAAAATCTTATATTTTAAGAGCATAAAAGCATTTTTCCCTGCACTCATCCGCAAAGTTGTTGAAACTCAATGTATATACCAAAAATACCACATTTTTAGAGCAATTTAATTCTTTTTTTTTTATATTTCTAAAACATTTATCTAAACAAAAATAATTTTTTAAATGCTCATATACCTGTAGTTGACCGTTCCAATATAAAACTTTTACTTATAGAAGTCTTAACAAAAACTATAATCACTTTAAATATCAAAATTTTCTCTTATAATCAATGCGCTCAAAAATTACTAAAATTATTAAACCTTGAACACCCACTGCAAATAAAGTAAACTAAAAAGAATTTTTATTTTTGCAGTTAGTGATGTAGAACTTTATCTACTTTCATGTGGCACCAAATACGGTCGTGAAAGTTAAAAAATTATTTTTTCAATTAATTGCCACTTGTGAAGGCTTTCACCCCACAGTGTGTCGCTGCCAATTCTGTAATTAAAAATCATAAAAGAGAACTTCTTGCAATGGCAAGCCTATGTAAAAAACATTAGAGATTATCCAAATTTGCAATACTATTTGGGTTGCAAGACTTTTATAATTTATTGCGAATGCCTTTTTAGAGCTATGCCCTTTATGTCAGACACACGAACTAGGACGTTATTTTAATTTTAAAGTTTTTTGTTCTTAAAACCAGAGTACGAAAATAAACTAAACTAAATGTTTGATTTTGTTTTGTTTCGTTCTTTAAAGTGAGTGATATAAAAACAAAACAAAAACAATGAGAACAATTGCTCAATTTCTAATAATAATACATTAATTTAATCGTACGCAGCTAGAAAAAAAAAAAGAAACTAAATGGAAACGCTCTAACCGCGTGTCCTAAGACACTCTTTTTTTTACTGGGGATTTTCATGTTTTACTGTTTTGCTGAAGAATACTTTTAAACTTTTTTTAAGTTGATTTTCATACATTAATTTCTTTGACAGTTAAATGGGGAAATTCGGTGTTCGCTTTTATTTATTTTAAGAAAACATCGTTATTTACGCCATTTATAATAGATTTAAGTTTAAATGCCAAAAAATATAACCAGCACTTCTTTGTACTCTAACTTCTTGAAAAATTGCACAAAATAATTGAAATATTGCTCAGAAGTACTTTTGAATATGAAAATTACAGCAGTATCATTAACTCAAAATAAGCTTATCTCGCCTTAAGCACTTTTTCCTTTTTGCCACAGAAATATAAAACCAGACTTTAAGGACTAAAATCCTGAGTTAAACTCGAGTTTATGTAAATTGATTTATTTATTTATAGATAAATAGGCTACATATTAATTTCATACAGACTTCAATAAATACTTATAAAATTATAATTAAAGGATTCAAATAGCAGTCATAAACGCCATAGTGTCATAATATTTTAAAGTTTTTGTTGAAAGAATCAACAAAGGCAAAAAGAGTTATATTAAAATAATTTGCAATATTATGAAAATATGACTGTAAAATATTTGTATAAATAAAAAAATTATTGGTTTAGAAAAACATTGGCATTCAAAGTTAAAGCATAATAAATAATAATTTAAAATTAATTGAAATTTTTCGACAAAATATATAAAGGACATATATATTGTTACGTTTAAATTTTATTAAACGTTTGAGTTCTTTTGATTACTCAAAAATAAAAATAAATAACACACAATTTTTATTTGCTACTGTTTTTCCTTTTATTCTTAACGAAGCAAATTACTACTTGTCTTTACTTAACTACTTCCTATCGTTATTATCCACTTTCAACGAGGTCTTAACTTGACTACTTTCTGATTAGCACTGCTCTGTTCTTGCACATAATGACACTTTTTATAGTACAGGAACTGGTTCTCGAATGTTCGCCCGATATGTGGCGTAATTACATGTCTGTACTTAGTAATGGCATCTATGCATGATGCCATCTGTAATGTCATTTACTATTGGTAGCCAGATGTTCAAACAGTCCTCTAGCACAATCGGGAAAATTCATGGTGCTGCTTCTAGGCGTTTGTAGATAATTCGATTGGCCGTTATTTTTGAATTTCAAAGTAACGACTCTTATGTTGGCAATGCGGTGTGCTACTGGTAGTACAGGGTGTTTACCATAAGTGCTCGCATTTTTATTTGTATGTGTGTATGTCTGTAGCTATGTACACAATTATTGTTGTTGCTATAGTGTGTGCACGTAAATATGTGTGTACGTTTAGTGCTTTTGTTAAATACTTCCAGATAGTTCTTTGCTTTAACCCTGTAGGAATATTTTTACGCAACAATATATATATAGGTTTTTATTCTCAAATTAACGCCTTTTCTACTTAAATTCAAACTTTTTCAAATCAAACTCAATATTTTTCAAAGTAATTTAAATTTTATTCAAAATAAATTAATTTATTTTCAACACAAATTAAACTTTTTACAAATCGTATTGAATATTTTTAATTTCAAATTAATTTTTTTTCATTTTACATTAAATTTTTTTAACTTCAAATTAATTTTTTTAATTAAACTCAAAGTACTTAAAAAATTATTTTTATTTATACAAAATTAAATTTAAAATAAGCTTCAATTACTTGCTGTATAAAATTTTCAATGTACCGGTTCTCCAGCTGCAGCTAATGTTACGGGTTCTACTGATCGGTTAATTATGGTGACCAAGTCCATATTACTCTCTGGATCAGCTACCATATTACGAGCACAGAGCTTAGTTTTTGAGAAAACTTTTTCAATTGGGTTTAGCATAGGGGAGTATGGAGGAAGAAAAATAAAATGTGACCGGACTCAGCAATTTTATTTTTAACCACTTGCGTTTTGTGTATCTTTGCATTGTCAAGGATCATCCAAGCACCTGTGATTCAGCTAATTTATCGAATAATTCTTCAAGGAAATGTGTGAAAATGTTGGTATTAACCGAGGAATTAGCAATTACTTTTTTATGTAAAATGCCATGTATGTTCATAGCTGCAATAAGGGAAACATTGCGTACCAGTTTTGTGAGTGAAATGGTTAACCGGCGTTTAAATTATTGTACTGGAAAATATTTTCCAGTACTATAAATAACACAATAATAGAAAAGGAATCACGAATAAAAGAAAAAAACAAGTTTTTAAATCTTTCTGCATTGAATTCGTGGAAAAATTAATTTGAAGTGGAAAAAATTGAATTTGAAAAAAAATAATTTAATTCTAAATGAAAAAAATTAATATGAGTTGAAAATAATTTAATTTGTTTTGAATAAAATTGAAGTTACTTTCAAAAAGAATTGAGTTTGATTTGTAAAAAATTTAATTTGAATGGAAAAAGTGTTAATTTGAGAGTAAAAATCTATATAATTGAAATTTAAAAGTTTTCTTGCCATCCATATGCGAGTCATTCAGGGCTATCATGAATAAAATTCCGCGTGAAAATTCTCCCTTTTCCAATTAGAATTTTTTGTTTTCCCTATTACTTGCTGTTGTTTGAAGTTGTTCCCCGGGAAAAATTTCACGTGGAATTTTATTTATGATAGCCCTGATTATTATTGCCTAAAATCTCACAGGTCTTAAATATACTTTTTCATATAATATTAATTTATTAAAAACTTGTAGATATTTATTGTGATTCTTTTTTGGCAAATAGGGATACTTTAATAAAACTTGCCAAACGTTAGTATTGGTAGTTGTTGATAGTATTGTTTGGTTTCTGCTGCCAGAATCAGCTGTTCGAACCTTGTTTTATTCGAATGAAACGAGTATTTGAATATCCAGCTTTTTTCGATTTGTTTTGATTGTATGTACATCACTAAAACATTTTTGTATAATTGTATTTATTTTAATATTTTTTTATGGATTTTGCTATGTATTTCGAATCAGTTGGATAATTTGGTGATGTTTCCCATTACATGACAGAAATAATAAATCTTAGATAAGAGCAGGCACACTTCTAGCTTCATTTTCAGATGTAACATGAATCAGTATGTGCTATATTAATAAAAATATTTGAGGCACAAAACACAAATTTTGGAAATATCATCTTAAAGTAGTCTTAACAAACGTGGGTGCCTACTTTAGAATTTTTATACAATAATTTTTTTAGAATACAACTTTACTTAACATTGATTGGCAAAGCTTTATTAAGTTTTTTGCATAAGACCCTTATTCTTTAATATAAAAATATAATATGACATAAAAAATACTGCAGAATATTAATTTGAAACTATAAAATAAAGCTTACTGTTTAAAAACGCCCCCTGGCCTTTATTGATTTCTTGCTCGTACTGGTTTTACATTGTCAGTAATTTAAGTTTTAAATCAACGAATTATATAAGTTAATAAAACACTTGTAGTATTTAAATATATTATTTACATAATCTCTAGAATGCGAAATTCTATTCTTTATGTTTTTTTTTTTTTTTTGTTAATTAAAACAAAATTCAGAAACACTATGCGCTTGTTACTCGTGTTAAACTTTTTTCTTTGCCACTCACTTTCCTGCTGCTGCTATTTCTGTTGTGCACTGGCGCTTTCATAATAAGTCTTAAGGTCTTAGTATTAGTGCAAAAGTTTGTCGTTTTTCAAAATGAAAATAATTGCCGTAAAAAATTAAAACTAAAACATTGCATTGAAAAGCAGTGCACTCACTTAGATTTAATTGCAATTTTGAGCATAGAATGAATTTTAATCGGATTAAACTATTATGTATAATAAATGGAACATAATATTTTGTAACGATGATTGTAAAATGCATATGTGCTTAAATTATGTCATCAGAAATGCAGTTTTGTGACACAAGTTAAATTAAATAAATTTGTTTATGCTTTAGACCAATTTAACATTAATATGAATAATTAAAAAACAAAACAACTGAACGGCGCAACAAGAACTCCAAAAAATTAACCACAAATTTTTTTGGAAAAACTAATTTTTATTATAGTAATGATCAGTGATGCCAATTTAGCAATTTTCTGGCTAAATTTAGCCATTTTTCATCCCATTTAGCCGGAAGAAAAGTGAATTTAGCTATTAGCTATTTTTTTTAGCCATCTTTATTTAATTTAGCTATTTCTCTAAATATGAAATTTATTTGTGATTTTTTATAAAAAAATTTGAACTCGCATCAAAGGAACACTTATTTACTACCAAAAAAAAACACAAAAAATTATTATTTTGCATTAATATCAATGCATCCCGGTTCAAACTTTTTTTCTTGCAGCTGTCTAAAAGCGCTTATGTGAAAGAGATGGCTAAATTAGTAGCAATAAGATTTGCTACTCCGTTCTTATAATCGTTGCAATGTTATTATAAGTTGTCGGGTGTAATTGGTGGCTTATGATATCAATCAAACAAGGGTCATTTTTGTTTTAAACGAGTGAAAATAAAAAATAAATGAAAGTTTAAAAAATATAAGATTAATAAAAAGTATAAACAAAAATTTCGTAAGGAATGAATTAGTAACCCAAAAATTTAAAGACTGAATAGCAAAATGTACAAATGAATAGAAGGCGTACTGTGCAAGTATTGTAAGTTTGCACTATTGCGCATTTTATTGACTACCTGATGAAAAATGATTTTATTTATTACTTTAATTTATTGTTTTTATTTACTTTGAAAAAGTTCCCGATTCGCTTTAAAAATATAATTTATGAAATACCTTCTTGTTTTTGCTAAAGTTCATGATTTTTGCCATTCGATGGCACTTAGCCATTTTTTTTAGCTAGTTTTTAGCAATTTTTTAGCCATTTTTGGTGGAGGAAGTCTGGCATAATTCTGGTAATAATAGCCAATGCTGCTAGTACTCTAAATAAATCTAATCTTAGAATTTTATTCCTTAAGACCAGACACATAAATAAATAAATAAATATTATAGTAATATAATTATTTTAAGCTTACGTTTGTTAACTTTTATTCAACCACAGTTCCAGTTGAGTAATATGTTGCTAAATGTATCCAGATGCCTCGTGAGAGTTTTCGTGCATATTAAAGTCCCAAATCACACTGTACAAATCTTATTGCTAAGCTGATTAGTTTCATGGGGAGAGAGACGAGGGGAACAGAAATGTTTCCTTTCCCTCCGTCACTCTCTCCTAATAAACTAATCAGCTTAGCAATAAGACTTGCATAGTGTAAATAGGGACAAAGGAAACTGTAGCATCGGAAAATGTAGGTGTGTGCAGCGTGACCGTTTGACCGACTAAAGTGGCAATTTGCCACTTTTTCGACTGCGTTTCCCCTTTTTCGACTGCCTTGCCACTTTTTGACTCCCTTTATTTAGGGTGAGTTATATGAAAATACATTAAAAATAAAAAGTTTAGTGCAATTTTCTTGTTTTTTTTAATTTTGCCCCTTTTTTTGATAAATCCCCTATTTGGTGCCACTTTTTGAAAAATGTCATCGGTCACCCTGGGTGTGTGCATTATACACATTGCACGCATTGCACAGATACATCTGTTTGCACTAGTTTTGCCTGTTTTTTGGTTCTGGTATGAACAAATATGTTATATATCGTTTTCTGTTACTAAATAGTTGTAAATGTTGATTTTTTAAGCAATTAATGTATTGTTGAGCAATGAGCAAATGAAAACAACACATTTATTTATTTTTTGTTTTTCTAAGGCAAATAAGATACATAAAACTGCTTTTACCATAAGTGCCTTATGATGTGTTGAGAAAATATGTAATTGGCTGATGAATGAATGAATGAAAGCAAAATTGCACATACATATGTAAGTAAATGATACATGTACATGAAACACATGCATTTGTAATTACTCTCAGAGCAAAATTGTCTCTTTCTCTCTCTATACTTTGGCTGCGCCACAAAATAACATAACGAACGTCCGCACATACATCTGCGCATCATGTATTCGTTTCAATAGTGATTTTTTCATATATTTGTATTACAATATGTATTTTTTGAGCAAAAACAGATCAAACAGTTGCTCAGCAGCAATACAATAAGCAATTGTTATTTGTTTTCAATTGTATTTTAATTTGGAAAAGCACGCTCACACTCTTATACTAGTTCTGTCGCTCACACTACAATTATATGGTACATACCATGGTATATTTGTTTTGGCTATACAAACGCGTATACAAATGCAACCCTTTAGTGTGCATATTACTGCTCACAGGCAAATATATAAAATAATTCAATTTTAAGAAGATTCACAATCAGTGATGCCAACTTGGTGCTCTTGGCACTATTTTTAGTGCTTTTTGAAGACTTAAAACGCCAAATTTTGAGCGTTAGTGCCAAACTAAGAAAAAGCACTAAGTAGTGCTTTTAAGAAATTTGTGTATTTCTTAAAATTACTTTAATAAAAACTTGGTGTATTTATTTGTTTAGTTTAATGCATACCTTTTTCGTCTGATATATTTCTTTAAAAATGTTGATAATATTGCCGAAATAGGAAATAGCTTAGAAAACATTACTAAACTTCACTCTTTTCTCACGTTAGTGCTTTTTACGCTTTTTAGATTTCAAAATTACGCTTTTTAGCGCTTTTTTTAAATTCTGATGTGCCTTTAGAGACAAAAAAGTTGGCATCACTGTTCACAATGTTGTTGTTCAAACCGCTTTTGAACAGAAGATGTAACCGTAATTTAAACCTACACAGAAAATACATATCGCTCATTTACTTCAATAGTGGCATAACTCAAAAAATGAGTTTTTTGAGTTAATAATGCAGAAAAATGCGGCATTTCGTATTTTATCTTGTGTAAAAATTTCATATAAATAGCTTGTACCATCACCTCCTGAGAGAATAATTTTTTTTCATTTCTCCATTGAGTTGTATGCAAATTGAAAACTTAAAACGCGTTTTCTGCAAAACTGGGTTTTTTGAGTTGTGCCACTATTGAAGTAAATGAGCGATATGTAGCTAAGCCATCGAAATATGTTAGAATAATCCATGTGAGACAGTTAAAATTAATAAAAAAAAAAAATTAATGTTTGTTTTGGTCCGAGTTTCCGGATAAATTTACTGTAAATAAAAAATCTAAGAAAATTCAAAATTTTTTTGGTTCAAGTCTTCCGATGAGTTCCAAAAGCGTATAGACAATTGCTTAATCATAAAAACAAGCAAACTGTTCAAATAGAAAAATAAAGACTTTATGTCAAATAAATATACTTCGGTATTTCATGTATAAATTCATAAAGGGTAAAAAAGAAAATTTTGTGACATAATGCTTTTTAGATGAATATCATCCTAATCTAATGGTAATCTGCCTCCACAAGTTCATTAAGTGAACCCCCACATCCATCCACATCGCTCGACTAACAGCGCACAGTGGCGGACTTTGAACAAAAAAAAAATTAAAATAATTCGGCATTTTAGAAACGAGCCGTGCGATTGCTATAAAATTTCATACATCGTTTAAGGAGGTGTCACAGAGCTTAAGTCTGGAATTTAGACTAAAGGGAGGTGGAACCACAAGCACCAAAGTAGGCAACCTCGGGTTAACAAAAAATTCAAACCAGTGGCAGTTTTGATCTGATAAAAAAGATTTTTTGCAAATAGATTTTTCTATCCAACAGCTAAAATACAGTCTGCTATATATGTATAATGGTTTTCGCTTACAGTTTAGGAAATGGCTTTTTTTACCAACTTTGGTGCACTGTTCTGCTTATAGAGAAAAGTCAAATCTTGTTCGATTTACAAAAAGAAACTTATGGGTTAAGAGAACATTTCTTAACATTTAGAAAAAAGTTTGGTAGCACAATTAAGTAAAAAGTTATACGCAATTTAAATAAAATTTTTGAAAAAGAAGATTTTTCGCTGTTTTTTTTTTTTTTTGTAAGAAAAAATTGAATTAACCCAATTTTTCGCTATTATAAAAAATTTTGTAAAAATACCAACCTCATGTTTTTATTTATTCAAAAGCTAATACCATAAGAAATATAAATTTCGTAACAATCCCACAGATCGTTTAGAAACTGTAGAACTATTTCTATTTTTTTTTTTTTGAAATTCCCCACTGTACAGCGGACTAAAAAATATTATTCGTAAAAGAGATTTTAAGATTACACAATTGTCCTTTATGCTTATGTTTTCATTTTATTTAGTTTAGTTAATATTCTAAAGTTCTATTTTTAAATATTTCGGATATTAAAATTTTATTGCAAGCTGCTAGACATTTTCAAAGTTATTGGCTAGACATTTTTAATAATCATGCAATCGTTTTCCCTTTTACCAACAAATAGGCCATCAAAATGCAAATTACTGTCTAAACCATGAAACTATAATCAGTTATAATGGTAATAAAAAACATCAAAGAAAAGTTTTGTACATTCCAACATGTCTGCTAAAATGAAAGGCAGAAGTACAATTTCGCTACTAAAATAAAGCCTCAAGAATAATATATCATCGTTTGTATGTGTGTATGTGTGTCAAGAGACTATAGAAACCAATCTGCAGTTGGGTGAATGTATGTCAAGTTGTCTAACAGATATGTTCATATTTTTTTTTTATGCAAATAGAATATAAAAAGCAATAATGGCCTTTGTCGCCTCCTTGTAAAAGATAGATAGATGTCAATGGTACACAAGGATTGCGTTTTTTTCATTCTACTTAAAATTTTCCCTTCCACTTGTATATATGATTGATGATATGTTGGTTTTATCAACTTTTAACGAGTACATACATACATGCATACATTTTTATTGAATTTATAATTTTTTGAGGCCAAAAACAAACTTGAAATTGTATTGGCATTCAAAAATTTTCTTTATTGCACAAGACAAATTGATTTAATTTATGTATAAACTTATATAAATTTTTCGTATACAGTTTATTGTATAGTTAAATATTTGTTCAGATTAATAACCCCCATATTCATAAAAGTATAAAATGAATTTTAAATCCATTTTAGGAAAATTTAGGATGAAAAATTTGTAGAAAAACATATATCAAATTCATTTTAAATTTTATGATATGGGGAAAATACAGTAATTATGAAGTAAAAATTTTCAGTGTTATATAATTATGTACATATCTTCACGTAATTTTGTGGAGTTTATTGCATGGATTACAAATCAAGCCTGAACAATGAGGGAAAAACGATTTTACAAAATCAAAAAAAAAAACTATGGTTAATATACACAGATGTGTATTAAATGACAACGATACGATGTAACCATTTGCTTATTGAAAACGCTGCACAGTAGGGCCAAATGCCCTCTTTCATGGACCCATTCATCTCTCCACAACTACAATAGTGACAGTCACCTA
Source organism: Tachina grossa (assembly GCA_949987645.1). NCBI lineage: Eukaryota > Metazoa > Arthropoda > Insecta > Diptera > Tachinidae > Tachina > Tachina grossa. Next base: position 54,502,771 of record OX465275.1, on the reverse strand, counting down.
ATTTTAAATGCGTAGCTCTTAGAACACCAAACTCTATGCTTACAAAAAGTCTGGGCGGTGTAAAAGAGGGTACACGGGTGCCACCATACAATGTGATGGTCAATTATTTAATAAACATTACTCATTTCAAATTTGGTAGTTGAACTTTTTTTTATTAATCCGTGAAATTTCCACCTTTGGTCCCTGGTTGTCAACTTGTGTACATTCCTTGTCAATTCTTCTTTCTCCAATTTATTTTAAAACAACGTTAAAACGTAGGTCACATTCAGCAAACAAAGCTGGAATAAATTTACCCAATGTAGCAAATGGTAAAGTAAGAAACTACAAAAATATTTTTATTATTGAGTTCTTGTTTCAAAAGTTAACTGTTGATTTTGGGGAAAGTGCGACAAAAATATTTTAATTTATTTTAAATATTTATTTTAACATATTATTTGAGTTCCAGTAAATTGTTTGAAAAGGTTAGACCGCTCAGAAATTTCTCTAAGTAATTATAATACCTTATTTATATAATTTTATATAAACATTTCAGTTGCATTATAAGTTTACATTATAATTTCCCGAATACTATTAATTGCTAACCCACCCAGCTGTAAAAACACATCTACTAAGTTTAAATTTGCCAAACATTTACCTAAAATAAACTTTAAATATACAAACACATAAAATTTATTTGCAACAAAAGTTCACATTTGAATTATGCTAACATAACTAATAGAAATTGTAATAAAATACGAAGGAAAAGTAAAAACCAATTAACCAGCCAACAGTCATGCTGTTGATGACGACAAGGAAGGACGATGCAACTATAGCAGTCATGCAAAGAAATCACACATCCATCTTTTATTATGTGACTTTAATAAATAACTATAGCAACACAAGAATTTCAATACCATTAAACTTTTCAGTTAGTTGATTTACACGTGCCAACAGTGTAGTTACACGTTTTTTGCTATTTTCCGCAATACTGTGGAGAGTAGGGTTTTGGTATTTATGTTTTTGTCATTGTAATGCATGAAAATACAAGGACGTGTCTGTAGGTTTGCAGACAAACCGTAGTAAATCACATCAAAATCAACACATGCAGGATGATGGGGGGGGACGGTAAATAAATATGCACAAAATTATATTCTTACCAGAATATGAGAACTTTTCGAGTCAAAAAAATAAAAAATTGTTATCAGCTTGTGCAACCCAATATGAGTAAGAAAAAAACTCTTTTTTTAACTTATGAACAATATGTAAAATACTAAATTTCTTAAATATTAATTTAAGTTTTTATATAAGTAATCCTGGGAAAAATAGCACAACCAATATAATAATTGGCGGCATGACATAACTCCCTACGAAATAAGTCCCCAAAAATAAAATGAAATAAGTCCCCAAAAAAATGTACAGAAAGCAACAAAATCGTTTTTTGGGGACTTATTTCGTTATTTTGGGAACTTATTTTTTTATTTTTTTTATTTTTTTTAAATACATGTATTTATTTATTGTATCTTCATATGTGAACTAACAATAAGTATTCAAATCTTAAATCTATAAAAAAAAAATTATTAGGCCCGACCAGATTCGGACATAAACTTAGTGATAGTTATAAATAATACATAAGTAGTGATAATCAAAAAGGAAAAATAAATATATAATCAAGCAGTCCCATCTGGAGTGTTAAGTATAAGAGCCCTTGTGTCCTTCTTTTTAAGGCGGATGTGTCCAGTAAAGTTCAAAATATTACGAGCCAGCGGATTAGGATGTGACTCGGGTTTTTTTAAATATTTGCCTCCGTATTTTGCAATTTCTTCAATCACTAGTGGCATATTTAAATCACGATGTATATTTGAATTTTTTATGTACCACGGAGCCGATGTTATTAACCGTAAAATTTTGTTTTGCTTTCGTTGTATTTTCTCGATATTGGCAGCTGAAGCAGTGCCCCATATTTGAATTCCGTAACACCATATTGGTTTCAAAATCGACTTGTATATTAAAAGTTTACAATCTAGACTGACTGTTGAATTTCTACCAATCAGCCAAGGTATCTGAGTTATTTTAAGTTTCATTTGTGTTAGCTTTGAGTCAATATGGTGTTTCCATGTAAGCCGACGATCAAGGTGTATACCAAGGTATTTCACATGTGAATGTTGGGGAACAACTTGACTGTTGATTCTAATGGGGGGACAAGTATCTTTTCGTAGGGTAAAGGTTACATGTACGCACTTCTGTTCGTTTACTTTTATTCTCCATAAGTTTAACCATAGCTCAAGCTGTGTTATATGTTGCTGAAGATATCGGGATGCCTCATGAGGGTTTTCGTGCATACTAAGGCAGGCTGTATCATCGGCAAATGTAGAAGTATGGATATTACTGTTCACAGGCATATCACAAGTATAAATCAAATACAAAACTGGCCCCAGTATACTCCCTTGAGGTACACCGGATGAGATAGTTTCGGGCGCACTCATAAATTCTCCTTCCATAACAGAGAACTTCCGGCCTAAAATATAACTTTCCAAAAGTTTTATAATGTTATTTGGTAGATATGTCTTCAATTTTAAAATTAGGCCATCATGCCAAACTTTATCAAATGCCTGAAAAATATCAATAAATAGGGCAGAACAATACTTCTTTTCTTCGAATGTTTTCCTTATAAATTGAACCAATCTATGCGTTTGTTCAATGGTGCTATGCTGACTTCTAAAACCAAATTGATGGTCCGGTATGCACATATTATCTGTTAGACAAGGGACAATTTTGTCATGAGCAGCTTTTCGAAGAGTTTTGACATAGTTGACAGCAAACTTATTGGCCTATATGACTCTGCTTTGGTAAGATCTTTGCTCGGCTTTGGAATCATTTTGACCTTGGCATGCTTCCAGTGTTGTGGAAAATACTCCAGTCGTAATATGGCATTAAAAATAAACAGCAGGATTCTTATTGCAATATTCGGCAAGTTCATCAACATCTTGTTCCTAATTCCATCAATACCTGGAGCTTTCTTTGGTTTGAGTTCAGCAATTACTTTTTGTACATCACGCATCTTAAACTTTACGGGTCGAGGGGGTAGAGCAACTACACTCGGCAAATCAGAAACACCAGTACATGTGTTTGGCGTAAATACGGATTTTAAGTGCTCAGCAAATATTTGGGAACTTATTTGATTTATATTTTGTGGACTTATTTCATATGAAATAACTCCCCAAAAATCTGTAATGAAATAAATCCTTAAAAAATGTTTAGGGAATTATTTCATTTTCAAATTTATTTTACAATCGTAATGTTTCAGACATTGAATAGTTTGAAGACGTAAGAAATTAAATACAATACAAAAATTGTACTTTACTTAAATATTATTTATTTTTTTAAATATTCCCGGGTTTCTTGTTCCCATGGATAAAAAGAGACTTCTTCAATATATAAAAGACATCGTCTTTGATTTCGATCCACCTATATCCATAACAGACTCTGAACAAGCTATGAGAAAAAGTATTTGCAATATTTTCCCACGGGTAAAGGCAGTTGGCTACCGGTAAATAAAAAAATACATATGGGGATAAAGCAATAAAATTATTATTGTATTTCTCTTTACCTTATGGAGATTTTTTTTTAAATTTCTTTTAGCGTAAATTATCAGAAAATTAAAAATTCGCGCGAATATATATACACATATACATATACATGCATGTGTATGTAGACATTTAGCTTTATGTTGTGCACTGTATCTGATTTTATTGTAAATATGGTGCCTAGTGAAAACATTTTTAAAGTAGAATCTACTGCACACGAATTGGCGGATAACATTTTTGAGCCCGCGATTTTAGTCAAAAACTTGTATGTGATTTGTAAGGACAAATCTCCAAATACTGTCCTTTTTCATGCAAGCCTCTCAAAATATGCTGGGACACTCACGTAAAATTAATAGCAAATACAATTTCGAAAGGTTTGCCGAAATACAACTCCCTTTTTGCAGCAAAACAGTTAATGAACCTATGCCAGTGTTTATTTAAGTTTTACTATTATTGTAAATAAAAAGTGAGAATTTGTTTCACTATGTTGAATGTCTATTGGGGCCTAATTTCATTTTTAAAATTGGGGTTTTATTTCATATGAAATAAGTCCCCAAAAATTAGGGCATTATTTCATTTCTGTTTGGGGCGTTATTTCATTTCTTTGTGGACTTATTTCATTTTTTAAAATCGGGGACTTATATCATATGAAATAAGACCCCAAAAATTGGGAACTTATTTCATTTTGCTTTTGGGGACTTATTTCGTGGGGACTTATTTTATGCCGCCATAATAATTTAATTTTTCTTCATGCAAAAACATACATATTTCAATGGGAAATTTGTCAAATAAACCTGTAACAAACCTAAAATTTTTTTTATGAATTAGACCGTATATGGGCATTTTCGCGAAAAGGTCAACCAAGAGTCCCAAAAAAAGTACCGAAAATCTTGCCGTTTTCATTATATATTATTTAGAAGTATTGAAATTTTATATTTTTGGGTTAAAATAGTGAATAAAAGTTTATATGTAAAAAATTATTGTAAGCGAAGTTGAGTTTGTATGTATCTTGCACTGGCTACGTTTTATAGGCTTATTTCGTTAAAATATGAAGTTACAGTGAAAAGTACAAGGAGAGACAGCAGAGCACGAATTAACCGTATTGGTGCTAATCTTTAATCTGATTTTCTTTTGTCGAGTGAGTGACCGAAAAACAGCATAAGTTGTCCAAACGTTTACATTTGTTGACAATAGTGGACGCAAATTTGTAGTTTACTTGAGATTGGTTCAACAATCAGTAAAATAAAACTAAATTACGTTTTCTTCAAATAATTAATTTTTTATTCATTGCGAGTGACCGTAAGTGCAATCCCTTCTAAAAAAATTATGTTTGCTTAGTTATTGTTAGCTTTTTTTAATTTAAATTTAGATGGACCAACAGAATATTAATAAAAAAAAAATTAAAAGCAAATGCGGTACATGTGCAAAATAAAAAATAACCCACAAAAACTGATGGATTATAGAGCAAAACAAAGAGAATTGTCCCGAAAGTACAGAATAAAATTGCGAGAGAATCCAATAGAAGTCGATAGCAAGCTAAAAAAATTGTTCTCAACATTTTTATATAGATTAATTATGTATATATATATATATATATATATATAGATGTTAAGTAAGAAAGAATTTAAAATAAATTAATTTCTTTTCTTCAGTAAGATAGAGTATATTTTAGTCGTTTGCAGCTGATGAATATCTCTTTTTAATTTTTTCTTAGCTTAAATACCAATGTAATAACTATAATTGTATATATAACTGCACACAAAACTGCAGTGGAAAAAATGTCGCGTGAGTGACCCAGAATAATCCTTCGAAAAAAAAAAATTACAGGCCAAATTTTGAAAAATCATAAGTATAATAATAAAGCTGGATATTTCTTATTTATGTCAAAATATTTAAAGTTCAAAATTTTCACACAATTCGCAGAGTTTGCCGATTATTAGCAATGATGTTTAAAGCCATGTCTATTTGAAGTCGCGTGAGTGACAGCTTTTGTGTGGCTTTTATCTAAAAAGATAAAAACCGGAGGCTCTCAATTTTTTTTACCATTGATAGTACTCTCAAAATACTACAAAAATTATTAGTGGTGAATTGCAAAAAATTTAATTGTGTTTGATTTATTTAACATTTAAAATTTAATTTTACTCCCGAAAGTCGTGTGAGTGACCGCGGAAATGCCCATATGTATAACGTAACCTAGAGCCCTATTTGCACAGAGAAAATAGTGCCTACTAAATACCTCATAAAATAGAACAAAATTAATAAGAAATTTCTATGGTTTTTTTTCAATACGGAAATCTTATTAATTTCATAGAGAAAACCTTTTTGAAAAAATCAAGAAGAAATCTTGTAGTTTTTATGAGGAAAAAATCATGAAAAAAATTGTCTGTATGTCTATTTATAGATATGAAATAACAAGACACGTCATAAAATCAAGAAGATTTCCTTATTAAAAAAATCAATAAGATGCTTTACACATAATCATATAGGAACCTAATAAAATCAAGAAGAAAACCTTATTGAAAAAATCAATAAGATAGCCTTTAAAATCAAGAAGAAAACATTAAAAAAAAATCAATAAGACAACCTCATAAGAAATCCCTATAGTTTACAGTTTATAAGAAAATCTCATAGAATCAAGAAGATTTTCTCTATGGATTGTTTTTTTGGTGCCAAAAAATAACGGAAATTAAGTAAAAAAAAGTTGTGAATATTAAGATTTCTTCTTGATTTTATGTGGTTTTCTTCTTGATAAAATTACTAAGATTTACCACATAAAAACAATAAGGAATCTCTATGAAAAAATCTTCGCTTCTTTCTGCTGGGATATCCCTTAGCCTAAAAACGTTTCATAGAGAAAATCTTCTTGATTCTATGAGGCAGTTTTTTCTCTGTGTGCTGAATTATGTTGGCGTATGAGTTATGTGCATGTTACCGCTCCCCATCAAGCAAACAAAATCAATTTTATGCAATACCGTAAATAGAACAATTTTTCTTTCGAACTAAATATTGTTATTTTCTATATATGGCTTACTTAAATATTTATACATTTATTGATTCGCAACAATTGTATTTAAGAAAGTAAATCTTACTTAAGCATTTATTTATTCAACTGAATTTTCAAATAAATATTTCCTGAAAAACACTTGGTTTTTTAATAACGATTTACAAAAATATTTTATCAAATACAGCAAGCAGTCTTATTTAATTTAATTTCATCATGACGATAATACAAAACGGAATTTATTCAACTGAATTTTCAAATAAATATTTCTTGTAAGGCGCTTGGTTTTTTCAATAACGATTTATTAAAATAGGAGTATTTTATCAAATACAGCAATCTTATTTAATTTGATTTCTGGGTGATGACACAAAAACAGGCTTTCTGCAGAATAATGTAATATTTTGACCAATGATACTTGTATGTAAATAAGTTGCGGTATGAGAATAATTGAAATTTTACATGTTTCAACGAAAATTGTTGTTATATGCTTATATATTTTTACGTTAAGATTACATATCTATAAATTTCAATTGTTTAGCTTAAAAGTGTGGAACTGTTATTGTTGTTGCTGTTTTACTGCTAAATTAGAGAAAAAAAACAAAATTACATTTGCTGTATTTGAAAAGTTTGTAAATATTGTGAAACACTATGTTCTTCCTTTCCCCAAGGAAAGCAGTTTGAACCTAAAAAAATGTATCCTTATATTAAACACTTGTGTGAGTTTCAAAAGTTTTAAAATATTGTTATTTTTTTGCTTTCTGAAGCCAATAGTTGCTTTGTTTCTTTTTTACAATACATAACTAGAATTGTGTTTTTTAATTAAATTATTCTTTTATAATTGTAGTCTATAATGATATTAGAAGATATGTGAATGAATGTGATATTGTTGGTTACAATTTTAAATTGTTTGTGGTTTTCTACCGCAAATATTGTTACATCTCTAGGGTGAAATTCAATTTAAATTCAATTTATCTTAAATTAAATGAAAATTAAATGAGTTTTTCTATATAACATTTTTATTTACTGTTGACTTATATAATATTTTAAATTTGGACTTATTACAGAAAGTATAAGAAATATTAAGTCGTACAAATAGTTTTATTGAGAACAGATATTTAAAAAAAAATTTAAGAGAAGTGTGTGAATACTTCTCACAAAGCCATAAAGCCCCGTTCAGACTTTTATACAAGTATTAATACTTTCATCACATTTTACGATACAGAAATCTAAATACATTCGTTGCAACTGTCAAAAAATCTAATGTAAAATCACAAATTGTGTTCAGACCATCACACTTCAAATAAAATGTGTAATACAAGCAGAAAAAAAACAGCTGTTCAATGAAAATGTCTGTGCTATTCATTGACTAGCGGCGGCAAATCGGTTTCATGTAGACGGGGACGTGTCGGCACTTGAAAAAATTTAGCAGTTAAAAATCTCCTATGTAAATAACAGAAAAAATTTAAGAAAATATATTACAAAAACGTTAAAAAATTACGTCAACGAAATATACTTCCATACGATTCACTTATTAAAAATTTTGAGCCGATGTACATATGACAAAATATTACATCAATGATGACACGCTATCGGCAGCGAAACAGCCGACTTGGAAATTTGGTTTGTGTGAAAATGCAACCCTGATATAATGAAAAGTATTATCGTTTAGAAAATTTTCTAAAAACGAAAAAGTCTTATGGGATGTCAAAATTTTTATCGTATTACCCTATGGAACATTTTTGGGATTATTGTCTGGGGGGTGAGAAATTCCAAGTCATGGTGATGGTACTAGGTCAGTATAGTAAAACCCTCAAAGGGTTTGGCGTTCGTATGTGTCAGTTTTTTTTATGACCTTTTAAATTTTTTCCTTATCTTGATGTTTTTTCGCTTAGTTGTAACATTTTGGCAAAAACGTAGTTTAACATAACTCGAGAACCACTTGTCCGATTTTGATGAAACAAACTCAAAAAAATTTAGAATTACAATTTCTTTAATCCGTTCATATAACGTTTTTCTTTATAATCAACAGTTTTGCCGGTAAAAATAAATTTGTGGAGGCAAAAAAATATTTTTTTGCCTAAAAATTAAATTTTTTTTTTTAATTCATAAAAAATCCAAAACGGAAAAAAGGATCAAGTGTTATTAATTTCGTGTAAAGTCACATAACCTATAAACAAAATGCGACATAGATCATAGAAATCGATTAACGCGTTCTGCTTTTATTTACAATTAAGTGAAGGTATCCCATTTTGACAAGAATATTGATATTTGTTTTTATTCAAAAAAGTGTCATTTATCGCCTTTTTTATACATTTTCCCCAATAACTCCAGACTTCTGGCCATAAACTACTAAAAAAATTAAGTAAACATTTTTATAATTTTTAATTTTTATTTTATTTATTTATTTTTATTTATTTTAATAAATATTGCCTAGACTTTTTCGAAGGTGGTTGTTCGGGACTAGTGGCATCGCATTCATCGCTATCATCAGTTTCTGAACCACACATAATGTCAATGTGTGACTCCACTGTTGGCCCTTCTGCATCTCCTGAAAATTCTTTATCATCAAGATCATCCTTGTCTTGCCACACAAGCTTACTCCGCCATCAAATTTCCGCAATTATTGCACTCGGCGACTTTTTGCATCTATATCTGTAAGTTTTTGTTTTATTAAAATGAGTTTGAAAAAATAAAAAATCAGTATTACCTCATTTCAAATGGCATAGCAACTTGATGATAGCGTTCACCTTGTTCATCAGATTCGGTAGTCAATTGTTTGCTGAAGCAGTCCAGATGATGATGTAAATAATGAATTTTCAAGGACATGTGGACACCAATTTCCGAGAATGCTCTTAACATCCTTGCGACAGAAACATCGTAGTTGTTAGAACGATGCTTTCCCAACAAGCCTTCTATTACTTCTTTGATTGCCTGCCATGCATTCAATTCAGCGTCAATCAAAATATTGTTGAATGCGTCACTTTTAATCAGCTTTCGTATATCTGGACTATTTAGTACGCCTGATTGGAAAAAATTAATTTGTTAAGATGGAAAATCATGGGAAATGAATGTGATATTATAACTAACCTTCTTTAATTTTACTTTCGCTGAGTCTCGGGTAAATTAGTTTCAAACACAAGAAAACTTCATCTCTTTTGGCGACAGTTTTGATAAAATTCTTAACAATTCCAAGTTTAATATGCAGTGGAGGCAGCAATATCTTCTCCTTCGGCACTAGAGGCTCACGAATAATATTGGCCGTTTGTAACCTGCTGTGCTTGCACAGTTCCATATTCTGTTCTCTTTTGTTCACTTTTAAAAAACTGGAGAAAAATCACTTTTACTGTTCGCGTTCGTCGGCACTTGTTGAATGACAAAAATCACAGAACCAGTGTGAAAAAGAGAAAATGTATAATGACAATGCATGTTTTATGTGAACATTACAGAACCAGTGTTGCCACATCAATATTTCTCTTTTAGTACAGTAGAAAAATATGAGATAGTTCGGCTTGTGAGTGTCAATGTTTTCTCCAAATAATGTTGTGCATATCTGGAGCACATTTTTGAAATTCATACATTTACCTAATTGTGAATAAATGAGAAACGCGTGTATCGATTTTCATGATATATCCCTTTTTTTGCTCATGAGTTATGTGACTTTACGCGAAAGTAATTAGTTTAGTTTTGGCACTTTTTTCCATTTTGGATTTTTTATGAATTTAAAAAAAATATATATTTAAATTTTTAGGCAAAAAATACTTCTTTCCCTTCATACATTCATTTTTAACTTCGAAAGTGTTGCACATATAGGAAAACGGTATAGAAACAGATTAGAGAAATTGTAATTCTAAATTTTTTTGAGTTTGTTTCATCAAAATCGGACAAGTGGTTCTCGAGTTATGTTAAACTACGTTTTTGCCAAAATGTTACAACTAAGCGAAAAAACATCAAGATAAGGAAAAAATTTAAAAGGTCATAAAAAAAACTGACACATACGAACGCCAAACCCTTTGAGGGTTTTACTATACTGACCTAGTACCATCACCCTGACTTGGAATTTCTCACCCCCCAGATTGGCTGTTGTACTGTGTTATTTGCCACTTTGATGACATTTTGCGTTCAGACTATCACACTTGCACGTATTATTTGAATTTTTGACGAGTATAAATACAAAGTATAATAGTCTGAACGCAGCTTAAACATAAATTAAAATAATAAAGTATTATTATTTGCAAATTTCCTTTTAATAAATAGTGTTTTTATATCTGAAATATATAAATATATTATGTAATATCTGTTGCAAATGTATTTGACAGTTTCGAATTATGGATGTATACCAGACAATTAGAAGCAGTTTGTTGTCAGTTTAAATAATACAAGTTGGCTACCAAATTAACACAAACACAATATAACAACAAAAATTAAGTTGAAGCAAATTGTGTGTATGTATTTAAATTAAATGTAGATTTTCTCAACCCATATATGCAAACTTAGAATGTGCAAATTACTTTTGATTCGATTTAAAATGGTTTATGTATTTAGCAAAAAGAAATACATATATTACTATAGTATACTTTAAGGCTTTACTCTATGCAAGATATTATGGCATAACTATAGGGGCCTCAAATCAACAACATCCTTAAATATTTTTATCATGAGTACAAATAATTGAATTATATATTTTTAAAAAGCTCTTGGTAAAGTAATTACGTAGTTAAAAAACCAAAATGTTTAACTAGAGCAAATATATAATTATGTTTAAGCCAAGTATGTAGAAGACAAATAAATTATTTAATCTTTGAAGTACGAAATTCTTGTTAAATATTTAATAGAAAGCTGCTTAGATAATCTTCGAATAAATTCTTAAATAAATTCTTATAACAATAAATTCTTCTTAAATTCAATTCTAACATATTACACTTTTAAGAGTGTTCTCAAAATTATATAATTTATTTGAAAAACGTGATAATTACTTAGATATGGTCCCCATTAATGTGTTTCTTTGATGCCTTATTTTTCTTGCAAATAGTGACGAAATTTATACGTATTGGAATTGCGGATAAAAACGATAATCCTCCCTATTTTGATAAGAGTTTATATGAAGCCGAAGTCGATGAAAATGAAGATATACAGCATACAGTCTTAACAGTAACCGCCAAGGATCACGATGAATGTAAGTTGTGTTAAAGAATATGAAATAAATATTTTATTAATAATGAAAAGCATGCCAAAGTGGGAATTAGAAGTTTATTTGTTTATTAAAATATAATTTGTGTTTTTATATATAAATTGCGTATAAAGTAATATTTGAAATAAATTAATAATACATAGAGTTTTAATGTAAATCTTTTTGATTTAACTTCGAACTCCAGCTTCTCGAATACGTTATGAAATTACTAGCGGCAATATTGGTGGCGCTTTTGCAGTGAAAAATATGACCGGTGCTATTTATGTAGCTGGTGCTTTGGACTATGAAACACGTAGAAGGGTAAGTTGATTTAAGCTTTTATTACTTACATGTCGTTGAAAATAATTATACAATTTTTTTTATTGAACTCAAAAACTAATTAATACGAAGCGCGTATTCAAGTTAGAAAGGCATTGCGGGTGGTCAGATTTCAACTACAAAAGTCTACTTTGGGGAGTTTAAAATTTTAAAATTTATTAAAATTTTCGATTAATAGCAATAGTGACCTTTTGCATGATGAGAAATAGGTCTTGAGTAAAAACATATTCTTTCAATCAGCGTTAAAATGATGTGTATCAATGCCAACAGCCCGTGTAACCTACAAATTAGAGATGTTTTAATATAAATTGTAAGCTCCCTTCTCTGCTTGGGTAGCGTGACACTCGCACGACACCCGGGGTTTGGGATGTTCGATAAAGTATGGAAGTGGACGCACATCTCGCGAACGACGAATACAAATCCTGTATAGTTGTAAAATATGGAATAATGCAAGCTTTCGTTAAGCGCTGCAATCTCGAACACAATTCTATATTCTATTACAGAACAGGAACCCATCCATGCAGAAGTCCGGCGTCCTAAATGAAAGTCGATGCGCTTATACCTTGAGAAAAACTCATGCCGATATGAGATGAAATGCCCTGAACTGGAAACGGCAAGGCAGCCGTAGACCAGTAAACACCTGGAGAAGGTTCGTAGAATCAGATTAATTGGAAGCAGGCTACACGTGGGAAAAAATTAAACGCTTAACAATAGATAGAATAAATTAAAATGTATTTGTTATGACCCCATATTCCGAAGCACCATATTGTTTAAAAAGCTTTCATACTAAGAAAAAAGTTTATATGTGCTTGTTAAAGATCCAAAATGCTATTGTTTTTTATCTTCTGCAAGGATTGTTAAATAAAAAAAGGAAAGTGTAAATCGCTAGTGAACTCAAAAAGACGAATGTGCGGATAGTTCACATGTGAATAACGTTTGAAAAAATTTATATATCTGTGATGTTTTTAAAAGATTTATTTTACAAATTTTCTTGACCAGGTATGGCTTGGTTGCCTTTTATTTTTCTCCCCAAACTTTTTCTAGTACAATCTTTAATGAAATTAAATTCAGTTTAAATTTTACTAAACTTTCAGTGAAATTTTTACCAGGTCTATACTCTGATAATGATGTTGTTTCTTATTAAATAGTCGTTTGTATGTCAAAAGAGTTTTTTAAGAAAGTGTATGATTTGTTATAAGAGATAAAAGCAGATTATATTAGTTGAAGGGTTTCAAAGCTTGTCAGTGCTTAGTAAAAAAGCTTCTAAGTACAGCTCTCTAATATAAATACATAAGTATGTAAATCATATTAAATGAAAATTGCAAGCCGCAGAGTAGACTGAAATATTTGACCGCGCACTACTTGCAAAAGTCTCAACAATTTCCAAAACATTAAAACATACAAAAGAAACCAACATTTAATGCATTTCAATGACTTAAAAATCATTAAATAAATACAAGTGTCGTAAATATCTAAAACACATAAACCTCCTTTAGTATGAGTTACGCTTAGCTGCATCGGATAATTTAAAGGAGAACTATACTACCGTTATAATACATGTCAAAGATGTCAACGATAATCCGCCGGTATTTGAAAGACCCACCTATCGTACACAAATCACCGAGGAAGATGATCGCAATTTGCCCAAACGCGTTTTACAGGTTACTAACAAAATTATTGTTAAATTTTCAGTTACATTTTTCCTTGCTTTTTTCATTTGAAAGTAAAGCTTCAGTTCGAAAGTTCCATTTTATATTTGTTTGCAATTGTTCTCTCGTTACACACTTTTTGTCATAAATAAAAATCTACAATTATATGCATGAATAGTTTATATGCAAATTGCTATTTTAGTTATTTTTCTAGTTAATTAAATAGAATAGAGCAAACAAAAAATTTATGTTATTTCATTACAATTTAAATAAAAATAATTTATAATTTTTTCCCCTTTGTATTAACATACATGCATATTCATATTCCATATTTTTTTTAATTGTATATAAAGTTGCTTTAAAAATTAATTTCGCTGGCAAATTTTTCCGAAATTTTTTATTTTGTGGTTTAAGTAGCGTTTGTGTGGCTTATCATTTTCCACATAATGGAAGTTTCTGTTTTTTTTTCTTATTAAAATTTAAACTGACATGTCACAAATCACGTATAAAAGTTTTTTGTTCTTCTGTATTTTTTATTTAAATCATGTTTTTACTCGTGTTATTTAAATTTTATTTTTACGTAAAATAATGACACACACACTTTGCCTTAGTTGTAAATATATATCGATAGACGTTGATTGTTTTGTGTATATGATACATACATATATATATGTATAGATATATATATATATATATATATATATATAACATGTATGAAAGGTGCTAATGATACAACATTTTCGCCATGAAATATTTTTACACAAACCGCAACTAATCATTTTATTATAATAGGATTTCACAGTCATGGTTTTGATTGTGTTATGCCGAGTACACACCTGTAGTGCGATTCAGTAACTTTTAACTTTCCGATAATCGCAATTTTTGTCTATACATTTTGTCGGTTGTAGTAACGATTGTGTGATTCTGTAACATCTTTTTAACGATAGTACGCAGCTGATATTTTTTGTTGATTTTTGTCGATAAAATTAACAGCACATAAATTATTGTCCCTTAAATAACGACACAGCTGACATTAACCTGCAGCGAATATCGTTAACAATTTTACTGAATAGCAAATTCGATATATTTTCGTTATAATTATTTTAACGATGCGATATTATCATTAAAAAAAGTTAGTGAATCGTACTACTGGTATTTCTTGTGTTGTTAATAATTTTGTGGTGTCGGTTTCAAAATGTGTGCAACTTCGTTCACATGCCGCACAACGAAAAATATCGGCAATGACAAACGTTGTCACTAGTACACACTATTACGATGTCACAAAATGCCACAATGTGTACTCGGCATTATTAAAGTACTTGAGTTCTCCTCAACAGAGAAATTGTTACTTTGTACCTAAAAGTATGCAATCATTTTATTAAACAGAGGGTTTATTGCAAGTACTTCATACATACAGTTAGTCAAAGAATTATTTTCAAGGTTAAACAAATATTACAGTTACTTTCCCAAGTCTTGAATTTTTTGTATAGAAGGGAAAAGGTCTTGCATTTTGTCCTTCTCTTCTATGAACTCAAGACCTAGCAAAGTAAACTTCGAGTGAAAAACTGATCAGCTCTTCAAGGTCTAAGGCTGAGTTTATATATGGCATTTCTTTTGTGTCATTTGCCCAAAAAAGCGTAACCAACTAATTACTTATTAAAACTGTTTGACTCAGACATGTATTTATTGATTTAAACAGTTTGCAATCATGCTGGATTCTATAAAATTGTCTATTAGTTATGTATGAAATTATTTAACTTAATAAATACATGTCTGAATCTAAAATTTTTTCATTAGTAATTAGTGGTTACGCTTTTTTTACGCTTGTGTGGCACATGGCACACAGATGGAAACCCCGCCTAAGTCAGTGCAACAATATCAGAGTAAATTTTGCAGGGTTGTGCAAATTTTAATGGCATTGCCAAGCCAAACAAAATCGGCAAAAAGTAAATATATATATATATATATATGTATAAAATCAACTCTACACCAAATTACAACGACAAACTAATTTTTAAAAATTTACAAGTAGTTGAAGACGCGTTCTGTAAACTATAAATTAAATAAAAAAAATTATAGAAAATTTTTGACTTGTAAAAACTTAGAAATTGTGAAGTAATTTTCACATACGATTTAAGGATAACAAATAGTTTTACTATTTTCAAAAGACCTGTGGGTCAAATGTGTTACAATGGCTTTGTTCATTTATTGAAAATTGTTACGAATTTGTAACAATTGTTACTGAAAAGTGTTCATTAAGTCCAAAAAGGTTGCAGGGAGAGAGCGTCAAAAAAAGAGAAAAAATTTAGAGCAAAAAATATTCTTACAAATTATTGCTACTAAAATTTTTGCTTGCAATGATTATCCCAGCAGCTGTTTTGTGTTTTTTTTTTCAAATAAATTATTAAAAAATATATGAATAAGAAAAACTAAAAAATGTGCATTTCTTTATTTAAAAAATATGTATACATTTGTAAAAAGAAAGCAAGTTTTCTTAATTTGTTGTTTTTCTTTGATTAAGAATGTTGTTTGCTTATCACATTTGATCAGAGATGGTAAATGGGTTTTTAATATTTGTTAGAAGAATAGAATTAAAAATTAAAAATGTATAAAAATAGTAAATAATCCATGAAAGTGTGTAAAGTATTTCATATTAAATGTCGATTTATTTTAAATTTAGTAATTTAATATATTATCAAACAAGAATGTCTAAAATACATCAGAGAAAGTACAATTGTATCATGATTTCCATCCATGTTTCTGATATGAATAAAATTTTTACAAGTAAAGCGTTCATTTACTACTTTTTCATACTTGGGAGAGTAATTTTGTAAATTTCTGTCTCGCTCTCTCGTTCCAAATTTCTGCTACGAAAGTAAATGAACACACCTAATATATTTTTGTTTAATTAATTAATCAAATAATTAATTAATAAGGCCTCTTGGCATATTATACATTTGTTTTCGGTATTTAAAACTTTTAACAATCAAGAAATATACTTATATATTGTGTTGAACCTTAAAGAAAATTAACAAATTACTATTCAGTCATTTTTAACATATATACTCTTATACATAAATAAATTGCCTTTGATTATTCTTGCTCAAACTCAAAAACGGATTAAGCAATTATAGTGTTTATTTTTTTTTTATTTGCTTTAATGCTGGGCTATTTTTAAAAGAAAAGTCATCTCGAAACTCCTGAAGCAATGCTGAAAAATGTTAGAAAATAATTTATAGTGATTCGGTATCGAAAGTAGTGGTTACATACTGCTAGCCAATTATTCTGCGGAACCGATTTGTAAAGTTCTTTCAGCGGAATGTAGAATGGACCCTCTCCACGGATATAGGGTGATTATTTTTCGGTTAAAATGCTTAGCATACGACGGTGAACTGACATTTACAGAAAGTATTTATCATCGAGGAAGTGGATACATGCATTTTGCATAGTTTCAAGAGTATTTATACACAGAAAAAGTTATTCCCAAAAAATTTTCAAACAAACGTGTGTTTTGAAATATAATTTAGTTTCAGTAAATATTTTTTACTGTTCCAGTAAATTATTTGTTCCAATTTTATTTTATGTAAAAAAAACTGTATAGAATGAAAATTATCTATATAAAGTAAAATGTGTAAAAAAAATTTAGATTTATTTTTCTTATATTTAATTTGTTGTTTTCAGTTAAATTTATTTTTATACACTGCAAAAAAATTTGTCTGATTTTTTTTAATTTCTTCAGTTAAATTTATTTTTATATACTGTAAAAAAATTTGTCTGATTTTTTTCAATTTTTTCTACTAATTATTTTATAGATATAAAAAACCTTTTATTTTTTTTTAAAGATTTTTGTTTACGGTTTTCAAACTTATTATGTTTGTATATTTTGATTCTCAATATAGTATTAAGAGTCTTACTATAAACATACGGAGTTTGTTAGCTAAATTAAAAAAAGTTTTGGGTTGAAGTCTACTGACGAGTTCCAAATCGGGAACGAAATGCTTAACCATAAAAACAAGCCAATTTTTGAAAGTAAAAAAAATAGTTGAACCTTTCATTTGATTCAGTTATTTTTTTTTTCAAACAAAATTTTTACTAATTAAAAAAAAAAATTTTTTTTAAAATTGTTATTGATTCAGTTAATTTATTTTCTGATAATACTAAAAATCTTAGTGAATGTGTTTGTAAATTATAAAAAAAATTTGCTGAATAATACAAAAAAACATCTGCCAAAATATTTTCTGTTCCTATTAATAAATTTGACTGAAAATATTTTGAGTTTCAGTTAATTTTTTTCTCTAATGCCATAATAAGTTAACTAAAAATAAAAATTTTTTTCAGTTAAATTTTTAAAAAATTGTTATCAAAATCTGCAAATTTCTTTGTAGGTCCGCATTCACACAAAAAATTTACTGATTCATTGAATTTGGTTACTGAAAACGAAATTTAGTTTTTTCTATGTATATACAAGGTGGCGCAAAAATAACCTTCCGATGTTATTTGGCTGTAATTTAAAAAAAAAATGAAAAACTTTGATTCTTCTTGTGGATTATTTTTATTTGGTCTTTTAATTTTTTTACATCAAGTCGAGAATATGATGTCATGTAAATGGCCGCCGCCACAGTTGATTGTCATTTGAGCTCTTTTTATGGCATTTTCCATCACTTTGGCCAAAACTTCCGGTGATAGGTCCTCACATTGTCTTTAAGAGCTGCAAGAGTCTGAGCCTTGTTGACATAAACCCGCGACTTCAAAAAGCCCCACAAAAAGAAGTCTGCAGCGGTCAAATCAGGCGATCTTGCTGGCCAGTGCAAATCTCCAAAACGGGAGATTAGGCGCCCGGGAAATGCATCCTTCAGCATATCGGTTGTGGCACGTGCAGTGTGTGCCGTTGCACCGTCCATTGTTTATTAACGTGTATTTCGCATGTGTTTACTACACAAATGTCAAAACAGAACTGACATTAGGCGCCAATCGCAAGATTTATAGCATTTTCTGATAGGAGGATTACTTTTGCGCCACCCTGTATATATATATATATATATATATATATATATATATATATATATATATAAAGATGAAGCTTAAGAAGAAATCTGCAAGATATAATAAAAGGCATAAAATCAATATAAATATTTTAATTAAATGTAAAAATATTATATAAGCGAACTGTAATCATTTCATTCAGGAATGGATAAATAATTTCATTGCAAGAAAATTTTCATTGAATATAAAATTCATTCAATTATTAAAATTGGTTTGTGTGACTTTGAATTATTTTCAGATTTTTTAAAATTTTTGTTTCATGTTTTTTTTTATAATTTTAATTAACTATATTTGTTTTCATATGTGTTTTTATATTTCTGTTCTTTTTCGGAAAATTTTATTTCCCTATGAAAAACGTTTTGATTTTAATAAAGTATGAGCTTAAATTGGTGGCCTCTGATAGTTTAAATGAAAACTCAACAGCAATTATTATAAGTATTCGTGATGTTAATGATTTGCCGCCAGTCTTTCCGCAAACATTGTACGAGCGTTCTTTGAATGAAGAACTACGGGCACCCTTCACCATTATACAGGTCAGGTCGGATTACATTTTTTTTAGTTATTTATTTATTCATATACTACATATATTTTTAATTTTGTATATTTATTTATTTATATGTTGTTTCTGTCATTAATTTTTGATTAATTTAATTATGGTTTTTTCATATCATATTTAATATTCATATTCATTTAATTATTTGTGTATATACATACATATATGGGTATATACTTACACAATAAGCATTTTTTTGCTTTGTTTATTCACAAAATATTTAAAAACAAATAAGGTTAATTAAATCATGAATGATTTTAAATAAATATTAAAACAAAAAAAAAATATCTCAACCAAAGTTTAACAGCATTATTTATAAAGTTGTTAAAATATTATGATATTACGAAACAATAGGATTTGTAATAATTCTTATGACCGATCTTTGACAAATTTGCAATTTCTTTGCTAGATTTACCTTCCTTGCCTGCGAAATAACTTTATTTTTATTACACTTCTTAGAGCTCCCATTCTGTTATACCGCCTTTGAAAGTGGTTAAATAATAACTAATTGTAAATTTGAACAATTATTAAAACCGACAGAATGAAAAAAGTTGTTTCCGTTGGTGTAAAGATGAGTCTATGTAGGATAAGAACTTTTTTGACCAAGAGAGCAAAGAAAAGAGGAAGAGAAAATTGTTTTTACTGAAAAACAATTATACATTCATAATTTAAAATAACCTTGTAAATATGTTTCCACAAAGATATATACATAAATTTAACCGTTCACACATCAATCTTAAATGAGATCAGTTGTAGTGATCAGGGATCCGTTACCCCTGTGCTTACGGACTACAAAGTCGCTTAAATCGATTTTAGTAATTCCGGATATGGACTATTGGGTCAAATCCGATAAGCTATATGAGGGTAGTCGAATCAAAAATGGCGTAAATCGCAGGGGCTGGTGTCTATATCTTGGACCCGAACATTTGTAGTTCTTTCAGACTGCCGAATGAATGTATCGCCTTCCAGGCTGAGATGTTGGCTATACTCAGGACCACGTAGCTGGTGGCCACGAATGTAGCTGAAGGTGAGAAGGTAACCTTCTACGTCGACACCAGGCAGCGCTAAAAGCTTTGAAGGAACGCAATGTCAAATAGAAACATGTTAGTGACTGTAACAACTTGCTTATGGATAAATGTAGTGCCAGACCATTTTGAGTTCCTGGCCACAGCAGTGTTGAGGGAAATGAAATTGCCAATGAACTGTCAAGAATAGGGTCAGCATTAGATGAGGAAATGTCAGACAGATCGGTGAAACTACCGAACTCAGTAATTGGGTAGAAAGAAGGGCCAACACTTTCATTGCGAAGTAGGGAGAATTGTAGAGCCTCGAGGGATTTGTGGCCCTTGACTCAAAAAGATGCAAATTGCTACTGGCCATGAATAGGAAGGCGATGCGAATTGTGATAGTCGCGTTGACAAGTCACTGATCGGTCAGAGCAAGAACCAGCATTTGAGAAACTGGCACTTCAGATTTTTGTAGAATGTGCGGGGATGAAGAGGAACCAGAAACCATTGAACATATTATCTCTCACTGCCCGAAGCTGCAACGTCATAGAATTACATAGCTGAGCAGACGTTTCCATTAAAGCATTACTGATATCGGGAAGTGTAAACTAAAGGACATCAGGGGTGGGGTGTGGTATGGGTAAATATTACTTTTTTTTGGGCAACAGAAGGGAATCGCAATGGACCCAATTGGGTCTCCGAGTGGAGGTGCGGTATAGCAGCACCCTTCCTAACCTTACCTATATACATAAGTTAAAATAAGAGATTTTTGGTATATGAACCAAACGTTGACTCATATTTGCACCATACTATATATAAAATCATAGTGTTTTCTTGTTCTTAACTCATGATCTCTAGAACTATAAGATCTTTGGAGCTGAAATTTTCAACACTGGTTCATGGCAATATCCGATAGGTTTTTGTTTTTCACCCAACAAGTGTGTGGAATAATTTGTAGTTAAAAAAATGTTATAGTTGAAGGTAAGACAACATTTGCCAGGCTCAGCTAGTAAACTATGTATAAGAAATCATGATATTTTCGTGCATTGTTTTTGTAGTTGCAAATAGATATGTATGTATTTGATCTCTTAAGTTATGTGCAAAGTTTTTATGAAAACAAAATAAATGCAATTTTAAGTAGAACGACAAAATCCTTATAAATTGCATTATTGTTGAGCGATTAAAATTTTTACTTTCAATCAAATCCTTTGAAAGATCTGTGCATAATAAAACAAATTATTTTTAAATCAAAGCATGCATGTTTCCAGGGGTTTTTAAGGATAAAATATGTTAAAATGTAAAGTTAATTTATCTAAATAATTTATTTCGTTGCAGTTTTTTTAAGTACATTATGTGTTATTTTAATTGTTTCCTATTAATTTAATTTAAAATTTACCACAATTTTTCAAAACGCATTTAACTTTCTGCCTCATTAAAAATGCATGACGCTTAACATTTTAATTTTATTGTTTATAAATTAATTTCATAAAAAACAAGATTTAATGATATTGACGGTGGTGTTATTAGATTAGAGCTTTTTTATTTCAAAAATTTATTGATATGTATAAATACATATGTATGAATTTATAAAAATATAGTTTGCATGTTATTAAGTAAAGAAATGGCTTTATATATTTTTTTGTTAATAACGTTAGATACAAGTTCGCAGCATTTTTACAATAAATTTTAAATTACATTATTTACTTGATTAAATCATTTTGAAAAACTATTAATATTTATATTCCTTTGGTTTCCTCTTTTTTTTACATGAAAAACTGCTGCCATATTAAACAACGAAACAACAGGTTACCGCAACTGATGGTGATAAAGATCGTCCACAAAATATTGTGTATTTCTTGACGGGTCAGGGTATTGACCCCGACAATCCAGCCAATAGCAAATTTGACATAAATCGAACCACGGGAGAGATATTTGTTTTGAAGGTGAGTAAGAACTAAAGCAGGAAATGTTGGTTTAATATTATTTTTAGCAAGTCTTTTATTTAAAAAAGACATTAATAAGATAAGATATTAGTAAGACGCATAGAAAAAAAGCGTTTAATTTTTGTAAAAGATTTCAAAATTCACGTGAAGACTTCTGGAATAGCGTACTAATTCCTGTTGAAAGCAAAACTAATATTTTTTAAGAGGATCGGAAAATGCGGGCTTGAAGGAATCCAAATACCGAATTAGAAAAGAATAATGTTACTAGTTAGCTGCAGTTGATGAGGGTAAATTTATTTTCAACGGCGGAGCAACGAAAAAAAATTTGTTTTTTTTAATATCTTAAAAGAAAGTCTGTTAGACAGCATCGAAAAACTGAGTCATAGGAATAATTTCCGTTGTCAACAAGAGAACGTCCTTCCATCTATTTTATCGTCTCGTTTACAATCAACGGTAATAAACCTGATTAAATATATTTCAGATGAATTTGACAGTGGTATAGTGTCATATTCAAAGTAAATCATAACTCAAAAAAAAAGTTCTGAAAAATGATGGGATCTTATTGAAATTCATGAAAGAAACACCTGGGGGGGGGGGGGGTTACTCTCTATTGCGATGTGAAAGCCAGTTCGATACGAAAGGTAAATGCGTGAAGAGTACTATTTGGTACTCTGTATTGCTGACGCAAACGCTTTCGCAAAATAAGTTGAAAAATAAGCAACACTGGCACCACATAATTCACAATAGCGACAAATTACAACATGAAATGTCAAAACTTGTAAACAAAATAATAAAAATATTTAAAAAAAATTTCTTGTGCTGTTCACGGTTTTGTTAAAAATGAAATAAATAGTGATGGATTCGGTGGCATTATGGTTTGAGGAAGAAAGTGAACATACTGAACGTATTACAATGAGAATTTTGAGAGATAGATCAGATATACTCTCCCTAAATGACTACAGGTAAGAAAATAGGAGTATTTTATGTGCAAAATGTTTTCAAATATTCCTTTTTGATAGCTTTATACAAAACTTTCGACTCAATAAAGATGCGTTTATGTACGTACTAAACGCTATTCAAGACGACCTCATCGTTCCGATGAGATATACAGCATTTCCAAGTGCAATAAAAGTGGCCGCAGTTTTGATACTGCTTGGGCAAGGTGGATATCAACACCAAATAGGTCAGGACCATTTACTAGGTTTATCGCAACAATCTATGTATGTCGCGTTGCTTACAAGAAGTTTGCATTGCGATTGAACGAATACTGTGTCCCAAGCACATACAATTTGAGCTAACTGCGGTATCTCTATAAACCTATATACAAACATATATTATACTATTAGTGTCACATTTCATTATCAATTGTCAATTTTGTCCACAAATTATTTGCGGCTTGTTTGCCATTTGCTGACTGCAACTGTCCCTTGGCCATGAAATCCACTAAAATTTCAAACTGCCGTTGGTTTGTCTGTAATTTTTTAGCTTTTTCCCTAAAAATTACGATTTAAATATTAAATATAAATATTTTTTTCAACGTAATTACATGTTTTTCTCACTTTGCGTTTGGTATTTAGCTATCGCAAGATATTTGCGATTATTGCGCCATTTTGACAGTCGCTTTCGCATTACAGAGTACGGTGATACCAGACTTGCGAAAGGGAAAATGAAAGATGCGAAAGGTAAATGTTCAAACGCATTAGAGAGTACCAATCGTTCGATTTCGTACCATTTTTCTTTCGCATCGTAATAGAGATTAACCCCCCTGATTCATTCCACTTCAAGAAGGTTAAAATAGGTTATAACTAGGGAAAGGATTTTCATGTAAATACATGTTTTCTGTCGTTGGTCGTAGATCAACGTAAATAAAATATCTTTGCGAATCAACAAATTTGTGACAAAATGACATCGATTTGTTAGTGCATATTTTTGCATATTTCATAATAAATACATATTTTTGCATATTTCATTGTAAATGTATATTTTTAATACATTTTCTAGTTTTTTGATGTTATAAATCTAATTTTGGTTTTATTTATTAGTTGTAAAGTATACAAAAGCTGCAGTTTTTACGACTGTGTAAGAACAAAAAAAGAGGAAAACTAGAAAAATTTACAATCGTATTTTTTGTGATATTCGATATACTTTGGGTTAAGTTAAGAATACCAATACCATTGAAAATAGCATGGGATAATAGCCCTTTTAAACCCAAAAATTTTTGTGTAATTTTTTTCGGCGCTCTCTACTGGTTCCGCATTAATTTCATGTGGATATAAAGTGCTTTTGAAATCACCTTTACGTGTTCCAGCCTTTAATGAAAAATGTCAAATGATATGATACGGATACATCCTATAGTAACTAGATGGGGAACGTGGCAGAAGGCTGTCGGATACAAAATTTCTATTAATAAAATTAAAGAAATTTTAAAGTCAAACAACTTCCCCATATGCAAAAAAACGACGTGTGCTGGAAGTGTACGTTAAATTAAAATTTCAATACAAAAACTGGTTTTAACGTACACTTGAAGCACACGTTATTTTTTGCATATGGGTGCAAGTTTTTTTACTTTAAAATTTCTTTAATTTTATTAATAGATATATAGGCGCATATTCAGAAATCGTAACCAAATTCGAAACTAATAAAACAGAAACTAAAAAATAGTTCATAGATAGTTATAGCTATTATTCACAATTCATAACTAGTCCACCAACTGCTTTCAGCTGGTAAACGAAATGCAACCTTGCATATTGTTATGTAGAGAGCATAAAATGTCGATAATATTTTGAACGATAAATTCTGTAACTAATTGAAAAGGTTACGAAGCTATTAAAAAACAGTTTTATTTCCTGAAAAAATTATGAAAATTCTAAAAAAGTAATTTTTAAGTTATAGTTATATAAATCAATTAAAAAAAGGTGCTTGTAAAAATAAAGTTATTCAATAAAATTTAAGGCCTGACCCACGATATCGACAACGTTCGACTTGTCGCCCACTTACATTTGAAACAACAACAAAATATTAAAATTTGTTTTTGTTTTGAATGGAAGTGTGCGACAAGTCGAACGTAGTTGACATCGTGGGTTTGGCCATTAATTTTTGTCGCTCACTATTATTAAATCGAAAATAAGGCTCGATGTAAATAACAAAATAATAAATAAGAAATAAAAACTTATCGGGCTGTGTCTTTTTATTCGAAATAAGAGGTCAAATCAAAGATGGATGCTGTGTAAATATGTTTGTCCGGCTCTGTATGCATGTTCGTTTGCTAAATGGATTTTAGTTGAATATAAATAATTATCCTAATTGCAAGGATATGATTTTAGTTTAACAAAATTTATAACATCCATATGCGCTCTTTGTATTTTCAAACTTTCTCAGTTACACTAATTGATTTCATTTGTTTGTCTCCTTGGGTAGGTATCTGCATTCAGCATGCGAATTTTAACAAGACTGGTTGGTAATCGTAAAAATTGTAGCAACGTTTGGTCAGAACCATTGCAAAATGTAAACATTTTTCTTAAATTCTTTTGTATAATACTGCTGGTATAGTATAAAACAAAAAACCAAAAAACATAATCGCCCCTGTGTCTGAGTGGTAGCGATGCTAGCCTCTCAGTCCAGAGGTCGTGGGTTCGATTCCCACCATAGATCCTGGGTGTTTTTCGCAGACAAGCTAATCGCTTTGCGAGTTGTGTATGTTAAAAAAAAAAAATAAAAAAAAAATTATTCTGCCAGTAACTTAAACGTTTGTATTTTCCTCAGGGAATTAGTATTTGAACGGCATACCATATTATGCCGGCATAGAGAGAATACGAAAGAAGGACTTACAAGTGCCTCTGCTACATATGTACTTAACTCTTTTTGTTACATAAAACAAATTCGTTGGAATTAAAGGAAAATAATTTCCAACATAAATTTGATAAAAATTTAATTTGCACTAATCATACAAATCTTTTTGGAACATGATTGTCATATTTTTTTGTTAGAGTTAAGAGTTTAGCAGACTTAAAACGTTTAAGTTAATAAAGTGCAAATGGTATTAGTAGACAGAACACGAACTTTGGCTTATGACTGTTCGCGATAAATAACTAAATATCTTAAGGTTACATTTTTTGGAATATTGTTTTGTAAAAATTTTTAATAAAAAAATATTATAGCTCCTTAAATTCTGAAATACATTCAATTATATAGCCACTGAAGCTCAATCTTTGTCAAATAATAACAATTTTAGACATGTAGTAATTTTTAAGGAATAAATTTGGCTTGCAAAGCGATACGAACTTTAGCCTAAACAAATCATAAATATAGAAACAAACAAAGTTCGAACAATAATAATTAAATTAACTATAAAAGTAATTTTATTTGTTTGGCCTTAAGCCAAGGTTTGTATCGCTTTCTAAACCAAACTTCATCTCATAGCTTTTTGGGAACAAATAACACCAACGTTGTTTGTAAATATTCTAACAAACATTAGCAGAACGGAACAATATGCTGTTTTCGCCAGACCGCCATTACCAGCGTTTTTGCAAATTTCATCTGTTACAAAAAATTTTTAGTGCAAATGGAATATGTAAATTGTTTTGATTCATCGTATTAGAAATTGTTGAAAAACTTTTTTATAATGTAATCTCATTTTTGCCTTCTCTAAAATCTTATTATTGTTTTTTGTTCTTAAAAAAAAATGCATGTAAATTTGGCTTACACAGCGATACAAAAATTAGCCAAACAAACCAAAAAGGTTCAGGTAAAAAAAATTAAACTAATAAAAAACAATTTAATTTTAAGTAGTTAATAGCCAATGTTTGAGCTGCAGACTCAATACACTTGGAATCCTTAAATAAAACTTGACAAAACCAATAATTTTTAATATATAAAACCACATATCGTATACCCATATGAAATTTATTTTATTTTCTGCTTCTTATTACAGCCTTTAGATCGCGATCAACCCAATGGCCGGCCTCAGTGGCGTTTTACCGTCTTCGCTCAGGATGAAGGCGGCGAAGGTCTAGTGGGCTATGCAGATGTGCAAGTGAACCTAAAAGACATAAACGATAATGCTCCCATATTCCCACAAGGCGTTTATTTTGGCAATGTTACCGAAAACGGCACTGCCGGCATGGTGGTAATGACCATGACGGCTGTAGACTATGACGATCCTAATGAGGGTTCAAATGCCAAACTAGTGTATTCGATAGAGAAAAATGTTATTGAAGAGGAAACGGGTTCACCGATATTTGAAATTGAACCAGATACGGGAGTTATTAAGACGGCAGTATGTTGCCTCGATCGTGAACGTACGCCAGACTATTCGATACAAGTGGTGGCTATGGACGGCGGGGGGCTTAAGGGTACGGGGACGGCCTCAATACGTGTTAAAGATATAAACGATATGCCGCCACAGTTTACGAAAGACGAATGGTTTACAGAGGTTGATGAAACGGATGGCACAACTCTGCCTGAAATGCCTATTCTGACGGTGACAGTACATGATGAAGATGAAACGAATAAGTTTCAGTATAAAGTTATCGATAACAGTGGTTATGGTGCTGACAAATTCACCATGGTGAGAAATAATGATGGTACGGGATCTTTAAAAATAGTGCAGCCTCTGGACTATGAAGATCAATTGCAGTCAAATGGTTTCCGCTTTAGAATACAAGTCAATGACAAAGGCGAGGACAATGATAATGATAAATATCATGTGGCCTATTCTTGGGTGGTGGTGAAGCTAAGAGATATCAATGACAATAAGCCTCACTTCGAGAGGGCCAATGTAGAGGTATCGGTGTTTGAGGACACTAAGGTGGGCACTGAATTGGAGAAATTTAAAGCCACGGATCCAGATCAGGGTGGTCGCAGCAAAGTTTCTTATTCCATAGATAGATCTTCTGATAGACAAAGGCAGTTTGCTATTAATCAAAATGGTTCAGTGACTATACAACGTTCTTTGGATCGTGAGGTAGTGCCGCGACATCAAGTAAAAATATTGGCTATAGATGACGGCAGTCCCCCTAAAACAGCCACAGCTACTTTGACTGTAATAGTTCAAGATATTAATGATAATGCGCCCAAGTTTTTGAAAGACTATAGGCCCGTACTGCCGGAACATGTACCGCCTCG
The DNA here is from genome assembly GCA_949987645.1 of Tachina grossa. Classification (NCBI taxonomy): domain Eukaryota; kingdom Metazoa; phylum Arthropoda; class Insecta; order Diptera; family Tachinidae; genus Tachina; species Tachina grossa. The sequence continues at coordinate 54,474,383 of OX465275.1, read as the reverse complement.
CAAGGTAGTAGAAATTTTGGCCACTGATGATGATGATCGCTCGAAGAGCAATGGACCGCCCTTTCAATTTCGTTTGGACCCCAGTGCTGATGATATTATTAGAGCTTCCTTTAAGGTGGAGCAAGATCAAAGTGAGTATAACGGAATGTCTCTGCATAAAAAGTATTAGCCTCTAGCTCAATCCAATTAATTTTTGTTACTACAAATTACCCATAATTAATAAATTTCAATACAAAATTTAACATTTACATATGTATATTTAAAATTTTTTTAAAGTTACTCACACTGCTGGTTAAATTTCAATAAATTCAAATGTCGTTCTTGTTGTTTTCCATTGCAATTCATTGTATTTTTTTATACCTCTTGCCCAAACCAAAATCTAATGCAAACCATTACCATTGTCCTTTACGATAAAAATATTTCAAAATTAAATTTCATATCGCCATTGTGTTTTTTGTGTGAAGAAAAAAAAAACTACTGCAGAAAAAAGGAAAACTAAACAATACGAGTACATTTACCAACATACATTGTTTTTCAAACTACAATATCTAATTGATATTCTATAAAATAAAAACCAAACGCTAAATTCCACATCAAACCTCAAGTAGTTAAAAGTAATAACTAAAACGAAGCATGCAGAGATAAAAGACAATAGAAATTTTGAAACTTTGTGTCAACTTGGAATGTTTTGTGGAATGGAAAATCCTTGTTCTCTGGCTGTATTGCTAATGAACTTTGACATTAAAATCCAATTATTAAACTTCAATAGACAATTTCAAAAATAATAGCCAATAGTGGATAGAATGTTATAAAAACACACACTTTAATTTAGTTGAAATGTAATGCATAGTTGGATAATTGAATACCGCCCAGGACATGACAATGTTAAAATAGTTAGGCCGGGTTTCCATCTGTGTGCCATGTGCCACACAAGCGTAAAAAAAGCGTAACCACTAATTACTAATGAAAAACAGTTTGATTCAGACACGTATTTATTAAGTTAAACAGTTTCATAAAAAAACTAATAGACAATTTTATAAAATCTAACATGATTGGAAACAGTTTAAATCAATAAATACATGTCTGAATCAAACAGTTTTTCATTAGTAATTAGTGGGTTACGCTTTTTCGGGCAAATGACACGCAAGAAATGCCAGATGTAAACTCAACCTTAGTTGTTTCCATTGGAAAGTAATCCTAGTCTCAATCTGTACTGGTTGCGAAGTAGTTAATATAAAGTTAGTTTAAAGTTAACTTAGACTCCAACAGGGGGTTTCAGCTCAAGAGAGAAAGACATTTGAGTTATCTGTGTTTGGGTCAACACGATAATACTTGTGTGTATATATTTTAAAAATTCATATTGCACACTGGAGCCATTTGGAAAATAATGAATCTTTTAAATTAATTATTTAACTGCTGCTAGATAACATTGCAAATCAAGTTCCTATGAAAATTAAAATATTAAAAATAAAAAACCCCATTCAGTAAAAAAACCAAAACGTGTATGAAAAATTAAAAAAAAAAATCAATTGAATGGAGGTCTGTGATATACATACATATCGTTACCTTAATACGGAAAGGTTCTAACTCATTATATTTTTGATACATTTTTCGATACATTTGACGTTCTTCTATCGAAATATATAATAAACTCGATTTAAAAAAAATAATGAGTTAGGTCCTTTCTATATTAAGGTAACGATATGTATGTTTGTATGTATATCTAATGATAAATTACAACTCAAAAAAAATTTGAAAATAGACAACAAAATTATACAACAAAAAGTACTAAAAAGTCTAAAATCAAGTTGATAAAAGTTTGATAAAAAAGTTTAATCAGGGTCTTAACAACACAAAATCTTTGTCCATAGTAAATTATTTGAAAATATATTGTTATAAAAACATTAAGGGATTATTCACAAAATACTTTTTTATATCTTCTATTTCACAGAGGGAGCTAATGGTGATGGTATGGCTGTAATTTCCTCCTTAAGATCCTTTGACAGAGAACAACAAAAGGAATACATGATACCAATTGTTATTAAAGATCATGGCTCCCCAGCCATGACCGGTACTAGTACGTTAACAGTTATTATTGGTGATGTCAACGACAATAAAATGCAGCCTGGCTCCAAGGACATATTTGCCTACAACTATCAGGGTCAATCACCGGACACACAAATTGGTCGCGTTTATGTTTACGATTTGGATGATTGGGACTTGCCGGACAAGAAATTCTACTGGGAGTCGCAAGAACATCCCCGTTTTAAGTTAGATGAAGACTCGGGTATGATAACTATGAGAGCTGGCACACGAGAGGGCCGTTATCATTTGAGGTTTAAAGTATACGATCGCAAGCACACACAAACTGATGTTCCGGCCAATGTAACAGTTACCGTAAGAGAAATACCCCATGAGGCTGTAATTAATTCGGGTTCAGTGAGACTTTCGGGTATAACTGATGAAGACTTTATACGTGTATGGAACTATAGAACGCAGTCTTTGAGCCGCTCTAAAATGGATAGATTCCGTGACAAACTGGCTGATCTTTTAAATACTGCCCGAGAAAACGTGGATATTTTCAGTGTGCAGCTTAAGAAAAAGCATGTTCCTCTAACGGATGTCAGGTTCTCGGCACATGGTTCACCCTACTACAAGCCAGTCCGACTGAATGGCATAGTACTGATGAATCGTGAAGAAATTGAAAAGGATGTGGGAATTAACATCACCATGGTGGGCATAGATGAATGTTTGTATGAAAATCAAATGTGCGAAGGCTCCTGCACTAACACTCTTGATATTAGCTCCCTGCCCTATATGGTAAATGCCAATAAAACTGCCTTGGTGGGTGTTAGAGTTGACACTTTGGCCGAGTGTACCTGCGGTGCCAGAAACTTCTCTAAACCGGAAAACTGTCGTAATACTCCCTGTTATAATGGAGGACGTTGTGTTGATACCAGATTTGGCCCTCACTGTTCTTGCCCTGTTGGCTACACTGGTCCCAGATGTCAACAGACTACTAGAAGCTTCCGAGGCAATGGATGGGCTTGGTATCCCCCTCTCGAAATGTGTGATGAATCGCATTTAAGTCTGGAATTCATAACTAGAAAGCCAGATGGCCTTATAATTTACAATGGGCCCATTGTACCGCCTGAACGAGATGAAATGTTGATATCTGATTTTATATCTCTAGAATTGGAGAGAGGTTATCCTAGACTGTTAATAGACTTCGGTTCGGGCACATTAGAGTTGAAAATTAAGACTAAGAAAACTTTAGAGGACGGTGAATGGCATCGTATTGATCTTTTTTGGGACAGTGAAAGTGTACGCATGGTAGTGGATTTCTGCAAGTCGGCGGAAATAAGTGAAATGGAAGATGGCTCTATGCCAGAATTTGATGATATGTCCTGCCAAGCAAGAGGACAAATTCCACCCTTCAATGAGTACCTTAATGTCAATGCTCCCCTACAAGTGGGAGGTTTTTATAGAGAACAATTCGATCCGTCGCTTTACTTTTGGCATTATACGCCTAATGCTAAAGGTTTTGACGGTTGTATACGCAACTTGGTGCATAATTCGAAGCTTTACGATTTGGCACACCCTGGCCTTTCACGCAACAGTTTGGCTGGCTGTCCCCAGACCGAAGAGGTATGTGCTCAATCCGAACAAACAGCCAGATGTTGGGAACACGGCAACTGTGTTGGTTCCCTGTCGGAGGCCAGATGTCAGTGTAGACCCGGCTGGACTGGGCCCGCCTGTAATATACCCACCATACCCACCACCTTCAAGCAGCAGAGTTATGTTAAGTATGCGTTGAGTTTTGAACCCGATCGTTATAGCACACAAATGCAATTACGCTTCCGTACGCGTGAACAACACGGTGAACTGTTCCGTGTTAGCGATCAGCATAATCGTGAATATGGCATTTTAGAGATTAAGGACGCCCGTCTACATTTCCGCTACAATTTGAACTCTTTGCGTACAGAGGAGAAAGACTTATGGCTCAATGCAGTGGCCGTTGATGATGGGCAGTGGCATGTGGTGCGCGTTAATCGTTATGGCTCAGCAGCAACATTAGAGCTGGATGGTGGTGAGGGTAGAAGGTATAATGAAACGTTTGAATTTTTGGGTCATCAATGGCTGCTGGTGGACAAACAAGAGGGTGTGTATGCTGGTGGTAAAGCTGAATACACTGGGGTGCGTACATTTGAGGTTTATGCTGACTACCAGAAGAGTTGTTTGGATGATATACGGTAAGTGTTAGATATACGGTAGTGTTATGCGCAATTTGTTTTAAGTGCTTACAGCTGGTGGTGGAAAAAGGCATATAGAGTTTATATGTTTTCAAATATAAAGATCAAGAAAAATGTGAAGAAGTATTTTTTTTTTGTTAGAAACTATGTATATATACATAAATACTACAGTTCGTTTGTAACATAATAAGGCCAAAATATTCGTAAAATTTTACGAAGATATCGATTGGTAAAATATTGTAGTTTCCTAAGTCGAGCTTTTATTAAACTCCAAGTAGAAAGCCATATAAATTCATAGAAAATTTATAGATTGAGTCGAAATATAGTTCATTCAACAAATATTTTATCAGCCTAACCATTTTCAACCAATCTTTTTCTTATCTTTGATATGTTATTTGCTCACCAGGTTTTGTAGAGTATCTGGAAGGCAGAATGTGCTTTATTGATACAGTCATTTATGTATTTTTCTCAACCCAAAACAATATGTGGAGTATTAATTAACATTATTTTGAAATAATAATTAAGTGAAAATATACTTTTCCGGTATCACTGAAAAATTACAATCTTATATTATTACGTCGTATACATAAACTACTGGGCGTAGTTTTAGACCTTTTAAATTCCTTTTCCCGTAAAATGAACTGAACTTAAAGTAATATCACAAACTTAAATAACCTCTTAAATAATAGCCTGCCCTGTTAACTAAGAATTTTGGATGCCTTTCTGTTTTTAATATCAAATTGATCTTTTTCATAACTGCTTTCAAAACCCCTGTGGCTGAGTGGTAGCGGTACTAGCCTCGTAGTCCAGAGGTCGTGGGTTCGATTCCCACCATAGACTGGTTGTTTTCTTAGACAAGTTAATCGCTTTGAGTGTTGTTTTTGTTAGACAAAAAAAAAACATGTTTGAAATTTATTATTCGAAATATTGTCATGGTCATTACTCACCTGTCCATTTTTGTGCAACCATATTCTGCAAATTTACTTTGCAGAATATGTACTAAATAAATAAATAAATAAATAAAAAAACATGTTTATGATCTAGAAGTTCACGTATTGTATTAAGGAAAAGTTTATCCAAATTACTGGAAAATATTTAATTAGAAAAGACAACATACACAACAAAAAAAAGATTTGTAAATACCATTAATTTTATTGTTATATCAATTAAATAATTTATTTATTTTGAACCTACAACGATTTTTGTAAAAACACTTAACGAAATTGTAAGTTAAAGGAAAATCTGAAAAATATTTTCAATTAAATATATCACCAAATAGTTTGTTGAAAGTCGACATTTATTTTTGTTAGATTTCAAACTTATTTTGATTAAAGTTATTGTTATATTAACAATGCGAATTGTGGAATATCCATACAAATTTTGATTATCATATTTGTTATATTAAAAAAATATTTTTATCAATCATTCACAAACAATGAATATACACAAGACATGGTTTCTTATGTTTTTTCTTTTAAATATAAATTTTTTTGTTCCAAAACTATATTAAAAGATTTTTTTTGTCATGCATTGTATGCTACTAACAAAAATTATTTACACTGTGTTACAAAGATACCTATAACATTTTGTTATTCTCTTTTTTTAGACTCGAAGGTAAACATTTACCCCTGCCTCCTGCCATGAACGGAACACAATGGGGTCAAGCTACAATGGCGCGTAATTTGGAGAAGAACTGTCCATCTAATAAACCATGTTCAAATGTCATTTGTCCCGATCCATTTGAATGTGTTGATTTATGGAACGAATATGAGTGCACGTAAGTTGTGTTTCCTGTAAATGTTTTTTTTTTCTAGTTTTCCATTTTATTTGGATTTTGTTGATGTAGTTTGCCTTCTTTATGTACTTTTCAGTTTTCATACGTTTTTCATTTATTTTCGTAGCATATGGCTAAAAGGAAGAAATTAAAATTCATTTTCTTTTGTTGGAATATAAGTGGGAATTAATTTTAACGAAATAATTGATTTTATAAATTTGCAAAAAAAAAAATTAATTTGTTTTTGGTTGTTCTACCTAAAATATTTTTTAGCTGTCTGATTTTAAGTTAATGAAAACTCAAAAAAAAAACAGAAACAATTTTAGGAAGCATAAGTAACACATGGTGTAACACTTACAGTCATCCTACAACTAACACCACATACATTTTAAAATTATTCTTGCTACATACGAAATGTGCTTAATTAAAAGTGTAACTATTTTAGAATCTCCTTAGAATATTTCTATTATTAGTTTTTTCAAAGATTTTATAAAATGTAAGGGTATATTTTACTGTAAAAGATTTGGAAGCTCATTAAGTTTCATAGGTTTTATCTGACGTGAATTAGCGTTGCTTAACTGTTGGGGGCAATAAGCAAAGCGAATTTGTTTTCAAAAGAGCGAAAAAATTTATATTATAAATATTTTTAGGTCTTCCTCTAAATATTGTTTTATAGTCGTCCTTCCCTTCTTAACTCCCATATGAGTAATTCCAGAAAAAGGCCAACAAAAATATTTTTTTGCTGAAAAATTTTTGTTTTGTTTTGAATAATAAAGCTGAAAGGTGCTTACTTTATAAATGTAAAGGCATTTTTAATATTTAAAAGTTTTGACCGAAATATATAAATGTATATTAAATCCTGGGATTCCTATATGGAACAATGGGCCGAAATGTGCGACTGTAAAAAAAACACTTTATTTTGCTGAATTATTTTTTTTTTGTAATTTAAAAATTATCTGCTAACAACATTAGCACAAAAGACGTAGAACGGAGTTCTTATAACAAAAGTTTTATTATTATACTTTAATTTCGCATCCTTCGCTTAAAATCAGTATTTATTGTTTTCAGCATTAAATAAGCATTTGTTATTGTTTAATTTCTTTGAATTAAAGTTCAATCAATATTAGCAAAGTTACTGCGTTTAGTTCTCTTTGAAAAGAATTGTTTATGTTTATGTGCTTTACCCATTTAAAAAAAAAATTTCATATTTCATATGTCTTCTTTCACCTTCATTTCCGTATGAAAAAAATTCTTCAAAAAATTTCGCTGAATTATGTATATTTCTATAAGTGCATAATAATAACATCTATTTATGTCGCGTCCGTTTCTCGCTAAGATTTGCTTATATCTTTTTACTATATTATTGGTATCGCCCAAAATTTTTTCTTAAATATACTTATAAAATAGCAAACTTTCACGGGAATAAACAGTTCGCCTTTTACTCCCGAAAAGGGTCACAATAATTAAAAAGTTTAAGATTTAGATTTATATATTTTTTTTCAAATAAAAATTAAAAAAAAAATTATTTGCATTAGGAGCATTTATTATTTAGATTATTTAATTTTAGGTTAGGTTAACTGTTTGTCGAGGAAAGAGAAAGTTTTCAGCTCACTTGGGTCCAATTAATTAAGGTCCCTTTGTGAGAGTGAGAGCGTTAGAATAAAGCAGTGGTGGCTCAGGAAAACAGAGAAAAAAGTAGGAGATAAAGTTTAGAGGAGATGAAGATTTAGATGTTCTTGCCACTGAAATAATGTTTTCAAAAACAATTTTTTAAGTTTATTGGCATGCTAAAATTTCTGCAGCTGGAGTTAGCGATTGAACCATCCACTGCTCCTTATAAAGGAATTCAGGTATTTAAGGTCAATCGCTAATGAAAGGCCACTGAAAACCTCCCTTCCTAAAGTGTGAAAGCTTTGGTTTTCAAGTTAGGCATCATTTTCATCCAGACATCCGCAACAATAGTCGTTTTACACGAGTCCCATCCTTTTAGCATGGCTGTCAAAAAGACAATTTCCCGTGAGTGCTACTAATATGTCACGTGTCCTTATTTGCGGGAAATTAAGTTGCATTGAGGTTTTTTCGTTTAAACATGGTTATAATGTTCTTGCTGTGAATACTTTGGCTAATTATGCCACTTATTTGTTGAAAATACATCATTTTTATTATGTAACTACAAAAATAGATGCAACTGTGATTATATTTGTTGTATAAATAATCTTCGCCATTATTGATATTACTTAAAACTTAAAATAAATATTGCTTTTAAAATATGGCGTGAAGACCTTGTGAGTTAGATTTTTTAATTAACAAAACCAAAACTTTCCAATATGAATGAGAAATTCTTTTCTTTTTCCAGAACGTGAAGCTAGAAATTTCATTAAATAAATGTATGTTATACATTAGTATGTATATGAAAATAATTTATGTTTCGCTAAATTAAAAAAAAAATCTTTTAATTATTTAAACTAGAAACTGAAACAAATTGTAGGGACTTATTTTGTAAAACGCAATGATAAGCTTTGAAAACTGCTATTGGGAAAAAATATAAATTACAAATACAAAACAAATATGAAATTTGTCAACGCTTAGAGTTGCGTTTCACAAAATAAGGCCCTTAGTTTATTGTTTTCTGTTTAAATACTCGAAAGAAATTTTCGGGAAAGAAATAAAAAAGCCAATCAAATAAAAATACATTTCAATTGCCTCAAAATTTAGTATTTACGAAATTTCAAGCTCAATCTAGCTGCTTTTCAATAGATTTCCCATAAACATCGGAATCTATTTTATCAGTAGATTTGTAGGAAATCTATTCAAAATCTATTAAGATTTAGTAATAATAATTTAAATTATATTAATAGGAAAAAACTAAAGGCCGTGATACACTATCATACAAAGTCGTGCGATCTACGAAAAATTGCAATGTTGGTATGATGGAGTTTATGAAAATTTTCAAAAGACAATAACAATTCATCACACCAGGGTTGTATATTTTCATAGATCGCACGACTTTGTATGATAGTGTATCACGGCCTTAATCTAAAAATGTCTCACGTATTTTTTTTTTTTTTTTTTTTTTTTGTTTTAAAAAAATTGTATTAACGTCCTTGTTATCTATATAATTCCAAGGGCAGTTATTAAGAATAATAAGAAGAACAATAATAAAAATAAAGAACTTCAATTATATATATTTAGATTTAATTAAGCAATATATATAATATTTATATATATATATATAATATTTAAAAAAAAATATTTTTTGTTTGTTAAGCACTTTGCTGCTTTTATTTAACGCGAGTCAAAATGAATATAAATTTCAAAAATTAATTTATTGTTGGTTAAACACGTCTAGATTATTGAGCAGCAAAGTCTTAACCAACAAAAGATAATTTTTTTTAAATGAATCAATTTACTTATTCAGCTCAGTTTTTCTTTGAATGCCCAGGAAACCTACTTTTGAATACGAATCATGCGCTTACATGTCACAAATATTTTTCATGATCACTAACTCATCATTGTAATTTAAGTTTTGAACATCTTAATTATTTTTTCTTCGGCATCATCATCACATTTTTTCGCCATCAACTCCATCAAAGTTTTTCATCACTTAAATAAATACTTTCAAAAACATGTTTTAAGTTCACCAAAATAATTTTGCTTACACTTATCCCTTGCCTATACATATTACATAAAATATAATCCATTCGTTTGAGTTTCCAAAGTTTCTTTCAATAATTTCTTAAAGCTTTAATAGGTTTTTTTTTCTTTAAATCGGTATAAATAAGAAAAAATATAGAATTATTAATTGGGATCAAAGTAAAACACAAACAACATAAACTGCACTAAGAATGCCGTAAAATACAATGCAGAATAATTTTGAAGTTTTATCAAAATTATGGGATTCTGACAAAAAATTCTGATAGACGAGACCAATGAAAAATATACGTGCTTTGGTGTATTGAAAGATCACACTGCAATTTGATTTTATAGGGTGCTAATTTTCCCTCTTTAGCTTGTTTTAAAAAGCTAAAAATTATTTAGATTTTAATTATGATGCAATTCTAATCCAGTACCAACCAGAATAACAAGTTCTATATTTACTTACTTCTTTATTACTTAAGCTATGTACAGACGGTTATCAGATCTTACAATATTGCCAGTAAAATGTGCTCAAAATTTCTTACAACCGTGTGAACTGGCAATTTTTGTCAGACGACGTTGCCAGAAAAAGCATTGTCAGTCCATTGCAAGACTAGCAACTGACAACATATTGTCAGACATCTTACAATCGTGTGAACACATATTAAAATTATTGCCAGATATTTGTCAGACATTTTAATATTGTCAGATGTGCGAAGTTCATGCATCTGACAATGGCGTCATTGTAAGATAATTCTTTCTATGGGCAACACTGCACACGCTTGATTTTAAAGAAAAAGTTTATAATAAAATATATGCAGACAAAATCATTGCAATTACTTCTTTATGGTCCATAATAATTTATACTTTCACTTTTTACATTTAACAAAAACACAAACGATAAATATTTAACAATGGCCAACAAATGGTTTAAGCCTGGCAACGCATAACAACAGATCGAACAATTTGTGCATATGACAACTGTGTGAACTGACAATTTTTCTACTGACGATTTTGTCAGATGATTTTATTGTCATACAACCGTCTGGCAATAAATTGTAAGATTTTCTGACAACCGTGTGAACTGACAAGGAATATTGTGCTGGCAATTTTCGATTGCCAGTACATTGTCAGCACATTGCCAGATCTGACAATATTGTAAGATCTGACAATCGTCTGTACATAGCTTTACTATCATTGTTGTTGTCAACGACTTTGAATAGCATCATGGGTAACACATATAAAATCTTTTCTTTAAATGCATCTAAATTGTTTTTAACTTCTTAATACTTATTTCTGAAGTATGTTGTTACTTTTTTATATATTTTTTTATATCAAAGTGGATACGAGCACTTTTTTAATCAGAAACGTAGGCATTCTAGAAGCCCAAACTGTTTGCCAAGTTTCGTAGGAATCGGATAAGTAAAACTACATATTTAATTTAATGCGAATCATTCATGTCCTTGTGCAGTACCGCCCACTTTTCAAAATGTAAGATTGAGTTTTTTCAGAAATATAATTAATTTTAATTTTAATTAATTACAAAAACCCAAAAGTGTGCTAAGTTTCGCTCAAATAAAACAAATTTGTGGGCTTGTTTCCACCCACTATACCCTCTCAGAAAAAAATTTAAATAGGTATACTGACTTATAAAATAACAAACACATAAAAAGATACCGACGAATTGATACAAAAAAGAGAAGAGGACGGAACTGAATGTTCAACAAAAATTTTATTGAAAATAAAAAGGGATAATCTTGAGTTTTGCTGTTTGCGCTAAGTTTTTGGATTTGGTGTGTTCCGACTAGAGATGGGCGCGTATCGTGTTTTTTTTCGTGACACGAACACGCACGATTCAACACGCAGTGTTCGTGTCAGAAAATCTGATTGCGTGCGTGTTCGTTTCGTATCGTGTTCAGCAACATTGACACGAAAAACACGAAACGATTTTACGTGCAACACATTAGCAACAGTGAAATGCGCATAGGATCCAGCTAAACCCCTCAATAATCAATTTCAATGTATTTTTATAAAAAAAAAATATTTTACTTAATAAGTAAAATATTGATTTGGGATTATTAGTGCGTTTAAAAAATTTTTAAACTTAAATTGTAACAATTCCCATAAAAAAACACTAATTAAAGACGATTTTTTGTTATTGTATTTGATTTCGTGCGTGTTGTGCAGTTTCGTGTTGCGAAAATTTTTGGCGTGCGTGTTGAATATCATGGTATTCGTGTTCGTGCGTGTCGTGTTTGAAAAATTCGACACGCGCCCATCTCTAGTTCCGACATACATTTTATGTAGTAAAACTTTATAACCAACATTTTTGTAGAACATAAAAAGCATGCCTCTCTTTTTAGGCATGTTTTTTACGATTTTTAGAATAGAGCCAAAAATTACCGTTATGTGGGCGGGTAATATGTTCCATAAACTTGCTAAACATACCCAAGACCTCAGGTATAAAAACACATAGTTTCATATATCGATATGCTGCTAATAAGGGGAAATCTTAACCCCTCCCTTTAAAATAAAATTCCAATGTCATCTTGCAAAACGCTGACACACGTACATATACATATGTACTGTTTTTGTCTTAACTACCAGAATTCGTTGTCAGAACACTGGTTTTTCATGTTGTGCAGAGTAATGAATACCAAAAAAAAAAAAAAAAAATCAAAGCAAAAAAAAAAAAAAAACTTGAAATGAGCTCAAACGGACACAGTAGAAGTAGTTATTCAGTACAACTGAATAACTACAACTGAAACAAATTTAACTAGTAGTTAAACTAACACTGAAGTAAAAGTGATAAAGAACTAAACTAGTTACTAACTTAATTCTGCTTAGGGCCAATTTCATCAACTCTATTTAAATATCAATTCATGTTTAAATGTCGATTTTCATTAATTTTGATATGTAAAGCTGACTTTTAAATATGAATTGATATTTAAATAAGTTGGTGAAGTTGGCTCTTAGAATTCAACTAGAATATAACACTTTTGAGATAGAACCGAATGAGATATGAAGTACAACTTAAATTAGAACTGAAGTCGAGCTGAGCCAGAAGTAAAATTAATCTAGTGAACTACAGCTAAACAAACAGAATTGAATTGGAACCATAACCAACCTAAAAGAAATAAACTGAGCTAGAGATGGACTAAAAATGAATTAATAGGAAATAACTGAATATCACTGAAACTGAACTAGGGCTGTAATAAAAAATGAACTGGAATCAAATAGAACTGAATTATCACTGACATAGGACTGAACTATAACTGAAACAGAAATTAATTTTAACTGTGATAAAACTCATTTCAAACAGAACTAAAAGTGAACTAGAAGTAAAACTGCTTTAAACTTGAACTAGAACTGAATTATAACTGAACTAGAACTGAACTTGGACTATACCAGGCACGAGCTATTTGAATTGAAATGAAGTTAAGTTAGTACTAGTGCCGAATTCAACCAAAACTTGACTGATACAAGAAGTCAAAATTATAACTTAAGGCCTCATTAGTCCTTAATTTCTATTGATGTTCTGTGTTGTACCGTTCTGTTGCTAAATTTTAATAGTTACATTTTCTGTAATAACTTATCAGTCGTTTTTAACAAACAAAAAGTGATGAGTTTTGCATCTTTCATTGAAATGTTTCAATATCATTTTATGTTTCTTTATTTCTTAGAAGCTTACAAAAATTAAGTTTTTTTTTTTAAATTATGAAAGCACAACCACAGTTCATGTATTTTGCTTAAAATTTTTTTTGATTTTCACTGGTTGAACTAAAACAGAACAGAGCGGAACAGAAAAACTAACTCTGGTTTTAGACTCGACAGTTTTAGTTGCTCAACTTTTGATTTTGTATGAGAGAGTTGAGAAAGTAATACATACCTTTTTTTCTTTCTCATTACAAAATCAAAATATGACCCAGAAAAATTGCCGACTCTAAAACCAGAGTAACACCTTGTATAAGATTTATAAAAACAAAAATAAACCTCAGCTGATAACAGAAAGTAGAAACTAATTCTGGCTTAGGTTTAGTTGATATAATTACAAAATTATAAAATCAAAAATCCTTAAAAACTTTTTCTTTCCTTTTCCTGATTTTGTAGCCCAAACTCTAAAATGATTTATATTTCATGAAACATCTATTAAATTAATTTTTTTTAATCATTGTCATTAAGTCTAACTACTAGTAGTCGACAATAATGTTTTACTTTAATCGATTTTAAAATGTTTTTTCCCAAAAAAAAAAAAAAAATTAATCGTTCCGTTTTACATAAATATAATAATGCAACGTTGTTGTTTAAAATCATGTCATCATATCATTATACAGCTGCGGCGAAGGAAGAGTTATGTCACCCGATGCCAAAGGTTGCATGGATCGTAATGAATGTTTGGATTTGCCCTGTTTAAATGGCGCCACTTGCATTAATCTCGAACCAAGACTGCGTTATCGTTGCATATGTCCCGATGGTTTCTGGGGTGAAAATTGTGAATTGGTGCAGGAAGGACAAACATTGAAATTGAGCATGGGCGCCTTAGCGGCAATATTAGTTTGCTTGCTGATCATTTTAAGTGAGCATAATGAAAATTTCCTAAGTAAAATATACTGCCGAGTATACATATGGCATTTCTAGTGTTGTCATTTTGTTGTCTCGTTTTCAAAATGTGTGCAATGCTGTTGCCATTATGTTTTTTTTATGGAAAGCAATGCCAAACAGCGAAAAATATGGAAAATGACGAACGTTGCCACCAGTATACATTATTATGATATCACAAAATGCCATAGTGTGTACTCGGCATATGCCTTGAATTGAAAAAATAATAACTACTTGCGCCCTTAAAAGTAGGCTTTTAAATATTTAAATGGATGTCTTATATATTTTTAAGGAAGGACAAGAAATGGAAAAATATCCTTTAAGTAGAAAGAATTTGATTTACAGCCAAAATATGTATGGCATACTTTCAAGATTTGTTTGGAAAAAAGGCAAATCTTACGAGTATTCCTGTGTGTTTTGTGGCACAAATTCTGATTTCTTTTCTGTAAAAATCTCTTGTGCATTAAGATTCGATTTTTTTTATTTGTATCCGCTCAAATTCCTGTTCAATGTGTTTGGTTTTATTTTTTTTTCTTGTGTCTGTGTTATATCATATCGTTTGATTTCCTTTCATATTTATATTGGTGTTAGCGCAAATATTAGCATAAATGATGTTAGAATAATATTGTTTTTATTTTGTTTTTATAAATTGCACCATTAGCTTCTTTAAAAACATGAACTTATTTATCACTTTATTAGCATTATCATATACCCCCATATGCAAAAAAAAAAAATAACGCGTGCTGGAAGTGTAAAAGAAAATTTCTATAGAAAACCAGGTTTTAACGTACACTTCAAGCACACGTTATTTTTTATTTTATTTTATTTTTTTAAATGGATGTAATATTTTTTGGTATTACATACACTGTTAGACAATACTCCGGAGACATATAAATATAGAATTCTTCGAGTAAAAATAATTTTTTAAACATATCATCGATTGCCCAAAATTTTTCACTTATTAGACTACAAAAACACAAGGGCAAATTACGGCATTTGATATCAATTAAAAATTTTATACAGACACAATTAAAATTGTATGAAAAGTTTTTGCGATATCCAATGCCATAATGTTACACCCGTTTTACTCCATGTGTTCTGTTCTAGAATGTGTAAAAAGAGTATTGAGCGGCGTTAAATAATTCAATTCGCTTAAACATGCTAAATAAATTTTATGATGTCATTATATCTTCATCCATTCACTTCATTTAATCATCTGTAAAAACTTTTCCTACATATTGAGCATCTTATCAAATATGCAATATAAATTTTCATTTAAATAGATTATTGCATATTCATTTGAATTTTATTAAATATACTGAAATATAACTTTCTGCATGTCATTCTTTCCATTTTAAATAGCAAATATTTATATAGAAAAATTTAAATAATTTATCATCATTACAAATGCATTCAATACTAAATATTTATAAATATAATTTGTTCATTTCCAATGACACTCATAATCTAGCAATATATTTTCATCAATTAATTTACTCATACATATATGACCCATATTCATTTTTATAGACATTTTCTTTTTAAAATCAATTTCTCATTTCTTAGTCATTGTGATATATATAAATGTATGTAGTTTTATATTTAATATAAAATATATGGAAAAAATCAATACATTAAAAGGATAAAATGGCCCGAAAATGGAGGTAACAAATAATTATGCGAAGTGAAATTGTTTTAAATCAAAAGTTTTATACAATAAAACGATTCAGAAAATACGTATAATGGCATTTTTAAAGCATAAGACTGAGTCTTTCTTAAAGAAGATTCCGAGGCATATTTCTTTCTTTATTTTAAGTGTTTTTGTTATGGTGAATCAGCATAAGAAAATGTATAATCATTAATATTTTGGATATAAAATAAATGTGTTATGAGCAGGGAAACCAGAAATGTGCTGCAAAATAAGTGTTTTATGCGCATTCAATATGCACTAAAAACTCAAAAATATGCGCTAAAAAGTCAATAAATATGCTCTTAAAATAAAATAAATTGGTTTATTTGTAATTGAAAATATGTGTATTTTTAGTTCAAAACTTCAACAACATTTTCATATAAAATACCACAAAAAATAAACAAAAAAAAAAAGGAAACAAAATTAACAAAGAATAACTGTATTTAAAATGCAGGTTACAACAAAATTACCACGAAAATTTTTACTAAAACAAATAATACAAATTAAATTTTATTGGGTGCTCTCGTAACAATTTAACTTCCATTTCAAGAGATCACGATATCAGAATTCAAGCTTTTGAACTGTATTTTGGATAAATAAGACAAAATTTTTATTTACATTTTTTATTACAATAAATAACTAAATATTGACCTAGAATTTCAAATAAAAATCGTTTCTAAGTTTTACCTGGTTTACACCAGGCATTTTTTCATGAAATTTCATGAAATTTGTTGCACGCAACTTTTTTTTTTAATTGATAATATCAGCGCTATAGGAAAGAGTGATATATAAGAATTGAAGTAATATGAATCTGTAAAGTATTTGTGGAAATTTTTTAGATGCGACTTGCATCTCCGGGCCTGCTATTGACAAATGAAAAAATTTTCATGCTACTTTTTTCATGAAAAAATGCTTAATGTAAATTAGTCTCCTGCACAAGACATCTTATAAAAACTTTCAAGACATGAGGGATTTTTCAAATGCTTTACTACAGCGAAATCTTATAAAACAAACGTTAACAACATTGTTTGCAAGAAATTTGTTTGAGTATTGTAGGTATTAGAGTAAAGAAAAAAACACTTCGTGACGGAAGAATTTGTGATACTTGCTTCTTTCTATGCATGAACGCGTGTACAAACGTCATGCATGTATGTGTGTATAATTTTTTATTTTTCTGCGCACATGCAAAGGCACATACATGCATTAGCATTAAGCATTCAACACATTCACCACAGCAGGCTACACGAACACACGACTTCAAATGCCGCTAGCAGCATTTGTCGCCTCGTAGCCGGCTACATAATTATTTTGGAGACGGCACCAGCACCATCTGCAGTTGATATTAAAGTACAAATACATAGTTCAGTATTGCCACTGTTATATGTTTTGCATTTATAAAAATTAATTACTCTTAAAATGTACTTATTTCACGTAAAAGTACAAAAATGAATCAATTTATTGCTAACGTCAATTTTTGGATATTATTTCTGTTAAATAATATGAAATAATTGTACAAAATCATTCATTCAACATTTTTTATTATACTGGCAATACTGAATTTTCTCATTGTAGCCAAAAAATAGAAATTAGTTTATATATTTATGATTTTAACAGGCTAAAGTTCGTATCGCTTTTTAAGCCAAATTACATGTGATAATTATTAATGAACAAATAACACCAAAGTAATTGTAAATATTCTGACAACACATAGTTGAACGGAACAGCCAGCCGTTTTCGAAAAAAAGCGATACGAACTTTAGCCTGTTAAAATCATAAATATAGAAACAAATGGAGTTCGAATAATAATTAAAATTAACTAAAAGAAATTAGTTTAATTGAACTACAACGACAAAATCAGCATAGTCAACAACCTGCCGCAATGTTGCCTTGCTGTCTTCAAAAGAATTATTCTCATATAAACATGTGTATTCTATGCTTGACATTTGGTAGTCGGTAGCTTGCTGTGGTGAATGTGTTTAATGCTTTAGTTGTATGCGGTTAACCACATAATAGCTTACCATCTACATATTACACACACACTCAAACGTACAATATGAAAAATAACAAGCATACACTAATCAACATTACTTCTTTTGAGTGTTTGTTACAAACAAGCTGTCTTGCGACATCGCTTGTTACAACTGATATACACATACACCAATACATTCATCGTGCTTCGCTTATAGTACGACAGCATTTATTATTGGTTTAGTATAATACATGGGACGTAAATATATATAAAAATCATGACGTTTTTACATTTCAAGACTGTTTACGCAGCTCTCTAATGTAAATCAGGTATTTCTGTTAATGTTCCTTAAATCTTTACTCGGTGCAGAGTCCGTCACAAATAGCAAAACTGAATTTATATTGAAACTAATCCGTAAAACTGCGTGTATAAGAAAAATGTATACACTACATCAAGGCTGCCCACAGATAGAAAACCGAGAGAAATGAAAATTTAATAAGTTTCAAATAAAAAATTTGCATATTTTTTTTTTTTTTGGAATGGGTTGTAAAATAAAAAAATTCTATAGTGTCAAAATATGCCCGAAAGGCGTAAATTGTGCTCTAGAAATTAGAAAAAATGCTAAAAATATGCGTGTAAGACTTATATATGCAAAAACATGCCTTAAAAGGTAAAATATGCAAAAATATGCACTAACAAATCGTTGCCAGAATTCATAAAAAGTTCTGAAACGGATAAATATCTTGTCCCCGCATCAATACGTCAGACAAGAAAAAACATGCAATTGCATATTTGCGGTTTCCCTGGTTATGAGGTTAGGTTAGAAAGGGTGGTACTATAACGCACCTGCACTCTGAGGCCCAGTTGTGTCCATTGTGATTCCCTCCTATTGGCCGTTAAAACTAATATCTACCAGCCATTTGTACAAAGAAGTGACCCTTTTATCCGTCCTTAAGCCACTGAATTCCCATGACGAAGCCTCTGATATCCTCCAGTTTACACTTTCGGATGGCAGTAATGCTCTAATGGAAACGTCTGCTCAGCCATCAAAGCCTATAGCATTGCATCTTCGGGCAGTGACATATAAATATGTTCAATGGTTTCTGGTTCCTCTTCATCGCCGCACAGCCTACAGAAACCTGGAGTGCCAGTTTACCAGTGCCTATTACGATTCGCATCGCCTTCCTATTCATGTCCAGTAGCAGTTTGGATCTTCCTTTCGCCACATAGCCCTCGAGACTCTACAAACCTCCCTACTTCGCCATGAAGTGTTGGTCTTGATTTCTACCCAATTACTAGTTCCCTGTAGTATTGACCTATGGGTAATTTCACCGATCTGTCACATATTTCCTCATCTAACGCCGACTCTATTCTAGGTAGCTCATCGGCAATTTCATTTCCCTCAACATTGCTCTGGCCAGGAACCCAACATAGTCTGACACTATATATGTGCATAAGCAAGTTGAAGGCTCCTCTACATAATGTCCCTTCAAAGCTTTTAGCACTGCCTGGCTGTAGACCTAGAACGTTACCTTCTCGCCTTCAACTTCATTCCTGGCCACCAGTTCCGTGGCCCTGAGGATCGCCAAGATCTCAACTTGGAAAACGCTGCATTCATTCGACAGTCTGAAAGAACTAAGAATTTTTGTTCCCAAGATATAGATACAAGCCCCTGTACCTTCCCCTATTTTTGACCCGTCTGTGAAGACCACACTACCCTTGTATAGCTTATCGGATTTGACTCTATCCGAAACTAAGGGTGTTCTTCTATAATCGATTTCAAAGACCTTATAGCAACTAATCTCCTTAGAGCAACTAATCTCCTGTGGCTTTTCTTCGTCAATGCCTCCCACCACACCACACAACCATACGAAATAACCGGTCTGACGACCGTTGTGTGAATTCAGTGTACTATCTTCGGTTGCAGACCCCAGTTCCTTCCGATGGAGTTTCCTGCTTGCGATGTGGGCATTCAGCCCTAAATATATAATTTACTATTACTTTGTCACTTTTTTAACAACGTTAATTGTCAACTTGTCGGATGTGTATGGAGTGATAGCGGTACGTTGTCAACTTTTTACTACTGTTAACGGTGTTTGTCTTTTAACACAAACGTTTTTGATAAATTTTGACAATGAATGCGATCAGTATGAACATTTATGGTGACTCTTTTCTCTAGGTGTATATACATTGTACAACGTTTGTGAATTTGTTTATACTTTCCAAAAAATAACATTTGTCCAGGTCGTCAAAATAGGTGTTTGATTGTGAGATGATTTCATCGTTACAATAAAATCTCTCTCAGCCGGGACATTTCCCTAGGTTAAGGAACATGAAATAGTCAGGGACATAGGGAGGAAGTAATCCGTGGAAAGAAACTTTATCTTGGCCACATGCGGTCGTCACCGAATTACCCCGAGAAACCGGAACAAAACAGTCACACGTTGAAGAAGGAGAGGCCTTATAAATTTTTCTAAAGATTCTGGTCCAGTTCTTTGGCAAAGTGGATAGTACAAAAAGTTACCAATCATTATCGCTTAAAAGGGGACAGACATATTCTCTTTTGAGAATTTGAAAATGTGTTTGTGTTCCTTAAATTCAAGTGCGTAGGTATAGGGTGATTTCTTAAGAGCTTTCAGTTTTGATTCATAAAAAACCCCTAAAATTTAGAGATATATATGTAAGAAATCTTTATTTAACGATCTATATATGCAATGTTTAAAGATGATTTCATGTCAATGTTGATCTGAAATGGTTCACACGCTGGATCCAATTTTGGAATACTCTCTTCAACACATCGGTCGGTATATCACAATTAAATTCTTCAATATTGGCTTCCAGTGCGTCAATCGTTGCGGGCTTGTCTCTTTAGACATGAGCCTAAACATAGCCACGCAAAAAATAGTTTAAAGACGTTAAATTGCACGATCTAGGCGGCCAATTAACCCGTCCCAAATGTGAAATGAACTTTTCACTGAATTCGCCTCTCAATTGGGCCATTATTTCGCGTGATGTATGGCATGTGGCATTGTCTTGCTGAAACCGCATGTCAGCTAAGTCCAGCTCTTTCATTTTGCTCTGAATGGCGCCGAATCGGTAATCCGTTGTCACTAGCAACAGTGGCGGATACAGCTGCGAAATTTTCCTCTGCCCGCACTCTGCGTATGCTTGTTGGTGGTTTAATGTTCAGTAATGTAATTTTGGTGCGGAATTTAGTCACAAGATTCCGAATAGCCGCCCAATCTGACCATAAAATGGAATAAATGCACGATATACTTTCTTAACCGAACATGAAATTTGATAATAAAATTTAATAATCTGCAAGCGTTGTTCATTTGAAAGTCGATTCACAGTTAAATTTGAGACCAACCCGAACATGTTTAACACCAACATGATACACGAAAACAGCTGACTTGCCAAAAACAGTGTTGCCCAAAAGAAAGTTGCTAAAAAAATCACCCTTTACATTTCGTGTAAAAAATAACAAAAGCTCTCGCTTTCATCTAAACTTTATAATTTTCTTATAAAATATATAAATAAAATAAATAAATAAATTTTCAGTTTTTGCGGATAGATCAAAAACTATTTGTGATTTAGATTTTTTCACTTACTTTCCAAACTTCAAGTCCTCTATGTGTGAAGAGAAGTTAAAGTTGTTCAGCAATCTATTGAAATGTTTGTGTTCAGGTGTGGATTAATTAAAAAGCTAGAAACTTCAACTCGAATATTATGGAATAAACTTTAAAGCCAAATTTTAGCTTCTAAAAGCTTATAAATAATATCTCATAAGTAATAACAACTGTAGTTTATAACAAAATCAATATAAGTATTAAATTTTTTTTTGCAAATTTATAAAATTATGACAAAATATAACTCACATATCCGAGGTCTATTTTGTACAAAGAAAAACGTGAAAGGCCATAAATAAAACAACTATTGATAGCAAAAAACCTTACTGTATAAATCAAAATCAACTCTCTCTTAAATGTTTATTTCAACTTCATACACCTTTTTATGTGCAACATTATCAACTATTTGACATGCCAATGCGGCATTTTTTCTATCTGTCCTGCTGTATGTGTGTGTGGGTGTAATTAATTAAACATGCAGATGTCCTGCTGGTTTTAAAATCTCTGGTAGCACATGTGTCAATGACAATGAATGTTTGATATTCCCATGCCGCAATGGCGGTCGTTGTCGTGACTATAATCCGCCCAAAAAGTATGAATGTCAATGTCCCATGGGCTTTACGGGCATGAACTGTGAATTGGAATTATTGGCATCGGGAGTATTGATGCCATCACGTGATTTTATAATTGCTTTACTGTTATGCTCAACAACACTGATACGTAAGTAGTTTTGATTTATAATGTTCATTTAGTAGATTTTGTGGTAAATGTAGGAAAGAATAAGAACGAAAGGTAAGTAATTAGTTTAAAACTTAAAAAAAATAATTTAGCTATATGATTTCTGGAATTTTATTATATTTTATACAATTTAGGCCGTATTCATAAAGAATTCCAAGTTTTATTTATTCTATATAATTTTCAGGCTTTCCACGTCATTTGTATTTTCTTCCTACTTTTCGAAAGTTGCATAGAATAAATACATACAGAAGGTCGATTTATTAATAAAATTCATAAAGAATTGTCTTTTAAACAATTTTCAGACAAACATTTTTTTAGACCGTTCGTAAGTCAATGAATTTTTATGAATGCGGCAGCTTATATAACCTCAGCTAAAATGCAAAACCACCTAACTAAATAAAAAATTTAAAATAGCATTTTTAATATATTATTGGGTATTATATCGAACCACACGTCCTTAAAAATTTTCAAACCTTTATCATAAAAATCATGCGAATTAAAAAAAAATAGAATAAAATAAAATCTAAGAAAGTATGTGGCGTGATTTTGCATTTCAACCAACGATATGTTTTTTATATTAGTGTTTGTATATTTTTGTAATTTATAACGATCTTATGTAAAAACTAAATTAAAATATAGCAAATAAAAATAGTAAATTAAAATCATTATGTCATTACAATCATTAAAAATACCTAATTTTAATTTTAATAAGTTTTTCTTTCAGAAGAAATGGCAAGTGTAAAATATTAAATTGTTTTCTTGTAGTTTGCAAAATATTAAATTTTTAATTCTCTATGATAAATGTTTAAAAATATTTTAATTCCTTTTAAATTCATTAATTGAAGTATGTAAAGTGCAGCGCACAGCGTTTGAGTTTCTGCTACTTGCAAAGTTCGAACTTCTCTTAAGCCATTCCCAGTTTCATTAATTTATTTTTAAGTGGAAAAACTTAATAGTAGCGGAACTCACTCTTCTTTGAAAATTGCTGGTGCAAATCTTGCAGATGTAGTAAGTCTAGGATATATGCTACATTCTGCAATACTAATGGGTGTTTTTTATTGAGGTATAGAACTTTAAGTTGGCATCACTTTTTTAACTGGCGGCCATTTTGTCAGCTGTCAAGTGATTAATATTTAGTTTGGTTTGCCATTTTATCATGAACAGGTTGACAAAAGAACAACGCTTGCAAATCGTGCAAATTTATTTCGAAAATAATGGTTCAGTTCGCGAAGTTTACCGCAAGCTCCGTCCATTTTATGGTCGACATAATCGTCCATCAGAGCAATTAATTCGGTTAACCATGGATCGTTTTCGTACTACGTTTACTCTATGTGATAATACGCATCCGCAGAGACGTCGAACAGTGCGCACCGAAGAAACAATTGCCGCTGTAGAGCAAAGTGTTGAAGAGGACCCGAATGAATCGATTCGCCACCGTGCACAGCAATTGGAGCTTTGTCCATCAACTTTATGGAAGATTTTGCGCAAAGATCTTGGCTTGCGACCTTACAAGATCCAGCTTGTGCAAGAATTAAAGCCGCGAGACCATGCAATGCGTCGTGATTTTGGTGTATGGGCCGAAAATGAGATTGATCTCGATGCTGATTTTCATCGCAAAATTTTGTTCAGTGATGAGGCTCATTTTTGGTTGAATGGCTACGTCAACAAGCAAAATTGCCGCATTTTGAGTGAAGAGAATCCACATGAGACCCTTGAGACGCCATTACATCCACAAAAACTGACTGTTTGGTGTGCTCTATGGGCTGGTGGAGTCATTGGGCCATACCTCTTCCGAAATAATGCTGGAGAGTCAGTTACCGTTAATGGAGACCGGTATAGAGCCATGATAACCGACTATTTTGTTCCCGAATTGGATGGCATGAATGTGGATGAGTTGTGGTTCCAACAAGACGGCGCTACATGCCACACAGCGCACGTCACAATCGATTTATTGAAGGAAACATTCGATGAGCGCATAATTTCGCGGAATGGACCTGTCAATTGGCCACCAAGATCGTGTGATTTGACACCATTGGATTATTTTCTTTGGGGATATGTGAAGTCGCTCGTCTACGCCAACAAACCAGAAACGTTAGGGGACTTGGAAGCCAACATTCGTGGCGTTATTGCCAACATACGGCCCCACATGCTCGAAAAAGTGGTTGAAAATTGGACCTGTAGAATTGGCTTTATTCGAGCCAGCCGCGGCGGCCACATGCCCAAAATCATATTTAAACATAAATGGCATAAAATTATCCTTCCAATAAAGCCAAATTGATGGACATTAAAACGATTTTCATGTGTTTTATTTCAATTTAAAGTTTTATACCTCTAAAAAAACACCCTTTACAACAATAAATCATATAAAATATTTTCTACTCTAAAAGTGGATTCACCCATTGATTCGGAATAAAATGTTTTTCCTGAGAAAATACTTTTTTATATCGTTACCTTAATATTGAAAGGCCCTAACTCATTTTGAAATCGAGCTTTTTGTATATTTCGAAAGCAGAACATCTAGTCCATCGAAAATTGTAGAAATCTCGATTTCAAAAATGTAATGAGTTAGGGCCTTTCTATATTTAGGTAACGATATGTGTAAAATAGATATTCCTTGTTTCTACATATAAGCGTACTTGGAATTTCCGGAAAAAATTTTCGAAATTGTTGAATGGTGTTGCAAAAAACTCTCAGTAAAAAAAATTTCGCCGGACAAAAAATTTTCTTCCGAAACAATTGGTGAATTCAGTCTAATTTACATGTGAAACTCAAAAACCATCGCAGACCGAAAAGTGCAGATGTTTTCAATGCTAAAATAGATGTGTGTGTTTTTATAAAAATCAAAGCAACTAAATTATCGCGCTGTTAAAGTATCAAGGCGGAAACGTCGCCACGAACACTGCCGCCAGGCACTAAAATTATGTACATCAGAGAGAGAGAATGGCAAAAGTATCGTTTTAAGTACTCTTTGAGTATTGGCCGTCAAACAACTATAAGTGCTAATAGTTAAAAACAAAACCATACTCATACGCGAATATACGAATCAAGTTTAAAATGAATGCGTGCCACCACATATAAACAACCAACGACTATTTTCATACACATTCCTTAAACTACGCAGCACAAACGACTATAACTGAAATGAATACACTGTATCAGTTGCAATCATAAGCATAAGCATAACAATACTGTATATTTTTCTTCGGCTACACAGGAGTATATACAGGAGTATTCTATTTACACACACTTTAAGCTAACAGAAAAGCGAATTCTTAAAACGCTAAAATGGAAAAAGTGTGATTTAATAATATTTCACTGTGCTTTAAATATATCTAACTAAATTTTTACTAGAAATGTATTTAACAGTTTACAAATTACAAAATATAAGTTTATTAACTATTTGTGTGTTCCAAACTTTACGAAAATATTACATAAATAATGTCAGCTTTTTAAAAGTGATGAAAAAGGACTTAGATACAAATCCGATTTGAAAACTATAAAATACTCGTATATCACAGTTTTTATATTCGTAGTAGTTTTGTCAATCATTTTCCAATTCATTTTTAATACTCGTAGTTTTTTATAATAATCTTTGAAAAATTTTGTTTCACAGCTTTATTAAAGTATTATTGTGATTTTTAAGAATCAGTAGTTTTAGATTGGCTTATAAATGATTCTCAAAATCGATATTTTTGTCTGGTTTGAAAAAGTATTCGATCAGATATCATAATCTTATAAAATACACAAATCACAGTTTTCATTCCATTGCATACACACAAATACATGCGGGGGTGTATGATGAATAAATACTCTTAAGTATAAGCAAACTGCGACTATAAAGTATGAACGCTCAATACACATGTGCCTTTCCATTTATTTATAGACTATTTTAGTTTTTCGCATAAATGAAGCAGATACCAGTATTCTCTTGTGTGTTGGGATCCGCTATATTCATAGTTGTTTGAAAGAAAATATGGGAGCGTATAAATTGATTGTGCTACAATTATGAGTATACGCAGTTAATAAAATTAAGAGTAAATATTTAAGATTATATTTTTTCGAGTACTTGTTGTCATTCTTTCATCTATAAACATGTAAGGACAACTGCAAACAGGTTGAAATTTAAATTACATTTTTATCAATTTGTCTAAATTTTAATTAAATGGGTAAATAAATGAATATCTATATCACTTATATAGTTTGACAGCGGCGTTGATAATAAAATATCGTCTGCGGCTAAGCTTTGTTTATAAAGGGTGTCCCAACAAGAACGCAAGATTTAAATTTTAAATAAAACACAGATATTTAAAAAAAAATCGTGAAACTTTATTATATCGTAAAGTGGACAAAATGAGGTTATGCGTGGAACAACATATCGGGCAGATGGCCGCCGCGGCTTTGCTGGCACACACGCGATCTTTTAATGAAATTTTCAATGTCCGTTTTGCATAAATGCTGCGGTATTTCATTAATGCAGCGTCCAATTTCCTCTTTTAAGGCTTGAGTCGTCGTCGGCTTATTCGCGTAAACCATCAAGTCTAATGGTGTTAAATCGCACGATCTAAGCGGCAAATTCTGGTCTCCAAAACGCGAAACAACACGACCGGGAAATGACTGATGTAGCAATTGAATTGTTTCTCTGGCTGTATGACATGTGGCGCCGTCTTGTTGAAACCACATGCCCTCCACATCCTTTTTTTTAATTCTAGGCACGAAAAAACTGATTATCATTTCACGATATCGAACACCATTGACTGTTTGCGCTTGACCTGCGTTTGAGCGACATCATCACGTACAGCTGCGACATTTTCGGTCGATCGACCTGGTCGAAGACGCGTTGTTGTCTTTACATCACTAACAGACCCAGTTTCGGCAAATTTATCCATTAATGTATTTACAGTTGACTCTTTTGGATCATTATTGTGACCCCAAATTGATCGCAAATTTGCGAACTGTAGCCGCAAAACTTTCACCATTTTGGTAAAACAATTTCACAATGAGAATGCGTTGTTCATTCGTTCAGCGCTTCATTTTTACTAACCTCGTACCTTCTACTAGCAAACAATAACAATTGTTCAAATGTCAAACAATGACACTTCGAATGGCGCCAAATTTAAATCTTGCGTTCTTGTTGGGACACCCTTTATATTGTGTCTTAAATATAAAGTCAACTATTATAAGTTTGTTTATCTTTACAACACTTTGTAGCAGGCAGTTGCAGATACGCCATAAAGAGTGATTTCCGTTAGTCCCAAATCACACTGTGCAAGTCTTATTGCTAAGCTGATTAGTTTCAGGGAGAGAGAGAGACGAGGGGAACAGAAACGTTTCTTTTCCCCCCGTCTCTCTCTCCTAATAAACTAATCAGCTTAGCAATAAGACTTGCATAGTTTAAATAGGTACTTAATATTTTAAATTGCTGCAATATCCACGACAGTTATTAAAAATTAAAATAAGGAAATGAACTTTTCAACTGAAATATTGCATATGCAACAGAAAGCCACGTGCCACACAAAAGGCTAAACAACAATTCTTCTTATACTACATAATGAGGCAGAAATGTTAATGAACATAATGTCGATATATTACTTTACACACATACATAAATAGTGCTCATAAAGGGATATAAAAAACACAAGCTCGTTAAAAAAAATTAAATATAACTTGAAAATTCATTAAAGTAATATTTTTTAAAGTAATTAAGAAAACATCCTAAACATATTACAGTAAAGAAATATATACACAAATCAATTTCTTTTTAACTTGCTTTAAAATGTTGAAGAAACTTATTTTGAGGAGTATAGTAACAAAGAATTTTCAGCATTGCAGTGAAACAGCCTAGATTAATTAGAAGGCTATGCAAAAAAATCTAAATAACTCCAAAAAAATGTTCGTGCAATTTTATTAGAATTAAAAAAAAATGTTTTTGGAATAATTTAATTTGTATACTAATCACCAAAAATGGAAGGTGTATAATAAACATTTTATTTTTCTAAAACTGTTCCTTTCTGCTGAACAAAATCTAAAAATTCTGTAGCAATAAAATGGTTTTTTTTTAAGTAGAAACCTTATTATAAATTATTGTACAACCCTTTAAGCGACCCATCCATTATACAATATTATTGCTTATGCAGTTGTACATATTATTGTCGTTTAGACCTATTCTGTGCTATAAATGGCACAATATTTTCTTGAAAATATTGCTCATCTTCCCTTACAGTGAAAAAGTACACAATATTGCCACCACATTACACCTTTACCCTTATTCCAGTTGTCGGCATCGACGTCACTTTAACATAATACCAAAAAATTGGGGCTTGTGTACCCGTTTTCGAAAACAATTGACTCCTGTTGGTAGATTTATGCTATTTTCTAGACCTTAGGAAATGGAAATATGTTGTCAGTTGCACAAAATTGTTCTTGAGAGCGAGTACACAAGCCCCAATTTTTTGGTATTGTGTTAAAGTGACGTCGATGTCGACATCTGTGCCTGGATTCAGTAACTTTTCTTGCGATAATCATATCGCTATAATAAATATAACGATGATTTATCGACTTTGCTATTCAGTAACATATTTTAACGATTTTCGCTGCCGGTTGAAGTAAAAAATAAATAAAATTACAAGCTCAAGTGCTTTTAGTTTTTTATATTATTCTTAGCGATCTTCGCTTCTTTTGACATTTGCTAACAAAGATACCTCATGATATATAATTAAACAGTGAGTAAACCACGTATGTACACTATCGTTAAAAAGAAATTAGAGAATCACATTATCGTTGCCGGAAGCGAATACAAATGTCGATAAATATTACGATTTTCGGTTCGCAAAAAGTTACAGAATACAGGTACTGGAATAATGGTGATTTTGTCTTGATTGTACAATACAAATTAAAACTATTTTGATATATGCCAATATATTGTGCCACCTTTGAATATGACATACACATTGGGAATATTATTGTATAATACGAAAGATTGCACAATTATATTGCAAGTGGGAGAGCCGTTTAGCGATCGTGTTTTTTTTGCTTTTAAGAAAGCTAGATTTCAGTTTCTTTAATTAAAAGTGAACAAATATTGCACTCTTTTTAGAAAATAAAACGACATGCTTGTTTAAATACTCGAATAACAATAATATAATTTTTTTAGCTGAAATTTTTAATAACAGCTGTAGTCATACATATCATAAAATTGGCAATTTTACCAAATTAAAACTACTATAGCGTTAATATTTTTATACTTATTGCTTTTTAATTATGTTTCCCCTATTCATTGAACACTTATACTCTCATATAACTATATTAACAAATTAACGACAGCACAACTCTAAATAAAGCAGATAAGTATGAAACTTTTACCATAAAAATTTCTCCCCAGTAGGTAATAAAGCGCAAGTAGTTTATTGTATTTTTCAGGGTTTTTTTTAATATAAATATAAAATATGTATAACAGTTTAGTAAAGTAGATTTGTTTTATATTTTATTTTAAATTTACATAATATTAATTTCTTTTTTACGCATATTTTTATCATATTTTTTTCTCTCTCATAATTTGTATTTATATACAATGTACGTGCAAATGTTATTAAATTTATGCACGTTGAACATGAATACTGAAAACAGTTTTGGTGCTGGTATTTGTTGTGTATAATCGTCGTCGTGAGGCACATATTAAATATCCTGGACCAGATGATGATGTACGCGAAAACATAATTAACTATGATGATGAGGGTGGCGGTGAAGATGATATGACTGCCTTCGATATAACACCACTGCAGATACCAATTGGCGGTCCCATGCCACCCGAATTGGCCACCATGAAAATGCCCATAATGTGTAAGTTGAAGTTTGTTTAATATTTTAATTTTTTTACATTTCAGTTACATAAACTAAATTTAGGTTAATAAGTTTGTTGTTCGGACTAACTTTAGTTTTAATCAGTTTACATGCAAGCAAATTATTTTAAAAATGTTGTATTATTTTGAATATTATTATTATTTTTTTAAGATCCTGTTATGACATTAATGCCTGGCCAAGAGCCGAATGTTGGCATTTTCATTGAGGACCATAAAAAACGTGCCGATGGTGATCCTAATGCACCGCCTTTTGATGATTTACGGAATTATGCATATGAGGGTGGTGGCAGCACAGCTGGTTCTTTAAGTTCGCTAGCTTCAGGTAAGTGATTTTAAGTAAATTTTATTAGCATTAAAAAATATTATAGTCTTAGTTACTACTATGCTTCAAAAATTAAAAAAATAAAGTAACTAATAATAAAGTGCACTCAATATTCGTAATTATTGGAAACAAAAGTAGTTGAACAGTTTAGTGGTACGAGTAATTTTGTAGAAAAATAATTAGATATTCTATAATAAAGGCATAGACAATTCTCACTAGTAATTTTTTTATCACACTTTGATAGCATAATTAGCTTTAAAAATCATTATGAATTAAAAAAAAATATAGTGCCTCAGATACGTATGTAGATATGTATTAAAATATATGGTGCGTAGATGTTAATAATTAAATTATTTATTAATTAATTAAGAGCAAAACTTTGAATACCATTAAACGTGATGGCAATTTTTTCGACCACAAACTTTTTAAATTTAATGTAAAGGGTGATTTTTTAAGCCCGATATAACTAAATTTGTAAAAATAACACACAAAAAAATTTTGTAAAAAAAATTTTTATTCAAAGGGTCATCATGCCATTAACATTTAAAAATTACTTTGGGCATATGGTCATTGCCGGCTGTTCTTGCGGAAGTGCATTCTGGACGTCCAATTTTGGTCCAGTCTTCCGAGCCCTGCTGGTCATATGATACAAATAACACGAAAAATTTTGACCTTCAAGTTAACTTGCATTACCTTGGAGGTCAATTGACAGGTTCACTTCTTGTATTCAACTTACCGCCAAATTTTGTTTCCAATAAGTCGATGGTTACGGTCGCCGCATGGCACGTAGCGCCATCTTGTGTGAAATAACATCTCGCCGAAAGCAATGTCCTCTATATTTTGAAACAAAAAAAAAAAAAAAAAAATCATTGATCATGATGTGGAAACGATCTCCTGCATTTTTGGAGTCTGTAGAGCCTGTTGTTTCACTCCATATGCGGCGTACCCATTTAGCACATACAATGATCTCTTGACTTTAATTTTTACACCAGCTGTAAGCTAAAGGGATGTAGACTAAGATCCTTGCATAGAATTTTCACTTAGTGGACGGACAGAACCCCAATTCCTGAGACCGAAGACGGACACGATAGATTTGGATCCTCTTCCACGCTTTCATTTACAGCAGCGATATTCTCTTCAGCAGTCATATTCATTCTATATGCACAGTTCGATTGATGGCTTGGCGCCATAAAAATAACGAAATCCTCTCGAATTTATGACTAAATGTCAAAGTAAATCTGGATAATTATTAATTATATAATTATGATAATTTTCCGGAGTATGATGATTATCAAATGTCGAAAAGTGAGCGCAGTATGACAGTTTGTTTGACAGTTAACCCTTTCGTAGGTTCTATCAGGCTTAAAAAACAACCTTTATGCGAGTATTTTGAATTGAGCGTCAAATAAAATGTGTAATCAAAATTATGTATATTGTTAGAAAGGTTCGAAAATTAGATAGAAGCTAATCACTAGGGAAAGGATTTTCATGCATTTAAAATCACGTTTTATGTACATAAAATATGCAGTAAAAATATAAAAATATTTCATATAATAAATCGTTTGAAATATGTACAAAATAAATTTAAGTGGAACTCTGCGTTCATGAATGAATAAAACGAACGTTCCACGTCAGCAGAAGCTATTAGTGCGCATTTAAATGCTGGTATTTTGTTTTTGGAAGATTAATAACTCCCTTATACAAAAACGTTTGTTAAAGTTAAAGCATGTGTTAAAACCGGTTTTTCCATATAAAATTCGTTTGTTTCACTAACTTTAAGTTTAATAATCGTTTTTGCATGAGAGTGTAAGTTTCTAAATTTTAGATGTTGGAACTATAAACTATTGAGGCAATTGGTTTGTTTTTTAAGTCCATAATTTTTTTGTATAACTATTTCTAATTTATTTTCAGAGCATAATTTTTTTTTACCGCATCTTCAATTAATTTAAATACAGCTGTTAAAGTAACAAAAGCCTCTAATTGGGCTATAGTGTGAACAACAAAGCAAATATCAATTTATTAAGTTTTTTTGACTTTAAAATTTCTTTTATTTTGTTAAAAGAAATTTAGTACCCGACAGCCTTTTGCCACGTTCCCCATCTAGTTACTATAGAATTTATCCATATCGTATAGATGGATATTTTTCGTTAAAGGCAGCATTACGCAAAGGGGCCTACAAAAGCACTTTATATCTATATGAAATTAATGCGGAGATCGCTAAAAAAAATTAAACTAGCATTTTTGGGTTTAAAGAGGCTATTATCCCATGCTCATGTTTTTTTTTAATTTTCAATGGTATTGGTATTCTTGACTTAAGCCAATGTATTGAATTTTTCAAATGAGTTGAAGATGTCCTACGGTGTTTTTGAACATCGAATAATAAAATGCGCGGTCGCGAATTTTTTTTTTGATTTCTTTTTTTTTTTTTTTTTTTGTTAGACAGTCGTAAAAACCTTTACGATCTTTTTTTAAATACTTTGCAACTAATAGCATGAAAAAAACTACAAAATGTATTAAAAATATACATTTATAATTAAATATGCAAAAATATGTATTTATTACAAAATATGCATTAACAAATCGATGCCATTTTGTCGAAAATTTGTTGATTCGCAAAGATATTTAATTTACGACAAAAAACATATATTTACATGAAAATCCTTCCCTACTAATCACTTAAACAATTTTTAATTCATATCTTGTTAAGAAAAAAAATGTTTATTGCTGGTTAATCAAATTTTTATGCATTTAAATATTGTGTAATCATATTCTTAAAAATCTTATAATCAAATAAAAAAAAATTTGTTGTAGATCACGCAAGTCCAGAGGCATTTCACTTATCCTTTGACAACTCACCAGTATACTTCAAACGTATTTCAAAAAAGCTAACTGATGAATTTTTTTTTAAGAAGCAACGAAAAGAATTTAGATGTGATTGACCCACAACAAATAAATTCTTTGAATTCATATTTATGTATATAGGGTCATGGTTAAACAAAAATAAAAATTTTTATCTTTATATAAATAGTTCAGCAATACATCAAAAGCGTGCACTATTTTTTCAATAGATTAACTTTCTTTCGTTTATATTATCTTTTAAATCTATTAAATTTGTTCTAAGAGGTTTTCGTATTAACCCCTTGTATAAATTCCAATGAAGTTAAAAGAACCCCTAGTCCCATTGAAAAATCTTAGAAACGACAAGGAAAAAAACTTCAGTACCCATTTTTTTCTTATTGTAATAGAAATACATAAATAAAAAAATACATTCCATAAAAGTAAAAATTTAACATAAAATATTGCAGCATTATTTATAAAAATTATTAAGGCTTTATAAAGCGTTTTTAGATTTTCATAAACATTTTTTCTTAACAACCCTTTATAAAGCCTTAATAATTTTTATAAATAAGTCTGTAAATATGTATGTATGCACACAATATTTTTGTTAATATTTGTACATACTTTTTACAAAATTAAATTTGTGCCCATTGAAACAAGTTTCTTTAAAACAATATTATTATATTATCATTATATTTAATTTATTAATTCATTATATTTATTAATTAATTATTTTGAAATACTTAAAATTTAAAATAATTGAAATTTATTTGCTGGTAGTTTAGCACGTCTATATACGTATTTCATTGGCGCTTGAACCAAATCATCAGTAGATTTTAACCACAAATTTTAAACAGTCACAAACTTCTTACTATGCATAGACTTTCAAAAACTATATGAGAATTCATAAAATAATAATACTTTTGAAAATCACAAAAGAAAAAATAAGCTTAGTAGGCTTTGAAAGTGATACAAAACCCAAAAATAATAAATTTTCTTTAATTAAAATTTATTTTGCTAGTAAACGAATATACATATATTTATTATAAACAATATTTTTGTAAAAATACGTAAACAGTTTTTTTATTCAGAAAACACTTAACTATTTGTTTGTTTAAAATTACAGGCCTACGCCTAAGACTACACTCTAATACTGCCGAATATTGGGTGTAATCAAACAATTTAAAAACATAATTAAATGGAGCATATTTTTATAATTTTATAAAGTAAATGTTTTGAATTTTTAAACTATATTAATAAGCTTACTTGTAATTTAAATTCATGGTTCTCCTTGAAAAGAAAAACTAAAATAGATCAATTAGCCACACATAGCAGGTCTCTCAAAATAAAGTTTATATTGTGTAGTAGATCGGTTAAAAAAAGTAAAGTAAATCGTTTATCGCAACCATATGTATCACTTATTTAAAAATACTCTTTGGTAGTTATTTTTTTAGTAATAATATTTATTGTCTAAATTGGCGGCACTCATTTAATCGAGTAGTAAAATTTCTTATGGCGGCTCGCCGGGTTGACTTCGTGATTGCTGCTATTTCGTATAAAATACGAGTATTTTCACCAAGGAAGGTGTTCTATTAGGCTTAATTTTAGATTTGAGATAATCCCAAAGAAGAAATTCTATGGGATTTAAATCAGGACCGCGCACAGTGTAAAAGCAATAGGAAATAATCGTAGGGCATTGGCAGTTGGCACCGAGCATTACATTGACTAAATTAATAAATAATTCTGCCAAAAAACCGACTTCAATGCAAACATCTGATAGGAGAAGTACGTGAAATATAAAATTAAATTAATGGGCGTGCCTCCGCCCTCAAACTCAAGGTGTGATAAGTTTCGTAAAAATCGGTTAAGAAGAATCACGTGAAATATAATAAATGTTAATGGGAGCAACCCCGCCCATTTTTTTAACTTACAAATTGTGTAATTAAAGAAGCAAAGGTGTTTGAAAGGTTTCGCAGCAATCAAATAAATAGAATATCATAAATTGATTTTAACAAAAACATTGTAGGCGTATACCGCCAACTTTTTTACAATGGGATCAGACAAAAATTTTTACAATCGGTCTAAAATGTACCGAGTTATGAAGTAACACATCCAAAAGAAAAAAAAAAGTAGACACGAATTGACAACCTCCTCCTTGTTTTGAAGTCGGTTAAAAATTGGAATTTCATTAAAACCGGCCACACCCACCACAGCCGATGCAGTCCAAATCGATTTTTTCACACACAATTTTTTCCATTGCAGCAAAAGTCCTCTAATTTGGTACCTACACTTAACAGAAAAAAAATTGGTTGCGAAGTCTCATAAAAAACTGAAACGTCCACCTTCCATAAAACCCATATACTATAAATAATATATTTTTTTAATTCTATTTATTCTATTATTTCCACAAAATTTTTATTTTATTATTTTTAATCCGCTTCAAAGAATGAGGAAGTTATCAATTCGTCTGTATCTATTTTTTTTTCTTTTGGTGTAGCCTAACTCAGACCGATTTAAAAAATTCTTTTTTTGTATGGGCCGGTATAACTTTGTTTTGGTCCTATTGTAAAAAGAGTGTGCGGGGCTATGTCCATTAATTTTTTCTATACAGATGTGGACTGATGTCCGTGAAAAAGGCAGTATTTTTTTAAGTGAAAAGAGAAATAGAGAAGCGTTTGCCGCGGTCGTGAAAAATTTATTAAATTATATAAAATGTAAAAATGAAATATGTATAACTAAACGTAATTGAATTGGTAAAGAAAAAAAAAGATTAATCTTTTTAATCTTATCTTATCCATATATCTAAAAAAATTTTTTTTTCAGTATTAACTTTTCATATTATTTTAAATTTATTATAACAATCAGACTTTTTGCATGAGCAAACAGTAGCACAATATCAGCTTGACTAACTAACAGTTCGCACACTTTGTTAGAAATTTCAATATTTCAGTTATATACAGGGCAATTATGTAAAAAATTCCGCAGGGAATTTCTCCCGGGGAACAATTCCAACTAATAGCAAATGATAGGGAAAACAAAATATTCTAATTGGAAAAGAGAGAAATTCCCTGGGGAATTTTTTACATAATTGCCCTGATAGTGAAAGACTTGTTGATCAGATGTTTCACTATTTAAAGGAGAACTGTGAATCATAAATAATTTTTTCATATAAATACTGCATATGTATGTATCTACCAAATTTATTTACATTTTCCTTTATATTTTTACATACAACAGGAACTGATGACGAATGTCAAGAATATGATTATTTAGGAGCCT
Source organism: Tachina grossa (assembly GCA_949987645.1). Classification (NCBI taxonomy): domain Eukaryota; kingdom Metazoa; phylum Arthropoda; class Insecta; order Diptera; family Tachinidae; genus Tachina; species Tachina grossa. The sequence goes on along the minus strand of OX465275.1, from coordinate 54,437,800 downwards.
GGGGTCCCAGATTCGATAAGTTGGCCAATATGTATGGACCCGATGCCACCAATCAGACTACCGATCTAGAATTGTAAGCGATAATTAATAAAGAAACACGAAATATATCAAAAAGGAAAAACGAAAAAGACAGACATCAGCAATAACTAAATGCAATTGCATTAATCCAACTGCATTAAAAAAACATTACTAAAAATAAAAAAAGAGGACAGATGAAAGGAAACAATTAAAACTATTAACCTACAGCACAGAAAAAAATCTATTTAGATAACCACAAAGCTAAAAAATTTAAATAGAGGATGAGAAAGCTTTGTGAAAGCAAATACCAAAAATTTCCATAAGATAAATGAACAAATGAGAAGCAAACTAATAAAACAATTTAAGATTGCCAAGCAAGTCTTAGAATAAACGAAATAGAAAACCGAACATGAGGAGAAAAACAAAAATTTCAAAATTAATAACAACAACAAAAAAATCAGAAAAAAGATAAACAAAAAACAAAACATTGATCATCACTACCAAAGATTTAAGTCGTTTTCAGGCTAAAATAAAAGTAAAAAAAAAGAATATGAGAATTAAGAAAAATATACATACAAAAATAAACTAAACTTTCCGCATAAGAAAAACCAACAATGTCGAGTTACATCTGTATTATACAATCACAAACATACAAACTCATATTCATACGAGTACATACATACATGCGTGTATACATAGAAATTCACTAAACATACAGACATGCTTACTATATACACACGTACATCAGAATGATATTTACCTGCTAGATACATATGTACATACATATGTATGTACATGCAAATAAAATATTATTCACTCATTTCATTAAAATTTAATTTTCAAAATGGAAAATGAAAAAGAAAAACTAAAACCAATTTTAGCATGAAGTTGAAGTAAAAGAAAACGAAACGAAAACTATGTTTAGGATTTAATGAAAAACAAAACCAAAGTATATACTTTATAAGTAAAAAAATAAACATAATTATAAACAATTTAGTTTTATAAAGCAAAAAAAAAAAAAAAAGAAGATACTAGTAATAAAACTTTTGTACATTGTCTTAGGTTTAATTTCTGTTTAAGCCTTAATTTAATAATTTATTTTTAAATAATTTTATTTATAAGTTACAATATAATTATTATTTTTTGTTCTTCCGTGTTTATACAAAATGAGATACTCAGACCTACATCTATAAAGAAAGATATAGAAAAACAACGATTTTCCAAAAAAAAAAATATTTTGGTTTCATGTTATTTTTGTACGACAGAAAAAAATAATTAAACGAATACACAGGAATTGAGTTAACACAACAGAAGACACAATACAAAATCATAAAAATATTTAAACAGCTGTAAAATACAACATAAGTCCTAGTTCACACATGACAATTTTAGTTAAGCAACTTTTTTTTAGCTCGTACGCGGATAAGAAACATATGGGAGGGTAAATAACGGAAAGGGGCAAACAACACCTAGATCCTCTTCCATCTGTTTTGGACTTACATATATTTTTTTATTTTTTTTTTTCATGTATTATTTATTAATTTTCTTATTTTCGCTTGTAATCGTCTCAAATATTAGTTTGCTACTTATTATTTTTATTTAACAAGTAATAAACTGTTCCATCTTCAATGAGCAAAGCGAGAAATTAAGTAGCAAGAGCTCTTGAAGTGGGACTTGACGTTAGCTTTCGTTACATAAAATAATTATTTTCTCCTCTCTCTACCATAAGCTCAAAAGTTGCTGAACTAAAATTATCATGTGTGAAGCCAGTATAACTTACGAATACGTAATTTGTCATTAGCATACATACATGTCGTATATGTTCTTGTAAAGGGGGCCAGCTCAAAATTTACAAATTCTCCTTTTTTTAAAATATATTTTAATATTGCCACGGGATACAAATGTATTTTTCTGGCGTAGGACTATAGAAAATGTTATACGATTTTTACAGTGGGTAGATACGACCACTGTCTACCGTTTTCTTGCCAAAAATAGAAATTGTAAAATGTTGAGTTGACCTCGTTTAGAACAATAAGTGTGTAGTTTTTACTCCTTTTATTGCGAAAATTTAAAACAGAGTTATATTTATTTATATTCTGATAGAAATTTTAGGTAAAAAAATACAAGATATGCTTGAAGCACTATGCGAAGCTTGCTCTTAAATTTTTGCAATCTTATTGGTGAACACATAAAATCTTCGATGATGTGGTTGATTTTTTTTATAATACCTTAAGGGCCAAATTTACAGTCATTAGTTAATTATTAGTAAACTAAAATGATAGCTATTGTTTAACTAATACTTCATATTCACAGTGCATTGTTTAACTAAAGTTCTTAATAAGAGCAAAAAATGGTAACCCTATCAAACAATTAAGTTTCACTATTGGCAGCTCGGCTATAGCATATGGTTTTTGTTTACATTTGCTATATTATTTCTTAAAAATGGATAAAACAGTGCTCGATCATCTAACTTTAACGTACAAGAAATTGAATTAGTACTGAAATTGGTTCGGAAAAACCAAGATATAATAGAAAATGAAATAAAAGTAATGTGTTACAGCTAAATACAAAGAAGATGTGTAAAATGTGTATAAAAATTTTCAAAATGCAACAATACTAATAAAGTTTACAGCGAATCAGCTGTTGTCTAACTATTTGTTAACCAATGACATTTGGCGGTTTAACTTATAGTAAACAAAGAGCTATGAATCAATTATTATTGGTTAAACTATTGCTATTAGTTAATTAATGACTGTAAATTTGGGCCTAAGTGTGCTCACTATATTCTTCATTTAAATTTTTTAGGTTTAAAAAAATCCTTTATAAATCATTTTAATTTGTTTCCCCAAAATATGATTTTGTTGTTATCTATGAGCAGAAATTTGGATTGCTAATTGGGAATTTGGATTGGAGTTTGGACTAGTATATCATGACGAATTACTTCTTCTAAACTAAGGAAAAATTCTATGGTAAGTTATATAATTTAATAATTCAAAACGGAATTTCATTGAAGTATTAAACAATTAAGGCCTTATTTGTAAAAATTATTGAGGCTTAATAAGAAAAATTTTTTTAAGAAAATCTGTTTTATAAATACTTTATAAAGTAATTTTTATAAATAAGGCGTTAGAATTTAAAAACATTTGCTTACATATTGTTACCTTAATATAGAAAGGAATTAACTCATTATTATTTTTTGAATCGAGATGTTTGAATTTTTCGATACATTAGATGTTCTTCTATCGAAATACACCAAAAACTCGATTTCAAATAATAATTAGTTAAGACCTTTCTATATTAAGCTAACGATATGCCACCAACTGAAAAATTAAAAATTAAACTTGATATAAAGTAAAATGAACCGATTTAACTGAAAGTATATTTGATTTCAAATTAACATTTTAGTTTATAAAAAACTTTTACAAACAAAAATAAAAACAAAAAATTCATTTAAAGAAATCAATATTCGTCATGGTACTCAAATTCACAAAAATATAATAACTTAATATAAATTAGCGAAAAGTAAAAAAAAAGAAAACTTAAAATAATGAGTACTACTTACGAATTCGGTTGCATATATCTAGGGAAGGTTCAATATGTTCATTACGGTTCCTTGAGATACCTTATTTAAAAAATAAATTTCCTGTAATGATTTAAGACAGCATTCTGTTTCACAAATCAGTTTTAATTTTTTTAAGCGAGCTAACTGTTCTCTCAACTGAATCTTTTTAAAATGGCAAAATTAAAATTAAATTTATTGCTTTTGGATATATGTATTGGAAATATATATATCTTTCCCCAAGTTATCTTTTGTTTTGAATACCTTTCTCTAATAATGACTAAAATCAAATCCAAATTAAATTTCGACATCGTAACAGAATCACGCAGACTCATACTCATATCATAAGAATTTTCAAAATGAAACAAAAAAAAAATATATATCAATATATATATATATATATATATATATATATATACCTATATATATATATATATATATATATATTTTAAAAATCGATTTTTAAAAATTCTGGTGAGCATTTTCTAAAACTATGGAGAGATTACAAGGGTTGTCTGACTAAAATAAACTTCTACTTGGTTTTCTGCTAACTATTGGCAAATTAAAAATATCGATTTTTGGAAGCAATGAAAATGTAGTTCCTTCAGAATGACTTACATTTCTCTTTTACTGGGTAACACATGCATAGATATCTAATTTATCAATTAAGTATTATATTATATAATTTATACTTGCAAAAATATAACTCTGTTTTAGTAATTAAAAAACTTTTCCCAATTACACATAACTTTGCACAATAGATTACAAAAGTGTAACAAATGAAAAGAAAAATATTAACAATACTGAAAGGCCTCCTCGATCTAATAAAAAGCCATTATATGGATATATTCCGTATAAAAAAGTTTAAAAATTTAAATGATTACAAAAATAAAAATAATACCAAATATCACGCTTCCAAATAATCAATAATGTTGTTACACACATACATAGAAAGACATTTTTGTTTGAGATATTTAAAATATTGGCAACATTTTCAATATCTCTTAACAAAATTTTATACATATACACACATACATATCGTTACCTCAATATAGAACGGCCATAAGTCAATATTTTTTTGAAATCAAGTTTTTGTATGTTTCAAACAAGCACATCTAATAAATCGAAAAATGCAAACACCTCGAATCTGAAAAAAATAATGAGTTAGGGTCTTTCTATTTTAATTCAACGATATATGCATGTCAGCAGAAACAAACCAACAATAAGTTAAATATTTAGGGAATTTCCATTACAAAATAAATAATTTAAAATAGGAAAATAAAAAAAAAATTGTTATGCAAGAGAGCAAGCACCTTCCATATTTGTTTTCATTCCCCACAATGTTTAAATAAAGTTTAAATACTTTTTTTTTATAATTTTAAAATAAAATAGAAAACAAATTTGTTTATCATTAATTGAAATTAAAAATCCAATATTAATTATTTATTGCAGAAAAAGAAACACTTTTTTATAAGGCAATTATTATGAATGATTAAGAAAAATGGAAAATGATATTATTAATTATATTGAAATATAACAACTAAGTAAGATTACATTAAATAATATAATTAATTAAATTTTACACACAAGAAAAAAAAATACAAAAAAACATTTAATGAATACCCAAAGACTGTTTTCGTTCCATCATTATAATACAACATTTTAAGTAAAAAAATATATATACAAATTAAAAAAAATATATATATAATTTATTAAGACAAAAAAAATTGTTAAAGCTTACTTTGAACTAATGAAAGAAATCGTACGACTCAAATTTTTAAACAAGATTTATGTTCGAAAATTGGATGCATACATATATTAATAATAAAATTGTCACTTTAATTCCCAATTTAAATTTTACTAAAAATACTTGAGACATTATATTTTTGAAGTTGCTGCCATTGTTCAGTTGAAGCGATATAAGTTATCTTTTAAAAATTCTTACTTTGTTAAGGAAAGAGGAAAATTCATTTATCCCCTCGTTCTTTATATCAAGGTTCCCTCTATCACTTCCTTATCTCCTGTGTTACCTATGTGTTATTTTTCTTTTACAGACAACATTTTGTACTTCATTCTCTTCATCATAAAAAAATGAAAAATTCCTCTGAAGTTATCTTTTTTATAAAAATTAATTTCTAATCACGTAACAATTTTACTTAAGAATTTTCAACATGTCATAATCATATTTTTTCCATATACATATGTATAATACTAGTTTTTTTCAATTAAAGTTGCGTTGCCAGTTGGCTTGCCAACTGAAGTTCGGTTGCCATCCATAATCGAGCCACTAAGTAAAGAAGCGAACCAATCGATGGCTCAATAAATAAAATGTAGGTAATATATCAAAAAACGGGATATATGATAATTTTTTCTGTGTGGAAATTTAATTAAGCCTTGTCATGCATTTGAGATAAACAAATATTGAATTTCCGAAATATTATATAGTAAAAAGCAGATTTGGGTAATAATGATTACATTTTGTAATTGCTTTCACAGCAATTACAAAATTTTTGTAATTGTATTTGAAATTACATTTTGTAATTGTAATAAATATGTTTCTAATTGCAATTACATATTTGGAACTGAAATCAATGCAATTAGAATTGCCCTAGTCCGGTAAAAATAATATTTTGAATTTTTTCATAACAAAAATTATTTTGTTTGGCAACTTCTATAATATATACAAAAAAAAATTAAAAATTTTTAATGTCTTATGTAATAATAAAATTAATATTTTGCTTTTATTATTTTGCAGATTTGTTAATTATAAAAATAAGCGTTAACAAATTATTAAGTCGTTTTTTTCCGAAAAAAAGTGCAACATTTTTAACTTTTAGTTAAGAAAAATTAAATTTACGAGTAACGTTTTCTGATAAACTCCCTATTTCAAAAACACACTTTATAACGAATTTCAAATGATGAAAAGTTTAATAAATGTACAATTTTTTTCTAGAAAATAAAACGTATGTATGCATGCTTTCACAAAAAAGAGGTTTTTTTGTTAAAGTAATGAATCACATGAAAAAAAATTATGCAAAAACTATTAGATTTAATACACCTTTAAATAAACAAACTGACTTTTATTTTAAATACGAACATAAGCAAAATTATTAATTTTTTAATAAAGTTTCAAACAACTTTAGCAACAAACTGCAAACAATTACTTCCTGATTATATTAAACGAAAATTTATTTTAGTTCGTCAGTTTACACCAAAAGCAACAATTCAATAGATAAATTTCCTTCAAAATAAATTTTCGAAAAAATTCTTTTTAAAAATTCAGACACCAAGAAGAAGAAACACTATTGACAATTTCCAACAAAAGCTTAATAAGACTAGGAAGTAAACTTTGCATACAAAAGTAAAAAGTGATGTCATTGAAAAAAATTATATATAAAATCCACACAATTCATTTTTAAAATCGCAGTAAAATAAATTCATTTATAAACTTTAAGATTAAATAGAGAAGTAAACTTAGCAATAAAAGAAAATAATCATAATAAAAACTTTTAAATAATAATGAGAAAAAAAGGAAAATTGAAAACTGATAAAACTTGCAGAAAGAAAAGCTGACAGACCTTTTTTAGAAAGAACTTAGTGCAATTCATTGAAGTAAAATAAATATATAAAAAAACAAATAATTATACAATAACATAAAACATTTAAGAATCAATTGTAAATAATTTTAGCATGTAAACATAGTGAAAAAAATATAAATCTTATTACAGAAAAATGTCATTAAGTCATTAATTAAAAAAAAAACAAATACAACAAAAATATAAAAAAAAACTGCATAAACAAAACTTGAACTAATTTATATATAGTTTATTAATGAACAAGCAACAAAAAAACTAAATTATTGAAATCATATACATATTAATTATCAACAGAATTACATTTAAATAATTTTTTAAACACATTTAAAATAAAAACAAGAGGAAAAAAAAGGATATATGTATTAATGAAACACAAACAAAAAATCTTAATAATTGACGAAAAAAGCAGTATTTGTATGTTTTATTTAAATTAAACGTAAAAAATAATTATGAACAACAAAAATTTATTAGTACCGTAAGTGTAAATTCAATGAGTAAAAGAACAAAAATGATGTCCTTTACAAGAAAAAAGCCTACTTAAAATAATAAAAGGAAAAGAAAAAAGAAAACACATATGAAATGTTAAACAAAACGAACCTAAGCTCTAGTTTTTATTTTCATGAAAAATCTAGTTGAATTAAATAGGTTTGTATATATGAAATAAGATGCATAAAAACCTGTTAAAACAAAACTAATTAAAGAATGAAAAACAATCAAACCCGAAACGAAAATTACCAGCCCAAAAATGTGCTTTGCGCAAAAAATCTGTACCGAATAAAAAAAAAACGGTTCCGAACCGGATAAAAAATATCTTATTTTTATTAGCATTCCATTGGCTAAGGAATTTTTAAAATCGGTTTAGCTGTTTGGGCGTGGAAGCGTCACTAACAAACAAACAAACAAACAAATTCACTTTTACATTTTTAATATCTATTAGTAAGGATTTCGAAGCAAAAATGCATATGATGATTTAAACCACTTTCATAATTAAGGGCACATACATACATATTGATATTAATTCTTTACTTCCTCTCTTCTTCTTACTCGTTAAAAATGTTTTACATCTATTGTTCTTGATCTACTCGCTAATTCAGTTTACGATTTTATTTTGTGCAATCAACATGTGGGTGTAGTGTCCTCGTAAGAAATTAATTTTCAATGTCAATTCTAATCAGTTTTTTGGTAGTAAATATTGAAATAATAGCTATTAGTGTAAAATATAAAGTGTTGTTAATATGAATGCAAAGTTTATTTTGCAAAAAGTATGAAATTTTTAGCGAAAATAAAGTTATTAAATCAAATTCAACAACAAATTTCTTGTAAATTATAAAATAGAAGAAGAATTCAGAAGTGTTTCATCATACATATTTTATTTGCCGCCTTTGTTGTTGTTTTACAAAAAATATTTTTTTAGTGAGAGTTGTGTAGAAGCAAATGCAATCACTCGGGAGAATGTCTGAGAGTAATGGAATGTGCATTCGTTTTTATTTTCATATTGAGTGTGTGTTTTTTTTTGCAGTGCGTGTTACTAAGATGATGACTGCCATCAATATTCCAAGGTAAGATCTGTTTAACTAATGCAATTCCTCCAAAATAATTTATTTACGTAAGTGTGTATGTATGTATATGCAAAGTACATACATATATGTATTAAATCATGTTTGCATTCTTTCCTATTTGTCAATGAAACATGTTGCGTTCATAAAGTTTAGACTCTAAATTTTAGACTCTAAAATTAATCAACATCAGTTTTATTTATGAAAAAGTGATATATGTATGTACTAGTGATGTAACGAATGTCAATTTTTTTATATTCGCGAATACGAATACGAATATTTGAAACGGTATTCGCGAATACGAATACGAATATTATATGCAATAAGAAATATTAAAAAATTGTTATGAAAAAGGACTTCACACTCTTGTTGGTGTACTTTAAAGTTAATAAAAAGTACCCAAAAGTTTAATGATCGTCATTAAATAATATTTGAAAATGATACAAAGCACAAATTTTTATAAAAAATTAGTAAGGGTTTTCATGAGAATGTTCAAAAGCCTCGCAAACTGTGCAACTGTGCATTTTTACACTCTCGTAAATAAAATGTCAAAAATTGTATGGAAATTTATTTACACAAACCTGTTAACTTTGCCCAACAATTTTCACCCGTAAACTTAAGCTGTGCAATTGTGCATTTAGTAAACAACAACTCTTTGTTTTTTTTGCTTCCTTGAAGCATTTTTATATACACACACACACTTTTTATTTTTAGAGAAATATGTAAATACGTATTTAATGCAAAAACTGCTTGAAATTTAATTTTTTTATTTTAATTATATTAATTTTTTTTGACATTTCATTCAAATTTACTTAACTGTTTGCGCAAAAGCTGAAAAGGGGCTTCATGAAACAAGTCTCGCATATTTGCCCAATTGCACAAATGGGAATTTTAAGAGTTCTCATGAAAACCCTTAATGTATTTGTACAAACTAAAATTTTTAGCTATTTATTTAAATTTCGTTTAGGATTTATGCATTTATTTATTTAATTTCTTTGGAAAAATATTCGTATTCGAATTCGCCTGAATTTGACGAATGCGAATACATTCGTATGTAATTAAGTTGCAGGTAATCGGTAATCCTCACAAAAACATAAATGTGAAAAACGGCCAAGTTCCTATCAAAAATTTCGGCCATTAAAAGTTGTGAGATATAAATTTTGACCAAGTTCTTCTTTGCCACAATACCTAACACAGAAATATATTATGTATTATATAAATTTGTAATCATAAGGGTGTCATATTTCTAGATAATCTGCCAACTTGACAACATTTTTATCAATATAAAGAAATGAACATTTATACATTATTTTCTCCTTTTTTGGAAAGGTAAAAATATTGCCAAGTTATCAGATTATCTAGAAATTATATGAGACCCTTACGATTACAAATTTATATAATATATAATATATTTCTGTGTTAGGTATTGTGGCAAAGAAGAACTTGGTCAAAATTTATATCTCACAACTTTTAATGGCCGAAATTTTTGATAGGAACTTGGCCGTTTTTCACATTTATGTTTTTGTGACGATCTGATTAATTTTTGAAAAGATTTCTATAATAACAATTTTTAAACTTAAAATTTCTAGTGTATTTTATTTCTATTCATGATCACGGTGCCAGTTGAAAATGGCAGAGTTACATAAAATAATGGGTAAGAGTGTGATGGGTATTGAATTGTTGACCTTAAATATGCACCATTGTGTCATTACAACGGGTCGCCAGTGTGTATGCAATTTGGTAAGAGGCGACTGGAAGAAACATGTAAAATACAGCGTAAATTTTACTGGGCATGACCCCGCCTATTTTCCCAATATATTTACATGTTAAATAAAGTCTGCTTAGCCGAAGTACATAAATCAAAAGGTTTCAATAGGGTAGCTGGTGCTTTAATTTTTGGACTTTCTGATTGAGTAAATCAATTACTATTTGTCTACACAATGTCAGCTCTCTATAGTATAATATTACGTAAAATTTTCATAAGTCTGGCCCCGCTGACTTTTATATCTGCTAGTGTCTATGGTTCATGCAAAGTTTGGTATTGAAAATTTAATAACAAATACCTGAGTTTGGAATTAAAAACTGCTAAGCTGAAGTAGATGAACGAAAAAGCTAAGATTTATGGGTAAAGTCACGGCTACTTTTTAAAATAGGAAATTTTTATTTTGGATAAGTGCAATGAGTATGAAAAGTTTTAATAAAATGTATGTTAATTTTTAATTTGAAGTGCTTGTTTCCACCCTCTGATAGCAACTTCTTGGTTTTCAGATTTTTCTTAGTGATCTCTTATCTAGATTTATTTGTGTATCAAATTTAAGATCGCTAGTGCTAATTGGAGTTTTAACGTCGTGGCCCCGCATACCGGGTAAAACTATTTGGTTTTAAGATTTTCCCATTGGCTTACGCAGCTACACTTACTAGTGTATAAAATGTGAGCTCTCTAGCGTGAATTATATCTTTAGATTTTATCACCATTACATCTCCTCACTATTCCTAACTCAAAATTTTGTTGTGAGCAGCGCTTGTAATTCATGCTAATTTTCTTCTATAATATGCTTGACCGATGTAGATTAAACACAAGGCTAACACTTTATGGGAGTGATCACGCCCAATTTTTAAGGTGATGCAAGATTTCACTAAATTGGCTTGAATTAAAAGCTGTATATTAAGTATTTAGTTCAAAACAATATTAGCGTGGCCCCGCCCATTCTAGTAAAATTTTTTGGGTTTTCAAATTTTTCTAGTTTGTTTCTCACTTAGACCTACTTGTATATCAAATTTCAGCTCTTTAGCGCAACTTTTAATTTTAAAGTTTTATGGGCGCATCCCCGCCCCTTTAACTAAAATTTTCGGGTTTTCAGATTTTTCTAGTTTGTTTCTCACCTAGACCTACTTGTATATCAAATTTCAGCTCCTTAGCGCAACTTTTAACTTTTAATTTTTATGGGCGTAACGCCGCTCACTTTTCCAAAGTCAAAATTTTTTTGGGCCAGTGCTAATTATTTGTGTCTAGTTTCGTTACAAACTGATAATAATAGCTAGATAAATAGTATATCTAAATATGCTGAGCCGCAGGGCATTAAAATGAGGTGTAAATTGTATGGGCATGTCAACGCCCACTTTTTTAACGAAAAAGTTATAGCCTTGCATTATCGCAGTATATGTATATGCTAAATTTCAATAAAATAGCTTCCATTAGGAGCCTTAGATTTGCTTTTTTAATTCTAACCTTTATGGGCGTAGCCCCGCCCTCCTGGCCAAAATTCTCGGTTTTTCAAATTTTTTTTATTTTATTTCTCACCTAAACCTAGCTCAGTATTGAATTTCAGCTCAATAACACAAACTTTAGTTTTTATTGGCGTAGCCCCGCACTCCTGGTCAAAATTTTCGGGTTTTCAGATTTTTCTGGTTCATTGCTCACCTATATCTTCCCGTGTACGAATTTTTAGCTCTCTAGCAATAGTGGAAGTGCTTTATCAATTTGATGAGTGTGTCAGTGGTCAGTGGTCAGTGGTCAGTGAGTATGTCTTAAAATATGCACTTTTTGCACCTCTATATCTCCGGAAGCTTTCATTGTAAAAATTTCAAACTTCGCATATGAGGTTATATGAATTTATTCTAATTATGATTTAAATTTTATAATTTTACGATTGCGGGGAACAAAGTTATGAGGGGGGTAAAAACAGCTCGAATGGCTTCCTGTAAATATACACACTGCGTGCATTGGCCAGAACATGGCCTGGCGCACTGCCGTGCGCCTAGATATTGCAGGAATATTGTCGAACTAGTTTTTGGTAATATTACATTTGCAATATAGTACCAATATTATTATAATATTGCAAAAATTTATTAGATGATATTATATCTAGCAAAATAGTTTTTGCTAAATTAATACATATGTATATCGCGTTACAGATGCCACAAAGGCATATACCGGCAAAAGTACCGATGAAAAGGCATATTGTTTTTCTAAGTCCCAAAAAAATTTAACTTGGGGCAAAATTTTTTTTATTTTTCTTTACGCTTCCGATAAAAACGCCGATTCCCAAAAAAATTTTTCTTCAAACATTTAATTATTTCTTAAGTCTAAAAAATTTAATTTTCGAGAATTGTTTTTGCAATTCTGGACGTTTCAGACGAAAGTATGTTAATTCCAAAATAACAATTTTGTATACGCCCTTATGGTTCCCGGGTGACATAATACAAATTTTTGCAATATTTTTGCAACGATGTAGTGCAATATTTACTCAATCTTGCTGGCAAGATAAAAAAGCGGACATATGAATATTGCAGGAATACTACAGGAATATTGCCTGTGGCATTACAACGTTACGAAAAAATATTCCTGCGAAATTCCAGCAATATTTTGTGCTCTATGGGAAACTAAAATAATTCAGGGCTATCCACGTGAAATTTTTCCAGGAGAACAATTTCAACTAATAGAAAGTAATAGGGAAAACAAAAAGTTCTAATTGGAAAAGGGAGACATTTCACGCGCAATTTTATTCATAATCAGGGCTATCATGAATAAAATTCCGCGTGAAATTTCTCCCTTTTCCAATTAGAATTTTTTGTTTTCCCTATTACTTGCTATTAGTTGGAATTATTCCCCGTGAAAAATTTCACGCGGAATTTTATTCATGATAGCCCTGAATAGCGCTGATTGTATGAAAAATAATTGAGATCATCGGAAGAAATTTTAACGTCATTCAGCTATTTTTGTTAATGAAAAACAACATAATAAATTTTTTAGTTTTAATAGTGTATTATTTATTGTCGATAGTGACTAAAAAGTATCTGCTGATTGCAGAGCTATAAAAGAAAATTTTATATCAAAATTGACGTAGAATGAATCTCTGATGCATTTATGGCAATATTTTTGATATAAGTTGCTCCTCCAGGCCTCCTATTTGGAAATAAAAAATGTTCATGCAACTAATTTCATCTTAAATCTTTTGACAATACCTTTCATGAAATGGTGAAATACAAGAAAATTTTATGAGGTAGAAAATCATTATTAGGCTGCGCCGTGTCGGAACACCATGGTGGAGTCAATCCTTAACTGGTTAAACGAAAACTACCCTAACCAGCCCAAAAATGTATTTTCCGCAAAAAAATCTGTACCGAATATCAAAAAACGAGTTCCGCACCGGATAAAAAATATCTTATTTTTATTAGCTTTCCATTGGCTAAGGAATTTTTAAAATTGGTTTAGCTGTTTGGGCGTGGAAGCGTCACTAACAAACAAACAAACAAACACACTTTCACATTTAAAATATCTATTAGAAAGGATTTCGAAGCAAAAATGCGTAAGATTTAGACCACTTTCATAATTAAGGGCACATACATACATACATACATACATGCATATGTATATAAACACAACCTTCTTTATTGATATTAATTCTTTACTTCGTCTCTTCTTCTTACTCGTTAAAAATGTTTTACATTTATTGTTTTTGATCTACTCGCTAATTCAGTTTACGATTTTATTTTGTGCAATCAACATGTTGGTGTAGTGTTCTCGTAAGAAATTAATTTTCAATGTCAATTCTAATCAGTTTTTTGGTAGTAAATATTGAAATAATAGCTATTAGTGTAAAATATAAAGTGTTATTAATATGAATGCAAAGTTTATTTTGCAAAAAGTATGAAATTTATAGCGAAAATAAAGTTATTAAATCAAATTCAACAACAAATTTCTTGGAAATTATAAAATAGAAGAACAATTCAGAAGTGTTTCATCATACATATTTTATTTGCCGTCTTTGTTGTTGTTTTACAAAAAATATTTTTTTAGTGAGAGTTGTGTAGAAGCAAATGCAATCACTCGGGAGAATGTCTGAGAGTAATGGAATGTGCATTCGTTTTTATTTTCATACTGAGTGTTTGTATAAGAGTGTTATTTTTTTTTTGTTGCAGTGCGTGTTAAGATAATGATTGTCATCAATATTCCAAGGTAAGATCTGTTTAACTAATGCAATTCCTCCAAAATTTAATTTATTTACATAAGTGTGTATGTATGTAAGTATATGCAAAGTACGTAGATACATATATACATGTATTATATCATGTTTGTATGCAATTCTTTCCTATTTATTAGTGAAAATGTTTGGGTCATAAAGTTTAGGCTCTCATATTTATCAACATCACTTTTATTTATGAGAAAGTGGTATCCATATGTATGTGTATTTGGTATACCTATCAGTGTTGCCAATTTCTGTGTATTTATCCAAAATTGGACAAAAATATTTTTCTTGGACTATTTTGGGAACACAAAATGTTTTTTGTGTAATTTTGCCTCAAGTGAAGTAAATTTTTCAATAAACGTTTAATTTTATTTCAAAATGAAATCACTGCGTAAATTTACAATCAAACATTTGTATAATAACCAGCCTTATTTTCGATTTGATTATAAGCGATAAAAATTAAATTTGTCAGGAGAAGGTTTTGTTTATATAATATTCAAATTTGTTTTACATACTTGTACTTAAATCAAGTTTAGGGGCACCTCTCAAAAACTAAAAAGTATCCTATCATATAGAAAATTGAAAAATAAGGAAAAAAAATTAAAAACAAAATTGGCGGCGAGGCTTAGTTTCCTATTTATGAGCCTCTGAAATAATAAGAAACATTAACGAAAGTCAAGCTATATTGAAATTTCTTATTTCAATATGCATTCAATATACATTCTCTATTATACCGAAAATTATTGAATTATGTGACGCGTTCTTAATTTTAAGTTGCAGTTTTTCTCTGAGTGTACATAATGAACTTATAAACACACATACATATATGTATATATATATGTATATATATATATATATATATATATATATATATATATATATATATATATATATATACATATATATATCGCATTTGCTTCTCCTCTAAAGGGATCCAACTAAAATTTTTAAATTTTACAAGAAACCGATAGACAGTTCCTTCTTCCTAAAAACGCCGTAGTTGAGAGTTATGGGACCAAAAGTGTTAATGGTGAAAAGTGCAATGCGCATGGTCGGTTTGCACGCTATCAGTGCAATTTTTACTCACATGTGATGTTTTATGTTCAGTCTATCAGAAACTGCCGGTTGGGCGAAGAAATTAAATAAACTCAGGGAAAAGCTGCAACTTAAAAATAAGAACGCGTCACATTATTTCGATAATTTTCAAAATAATAGAAAATGTATATTGAGATACGTAAAAATAAGTAAAATTAATAAATTAATATTTTTCATGAAATAAGAAAATTCTATATGAATTGACTTTCGTTAATATTTCTTATTAATTCAATATCGTACTTTCGGCACCCCATACATTTTTTTTGTACTTGCAAACATACATACATACATACATACATACATATACATATATGTACGTACGTATGTTTTGTTTGCTTTTTGTCATTGAAAAATTTATTTGTTTTGGTCTTGCTCATATAGAAATCGATTAAAAACTTTTGCTTTTACAAGAAAAGTTTGGGTGATATTTTGTTAGAATTATTGAAGTGTTTTGTTTTAAAATTCAATATAAAAGATGAAACAATGAAAGCCTAGTATCTTAAGACCCCATTAGTTTTTAATTTTCCGATTCTTTGAAATGAAAATATAGTATTTATTTTTATCTTCAGACTGTGAGTCCTCCTAATTTAAAATTTTATAATGAAACTGATTTGAGTGAGACATTTATAGCCAGGTTTTTGTATATACTTTTGCATTTTGTATTTGTTTTAATAAAGACAACCTTTGGTTAGATAAATATGAATATATCTTTTGCTGAAATGCAAAAAAAGGAAATAGAAAAAACTGAAGGAAAGTTTCTTTATTTTAATTTTTTATTCGGCTTATTCTTACGATATAGGTATGACAATTTGAAAAGACATACGTTTGGATGTAAACCCAATAATTATATAAAAATGCGATTTTGAATTTTTTGGTAGTTATCTGGATTTGCTGTTAAATGTTATTTGTAAGAAAAGCTTTACTGTAAACAACAGAAAAACAAATAATTTATATTAATTGAAAAAGCTTCCGTAAAATTAAGAACCTTTGTTTATGTCAATGTGGGTATTGCAGGCCTGTAATCATTGAAGTTAAGATCTCTAGTCACGTGTAAAACATTTAAACAACTTGGTCAACTGGAAAGTAGAATGAAAGGAATCACGGATATTTAAATCATAAAAAAAAACTAACGCAGTAGCAACCTAGTCCCCATTTATGTGTAAATGCTACGGGAATGACAGCAGCAAAAGGAGAAGAAGTCAACAAGATATTTTACTTTTTTACACTTTTCTCGTTTCGTAACAATTGCAGCATTAATATTAATGCAGCATTTCCGTTTGTAGTTAAGGAGCAGCAATTTTATATATCTGCAAAGAAAAAGAAAAGTTTTTATATTCAATATTTAATTAAAAACTGCTCGTTGAACGTATTCAAAAGTACATACGTGTGTATATATGTATATACCGTGGAATCTCCCTTAACGCACACTTCCTATAGGCGGACACCCCTTTAGACGGACACTTTGACAGGTCCCGACAGCTCCATAAGCAAAGAAATTGCTTTCTCTTGAGCGGACAGTCCCCTTGTGCGGACACATTTCAATGGTCCCTTAGGTGTCCGCTCAAGAGAGATTCGGATGTACTTATATAGCTCACGATAACAGTATCGAAAAATATTTTTTTTTAATGTAACACATCTGTAAATATGTTGATTTTAATGAAACTTTTACCTCATATAATGCTGGCAAATTGCCATTACGTACGAAGTAAAATGTCTGTTAAAAACTACCTCCAGTTGGTTAAGATAGTTTTCGACAATTTTTTCGCACATTTCAAGCAGCATCTCAGCGATAACTTGACGAATATTAGTTTTAGAATGATCCAACATTAGGAGATCCAGAATGCCGGTAAACATGATTTTTGATTAAACTTTACAAAAAAAGTCTAACGGCGTCAAATCAAATGATCTTCACGTCGCAAAAACGTAAAATTACGCTTTCTGGAAAGTTCTCATGCAATTAACATGAAATCGGTAGTGTTGTGTGGTTGGTGGCACCGTCTTGTTTAAACCACTTATCGTTCAGCTCAAAATTTTTAATCTTCTTACTGCCATAACGCTCGGAATTCACGCTAATAGTTCTTTCAAACTTTCACTAATAGAAGCTATATTTTCGGTAGTGCTCACATTGCGATAATGTTAATGCGTCTGTAACGCTTCCAGTCTCAAATTTCTTTATACTCTTGCCAATTCCTTTCACTGTAGGTCGATTATGACGACCATACTTACTCTGTAATGCTGGAAAAGTGGTCACGTTTGAACCACCAATTTTATAGTTAGTTTTAACTATTTTTACGCATTCTTTGTTCACAAATGATCCATATATGAAAATAATAAGCAATTCACTCCATAACACTTCAGTTGACAGATATTCACCGGCAACAGCCTTGCTAGTCCGGCTACAAAACAGTAAAATATGACTTAAGCACTTTTTCCTTATTGCCATAGAAATTTCCAAAAATTAAAGGAATATTGTGAAGGCACATTCACAAGGTAGTAGCGGTATGTATGTACTTAAGATACACAGTTTTTACAGTTTCTAGCATTAGAAAATGTTAATATAGGTAGGGCAAAGTTACAGTTTTTCGTAGAACTTCTAAAAACTCGAACTTCAAGAAATTCTGAGTATGCACGTTTTCAGAGGACCACCTGGACATTAATCTATCTTCAATATTATCCGGCAGCATTGACTACCAAAAAAGTGCGTATCCTTCAGAAAACTTGGCCATACGAGTATATAGTTCAAATTCATGCTTTTCAGAAATATATTCATGAGCAGTAATAAAGCAGGAGCACCTTGTCTATAAAATTGCATGATTTTTTTCCGTCTCGGTTGCCTTATTTACGGGAAAGTTTTTTTTTAATGCATTATAGCTTAATAGAGCTATGTTAAGACACTAATAAAGCTATGTTAGAGCAAAAGGTTTGTGTCTATATGTTAAATATGAGAATTGTATTCTACAAATTAGCTGAACTATGAAGCACACAGGGATTTGGATAGTTAAGCAATAACTACACTGAAAAAATATTTGGATTGATTTTTTATTAGTTACATTTTAATAAAAATATAGCAAGATATTGCAAATTTCAAAGCGGGATGTCTAGTCAGCTTACCCGTAGCTGAATTCCGTAGCACCACAAAGGTTTCAAAAGTATATTGAAAGTTTACCATCTAGAATGAAGATTGAATTTCTACCAATCAGCCAATGTATTTGAGTTAATTTAAGTTTCATTTGTTTTAGCTAAGAGTCAATGTGCTGTTTCCATGTAAGACGTCAATCAAGGTATATGTGACGCGCAAAATAGAAAGGGACCTAAGGGTAAAAACGTGTTTTGTTCAGGAGAGCGGTTTTAAAGATTTAAATACGTGTATCTTTGGTGTACCATCACATCATAAAACGGGCATATCTCTGGGAGGGAACACTTTTGGGGCATAGGATCGGTCTCATTCGATGCTCAGATGTTGTCCACATAAAAAAAAATAATAAAGTGAAAATTGATTTTTTTACCCTTAGGTCCCTTTCTCTATGCGCTGTCACATATGTTGAGGAACAACTTAGGAACAACTACATATCTCTTTATAGGGTAAATGTTACCTGAGCACACTCTTGTTCGTTTACTTTTATTCTCAATTAGTTCATTCATAGTTAAATAGGGTACTATTATGAATATTAGGCGTTTATGTATTACGAATATTTTTTTTGTATATATAACAGGTGGCGCAAAAGTAAGCCTATCAGAAAATGCTATAAATTTTGCGATTGGCGCCTAATGTCAGTTCTGTTTTGACATTTGTGTAGTAAACACATGCGAAATACACGTTAATAAACAATGTTACGCTACACTGCTCCAGAACGCGGAATATTGTTGACTATTTATTTGACCAATAATCGGTCGTGAATTTCGTCGCAGATTTCCTGGCCGTGCAACGCCTACTGGTGAAACACTTCGACGTTTAGCCGCTCGCCTGGAAGAGACTGGCACAACACGAGATGCTGCCAGGCGTGGGAGACCCCGGAGTAGCCGTTCTGCAGAGAATATTGCTGCTGTAGCCAGGCATGTCATGGAAGCGCCGTCGTCATCGACCAGACGACGTGCCACGCAAATGGGTATCAGTCGACGGTCTTTACAGCGAATTTTGGTACAAGATTTGAAGATATTTCCGTACAAAGTCCAGACGGTGCATCAGCTGTTAGCTGCTGACCGCCAATCGCGTCTAACATACGCTCAAGCCATCCTTGATCACCACCAAGAGGTTATTTTTGCGCCACCCTTTATAAGAAAGACTCCTCTGGGACATGTATTTATTATGTATTACGAATATTTTTGTTTGTTTAATAGGCATATATAAGAAAGACTTCGCTGGTATATCTGTTCACAATGAAGGTTAAACAATGAATCGATATAAATCGACCGCCAAGTTACTCTGAAACAAGTCCCGTAACTATACTTATATATTAACGTAAGGTTAACCGGTACATATTTATACTTTTTAAATGTGAGTACCCTTATGGACGAGTGGGTAATGTGGAATATCATGCCGGAGGTTGATAGTTCGAATATAAAAAGATTTACTGAAAAATAAAAATAATAAAAAAGTTGTTTTCGTTGTTACAGTTACATAAGTGTCGGAATGACATTTATATGTAACTTATATTATTCTACACGAAAAAGGTCCCTATAGGATAGTTCAGTGATGAATAACAAGATGCATACAAAGTATCAATTAACCCCATCCTAGGCCATCCCACGGGTCCACTTCATAGGAAGTATTAGAACTCGGACTAGTGCATATCACTTGGGGACCGGTCACGTGACTAATCTTGTGTCAGTTCAATTTCCTGCAGGGATGTTACAAACCATTAAATCTTTATAAAAGCTATTAATTATTTCAACTCAATAATTTTGGTACAATATCTAGTTTGAAACTGTAGAATTCTTACTTAATAAAAAACTGTATCTGCTACAGCAGAACATATTTAAAGTGACCCTATGGTTGTATTAAATCAATGTTGCCGTAGTGTAATTTTTTTAAAAGCTATATTATCGGCGTTTTACTTCATTAAATTTTGTAAATAACGAAGCCAATTATTGTTTTTATTTCTAAAATGTTGTGAGTGAAATTATTTTTTTAGTTTGAAGCTCTTATCGCCAACATATTTAACATTCTTCACATTTTCTTCGTAATCAATTTTCGCCACAAAAAATTAAATTTCAAAAAAATCCTATAAAAAATTTATTTTACTTTGCTATTTAAATAAAATTAGTTTCACGATGCTAAGTTATACAGGGTTAAAATAACAACCCATTACAAAACACTGAAAAGTTTTTACTGGAGTATACCCAAAAATTAATACTAAATGGAGCAAAATACTTAAATTGCTACTATTTAAAAAATATATTTTCATTTAAGAAATCTCTTTATTTAATTTAACATAAATTGATTTCAATACCAAGGGAAACCAACAAGATTATATACAAACTATTTTTTTTTATTTATGTTGATTGTTGCAAATATTTTTGAGCCCTTTTAATTTTTTAACATAAAATTTATTTAAACAATTCTTTCTGTCAGAAAAAACCGACTTCAATGCAAAGATCTGGAGGATCTTTTTCAAATGGAGGATTGTGTCTATTTTTTGAAGTCGGTTAAAAATGACTTGGCTGTTGCATAAAACTTGCAAAATAAAGTAGATTTGCCAACATAATAAATGCTTTTGGTCTTTCCAAGTGTTAAAAAAAAAAATGTGGGAAAAAAGAATCAAATATATTATTTCATATTGAAATTAATTTTGATCAGCTTAAATGTGTGCCTGTGTGTGTTGTACTTTAATTTATGATAACATTGTAGTAAATTTATCACACAGGACTTAGGCAAATATGTAAGTGTAAATGGATATGAACTTTTGTCTATAGTTATGTATCTAAATGTACACATTCGTACATATACATATATATATATCTGCATGTGGTTTTTGGTATTACTATTGATGACAATTTCTATTTCTCTAACTCTGTCTATAAATGTTTTAAATTTTTTGCTTTGCTCTATAGAATTAAATAAAATTACATTTACAAATTTGCAAGTGAATGACATAAAAAATGACAGCGGTACCCGTTAAAAGAAACAACAGCGATAGTAGCAGTTCAAAAACAATTCTTGCACCTGCAACAAAAACAGCATTACTTATTAACTATAATAGTGCCATCTTGTTCAACTTGCAAAATATATTCTCACAAAAACATAAAAGTGAAAAAAGGCTAAGTTCCTATTCAAAATTTGGGTCATCAGAAGTATTAAGAGACAATTAGAAGCAAGTTCGTTTTGTAGGGTACAATACCCATTGCAACAATCTGCTGCTCATTAAATAAATTTATGATTGCCAGGATGCCACTTAATTTCCAGGCAACCTGCTAAATTGACAGAATTTTTTTCCATAATTAAAAAGTGAACAGATATTCATTATTTTCTTTTGTATTAGAAAGGTAAAAATAATCCCAAGTTAGCAGGGTTCCCTGGCAATGAGATGACACCCTGAAGATGAAAAATTTATTTAATGCATTGGCGATTGCAGTGATAGGTATTGTATCAATCAAAAACCTGTTCCTACTAGAGTTGAGCGATATTTGGAAACCTTTTACTTTTTCACAGCGATTGAAAAATCACATATCACAACTGTGACTGAATTTATCAAGTAACAGGTTTTGGAAATATAGTTCTTTCATACAAACTGTGAATGTTCTTGTATGCTTACTTTACAGTAAATGAAGCTACCACATTAATTTTTTTTATACATTCAGCTTTTGTCAAGAAAAAAATCATCAAATCGTCAAATCGTCTTTTCTGGCAACTATGTACAGCTCACATTTTTATATTTGCAATTTTATTGTCTATCTGCCTGTTATACGACAATTCTCAATGTATGGATGGGGTTGATAGCTAATTGTTTATTCTTGTCGCTCTTCTTATTAGTATTTATCAAGACACCAATACTAATAAATACTTTTAAAGCAGAAGAGCTGAAATGTGTTAAATCGTGATCACAGTCACTGTTTAATTTCACTGCTGTTCTTCTTATTAGATTTTCTCAAAATAATTTATTTCAAAATAAAAATACCATCAAAAAAAATTCCGATTAAGCCCAAAGAGAAACTATGGTTTAATAAGACATGCAAAAACGCAGTCAGATCTAGAGAGGAAGCATTCAGTATTTGGCGAAGTAACCAAACTGCCGATACTGATTTGCTACGCAAAAGGGCGAGATCTTCGTGTGCCAAAGTACTGAGGCGTGAAAAAGCTCTTTACGAGAATCGTCTCCGTGCTAAAGTTCTTGCTGCCCCTCGGGGTAGTAAGAGCTTCTGGTCATTCGTTAAAAGAGTAAAGAATAATGCTAGTTCTTCAATTCCGACTCTTTTAAAGGATGACTTAATATTCACTGACCCGGCCCATAAAGCTAACCTATTAGCTGAAATATTTGCAAGTAATTCCTACTTGCCGGAAAGCAATCAGCCTCTGCCTATAGTAGAGAGAGTATCCACTACTATGCCTAAGATATTCTTTCGAGCTCGGGCAGTAAAAAGGGTTTTGTCGGAACTCAACATAAACAAGTCTCCTGGGCCGGATGGCATTCCAGCACTGGTCTTGAAACAGTGCTCTTCGACGCTAGCACGTCCATTAGCTAATCTCTTCAGCACGTTGTACCATGTTGGTGAGTTCCCAGTGTGTTGGAAGATTGCTAACGTTACGCCAATCCCTAAAAAAGGAGAAGCTACTAACCCTGAAAATTATCGCCCAATCGCAATATGCTCTGCACTTTCCAAAGTGATGGAAAGTATGGTAAATTTCCATCTTGTAAGGTATTTGGAGTCCAACAGCTTACTCAACGACCGGCAGTATGGATTTCGTAGAGGCCGCTCTACGGGTGACCTACTAGCCCTCCTCTCGGAGAAATGGTGTAATTCAGTCCACCATTTTGGCGAAAGTAAGGTGGTGGCTCTAGATATCTCCAAGGCGTTTGATAGAGTGTGGCATGGTGCACTTTTGTCAAAATGTATTACCATTGGTGTCGGTGATAATTTCTCTCGTTTCTTATCGAGTTTCCTCAGGGATCGCACTATAAGAGTTGTTATAGATGGGATCTCATCAAATGAGTTCAAGTTAAATTCAGGGGTACCGCAAGGTTCCGTTCTTTCGCCAACTCTATTCCTTATCTTCATAAACGACCTTCTATGTAAAACTTTCAACCCTATCTACTCTTTCGCGGACGACAGCAGCATTTGCCATTCTTTCTCATTCAGCAATAGACCTAGTCTGCCGCAGGTTGAGGCCATGCGTCAAATAATGAATGAGACTTTAAACTATGATTTAGAAAAAATTTCTGAATGGGTTCATGTGAACAGGGTCGACTTTAACGCCCGTAAGACCCAATGTTGCATGGTTACACACAGACGTATGACCGAAAATGCCTTTGCCTCTGTAACTATGGGGGGTATAAATATTAAGGAATCAGATGCTCTTGATGTTCTTGGCATGAAAATACAGTGTGATGTTCGTTGGACTGAACACATTTTTCAAATTGCAAAAGAAGCATTCAAGTGCCTCGGCTTTTTGAAACGGTGCAAACAATATTTCACCCCATCTGACCTCCTTACTATTTATACCACCTATATCCGTCCGAAAATGGAATACAACTCTCATGTATGGGCCGGCGCTTCAAAGTCTATTTTGGGGCTGCTCGACCGCGTACAGGAGAGGGCGAAAAAGATCGGTGACAGTAGGGTATCCAACTCTATTGATTCATTGGAGCATCGACGCAATGTGGGGTGCATTTCATTGTTCTATCGTTACTACAACGGAATGTGTTCTAATGAAATTAGGGAACTTGTTCCTGAAACCCGCACATATGTACGTACAACACATGCCTCATTTAGAGCACATCCTTTTGCGGTCGATTGGCCAATGCATCGCACTACGCATTACAGAGAAAATTCCTTTTTTAGCCGCACTGTTCGTATGTGGAATCAACTACCTGCGGAGGTCTTTCCTGTCACTACCAGCGTGGGAAGATTTAAATCAAATGTACACAGACACTACTCCCTCTATCCTCCTTCCCTATAACCTATTTTCCTAGTTCTAGCACAATGCACTGCATGAGTAGGGGTTATCCCCTGAGTGCTGGTCCTATTTAAAAAAAAAAAAAAAATAACAGAACTGCTACAAACAAAATATTGCTAAACTGTGATCACAGTCATAGTTTAAAAGAACAGCGATTTAGAAATCACGTTCACAAGGAGCAACATTATTAAAAAATCACGCTATCGCACATCACTAGTTCCTACCCTGGTGAAAAATTACCCAAAGGAACTCCCATTGACTTGTGAAAACGGGAGTATTACCAAAAGTAGGGAGTAGTGTATGGTATGTAAATGCCCAAAAAAAAAAATTCAAAAAAGTTAATCGAGTTTGAAATTAATAATTTTTGGTGGAAGCTCTTCCCTACTGTATTACCAACTTAATGATTTTAACAAGGCGTGAGACTAAAATAATCGGTTCCTGAGAAGTACTTACTTTTTGATGTGTAAATATCTATACGCTAGGGGGTAAAAATCTTTTTCACTGAGATTTCTTTGCTGAGATGTACACAGCGTGAGCTATGTATGAGTGTATTAGTGTTTGAAAGAAGCAATACAAACTTATTTAAAATATTGTAAATACATAGGATTTTGCTGGTTTTTGTTTGTTAGGGTCGTTAGGTTTTTTGCTTTATTAGGGTTCCGTACACCAAAGGTGAAAATAATAATTGCTTTATTAGGGTTCCGTACACCAAAGGTGAAAATAATAATTGCTTTATTAGGGTTCCGTACACCAAAGGTGAAAATAAACCCTATTGTTTTCGCTACGCTGTCCCTTCCTCTTTTACAGGGTATTTCCTCGAGAACCGTAAGACCTACGGACCTGAAATTCGGACACAGTGTGCAGACATTTGGGCGCTACAACAGCAAATATATGACAGCTTAAAATTAAAGGGTGTTAGTTAAAGTTAGTGTATTTTTATACAGACTACAACAATTAACAGTAAATTTAAAAAATTTAAATTCAAGGGTGTTCCATCAGTTAATGCAATTTTGACTTTGTAACTTTGACAACTTGCTGTATCTTGGAAACCGTAAGAGCAAAACTCTTAAAATATTCAAAAACGGTAAAACTAAAAAATCAAAAAATTATAAAATCGCCAAATCTAAAAAAATCGCCAAAACCGAAAAAAGCACCAAATTATAAAAAATTCTAGTTCTAAAATAAATCGCAAAAAACCTAAAAAATCATCAAAATGAAAAAAATCGCCAAAGTGAAAAAAATCCAAAAACAGACAAATAATCGCCAAAATGAAAAAAATTGCCAAAATAAAAAAAATCACAAAAATTAAAAAAAACCCTTAAATAAAAAAATCGCCAAAATGAAAAAATCGCCTAAATAAAAAAACCCCAAAAACAAACAAAAAACCCAAAAACAGAAAAAAGTCGCCAAAATGGAAAAAATCGCCAAAATGAAAAAAATTTCGAAAATTAAAAGAACCCAAAAAGAGAAAAAAACCGCCAAAAAGACAAAAAAGCGACAAAGCTGAAAAAATCGTTTAAACTGGAAAAACTTAAAAAGGAAAAAAGCCACATCAAAAAAATGCTCAAAACCGTATGTACGGAACCCTTCGTGCGCGAGTCAAAGTCGCACTTTACTGAATTTATTTTAATTGCAATGCGTACACAACAACAAGAACAGTAACAACTAAACGATGAACAACAGGAATTAAAAAGTAAAAAGTAAAAGTAAAGGCATTTACCATAGATGAGCACTGCAGTACCACTAAAATTTCAGTAAAAATAATAAAAAAAAATCGCCAAAAACCGAAAAACGCAATAAACGAAAAAAAGCCAAAACTATTTGTTATATAGGCTAAAGTGTCCGCACGGAACCCTTCGTGCGCGGGTAAAAGTCGCACTTTACTGAATTTATTACTAATTGTCGTACATTAAGTTATCATAGGCAAATAAAAACAAATAAATAAAATAAATACAAAATCATTTAATTTTAATAACTTTTAAAAAGATTTTTTGCACTTTTAATAAGAAATTTACTAAAACAAAGCAAAATAAGGAAAACAAAAACCTAAACTTGTCAAACTAAAACTCTTCATCGTCTTTGAGATTGTCATTCATACGGACAACAAGAAGTACAGATAAACTTACAGCTTCATATAAACACCATCTTGTGTGCAATAGTAGCTACTAATTTTCACTAACATATAATTGTGCTAGCGCTGTATAGTTCGAAAACCATTGCTGTAAAATAACTACATGCATTAGATTTCATTAAACAGCAGTGTGCCCATTTACTAACCAAATTAGTTAAATAAAACAAACAAAAACCAGGAAATTCCTATATATTTACAATATTGAAAGTTTTGATACTTTTAATTGATTAATTAAAAAATATTACTAAAAGCATAGTACTTCCAACTTAAGAACATTTTTCATTACTAGATGTTTACACATCTCCCCTGTGATCGGACTCACATTGCTTTTTTTTATTTGTCAACATATTCACGTAATCTATTGAGTCTAAAATAATCATTCTCCTCATTTCTCAACTTGCACAGAATTTTTTTAAGTTTTATGTATTCTGATTTGTAAGCCAGTAATGAAATTTGGTAATCAGAAAGGTAAGTCATTATACGGCAAGTAGTTACATTAGTAATGTGTAATTTTTTCTCGGTGGTTACATATTCACCATGTTCGTGATGTCCTACGCCTATCTGCAAAAAAAAAATAACGTCTGCTTGAAGCGTACATTACAATAAAATTTCCATATAAAGTCCCGTTTTAATGTATACTTCAAGGACACGTTATTTTTTTATTCGCACAAAGGTGTATATCTGTAGTCAATTAATTCGGACTCGATCTAGTATTGTAGTAAGCGGCACTGAACAAGTTCCATGTTATTGGATTCCGAGCTATCAAATAGTATAAATATAATTTTAATTGTTACCTCCAATGAGAACGCCAAGTCACTCTGGCACCAGTCCAGTAACTATACTTAGATATTGACTAAGCTTAATTGATATTTATACGTTTGAAATATAAGTGCCCCTATCGTTGAGTGGGTAGTATCAAAGAATATAAATTGTATAGAATGCGTATCTGAGCTAAAAAATTAAACATTTTTTTGCTTACGCTTTTGATGCGGGGGAAAGTATAAAGCGCAAGCAAACACACACTGAGAGCATTATATTATTTGCTCTTATCACCAGCGTTGCCGTTGTGCGACTTAAGTCGCATTTTGCTACTTTTTCAACAGCAAAACATGCGGCCAATTGCAAAAAAAAACTATGTAAAAATATCCGAGTTTTACCACAAAAAATACCGATTTTCGGATGAAAGTTGCTGTTGCTGAAATAAACCTTGTTTTAAGGATGATAAGTTTCTAAATTCTGCAGTTGTAAAGTCAGTGAATTACACCTTATTTCTTCATCTTTATAAAATATAATTTACAAAAAAAAAAAAACAAAGTATAAACATAAATTAGCGTTACTAAACAATTATCAAATAGACTTAAAGTAGACACTTGTCAAAGATTAGATTCCAAGTGAAGAACTTATTAAGAAATACGGGATGTTCAGTTAAGAACTATGCTTGTCACACAGTCCTCAAATCTGAGACCTATTGAACATTTATGGGAGGAGTTGTACCAAAGAGCCAAAACGTTGTATTTCAAATAAATCAAATAAAAAATTTTGTTTCTTCTATTCAGTGTGAAGGCAGTTGTTGAATAAAAATATTTACCAACTAAATACTGAATGGATTTCATAAGTACGAGTAATATTTTGATTTGTATTCAATGCCTTTGCATATGGGGTTTTCTTATCTGGAAAAAGTGTATCATTTTTTAAATTTTTATTAAAAAAATACAATTTAGCGTTCGTTTAAAGAAAAAATTTAAGTTCGCAAGGGATGATACAATTATTTCTAATAAAATTTATATATCAAAAAATCATTTTATTACGAATTTTCATTGTAAAGTGTAATAAATGCAACAATTTTTTCAAAAAAGAAAATGTCATTAGTTTATGAGTATTAAACATTTAACATTTTGTCTTCCTCTGATTTATGTTCATTTGTAAATGTAGCAAGGCCAAAATATGAAAAACGATTTTGAGCCATATATCCATGAATTGCTTTTGTATATTCGTTATTGTTTATTTGTTATTTTCTGTTTCATTTCATATTCGTATATAATCGAATATTATGCGTTATTTGTTGCACTTCTGAAATTCTATATTGCTTGAAAATTGTCTGAGGTTTGAGAGGTTTTATTTAATCTAATGTTGTTGCGGTAGATGCTCTTGGTGTTGTCAATAAATGTACATAAACAGTGTCCATATAAAAGTATTGTCATCAAGTTTTATTAATTACTTTTGTCAATGTTTGATGTTGTTGTTAATTGTTAAGGATATTATTTTTGCAGCAACTAAATGTTTATACAATAGTATATAATTGTATAATTTGTCATAAATTAATTTATATTAGGCCTTTTCTGTAAATCACTTGATTTCAAATCATATGCCGTTTTAAGATTATTGGTTTGATTTTGTGCTGTAGTGTAAATCACATAGTTTTTATATTTTTCAATATGATTTTAACTTGTCGGAAATTGCAAGAAAACATTTCAGTTCTTAATTTTGACACTGAAAAAAAAGGAACTTGAGTCAAAAAAGCATATAATGTTTTGGACAGCAGAAAGGATGTCTTCAGATTTTTCTTAAAAACGACTAATTGTTAAAAAATACTAATAACGAACACATTTACTGATATACTTAAAGAATTTATTATAACATTCGCTGTATAGCAGTCGTAAAAATAGGAGCAACTCTTTACCACATTACTCAAATTTGTCATTCATTCTAACTTAACACAGTTTTTCGTTATGCATAAGTCTGAAAGTGTTTAAAATTTTGCAAGAAATATTTTTAATTTAATATAAAACGTTTTTAAACTTCACATTGAAGTTGTGTTACGTTTATTTCAAATCTAAGTTATTTGTTTAATTTTTATAGCTTTGCTATTTATTGCGTGATACAGGAGTTAGGACTTGATTTTCGTAATAAAAATGCTCGACAGTTATAAATTTATTTTTGTTTTGATTTCTTTATACTTAAAAGCGGAGTACGAAAATAAACGAAACAAATTGTTTGATTTTGTTTTGTTTCATTCTTTTGAAGTGAGTGAAACACAAACAAAATAAAAATAACAATGAGAACAGATGTGCAATAGCTTTCCGTGAGCACCTGCCATTACGGCCTTATCTCACGGGTGCCAAAGTACCGGGTGCAGGTAAGACGCCAGACCATCGCCCCCATGCACCCTTTTAGAATGAACCTAAGGCCCACTCCTCAAGGCACATAGGTTGCAATCTTTGATATAGTTATCCCTGTACTATATTCAATTACCTTGCTGAGGTAATTTGAGCTATCTAAACTCTGCTGCTATGTCCGTGCCCATAGCAGCTTCTGTTGAATGGCAACAGCACCTAGAATAGTGTCTGGCTGACCGCGTCAGACAAACCACTAGCATTGATTTCACACTGGGAAGCTAAGACTATTCTCCCAGCGATTTTGGTAGCAACCACAGCCACCACGATAATTCTCCGGCTTCCACGCTAAGGTGTTGTGTATACACCCATAGCGAGGTCCCCAAGAGAATTCCTCAACCATTGCCGGCACAGCTCAACCACTCATCCGAGATGAACCCATGCCTGTGTCGCCGAAAATCTAGTGCCTACTCCACAGATCCAAAATCATCCCTTAGACCCCGTGGGGTAGGACGAACTCGGCATTTTAGCAAAGGATCCTGACGACCGCTACATGCACTCAAAACTTCAAAGCAGTTCGGCTGTCGGACAACCGGCACCCGTGGCACCAGAAGTAGCCTCTGGTCAGACCTCGAAGTTCCACCACAAGGGCTTCACCTCTATCGTCTTTTGAACTCAGGGGCAGTTCTAGGTGACGCTGCACCTAACTGACATCAACAGGACCTGTCTTCCTTTTATAAATATGTGCACATCCTTTGCTCTGTTGCCAGAGATCGGGTAGTAGCACATAAGTTCTATGGGTAATGTACCAAAAGTACGTCAATGGAAAAAGCCACATCACCCCAGCTGGGGCCCCGGGGTTGCCACACCCGTAGTCAAAAATAGATTCCCCTGGGGAGAATAACAATGAGAACGATTGCCCAAAATGTTTTTGTTTTGTTTTTGCACAAAGAGTACAAACTAGACAACACAGCTGATTGGCTGTAAGCCGGCTAACAGCCGCCACCGGCCACAAACAATACATTAATTTAATCGTACGCCGCTAGAAAACAATTAAATGTGCTGATGTGAAGTGCCTAAACGCATTATCTATTTAATTTAATTTAACTAAATTAAATTTGTTGATGGACTTGAAATACATATTCTTAGTAATACAATATATGTATATATGTATATATATATGTATATATGTATTGTTTTAAGCAAAAGATTTTTAGTTGGAACTTTGGAAGTAAAAAAAAAAAATCACAAATGCGCACATATAAATTTAAACTGGCCTTTGTAATCATTGTTTAGAGAACATCTTTCTACAAACAACATTAGCTAAAGAAGCATTTTAAATCTTGGCATATTTAATGGTGCAGAAATTTACGTTTTTGTCTATTTACCTGTATGTGCCTGAAAGTCTTTTTGGGTAGCTTTATGAAACTGTCAGAGAAAATTATTGCATTGTAGTGGCTAATGCAAATTCAAAAGAAACAAAAACTTACACTCGTATACATTTACACAAAAGATGCATTTTACGCATTAGAAACTGTTACGTAATGGAAGCAAAAGCATTAAATTTTGCAAAACTGTCAAAGATATATGGAGAAGAGCCGGCAGCTAAAATAGAAAATTTGATATATCTTAGGCCTTTATAATGAAATCTATACATATTCATTCATTGAAATATATCCTTCTTTTGGGTATCTTAGACCCGCACCCGCTCCGCAGATGTGCACATTCTATATTTTATTGATATCGGTTTAGTATTTTTGGAGCTATAAATATTTCCCATCGGGAATAAGAAGGAGTAAGAATGCCTTATAGAAGGCCCTTATATTCTTTATTTTCATACCCTTCTGTTCTTGCTTTTTTCGCCAAAGATTCTGGAAGGCCTTCAAATTACTGGACTTTGCCTTTGCTCTAGTAAAAAACATAACAAAACAATGTTACTCCTTCTTTTCTCACTTCACATAATTAGAAGGGAGTGTGAAATGTGTATTTTATCTTTTATGCCTTTTATGAGGGATTCCTTAGCAGCTGGATAAGAATAGTAATTAATTAAAAAAATTTCCAAACAAGCCTTTAATAAGGCCTGATTACCAAATGTCCTTTTTTGTATTATGTCAGTGTCACGGTAATTTTTCTAATAGCTTAAGGTAATTTTGATGAATAGCTTAAGGTACCGGCAGGGCTTTTTCATTATTGGTCATATTAACTAAAGTCTATAAGACAAATGAAGGACGTGTGTGTTTATTACGGCATTCTTCATTTTTAATGATATTAGAAAAATTAATATAAAAATTATTGCAAACATCGAATTTAACATTCGATCATATCAATTTTTTTATTAAAGGCCCCATAATTTTCATATATTGTCTAGTTGCAAAGTCGCTACATTTACATTAATGCCTGTGTTTCAAAGTGTCAATACACGCACACACGGACATTATCGGTGATTACGCTTAATTACACACATAGAGTTGCCCATTTAATGTCTGGGTGTGTAGGCTTCAAGTCAATCCCCTATCAGAAATTTGGCTAGCTTTAAACTAACTTTAAGCTAACTATTTCGCAACTAGTACTGACTTACACTTGGATTACTGTGCAATGTAATCCACTGACTATTTTAACATTGCGATTTCCTAGGCGGTAGTCAATTGTATCCCTCTGCACTACGTTAAGCTAACTTAAAGTTGACTTTTTTAAATAACCTGGTAGTCAGTAAATTAAAAAAAATTTTCACACGTTGTGTACTCAACGCGCTACCACTCGGCTAAACTGCCATCTAAAATAACATCAGCAAAATGTTAATATAAAATTGAAATGACTTTCAAAGTAGCTGAGAATAAATTTGTTGGCTCTCACCAAATTCGATTACGTATTCAACTTAAGAATTAATTTTGGGTTTGTTCTGGATGACCTTGTAGCTAGCTTTTAGTCAGTCTAAGAAAAGTTAACTATATGTTAACTATTTTTGTAGTCAACTACACATTATCCGACAGGGTCTACTTCCGATATACATACTAATATTCAGACACACCTTCTTATAAAAAACATATTTAGCATAACAGTCGTAAAGTCGTGTTGTTTGGCGTTCGAGAGTTTTTCGTCTCGCTCGCACTGGTTGACTTATCTGTAACATCTGGACGATATAAATTGTTATTAAGTTTAATTCATGAAATCTATTAAATAATAACGTTTTAGAAACGTTTTAGCTCTTTATATAACACAGAAAAAAGTATTTAACAATTAATGTTTTCAATTAAGAATTTAATTGATTGAATTAAATTTTTAATTGTATTAATTAATTTTAGTGGAAAAACTTAATTGATATTATCAAACTCTTGATATGTGAAAATTTATTTTTTTTAAATTGATATTACAAAGATTTTAATTGATATTACAAAATTATTCATATTAATCTTTTGTGTGAATAATAATGCTGAAATGCAAGATCACGTTGCTACACTTTTTAAAAGTTATAGGAGACAGAAACATATAACCAACAATATTCGATGACTGAAGTAATGTTATTTATTTTCGTTTTTAATACGGCTGATGACTTTGATAAATTTTTGAAAATTAGTAGGGACATGTGTTTTGATGTAATACCCAATAATTAATTTAAAATGTGATTTTTAATTTTTTGTTATTTATCTGATTTTGCATTTCATCTGACGTTGTATTACAAGGAAGTGGGAACAAGTGTTTTTTGTGTTTACTAAACAAATCTGTGTCTTTTATTGCCTTACTTTTATGAACCGTGTTAGAACTAAGTTTTGAACGTTGTATTCCGCTTTAGACAAATAAAGTTACAAAGATTCCAAAATAAATTTTGTTTTGGTAAAAGCCCTTAAATAAAAGCCATCATTTGTGTTAGTTAAGAAACTAAGACACTTCAATCGTCTTTCTTATTGTAATATTTTTACAATGTTGTGTGCTGTTTTCTATAAATATAATATATAATAAATATAAAATTATAATAAATATTAAACAATTTCTTTTGCTTATAATTGATTTTGGTAATTTCTACTGTTACTACTTTCAATTCCTTTTCAAAACACATTTAACTAGAATGTCGTTCTCATTTCAAAATATTCTCATGTTTCCAACAGTTTATTAATTAATAGTGTTCTGCAGATTGTTTTGACTCCTTTATTTTGGACAGATTTTTTTATAAATATGACCACTAACAGCGTGTGCAATTTCCAATACTTACTTCGCAAACTCTTACAACAACAATTAAGTTGCATTGCACACTACGGCATATGGGGTAGGAGACCAAAGCCAAACTACATCCCAGTTGACCACGGCTTTCGTTAATGATATCGATTTCGGATATACCTCGAACATTTATCGTGTAAAACTATCGAGAATGACACTCAAAAATGAATCGAAAAATGTTCACCCGTCGCTCAGTTTTGTCCCAAAAAACCTTCGATCTCGGATTTCGTTAGCAATATCAAAAGATAGAGATTATCGAATTAGTTTCGATACCGCAAAAATGCAGCAGAAAAAGTAAAAAGTAGTTTTTTTTATTTATTTATTTTAACTTACTTATTTTATTAATTTTATTTATTTGTTTAATTCCGTAACTTACGCTGCAGGCGTTGAACATGGTGCCTCGATTTTAACAGACTAACACACATCCACTAGGCTACCGTTCAATTCATTCAATTATTGCACATATGTAAGTGTGTGTTCTTATCTTTTTTTTAACTTATAGTGCTGTCATGCATTGAACTTGGTATCGTTAGACTAACAGGCTGACACACTTCCATGCAGCTACCGTCACACATTCGAAAAACTATCGGGAGAAGTGCGAAGTTCGGAGCTTTAGCGAACATTCGAATTTTTTTTAGATTTGCGAAAAAAATATCGAAGAATTTTTTTTCGAAAATTCTTCGCTTTAGTGAATATTCTATTTTTTTTATCGAATCTTAGGTCAAGTGGGATAAGAGAAAGACAAAAAAAAATGTATTGGAAAAACTTTAGAACAATTGTGTATGAAAACTATCGCATGCAATTAAGTTTCCAAGGTTATGAGCGAACTTTTGGCAAATTCAATGAAAATTGTATACTTAAGAATCCCACTGCTATTTCGAAGCTCCTGGCTGCATAAATTAATTTGTGCATTGGCTTTGTTGCTAAATTCAATTGAAAGGTTAATATGTTAGTGTTTGTAGGCAACGCTCACCAACAGTCACATGTTCGTACAAAAAAAAATATTTAAATGTTTTGCAATGTATATTTGAATATTTGTTACTGCATGTGCGTTGTGCACAGTATAACAAACATTGTCATGTTTATATTACACGAAGTGTATACTTCATATGTATTGATTATAAAAATCAGTTATTTTAGTTACCTAAATTATAAAATTTCATCCGCAAGTACGAGTATTTCATAAAGTATTTAGGAATGCGAATTTAAACAATTTATTTATTGTTGATTAAGCAAGTCAAGATGTAAATTTTTTAGGCTCGTATCAATTTTGACTTGCATTAAATAAAAGTAAAATATTAATTAAGGATACCTTAACTTTCCATCGAAAATATTTTCTAAAAAACGAAAAAAAGGTAATAGACCTTCAATTGCTGGTGGTAAAATTGTGTATGATTGATTCTATGTTAAAAAACACGAAATATATATAGAGAAATGTAAAATGAAACGAAAGAAAATCGTTTTTCATTTGTGATGAAATATTTTTCATTATGACAGAATATGAGAAAAACACAAATCAATTTAGCGCACTCGTCTATACTGCGCTCATATGAAAATAAATGAACGTGGAAACCATATTTTTGTGGAAAATATGAAGCCATAAATCACGTAATAACAATGCAGTTTCTTCTATAACATCTGGCTTCCTCTTCGGGAAGGAAAATTAAAAAAAAAATAAATAATTAAAACAGGAGATGAATTATTGTACACGAAAAACATTACAATACAATACACAAATACATGCACATACGCAGTTAAAGACCATTCCTCAATGCAAATGTTGGCTCACACAGATACAATATTGTTTTGATTGTGTGCTAGTCACAACTGTTGTAATACTTGAAATTTAATTATTGTTTTGTTGATGTTTTCTCATGCTGTACGACTATTGAATGTGTATGTACATATGCATTCATATATAATAGATATCGTCAGAATACCTCCTCACACTTTCTTACTACTTCTCACTTTTATGTGCAAGTTCTACAAGTAGAATAATTCTCTTGGCGGTATTTAGAAAATGCCTGATATAAGTTAGAGCTATATAGCTTTTGAAAAACTTAGTTGACTTTTTAAAAGTTCAGAAATTTTTTCGCTTAATTTTATTGTTTGTCCTTGAAGGAAATCAAAAAAATATATCGTCACCTAAAACCCAAAAGCTCGTAACTGACAAATAATTTAAAATAGACATTTTGATTGGTAATGATGTAAATAACAAATAACAATTTTTTTTTAAATTTTACACGAATACATACATTAAAATGTCGATTTTATTTACGAAATCTATAAGAGCAAGAAATGCGTAAGCCAAAAAGCAGTAACTATATTTTATAGAAAAAAAATTAGAACTAGGTTGGCATCCATGTTACTTTAAATCGCATATTTGTGGGATTCAAACGATGGTCTTAACTATCATAGTTTCATACTCGTAATGTTTCAAATTATTTTAATATGTATAATTTTTTTGCTATTTTTTTTCTTCTTTGAGACAAAAATTTTTAAATATTATAACACTATGACTCTTACGAGTACTCTTTGAAATCCACAATTGTGTTTTCAACTATGATAGTTTCTTTGTTTCCTTTATTTAATATTAATAATAATATATATTTTATATTAATAATAAAAATTAACAATTTTAAAAACCTCCAAATATAAATAGAAAAGATGTGATATCTAAACTAAAGCCTACAGTACACGGCATGTAAAAAACCACATACGCATGTGTTTCTGACATAATTTTGACGTCATCACGATGCTACATTTGCTACATGCTATGTACTAGCAACATATGTACATGTAGATATTAACATGCTTACAAATGATTCGATTCGGCTACATGTGCCACATATGCATTTTTATACAAAAATACTATAAAAATTTTGCGGCTTCTAGCCACTACTAGTAATTTAAAAAAAATGCAACGAACATGCGGAAAATTCTCGGGACGTCATCGCCACATATGCATGTGGCTTTTTACATGCCGTGTACTGTAGGCTTAAGAACCCTCTCGATTAAGTCACCTTTCAAACAAAAAAAAAAAAAAAAAATTAAATCAAAATCGGTCCAGCCGACACAGACACACAGATACACAGACACGCACTACAAACTTATAATACCCCTTTTTAGTCGGGGGTTAAAAAAAAGAATACAAGTAAAAAATAAAGTTTGGTTAAATATGGATCTAATTTTTACTTTTATTAAAAAAGTCATTGCACTTACGGCTTTTTGCTTTCAAAAAAAGCAATTCCAAAAAGACGTAAGTACCATATGGAAAATTTATAAGTTTTTTTGACTTTTTCTTATTAAATCACATCCGCACTGGCTTTGTAGCTTTAGTTCTAAAATTTAGCTACTAAGAAATAGATAGTCTTAAATTTATAAAGTTTTTCGCTTCTCATGTAAAAAAATTAAAGTGCAGTTTCGGCATTTAGATTTAAGCACTCTCCACGATTTCTCATTTTCTGCTTTTACTAAGTTTTCTGAGTTACTAATTTTGTAAAACTGAGAAACATTCTATAGATACTTAATTTTAAATAGCCATACAAGCGACTGAAGTATCACGCATGACCCTCAGATTCGTTCTATTTTGTGCTGATTAGCTCATGCACTTAAATACGTTACGGAGATAAATTAGTTTGGTGTTAATCCAAAAATAGTCTTAAGAAAATAATTAAATAAATAAATAAAAAAAAAACAACAGAAAAATATTTCAAAACAAGTTTCTTAAAATTATAAAAGTTTTAAACATAATATGAATTCTTTAGAAAATGAAAAAATTATAAATTTTATAAATTTTAAACTGATGACTGGGCACATTCACAACTAACGCAAAACAGTTATTATGCATACAACGCAATTTAATAAATACCATTCTCTTTGCATTCATATCCAACTACTAAACAGATTTACACAACATCAACATCCTTTAAAGGATATTAAAGTCTTTACATATTTTGCTGTTAAATAACACGTGGAAGAATTCATAAATGTTATGTCCCGTAGTAAAAATTTAAGAGCGTCTAACTTTTTGAAGAGGATTTCTTTACTCTTTTCTTTTTAACATATTACTGTTATGTATTTTAACATAACAATTAGCTTATAAAGAGTTTTGGGGTTTTCTTTCACTGTACATAAAAAAACAGTTAATTTTCAGTCTTTTAAATTCTTTTGTTAACATATCAAGAGCTAACTAAAATTCTCTTCTAAACTATAATTTATTTCTTGTTCTTTATGTTAAGAATGCTCAAATGCTTATTTGTTTTAACCTACTTAACATATGTATGTTAAACCAAAAGCAAAAACACTTTTTAGTTGTTATTGTTTTTCATAGGAAAATATCTTGCTGCCAAAACTTGACATAATATACCGTTCTACAAGTTGTTACATTTTTTGGTAAACGGATTATATAATATTTTTTTTTATCACATTCGTTGTTTAATTTGAAGAATTTTCAATTTTCGAATTTTCATTGTTTGTGTGTCCGATTTTTTTTTTTTTTTTGATTGACGATTTGAGTATCAAACATGATTGATAGTGTCAGTCAGTCAAAACTATCATAAAAAACTATAAAAAAAATTTTCGCTGTCCAAGTTGAGATAATTTGTGACCCAGTTTAATATGTCAAATTGGGTATCCGTAATAAATATGATGATGTTACTAATACGTTATAAAAATTTTCAAAATGTATTGAGATCTTGTTTATAAGCATTGAGGTTTTGTAAGCTTTTTTAGTTGTGGTTGCAATCTTCAGATGAGTTGCTTAAGCAGTAACAAAATGCATCTAGTCGAGCCTTTTTAGATAAATCTAATTTTTTAAACTTTAACTCAATAAAATGATTTACATATATATAATCAATTGCATTATAAAACTAACATAAGTCCCCAACCAAAAAATAACAGTACACCTACCTAATTTATTGATTTGTATATAAAACTGTTTATACATACATACATATGTATATTCGAAATTAATTTATAAAATCACACAACTAGCGCTCATGAAATCATAAGGAAGACATGAATCACATAATTTAATAATCTATGTAAATGATCGTGGAAATTTAAACAACAAAGAAAACAAAGTATTTATAAATGATTGTACTAAATGCAGTTGAATAATGCATAAAGCTGTATGACAAGCAATCCGAAAAGATGATCATGATAAACATGTTTGGTTTTCCACAAGGCTTACTGACTGAGAATGGTTTTAGGTGGTGCAAAATCACTGGATTTTGAATACAAAACGAGCACTTATTCTCTCCAATATCTCTTTGTGTGAATTTGTGTGGAGAGAGTGCTTTATATGCAGACCTTTCAATATAGATGTAAATGTATATGAGGAGCTTTGGTATGTAGATATGTTTTCTTATATGACGAAAAGTGTGCGAATATTAATTTGTTTGTAAGTTAGTCATTTTTATCCGGAAGAGTCCTCAAATTTGAGACAACAGAATATGTCATTATGTTTACTTATATTTAAATATAAAAAAAGCAAATATTGTCTCAAAATGTGGTGCATGAGAGATTTCGAGCTAAATCTTGCTGCTTTTTACTATATTTCCCCTACAAAACTAATAATGCATTTACATTATCTCAAAATCTAGTACTTACGAGATTTCAAGCTAAATCTAACTGCTTTTCACTTGATTTCCCATACAAAACAAAATTTAGTTTGTGAGTAGATTTGAAGGCAATCTACTCAAAATCTAATATTTTTATATTATTTTTACTACCATGTACAATATATTTATATAAAAGATGATTGAATTAGCTGCGGTCTGCTTAAAAAGGTGTGTGACTTCGCTACATTGCAGTTATTTGGTTGTAGTTTTGGAAATTTTTTAGTTAATGGGTTTTATTTAAAAAAAAAAATCTTGATGAATTTAAAAAAAAGTTAATGTAAA
Source organism: Tachina grossa (assembly GCA_949987645.1). NCBI lineage: Eukaryota > Metazoa > Arthropoda > Insecta > Diptera > Tachinidae > Tachina > Tachina grossa. The sequence continues at coordinate 54,397,533 of OX465275.1, read as the reverse complement.
CGGTATAGATTTTCATAAAGATTTTAATTCAAATCTGCTAGATTTTGTGCTGGTGTAAACGGCCTATAAATATATTTTGTCAGTGGATTTGTAGGTAATTTAATCAAATTTAATCGCATTCAATTTTTACTATTCTATACAACATATTTATATAAAAGATGATTGAATTAGCTACAGTGTGCTTAAAAAGGTGTGTAAATTGGCCTCATTGCAGTTGTTTTGTTGTCGTTTTGGAAAATTTTCAGTAAATGGATTTTGCTTTGGTTAAAAAAAGTTTTGATAAATGTAAAAAAAACTTCATGTAAACGGTATAGATTTTCATAAAGATTGTAACTAAAATATGCAGGTTTAAGTGCCCTATTAACTAAAATTTTTCCGTAACTACAACCAAACAACTCCAATGTAGCCCATTCACATACCTTTTTAATACAAATTTATATGGGAATTCTACCAGATTTTGTCCCAAATCTTGTAAGTAATAACTATATTTGACACTATAAAAATCATTTGCTTAAAAAATAGATGTTGTCCTTGATAAGGAGAGCTTAAATAATGGCACATTTTTATAGTCATTTAAAATTTAAAACCATATTAAATACTGGTTTTAATTACATAGAGTAAATAATGTATTACCATACAAAATAATGGGTTTAAACTCTTAAATTATACTTTGTTTTGACTATGAATATGTGCCAATATTTTAAGTTATATATTTTGCGTTATTATTTTGATTGTTGTATTTGTATTTGACTGGAAATATTATAACCATGATTTAAAGCACAAAAGTAAAATTAAAGTATTATATTCAGGAAAATTTGTTGCATTGTCAACCATCTTTTCTATAAGAAAAGTGTGGTGTCGTGTCACACAATCAGCCAAATTTTTTATAGAACATTATGCTGTCAAAAAATATTTTCTATAGTAACAGTATGCTGTAACACAGTCAAAACTACCCAGTAAAAAAAAGACACTCCAAAGAAGTCATGAAAATGTAGAGTTTGCAGTCTGGAAGTAGTTCAAATTTCGATCCGATCTAATGATTTTTACATAGGGTTGGCATTGCAAGAAGTTCTCTTTTTCGATGCCTAGTCACCGAATTAGAAGCGATTTTAAGAAAAATTTCCTTTTTTGTGTTCTATGGTAATATTTTCATCTAGGAAAAATTTTAAAAAGTTACATATTTTAACAATTCGTGCCTTTTTATACGAATTTAAATGCGAAACAGTGTTTTCATGTAAATTTAAGCAAACAACTTCTAAATTTTAGGCGAAAATTAGTTCATAAATTTCTTTCAAAAAATCGATTTTTTGAACATTTTGGTGAGTATTTACTAAAACTATGGAAAAACTACAAGGTTTTGTGTGATTAAAATAAACTTCTACTTGGTTTTCTGCTAACTATCGGAAAATTAGAAATATCGATTTTTTGGAAGCAATGAAAATGTGGTTCCTTCAGAATGACTTCCATTTTTTTTACTGTGTAGTTAGGCAACTCTGTTTTACACTAAATGTTACTACTTCAGAACGCAACTCTACCAAGTATGTAATTTCAAACAACGGATTTTTATTGAAGTACGACTCTGTTATTTATCTTAATACTTTGTTCCTAAATATTTACAACCATGTTTTCAAATAGTATAAAAGCAGCACTGCTCGCATTAATAAAATCACTTTTGCTTTGTGTCTTCGAACGATAAACATCTTTATCCGGTGTTAATTTATCGGATGGGTTGAATATTTTTTGAAGTATAAAATAAAGTAGTATAAATAGAAAACAGTTTGTATTTTATTCAATAAATGAATAAAGTTTATAATCTTAGAAATAAGATTATTTAACAGACTTTTATTTTTACAATAATAGGATTAAGTAATAATCCCTGCAGGAAATGGAACTGATACAATACTAGTCACGTGATCGGTTCCCAAGTGATATGGACTAGTCCGAGTTCTAACACTTCTTATGAAGTGGACAAGTCACTTTTACATGGGGATGGCCTAGGTTAGGGTTAATTGAATCATTGTATGCACCTTGTGACTTGTGACGGAACTACCCATAGGGACCTATTCGGTGTAGAATATTATATGTAAATGATTGAAAAATTTCATTCCGACTTAAAATAAACTTCTACTTGGTTTTCTGCTAAATATCGGCAAATTAAAAATATCGATTTTTTGGAAGCAATGAAAATGTGGTTCCTTCAGAATGACTTCCATTTTTTTTTACTGGGTACATTTAAAAAGAATAGTGAGCTGTCAGTGTGAGTGTGAGTCAGCCATATTATTTTGTAAAAACAGTATGTTATTAAATCATCAAATATCTTTTCTATAACAACAGTGTGCGGTCACAAAATCGATCGATTTTTCGAAAAAAACTGTTTGTTTAAATATTTAATAACAAAAATTAAAAATTTAAAAAAACCCCCAACTCTTTTCAGAAAAGATGTTATATCTTCTAAACGGTTGGACCGATTTTCTTCAAACATAGCTAAGAACCCTCTCGAAGTCATCTTTCAAACAGAAAAAACTAAATCAAAATCGGTCCAGCCGTTTGGCCTGTACGTGGACATGGACAGACACAGAGACACAGATACACAGATCCACAGACATACAGACACACACTACAAACTTATAACACCCATTTTTTTAGTCGGGGGTTAAGAAAACAGTGAACTGTCACATAAATTAACTTTGCTATAAGAAAAGTGTGTTGAGCAAAATGCTTAATTTGTTTGCACTATACTCACTTAGAATGCTATTTTAGAACGTTTGTTGCTGTAGCCGAATATAGAATAGATATTCAAGCACCTCGATCTTCTGCGCTTCTTCTTTAATTTCTGACACCATGTTGCGAGATGTTTTCCTCCACTTGATCTTTAAATCGAAATGAAGTTACCAATGTAATCGTTGTAATTTAAGTAAAAAATTCTTAGTCACGAACAGTTAGCAAGTTCTTTGATTTTATTTAAAATTTTTAAATTAATTTTACTTATTTTTAGTTTAGCGTAGAGCAAAAAGCACACTTGCAATTTTCTGTTATAAATGGATGTTGATAGATTTCTATTTCTATTTCTGTTTGGTAATGTTGGAAGCAATTCACATCCATAATAAATACATTTAAATTATAATGTGGGGCTGAGTGTTAGAACTATTTAACAATTAATTTTTGAAGACTCGTCCTAAACTGTGATTGTTATTTTCGCAGCCATCAGAAGTGATGCTTCAGCTTAGCTATTGTTGTTTTTGCTGCTCTTGTGTCACATTTATGAATAATTCATTACAAACTGCCTTCATAATTTCCCATCTTCGAAATAAAGTTTTTTTATGATTCCTGCTTGTTGTGAAGGCCATTTTTTTCGCTTCAATTTATTTGTTTGATTCTTTTGTATGCTTTCGATATTGTGCGTATATCAAACTTCGTTGTAACAATGAAAGACTGTGTTTTTAAATGGTATTTTTGCTCTTCCTCCTCCTACACTATTTTTTCATTTGTCTTAGTGATTGAATTTTCATGAGTAATTCTTTTGTGGTTGTGATTTCTTTAAGTCCTTTGACAAAATGTGCGAGATGAGCAATGAATTTGCAAATGAATATCTTTATAAAATCTTTATAATAATTTAAAGACAAGAAAGACATTAAAATAAAGTTAATGTCCCTATCGCGGTTCTCAACTAAATTCAGTTTGGTCGTCTAAGAGTAGACCAAACTTACACGCGACCAAACTGTGGTTTAGTATTATGAACCAAAACTGTTTTTTAGTTCAAATTATCATCGCGTTGCCAACTTAAAATATTTAGTTTGACACGAAAAAACAAATTTTTAGAAAAAGTATTGTTTTTAGTGTTTTAGTTCAAAGAAATCATACCAAATTGATAGAAATATGTGTAGATTTATTTTATGACGACGGAAACGAAGTCGCAATTGTAGATGTGCTACGTATCAGAAGAAAAATTCGTGATAATTCCAACCTTCTTGAACTACCCAATGCAATGTAAGGAATAATCAAAATTGGGAACGAATTCTTTAAAAAAAAATTTTTAATGTTTGTAGTTAATCCGGCAGAACAAAGAAACGTTTTGTTATTTGTTGGATCACCAAAAACCATATTTAAAGAAATCTTTGTATGTGCCCGCTATATATATTATATATATATTATTAAGCATAACACATATTTCTAATTACGATTTTTCCACTTTTTCTGTTTTTTATATCGCACCAATAAGTAACTAAAAAAACCCGACCACAGACCCAACTACTAAAAAGCAGTTGTGTATACTCAACGCTTTTCTCAACCAAATTTACGCAGAGTGGTAAATGACAGTACCAAAACACAACTGAAAAGTCAACTGTTAATTTAGTGGAGAATGGCAATGCAAATTTATCAATCCCAATCAAACTATTTTAAAAGTTGAAAACCGTGATAGGGGCATAAGACGGTAAGGACTATTTATGCGTATGTTCCATAACACAGGTAGTCTGGGTCATTTATATCAAGCAAATATTGACCTCGTCAACAGTGAAAAGAACATGTGTCTGGAAGGAAACACTAGAAAACATTTTGATGCCAAAAAAAAATCAACGATAAATAATGTTTGAAAGAAAGAAACAGGAAACAGTATTTTTGAAACTTTTATGGCTTATGGAAATTAAATTAAATTATGCGATGTGGAAAATAATATCTCAAAATCTTTTGCTGAGGTTAATAGAAAAACTAAGAGATATTTTAAGTGATAATCAGTTGTTATCCTTAAATGTCTTTTTAAAGTTATTCATAAAATATGTATACATACGTTAGAACTTTTCTCGATGATAGATTTTAAGACTACGAAGGAGTTTTTTTTTCTGTGATATACCCAATTCGTAATGTGATGATATACTTTTACGGGCCTATTCACATTGTATGATTATTTGTTTCTTAACAAAAAATTATCTGTTTAACAGAAACCATTTAACTAACGGTTACTACTTTCCATTTCACCATCCGGCTGTTACTTAACAAAAATATATGATAAGAAATATCGCAATGTTGTCTCTATTTGCTTAGTCCTCGTCCAGACATGCAATTTTCGTTGCTGCAATTTCTTAAAATTCTGCTTTGAAATTGCATAAGTGTCCATATTATGAAATTCTTATTTTGCAATTATGAATTTAAAAATTATATTATACCACAAATTTCTATGAAAAATTAACAATTCTTTTTACTTTTTTATACAGTTTTTGTGTTTCATACAACTGAAGAAATAAAATTATTAAAAACGTCAAATACAACTAAAAATTTGAAATTAACAATTACGCATTTCAAATCAAAAGAGATTTGCAGAGAATATGAAACTTGAAAATTGCAGAGATTGTAGAAATAGAAATATGTGCATATGTATATACATTTTGTATTCCTCTCCCGCTCGTTTTCAAAAAATAAAAATAAAAAAAAAATTGCAAGTCTGGACCAGAATCTTACAAGTTTCAAAAATATTTAAATCAACAACCAATGTATTTGACTATAGACTTCGATATTCTGAATCGTTGTCTAAAATCCTCATCTAATAGAGAAAAGTGCCCGCGCTGCGAAAATTCTTATCCATAGCTATAAAAATTGTTTTGGAGTTTAAAACCAGTATGACCATACAAAACATTGGTCCCATCCTCATCTGATAGAAAAAAGTGGTTGCGCAGAGCGAAAATATTGTTTTGGAGTTTAAAGCCAGTTTTACTGTACACAATATTGGTCTAATATCATGTTCACACTTACGTGTTTATCGTCATCTCATTCGTGTTAAAGAGCTAAAACGCGACGATTTTGAGATTTTTACCATACATTGAGTTGTTTTGTTAAACATCTCAATTGAGGTGTTTTAGATTTTAACACTTCGTGAAACACATATGTAAATGGGGTATGTTCACTGTTTTAAACAACTCTGGCATCCTTGTGTGGTTCTTGAATGGCGGCATGAGAAAAAAATTATTTAATACACAACTAATTGCTTAAAGACTTTTAAATTATTAACAAAAAAACGTTGTTTAATAATAATAAAGCAAATACATAACATAATTGTTCGGAATTTATTACAAACATAATAATTTACTGACAAAACGTCAACCTTAAACATCTCAAATATAATGTGAACGGTTGTGTTTAGTTTTTTTATAACACTTGCCTTCCGTCACATGTTATGCTGTTATAGCGAATCAAAGCAATTTTGTACAACCTTATTGATTAGTAATTAGTTTGATTCTGTTAATAGCTTTACTAAACCGCTAAAGTCGTTAAATGCTACCGAGGGTTAAACAATTTAACTCTGCTATACTTAAATGTAACGAAAACCTCAACGTTATATGCTTGAATGCATGTCAAAATATAGTTTTCTATAATTTGTTAAAAAAAAATTGAACGTATAAAAAAGTTTTATGTATATATTAAGTTTACAAAAAAAGTTTTGTAAAAAAATATGTTTATTTGCATAGACCTTATTATTTTTGCACATTTTAATTTGAACATTATATTTTCATGTTTGTAGCTTTTGTTGAAAGTTTATGGCAATAATTGCCGCAGTGTGTGTGTGAAATAATAACACGGTGTCACAGTGAAAAAAAAACTTAGAAAACGACCTAGCGTGAGTTGTAGATCTTGTTGAGTACATTACAAATTTTGTCAAAAAATTTCAGAAATACCCTCAAATTCAGAAGTTATTCTGAAAATACCGTTTTCGGTGATGTTCGTCAACTGTATTTAAGTCAGTTTTTGTTAGATCTGAAATTTTTTGATATTTTTAGAAAGAAAATTGATTACGCTTTATAAGGATGTGTACATCTTGATATATTTGTAAATTTTGAGTGTTGTTTTTGTTAAGAATATCCAAAAAAATAATAAAATTTATCAACTTTTTTGATTTGCGTAGCGTTTCATTGCTTATTTTGATATGAAAGCTTGTAAAAGTTTATACTAATATACAAAGCAAATTTATTTCTTAGCAAAATATGGTTTTAAGTTTTCAAATCGGATAAAAATTGTGAAAGTTATTAAACTTTTCATTAACACCCTTTTTTAGCATTTTCTCCCCCAGTGCGAAAAATTTGAATAAAAACACAGTTAACGAAAAAAACAAATTCATCAAGTTAATAATTCAAATTTTGTTGTTTTTTTTTTGTAATCTTACAGTTATTTTTTTTATATACTTAAAGCCTTATACATAGCAAAAACCTTCATGCCAGTTAGCATAAGTAGCAAAATTGACTATATGTCTTAACGAGTTTCAAACTATTTGACATTAGAAATCGGAGCATGATTTAGTTTTAACCCACTATTAAATCCTAGCCTAAATTGTAATGTAAAATTGTCTGGCAAAACTTGTTGGACCATGTTCAGTTTCGTCGCTTTTTCCAGTTTCTCGCTATCTATAAGGCTGTTAATAAGTAAAGTTATTATATTCGGTAATGCAGAAATAAATACACTCTTTTTTATTGTCAATTTGTCCTAAATTGGAAAAAATTAAACTGGAAGATAGTACAGATGACTGGGGATTATTTTGTCCCAGTTTTTTAATTATTAAAAAAGTTTAGAATGTTTTTATAAATAAATTTCTGCTATATATATTTGGATAAACACATAAAATAAACGAATTTAATACGAGTACCAACACAATGTGGTGAAGGTTATTGTTTTTAGAAAAGAGTAAAAAATTGTAACTAGATTAATAATTATCACATGTAATTTGGCTTAAAAAGCGATACGAACTTTAGCCCGTTCAAATCACAAATATAGAAACAAATGGAGTTCGAATAATAATTAAGATTAACTAAAAATTAATAGCCATGGGCCTGTGGCAAAAATCAAATAAAAATATACTTAATAGTAACAAACCAAAAAAGTTTGTCTTAAGTAGAAGAAAAAATAAGCAAATTAAGTAACATGTGTATAATTAGTAAAAAGAACAAAACGACAATGGTAAGACTGTTGTAAATATAGTGATGGTAAAATTGAGCTTACAATACAAAAAAGCTTTCAGCAAATTGAAATACGATGAATCAAAACAATTCACATATTCCATTTGCAATAAAATGCTAAGTATATAAAGCAGAAATCTACATCAACTGACACCACACACAGTGGACCAAACACAAAAGAACGCTGATGATGAAGGTTTAGTGGCCTTCGAAAACGGCTGGCTGTTCCGTTCAACTATGTGTTGTTAGTCAGAATATTTACAACAGACTTTGGTGTTATTTGTTCATTAATAATTATTACATGTAATTTGGCTTAAAAAGCGATACGAACTTTAGCCCGTTCAAATCACAAATATAGAAACAAATGGAGTTCGAATAATAATTAAAATTAACTAAAAATTAATAGCCGTGGGCCTGTGGCAAAAATTAAATAAAAATATACTTAATAGTAACAAACCAAAAAAGTTTGTCTTAAGTAGAAGAAAAAATAAGCAAATTAAGTAACATGTGTATAATTAGTAAAAAGAACAAAACGACAATGGTAAGACTGTTGTAAATATAGTGATGGTAAAATTGAGCTTACAATACAAAAAAGCTTTCAGCAAATTGAAATACGATGAATCAAAACAATTCACATATTCCAATTGCAATAAAATGCTAAGTATATAAAGCAGAAATCTACATCAACTGACACCACACACAGTGGACCAAACACAAAAGAACGCTGATGATGAAGGTTTAGTGGCTTTCGAAAACGGCTGGCTGTTCCGTTCAACTATGTGATGTTAGTCAGAATATTTACAACAGACTTTGGTGTTATTTGTTCATTAATAATTATCACATGTAATTTGGCTTAAAAAGCGATACGAACTTTAGCCCGTTCAAATCACAAATATAGATTAATATTTATTTTAATTAAAGTAGGTAAGTTTGTAGATTTTATAATCATCATGCAGTGTGTGATAAGCATAATAATTTGCTTTTTGCGGTTTGAATTCTACTGGAATACCTGCGCAAAGCGGACAGCCACGCAAAAGATGCCTTCAAAACAGATTTTGACTGCTCATATAGTTCTAGCAAATGGCATGAACCCGAAAGTACTTGTACAAGCTGTTCCAGTGTACTTAAGAAAATTAAGTCTGAAGAGTTTATAAGCCCCTCATTACCATTATATTTCTCAAGGATTTGGCATCATCAAATACTCCATAGAGCAGAGGAGTGTAATTTGTGTGAAGTGGCTTACCAAAAAAGCCTGCAATCGCAATATCTGTACTTTAGAAAAAGTTTAATAACTCTTACAAATATAAATCGATTCTAACAAATGATATCTCATTCTTTTTTTATATAAAATTTCCTTTAAAGTTCTGTGCAAAAAAGATAGGTCTTCATAGAAAAAAATTAAAATAACAATTGTTTATTTTCAAAAATTACGCAAAAAAATAAAAAAAAAAACCGAAATGTTTGATAGAAACTTACCCAATTTCTTGAAACATACAAGTAATGCATACATTTTTTAAAACCCTAATTCTTTGCCTTTTCAAAACTGTTTAAAATTTTAATTGGTCAAAGCATGAGTGAGCTAGAGGTACTAAAGTACTACGCCCCACCCTAAAACAGTTTTTTCAAAATAACTCAAATTTTTGAGGTTGTTTCAAAATCTTTGAAAACAGTTTTTGTATGTCCTCAACTAGGCCTACAAGTCCTACTAGGTCGCTTTTCAAGTTCTGACAAAAAGTGTTTTTTTGTAACACCGTGTAATTGAAATATTGGCTTGAGTGTTAGTAATGGTAGTGGCGTTTTAATTTTGAATAGAAATTAGGCGAAAACTACAATTGCAATTACAACAATAATGATAAAAATAAATATAAATTGCTGATTTAGGAGGGTCTTTGTTTAATATTTATTTTTAACAAAAAAATACTAGTAAATGTTGAATAACAAATATACATACATGCCACAAAAATTATGATTATAATAATTATGATGAAAATTAAATGAAAAAGATGGTTTGATTTAAAGCCAATTCACTCCCTGATGAAAGATTATTTAATGTAAATCACACGCCGTTTTTAATAAAAATATTATGACGTAAAGTTTTATTATGTAAATGGGAATTAACATTTAAAAGTTTCATTAGGATATCTTAACTTAATGATGCTCATTTTTATTATGTCCTAATCCTGTTCGATAATTGTATCGTCTTGTCTATGGACGAAAAAAAGCAGCAGTTGTGATTCTTTAAAACAATTATTATTTATTGTGTATGCTTGAAGGTTCGAGTATTTGCTTTTTTCTTCAAACTATTGTACAATACTTTAAATTAATTTTTTGTTTTAAAAACATGGCAATAATATGTTTAATTTTTCATTATCAAAGACGACAACCATTTTTGAAGAAAATAATTTAGAAAATTCAAACACAAGAACTCAAAAGTATTTTCAAACAAAAACGTTCTAAGTCTTGTTACTGAATTAGGGCATTAATTTATTTTTTAAGTTTAATTATTTCTTTCGGTTATTTATTCATCGATCAGTTATCAATTCTTAAGTCTTTTGTGCAAAAAGTGTACTTTTTCTAACATTGCCTTAAATAGCAAGTGCCTCGCAATCTTAACGGCTTAAAAACAGTTTGGTTAAATACTTCTGAATAGTCATAGACTTTGAACAGACCGGAAGTCCTCAGTCACATCCGAAATAACCAAACACTTGTGAGTGCCATACTAATCTATTTCATGGTGTCCATATGCGCAGTTACACTCTCCATATAAGCCAGACAGTGGCCATTTAATTATAAATTAAAATTAGAAAATTAACAAATAATTTATTTTGTATTTTACGTTATTTTGTAAATAATTATAAATTAATTTATCCAGGATACCTTACGTATACTGCAGATGCTATCAAGTATATGGTTTGTTTAAAACAACATACCAAGCTGTACTGAAGTGTTCAGTAATACTACCACCAGAAGTTGTAATCATTTCTGGTTAGCAATAACAGGATTTTCAACGATTTAGAACCCGTTTAGAGAACTGCACATGATCTTAGCAATTTTGTATAATTTTTTAGTGTGCCAAACTTTTTTTGCTGCTTCTCCCATCTAAGAATTTCTAATCCCTATCAGATGCTTAATCGTTGTTCAGCAAATAAAACCGCAGCATTAAAGAACTCAAATTTCTTTACTAAAAATATAATATATATATATATATATATATATATATATATATATATATATATATATATATATATATATATATATATAATTATTTTCAGTAGTTAATAAATGTGTTATTTATTATATAACAAATAAACCCAAAAAATTGCAAAATTCATTTTTATTAAAATCAACTTTATATACATTCATTTATTTATTTATGTTAATTTTGTTTTGTTTTCTTTGCAGCACAAGCAGTTTCCCAAGTTGCACGGATGATTCGCAATATTACAAAGCAAAGTGTTCTTAATAAGACTCTAACCAATGAACTCAATACTTGGTTTAACTCCTGCAAATTGTGAAAAATAAAATTTCGCATTGAAAGTAAATTTTATTATTACACAAAATACAACTTTTATAGAAAGAAAAAATATAAAAAAATACAATTTCCTTGAAGGGTACGAGTGTAAAAAGAACGTGATGGTTCGGGACTGATTGGTGACTATTGTATTATAAAGACATTTAAATGAAGGTATGTTGTACTACAATTGATGTTTTAATAATATTTATTGATTGGTATAATTCTCGTCAAGAAAATGCATTAAATTTACTCCAAATTTTACTATACAAAATACTGGCTTTAAACTCTTGAATTATATATTTTTTAATATGAATATGTGCCATTATTTTTATTTATTTTTGATATTATTTGTCTTACTGTGTATTTGGCGAATTTTCTTTTTGAAAAACTTTTTGCATATACTGAATTATATATAAATAGGCCTTTTTAATTTATTTCTTTACCTTTGATATAAAAGCAGCTTTGAGCTTTTTTGACTTTGAAAAAGGATGAAAATATTTTTAGCAAATGAGCGATTTGATATTGGTGTAGTTGAAAATAGGGTCTAACGTCAAACAATGGTCGAGAATAGTGAACTTTTGCACAAAGTTCCAAGAATTTTAATCGAAGACAGGAAAATCATGCTGATGTGAGCTAAATTTTATTTAAAAATTCATTGAAAAACATCCTTAATAATTACAATCTACTCTATATTCTCATAATACTTTTAAATTGGAGCATTTTTTGAGAGGAAATAAATAACACAAAATGAAAAATTTACAATTGCGCACCATAGTTGTTCTAGCAAATATTCTAATGAATAAAATAAACTTCCAACTCATTAATTACTCGAAATAACGCAAAAAAAAACAAATACGCTCAAAAAAAAAAAAGTGAAATAGTTTCCAGAACTTATCATACATTTTGGAAGTTATTGCATTATGAAGTAAGTCTCAACTTTTTTAAATTTATTTTAATTTTTTTTTTTTTGGAATAGTTTCATTTAATTCTTGGAGTTATTTAAAAAAAATGAAAATTAAATAAAAAAAAATTCTTCCATAGTGGACCTCGATTAGGTTAAAATTTTTATCTGTTCTGGTATTTCACGACACGGCTCCGCCTAAAAAACGACTTATGCCCCTATTACGGTTTACAAATCAACTAAGTTTAGTTGAAATTGTAACAACTTAACCTGTTAAAAACTTAACTGTTTTTTGGTATTCTGAACAATGCTTGAAAAGAAAAGGTTTTCATCGATGCTATGTTTTTTGAAACCATTGTAGCCATCACAAAACATTTTAAATAGTTTTAGTTTTGCCCTTGTATTCTTCTTTTTAGACTTCACGTTTTATGAACGTGGCAACAATATTGGTTGACAAATGGGATTGGTGGGCGTCTGAAATAATGAAGCAAAACTAATGCAACACTCGAAATAAAAACTAAAATACAACTGATAAAAAGCAGTTGTCACATGGTGAAAAAAGTTGTAATACATAATAAAAATTTTGCAACTACAACTAATAATAGGGGCCTTAATGTCAAAAAAAAAAAAAAAAAAAAAACTACAAAAACCGCCCCTAAGCAGGTAAATTTCTTTTCTAAATGTGCTATCAGCTATTTCTTTTTGAGATAACAATGGACCCAAGTGGAAGTGCGTTTTTGAACAACCCTTCCTAATCTACTATTTTTGGTAAGCTTGTAATGCCCATTTTGTAACATTAAATAAAAAACTTACCGAGAAATTCCAAGGGATCAGTACAACTGTGTGGATCGACAACTCCCCAAATTTGCATTTCTGGGAATTTTTTGTATTTAACATTTAGAATTAAATTTTCTATTAGTTAGCATATTTTTTTATTCGAATATGTGCCCTAAATTAAAGTTAAGCCAGACCGTCGTAGTTTTCCAAATAATTTCTGCATTGCCACTGTTTTGGGCGGACACGAGGATTTCCTTATCTTTAGTATGGCCAAAACTGGCTGCGATTGTCAAAGGATTTCTCCATTAGCGGCCATCGGCAAGGCATGTCTCAATAAGTTTCTCTTGAAATATTTACATATCGCACATTTACTTCAATAGTGGCATAACTCAAAAAACCAGTTTTGCAGAAAACGCGTTTTAAGTTTTCAATTTGCATACAACTCAATGGAGAAATGAAAAAAAATTCTTCTCTCAGGAGGTGATGGTACAAGCTATTTATATGAAATTTTTACACAAGATAAAATACGAAATGCCGCATCTTTCTGCATTATTAACTCAAAAAACTCATTTTTTGAGTTATGCATTTTTTGAGTAAATGTGCTATATGCATTTGTGAGTTATTTAATTCTTTTGTTTTGGGTTTTATTTTATTGAGAACTCTTTTATTTTCTTCCATGGTAAGTCACAAAATTTTTGGGTATATTAACTTTTTGGGACTTTTTTCATTAAACTTTGGTTGGACTCATTTCATATTTTTTAGTTCTTTTTTCATTGGGAGTATTTTTTTTGGGAATTATTTTAGTCAGCCGAATGTAATCAGGGCTACCGTGAATAAAATTCCACGTTAAATTTTTCTGTGCAATTATTTCCAACTAACTAGTAGCAAATAATAGGGAAAACAAAAAATTGTAATTGGAAAGTGAAAAAATTTAACGTGGAATTTTATTCATGATTGCCCTGAATATATTTCTGATTTGATATTGGAAAATAGTTTCGTATATTAATAGAATTTAAGGTAAGCTTTTACAATTGTACCTGATGATAGACATGCATTTTACTCGTATCTTCTTGTTTCTTATTCATGTGCATATTTGTAAAAAATGCTTTTCATTACAAAAAATAGACATAGACAAAAAAATATCCTACGGACAGACATACTTTGGTTTTAATTAAAGTTTTCTAGCCCTTGGTTCAAAACCATTCTTTGGCATTTTTCTTTCAATGTATTTAAAACAGTCACATTCATTTGCTAAAAGATTTTTCTTAAATATATTTTTTTCATATCTCTTTTACTTCCATACATGACATTAAGGTTTTAAGTTGAATGATTAAAAAAATATATAAAATATAAGTTTTTCGGTTAAAGAGTATGCAAATATTTAAGAACTCAGTAAAGAGAATTTGATAAAAATAAAAATTACAATATGACTTCATTAATTGCTTCTGTGGATCTTGGAGTCGATTCGACGAAGAACAACAATTTTATCTGCAAAGGTAGAACTACAGAGCTCGGATAATTATTTCTAAATAGTGTTACTGCCCAATTTAAAATAAAAAAGTAGAAGCATTAAGAAAAAGAAGTTTCCTGTAGCGTCCACGATGTCATATAAAATAAAAATAGGTGTGAGTTACATATCAAATATTTTACAAAAAAACAAAAAACAATATTATAAGCTTATAAAGTATTATATTCTATTAAGTTAATATATTCGATATTTTTGGCAAACCCACCAAAAATTACGACTTTCCAGAAGCGTTTTTTAAGGGAGACAATGTTAAAGAATCACTTGCTGTTGCGCATGAATAAGAAATTTTTTTTGTTCGAGATGAGCCAGCTAGAAGCAATACACTTAACTTCTAGGAATATATGAATTTTTTGCATTACCAAAGTGCTTCACAGAAGCACCTGTGTACTCAGATGCAAAAGCTACTGATTTGCAATTTTTTTAAACTTTTGTTTCTACTTTGTTAGAGAGCTTTTCAGAAGCATTTTTCGAAGCTTTTGTTATCGAGTGAGCAATGCATTGCTTCCCTAATTTTGTAAGTGCTTCCAAATTCGAATTTGTTTTCGCTGAGTATGCGGATAAAACTGTTTTGAGTAGAAATATTTTCGTTAAGAAACAAATTTGAATTTTTTGCAATTTCCACTATTTCCTGGTATATATTTTTTTACTTCTTAACATGAAAAAAATATTTCCAAGTTAGCAGGTTGCCTAGAAGTTAGATGACATCCTGACGTTGAAACATTTATATAATCTATAGCAAATTGTAGTGATATATTTATGTTGTACAAAACAAGAACTTGATCAAAATTTTGATCTCAATATTTTTAATGTCCGAAATTTTGGATAGGAATTTGGCTTTTTTACACTTATGTTTTTGTGAGGATATATATGTCTTACCATAAACATATGGTAAGAAGGGTATCAATAAGTTTATTTAGCAGAAATGAAATGCATTGCATACAGAAATTTTGTGTCAGGAATATTTGAAAGAAATTCTGTTCGACGATTGTATCGTCTTGTCTATCAAAGGAAAAAAGTTACCTGTGACTCTTTAAGAAAATTATTATGTATTGTTTGTGCTAAGAGGTTTGGGTATACGCTTTAAGCTATTGTTCCAAACCATTATTTCCAATACTTTTTTCGTATATTATTCGAATTATCCTATAACAATTTAATTTAATTATTTTGTTTTAAAAGCATGGTAATAATATTTATATTTTACACTATTAAAGACAACTTTCTTTTTGAAAAAAAAATATGATTACAGAATTTAAAACCAAAAGTTAAAAAAAATTTCAAACAAAAACGTCCTAAATCTTCTTACTGAATTAGGGCATAAGGGCGATTCTATTCTAGACAATTTTTAACATCAATTTTCAAATCATTTTTTGAGAATTTTTTTGATGCCAATTTAAAGTAAAATATCTATATTTTATAATAATGTAATTTTTTTATACGTAAGCTTTTAAGCTTTATTTAAAAATATAAATTTGGTGTACACTTCGAAGCATAAAGATTCATAGATTTGCACCCGTTATGTTGCACCCGTCATGGCTTAAAGAGCAAATTTCTTATTATTGGATTATATTTCTCTACGATGTTTGATTTGATAATCATCGTCTGATATCTCATCTTTCACAATAAAAAAGAATAATACAATAAAAGTTTAAATATTAGCAGAGTTTTTGTGGTATGATCTTATGAAAGTGGGCCAATTTGGTTGCACCCTTCATGCACTTTAAAGCTCTCTCGTGGCTATTTGAGCGTTTCATATAAATTCTTGTAAATATATAACAATAGTACATATATAAAAAAATTTTACCCCTTCTAGAAATAACTTAATTGAAAATGTGTTTCTTTCTATTAGTAAAAGGCGTTTAAAGCGTCAGAATAGAATCGCCCATAAGTGATATGAATCATATATTTATATGAATCTTAAAATATTTTGATTAAAAAAAATTGTCAATGCTTATGGCGTTTTCTTTTCTGGAAAAGTGAACTTTTTATAAAAAAAAAAATACAATTTAGCGTTCATTTAAAGAAAAAGTTTAAGCACGCAAGCGATGATACAATAATTTCTCATAAAATGTATATATCTGAAAATAATTTTATTGCGAATTTTTATTGAAAACTGTAGGTTAGGTTAGTTTAGCAGACTGCTGGTAAGGAAAAAGTAGAAAATTAGATTCCGGCTCACTTGGGTCCAATATAATGAACCCTTTGTGCTACCTATAAGCAGTGTGCACACTTCTACCGATATTCGGTAGATTCTACCGAATATGTTTGCGAATTTAACAATCTACCAATTCTACCGAACAAGGCCTGAAATCTACCGAATATTGTTATTTAGTAATTTAAGTCGATAAATGTGTAAATTGCCTATTTTTCCACATAGCAGCGCGGCCGCAGAGCGGTCATTTTCTGTCATGAAAATCATTAAAACAGAATAAATAAATGGGTTAAAAACTGAAACTATAAGTAATCTAATATTTGCCAAAGAATTGTGCCTTGGTGATGAAATATTTATTCCTACCAATGATTTAATAATTTTTGCACAAAAGTTTAAGTTCATAAATGGATCTTACATATAATCTTTGTAGTTACAAATGTTTGTCAAATAAAAGTTATTTTAGTAGCTTTATAAAACCTACATATGTACAAAAACTGAATTCCTGTTATTTATGTATATTATTTTATATATGCATAGCATATCTATATAAAGGGTAAGGGCAAATATCTGGGGATGACACTTTTTTTATTGGAAATGCTTTACTGTTTATGGCAGTTTGATTTTCAATCACATGTGAAGTTTAAAATGCCGTTTTGGAAACAGCTTGATACTCCTTGCACTTACCCTTTATTTATAAGTACATACATATATTATGTTATTTTTAAGTTTGAATTATTTTTTATGTTTCTCTGAATAAAAAAAATTTTCTACCGAATTTCATTCAAATCTACCAATTTTTTTTTTCGTCGATTCTACCGAATTTAAAAAAAATTAAGTGTGCACACTGCCTATAAGCTGAAAGAAGTTAGAGAGAGAGAGAGAGAGAGAGAACAAGAGGATGGTGAGGTGAGAGTGGGTCAAGAGATTTCGCTAGGGGGTCAGCTATTATACCAGCCCCTTTTCCTAATATAGAGGCTCATGTTTTTGAACCCGATTTCCGATAACTCGGATAAGCTTCCGAACGATATTCTGCCAAGAAGATGCAGACGGAGATCAACCAGAGCTGGACAAAGAAACGGGAGATGCAGAATACTTTCTTCCTCTTCCTCGTCATTGCAACTGTGGCAGTAATCATTATACGAAAGACCAAGTGAAAAGTGTAATAAGTGTAAATTTTTTTCAAGAAAAGAAAAAGCCATTAGGTTTTGTTTAAATTTTTTTATTATCTTATTTCCTTAGTGCTTTCTATATTTCTATTTGGCCAACACTATAATGATATGAATTGAACTCTATAGTATTTTTGCCAGCAGTTGAAAAGAAAATATAAAAATCAATTTGCATAAATAATGTTTATTAGTAACAATAAAATTTTTTTAAAGGGTTTTAAACGAAACCAAATATTACACAACAAAACAAAGCTTAAAGAAACGACAAAAATCAAAAGTGGTTATAACTACAGACTATTTTTATTCCTACAAAATATTGTCACTCCACCTGCTCAACGTTTTGCAACAATTCAAACAAATTGTTTGAAAAAATAATACTTTTTTTTATGTTTCATACACAGCAATAAATTGTAAATTGTGTGTAGCACTTGTATAAATTTGCATAATATTTAGCAAAAGTCGTAAAATCCATTTTAATGAAAAATTGCAATAAATTGCCTGCAGTGGCAAAGACCAGAATGAAAATGAAAAAAATTTATATCATCAAGTAAGTCAGCCATCTGCATTCAACATTCATACAAATTTAAATAAATATTGTATTAAGAATACAAATAGGATTTAACAAACGTCCCTATACGAAATAAAAATTTATAAATACTTTTTTATAACAATATCAGGGCTGTATATTTTTTCTTTGTTTTGTTAAATTTGTTTTTTTCTTTTTCTTTAGTTCAAACAAATAAATGGTTAGATATTTGCAAAGAAAAATAAGTTAGATCACAACATGCAAATTGACTTAATAAATCACATTCTCTTAATGGCATTAAGAATAAACACAGGTTTTGGGTATTATTATATAAAATTAAAGAGTTTTATATATTTTTTATACTTGTGTAAAAAAAAACATTAGCACATATACGAGGTGGTCCCGAAATTTACCTACTTAATAAAGAAAACCTATCAAGTATCTTTATTTTTCTGCAGAATATCCTTTTATCTGGATACTCTTTTTCAGCAATATTGACTAACTTCTATACTCTATTATATGAAGGGCTTATTGTAAAAACACGATAAGCCACACGATTTCAGAAAGTGGTTTTATCAGTTCATTCAATTACTTTATAGCATCGGAACGTCCTCTTAAAATATTGTACCTATATTCCGTTTAATTTCCGCCTTAGCCGCAAGTGTCACTTTTTACATTTTAATTTTATTCAGAATTATTTGTCCCAAAAACTCGATAAGCCACAGCAATTACAAAGACAGTATTACAAAATAATAAATTTTAAACTGCAAAAACACGATATGCCACTTTATTTCTACCAAAATAACAAAACTTTTGATATTCAAAAAAAAAAAAAAAAAAAATATGAATAAATTTCATGCAATAACTGGATAAGCCACAACTTTTTGGGATTTTAGCGATTTCCGAAGATTTCTTGGTGTACAGCGACGGGTATGTGATAGTAGTCTTCCTTAAGCACTAAATAAAAGTATCTGTATCATGATTTCATCAAATCCCTATTTTCTGCATTTATTTTAAACTTCAAAGGCGATTTTCTCAGTATTTTCATTTTGTGGCTTATCGAGTTTTTGCAATAAACCCTTAATATAACAACACTTTCTTAGGGAAAAGTGATTAAGTCGAATTAAGCTAGTCTTGAGCTTATTGCACTCCTGTAATCTTCATACTCAAAAGTACCATTAGGCAAAATCTTAATTATATTGGGCGTTTTTTTAAGAAGTTATAGCGCAATGAATTACTTATCTTATCTTTTTTTGACTTATAACCTCAAATGTAATAAAAGCTTAAAAATTAAATTAAATTTTGCTTACGAGCATTTCAAATTCAATGTATTATTTCGTCACCTAAAATCCAAAAGGCCGTAAGTTCACTTTTTACTGTTTTACAGGAGAAGCAAAAAACTTCATAAATTTAATACTATTTATATGTTAGGTGCCAAACTGAATAATGAATAAAATCGGTATTTTTGAACATATGTGAGTAAAATTTTAACAAAATATGTATTTTGGTTAATCACATCATAATCAATCAAAAAGTCTATTTTGAATTTTTTGGTTGTTACGGCCTTTTGGATTTTAGGTGACGATTTGTAGAATGATGTTTTCAAAAAAAATTTCATTGAATATCAAGTTTCTTAATTTGACTACAAAAGAAAAAAAATTATGAAAATCGACTTTAAAGTTTAAAAGTGTTCAACTGCAAAACAATTAACTATGACTTAGGCACTTTTTCCTTATTGCCAGAGTAATAAAAACTGGAGGCGTGCGTAAGCATTCTTGAAACGTAAATACGTCTTGTTTTTTTTAATGTATTGTCGTGGCATGTATTATACAAAACCATCAATAAAATCTGTCGTATAATAACCCTGCAAATAATATTAGAGTACGTGGTCCAATCTAGATGAAACAGACTAGTTACATCATGGTCCCATGTAATGCAGTCATGGATCATGTCATTTTCATACAAGCATTCAATGCTGTACGATAATTGTTCGTGTTTAAACGATTATGATCGTTCTTCCTAGGCACTCAAAACTTGTATACGAGTAGTCTATAACTATTCCATATGGCGTAGTTTTTGGGGTTAACCCGATATAATGTAGTCCAACCCTAGGAAATCGCAATGTTAAATCGACCACCTTTTTTCATATATTTGGAGTAGTTTTGTGGTACTCCTACTTCTCTTTGGAGTAGTCTTTACATGCATGTATGGACTAGTTGCATTATTTACAAGGAAGCGAAACATGATGAATGTATTGATGTTCGTGAAGACTTCTTGCTCACTTTGAATGCATGTGAGCTTGTTATTTTGCGTATAGTACGTTTGAGTGTGGGTGTGAGACGTAGATGATATGCTATTATGACATATTATGACATAATAATTATGTTTGTGTTTAAGCGAGGGTTTTTAAAGCAAGCGCACATAACTATGTCATTTTGCAATTTACAATAGTGTATACTATTGGCAACCTTTGTAATTTCCGATATTTTTCGTTGTGTGGCATTGCTTTCTATATAAAAATCATAATGTGAACGGCGTTTCATACATTTTGGAAATGAAATGTGTACTCAGCATAATGTAAATGCATGTGTACGTTTGTGTGTGCGCAGAAATATAAAAGTGCATACACGCAACTTATGTGCATAACGTTTGTATAATCGACAATGCATAGGTAGAAGCAAATGTCACAAATTCTTTCGTCACAAAGTATTTGCTTCTTTACCTCTACACGTACCAGAACTGCAACAAATGTCTTGCAAACAGTGTTGTTCAGCGTTTATTTTTGAAGATTTCGTGATAATAACGCATATGAAAAATCCCTCATGTCTTGAAGGTTCTTTTAAATGATCTTATGCAGGGCTTTAATAAAAACCGACAATATTTCCGCCTTAATTGTTAATTTTTATTTCTTGAGCATGGAATATGGACCAACAGCATCTTATTGTTGGCGCTTTATATCCGCTTCTCTATGTAATTTCATATATGTAAAGTGCACAGCAGTTGTAAAATGTTGCTTAACCCTTAAATGCTCACTGTATCTTTAAAGATACAACCATTAAAATAACTCCTATAGTGTTACTTTAGACCAAAATCGCACAGAAACAGCATTAATGCACAAAGAACACATAAAACATTTGTTTTAAACTATTTTTCAACGAATAGTTTTTCCATTGTAGGCCTAGTTGACTTTGAAAATTAAAAATATTTTTTTTATATTAAATTAATCGGCATTTTTCCAACGCGAAAACTTCAAAGAAGATTTGAAATTGAGCCTCAAAAAAATAAAAAGTAGTATAAGAGTATGTCTGCTATCCGCTAGAAATGAAAATAAATAAATTTGATTCGAAGTCCTTCAAGGAAGCTATAGTAAATGGTTGTATCTTTAAAGATACACTGAGCACTCACCAATAAATTAAAAATTCGTTATTGTATACGCCTTGTACTGCTTTATAGTTTATTTTTATTCACATGCTAAGCTTTGAAGAAGCAGATTGTTTGTTTTTAAGCATTGTGCATTTATTTTGTAGTACGTTTAACAATATTAACGGAATTTCAATTAAATTTACGCAATAAATTTTTGGGAAAGTCATGTCAGGTTTTACAAAAGTTGGTAAAGTAAGGAGGACTGATGAAGAAGTGTGCCAATTATTGTGCAATAGCGAAAAGTTTTCCTACGATAGCACGGATGAAAGCGACTGATATTGACGACCTAGAGATGAGGTATTTCCAAGCGGGGGAAAGAAGAATAAGAACTAGTATTCAAGATGCATCTAAAGTGCAATTAATTGATGAAGATAATTTGCACAATGATTATGCGCATGAAATTGATTCAAATGCAGCCACACATGATTCTTTTGTCAATATGATGCTCACTATCTACTTCTTTTGAACACACTTTGTCACTGAATTCTTCCAATTTGTTTTCTTCTATGTTTAGTGAGATAACAATAAATCCCAAATCTTTTGATTTGGAAAGAGTGTTTAGAAAAAGGTGATCTATAGTTTAGTGAAAAACATGTTCTATGTGGAGGAGACAGTAATCTTCCAGAAGATATAAACAAATTACAGACTCCATACCAAGTTTGGAGTTATTTATTTCCACAAAAATTGGAAGAGGACATAGTTAGGGAGTCTGTAAAATGTTCCGGAATAGATCAAATCAATTTTACAATAGCGGACTTGCGTAAATTTATAGGAATTCCACAAGAGTTATTGCGAGCTCCCAAATTCACGGGACTATTGGTCTGAAAAAAATCATCGAGGCGTTGCTGCTATAAGAAGCCAAATGAGCAGAAGGCGTTTTTTAAAAATTCGTGAAATCATGCATTTCTGCTCCTGCTCCTGATGATGCTATCGCGACAGGCTTTATCGTTTACGACCTATTATTGAAACTCTTAATAGAACTTTTGGTACCGTTCCAAAGCTGGCGCAGGCTATGTATAGACAAGCAGATGTGCTCCACTGAAATTGGAAGTTTTATGAAGCAAAACTTGCTAAATAAGCCAAAAAAATGGGGATTTAAACTTTTTGTAGTGTGCGAGACTATGGGATATGCTTATAAATTTGACATTTATGGTGGAGCAGCTGAAATTTGTGCTGAAGGAGAACCTGATCTTCAGGCCTGAGCGAACACAGTTGTTCGATTGCTTCGTGAAGTACCTCCATTTAAAAACTACAAACTATACTTTGACAATTTTTATACTTGCAATAGGTACTATTCGGTGGAACAGAATAAAAAAATTCTAAGTTCAATGGGTCGTCATAAAATTATGATGAGAAGCAGAAAGGGGACCAATAGAATATTTAATCGTCTTCTAGATATGATATGTAAAATAAATGTCAAAAAACATCAGAAACGAGATTTTAAGTTAGAAATGGCAGACCTTTTATTTTCCTCCACGTTGGATCATCCCGCTCAGCGTTGCCGTCCACCTGTTGAAAAACAAGTTGAAGAAAAAATTCGAAAACCAAATGTTCATCAAGCGTCACCAAAGGACACCAGACCAGGTATGCTAGATTATTTTCCTGTGATGGATAAGAAGGGAGATGTAAACTACCAAGCTGCTCCGGGCGTTTTTTGTTTTGCAAAAGTGCTAGGTGAATCTATGTTTAACTGTGGGAAAAATTGTTTTTATGACTACCATGGCTTAGCAGCCATGAATTTAAGAATTTAAGATATTTTTGTGAACTGAATTCTATGTATTATTAAATTACAAAATACATTGCTTTTTAAGTTCAATTAAAGAAAAATATTTTAAAAATTTTAATTTTTCTTTTATATTTTTCTTAGAACATTATAAACTGGAGAGTGCTCAGTGTATCCTCTAAGATACAACCACTTTTTTTTAAATATCTTTAAATAGAAACTTTTTTTTGAAAAACTGAGTACGCAGTGTTTTCTGGTTTGCAACGATCTATATCATATATTTTCTAGTTGTAAACGGCGGCCTTGAGCATTTAAGGGTTAAGTTACTCTCCTTTAAATGCCAGCAACGGTTGCCACAACTTATTGTACATATATGTATATAGAATGAGAAAAAATGGTTTTGATTTCCATTTTTTTTAATATTTTTCAAAAGAAAAATTGCAGTATTCTTTTTTCAAGTTTTTTCTTTGCCGCTAGCAAATTCGTCTGCACTTTTGTAATGGTGTTTGTTTCCAATAGCAGGAAGTAAAATTATTTTAATCTGAACTTTAAATGCAATTATTTATTTTTTTTTAGTTTTGAGACTTAAAGTTGTTCACTATGGATTTTTTAAGTTTACAGTTGGCCGATGGTATAAAATTTAAGGAACCCAAAAAAAAATTCAAATAATAGTGATACCATTCTCTCATTTTTTCTTTTCATCTCCCAGGCATACATATGTGTGCATAAAAGCTCAAAGCAGAAATTACTGTTTCAGGTAAACCACTTTTTTTAGTCAGTTGCGATAGTTACTGCTAAAAATAATCACATTTCCAACTCGAGTTATATGTATATATAGATATGTATATTATAAAACTTAGGTGATGGCTAAAAGTGTCAATAAAAAATGTGTATGGTGATTTTTCGACATCAAACTGATTGCTCACTGTTCAAACCTCGTAGTTCATTAAGTACCCTTTGAAAAAACGAATTCAGTGAGTCATATTTGACACAAACTTGTGATCGAAACTATTTAAATTATAAGACTTCATGTCAAAAACGACCAGCTGCATGATTCGACCCAAGTATGTCACTAACCACATAATTGTTATCATTGCCTTTGTAATGACGAAAAGTTTTAAATGTTCCAAATAGCAGACACTTCGCGCCATAACCGCAAAAAAAAGGTTAAGCGAAGTAATTTTCGAACTACATTGTTTTGTTGAACAAAATCGATTATTTGCGTAAATAGGCGATGTTCGTAAAAAACGAAGTAAAAAAATGTGTCGCTTTAGCTAATGGGTGTTTTTTATTGAGGTATAGAACTTTAAGTTGGCATCACTTTTTTAACTGGTGGCCATTTTGTCAGCTGTCAAGTGATTAATATTTAGTTTGGTTTGCCATTTCATCATAAACAGGTTGACAAAAGAACAACGCTTGCAAATCGTGCAAATTTATTTCGAAAATAATGGTTCAGTTCGCGAAGTTTACCGCAAGCTCCGTCCATTTTATGGTCGACATAATCGTCCATCAGAGCAATTAATTCGGTTAACCATGGATCGTTTTCGCACTACGTTTACTCTATGTGATAATACGCATACGCAGAGTCGTCGAACAGTGCGCACCGAAGAAACAATTGCCGCTGTAGAGCAAAGTGTTGAAGAGGACCCGAATGAATCGATTCGCCACCGTGCACAGCAATTGGAGCTTTGTCCATCAACTTTATGGAAGATTTTGCTACAAGATCCAGCTTGTGCAAGAATTAAAGCCGCGAGACCATGCAATGCGTCGTGATTTTGGTGTATGGGCCGAAAATGAGATTGATCTCGATGCTGATTTTCATCGCAAAATTTTGTTCAGTGATGAGGCTCATTTTTGGTTGAATGGCTACGTCAACAAGCAAAATTGCCGCAGTTGGAGTGAAGAGAATCCACATGAGACCCTTGAGACGCCATTACATCCACAAAAACTGACTGTTTGGTGTGCTCTATGGGCTGGTGGAGTCATTGGGCCATAAAATAATGCTGGAGAGTCAGTTACCGTTAATGGAGACCGGTATGGAGTCATGATAACCGACTATTTTGTTCCCGAATTGGATGGCATGAATGTGGATGAGTTGTGGTTCCAACAAGACGGCGCTACATGCCACACAGCGCACGTCACAATCGATTTATTGAAGGAAACATTCGATGAGCGCATAATTTCGCGGAATGGACCTGTCAATTGGCCACCAAGATCGTGTGATTTGACACCATTGGATTATTTTCTTTGGGGATATGTGAAGTCGCTCGTCTACGCCAACAAACCAGAAACGTTAGGGGACTTGGAAGCCAACATTCGTGCCGTTATTGCCAACATACGGCCCCATATGCTCGAAAAAGTGGTTGAAAATTGGACCTGTAGAATTGGCTTTATTCGAGCCAGCCGCGGCGGCCACATGCCCGAAATCATATTTAAACATTAATGGCATAAAATTATCCTTCCAATAAAGCCAAATTGATGGACATTAAAACGATTTTCTTGTGTTTTATTTCAATTCGAAGTTCTATACCTCTAAAAAAACACCCGTTACTTTAGTGGTTATGGCTCGACTTGAGTATTTTATTTGAAGCAAAATTCTTTCATTTAAAACCAAAATTTTAATTTTCCTTAAAACTAATTTTCTTGCTCCCAATACAAAATGTAAATTTAACACACTTGCAGCGTTTGTGGTTTTTGTTTGTGAATTCCGTTTTATTCATGCGAGTGATAAGAAATGTGATATGAATGTTTCTAAACATTTTTATATGATTTTATAAATATATACATAAAAAGAGATAGTAAAACGCTCGTATCATACATGTGTATGTTTTTGTATGTTGTCAATGTTTGCTGGTGATAGCCAATAATAGCAACAATAAGACAGAATACAATTCCGGACCAGCGATATATTCTAGCGGAAATTAAACTTTCAGTTTTTTGTACTTGTATGACTGTGAACTTTTTTTTTAATGTATGTGTGTGAAACTGTGTCCTTGCACATTTTAGTTTTG
Source organism: Tachina grossa (assembly GCA_949987645.1). Taxonomy (NCBI): domain Eukaryota; kingdom Metazoa; phylum Arthropoda; class Insecta; order Diptera; family Tachinidae; genus Tachina; species Tachina grossa. The sequence goes on along the minus strand of OX465275.1, from coordinate 54,370,878 downwards.
TAAATATTATTGCGTTTGCTAGTTTTTTTTGCGGTTTCATACAAAATTTAAAAGATAACAGCATCCAAATAATAAAAGTTAAAAAAAAATTTTTGTTTACTTTTATTAGTGTTAACAAACTATTAATTCAGAAATTAAAAATAAATATTTTTATTTTGAATCAGAAACAATTTTTAGTCAGGCTTAAGTTAAGTAATTTCAATTCTTTTATTGAATGAAATATTTTTATTAATTAATGTGAGTTTCTAAAGAAGAGAATAAAAATTAAATTAGGCTTTTAAGCTGGGGGAAATACCGATATTTTTCTGTGCAGCAACGCACTTCATCAGCACCCTATAGTTCAATTAAAATCTAAAAATGTCTCACTATTTTTATTTTGTTTAAAAAAATTATACATTATAATCAGAAATAATTTTTTATTCTGATTAAAATAATATAAATTTTATGAAAAAGAAAAATTATTTGCTGTTAGCTTAGCACGTCTAGACGCATTTAGCATTTATTGATAAAGGCTAGTAATCACTATCCTACATAGTCAAACGATTTTTGAGAAAATGCAAACCTGACCTAATAAAACTTATGAAAATTTTCAAAAAAAAAAAAAAAAAAAAAAAATAACAACTAATTTAGATCAGGGTTGTATATTCTCAAAATTTGCTTGACTATGTATGATAGTGAGTATCAGCCTTAAAGGCTCAGTTAGCCGACTGTAATATAGTGTAACTGCAACGTAGGAAACAGCTGATCGATATTTTTATATGAAAAGTAGGTTACGTTACATTACACCTCTATAACCATTTTCATTACTTTTCACATAACAATATCGATCAGTTGTTTCCTATTGTTGCAGTTACATTGCATTACAGTCGGCTAACTGAGCCTTAAGGCAGAATTACCCGACTGTAAATGTAGAACTGTAAATGTAAATGTGTCTACTGATCGAATCTGTTGCATGAAAAGCTATTCAAACGCTTACCTGACTGAAATGGCAAGTAAATGTAACGTCTGAACCTGCAGAAAATAGAATTTCATGACGACGTTACGTGACATTTGTAGACAGTGATGGGATGTATGTATATTGAATGAGAGTGTGACACAATAGCCCTGATTTGGTACTTTTGTTTCTTTTAATAATTTAAGCTTTTGAGTGGTTAATTTGTATACGTACATGGCATATTTAATAAATTTAGTTTTCTAAAAAAGTTTTTTTTTATAAAATCTAACCAGAGTTTGCCAATCGTATGTGTTTATTTTTTGTTAATATACATATATACACATATCGCACATTTACTTCAATAGTGACATACATAACTCAAAAAAACCAGTTTTGCAGAAAACGCGTTTTAAGTTTTCAGTTTGCATACAACTCAAAGGAGAAATGAAAAAAAATTCTTCACTCAGGAGGTGACGGTACAAGCTATTTATATGAAATTTGTACAGAAGATAAAATACGAAATGCCGCATCTTTCTGCATTATTAACTCAAAAAACTCATTTTTTGAGTTATGCCACTATTGAAGTAAATGTGCGATGTGTATATGTACATATGTATGAATTTGTAAAATATACATATGTGCATACAAACATACATTCCAGCGTACAAAAAACTATTTTTATTTAAAAATAATAACAATCAAAATAAAAATAGGTACGTATAATCAAAATAATTATAATGATAATAAATATATACATAAATATTTTTTATAATTATAATACGTTGTAATGCAAATATGTATATACGGGTATAAAGCTTAAATTGTAATTTCACTAAATGGCAAAGTCATTACAATGTTTGTAAGTATAAAATAATGATTTGATACCATTTAAATAATTTTGGTACTTCTTCCATGCAATCAAAAATAATGTGAAGATGTTTAATTCTCATCAATGTTTCGAACAGCTGTTTTCCATTTTATATGATTTTTTTAAACTGATAAACACCCAGCAAACAAAAAGTCCTGTATATGTACATGTGTGTATTTTTGTTAAAAAATATACATATGTATCTATATTTATAATTTTATAGTGTTTTCACACTGACATGGTTTTAATAAAAGTTGGTTTTAACATTAAAACCAACTGTTAAAACCTGGTTTTACCATACAAATTGTTTTTGTTAAAACCAAATTAAAACCATTTTTGAATTGGTTTTAAGAAATGCAACCTTGTTTTCGCTGTGATAAATTCAGTGCCGCCAAGTTGAAATGACCGACATTAGCTGTTAATGTTTATGCCAGTGAATAACAATAGATGGCGCTTGAAAGATTTTCAACTTAAAAATGGATGCAGCAGCAACAATAATCAAAAAATTATGGGAAAAAGAGTTTTTTTGGAAGGAAAACAAAAAAAAAATATTTGCATTAAACTCTGTAAAGTGAAAATAGACAATATGACTGATATTCATCTGCATATAAAAAAGGTTTATCTTATAATGTATTTGTGCATTTTTATATACATATAATAACTTTATTTCCAAGCACATCTTCATTCTGTATAAGAAGTTTCATAATTTAAAAAAATTTTATTTGCAAAATATAAAATAATTCCCATTTTACAATGCATTGCAAAATTTCCCAGTTTTTCATACAAACAAAAACAGTTGAACAGTATGTCCAACAAGTGTTATTAAAAAGCAGAAAAAATGCAACAACAAATACACGCATTTATGCAGGAGATTTATTTTATTTTAAGAAAAGTTATTAGACAGCCTGTGAGTTAAAATCTGAATTTAACAAACTTGCAGTGTGAATGCAAAATCAGCTGTTTATGGTTTTAACGTTAAAACCAGGTTTTAACTTTCAGTGTGAAAACACTATTAACAGGCTAAAGCTCGTATCGCTTTTTAAGCCAAATTACATGTGAATATTATTAATTTTAATTTGGCTTAAAAATCGATACGAACTTTAGCCTCTTCAAATTATACATATAGAAACAAATGAAGTTAGAAAAATAATAATTAAATTAACTTACATATGTATATTGTTTGTAAATAAAACTAAATTATTATGAGTAGGTACGAACATTAATAAGAAAAGGTTAAAACGAGAAAGTAAGGATTTTATTGAGGTGCTACTACAAGCATGCACATTCTTGGAAATTAAAGAGCTGAATACTTCGTCTTTCCGATGAAGTTGCTCAAAATCTGTTCTGGTAATGTACAATGACAAATATTACGGTTGAGCGCTACAGCTGCTATTAAAATTATTATAATTGAGTTCATTTAAATAAAATAATAATAATAATTTTCAAAACCTCTAGGCGCATTTTCGTTCTAAAAGGTGTTATTTCAAAAACTCAATTAGTTTTTTCCAACAGGCTAAATCTTGCCATCAAAAGAAAGTAAATTAAAATAGTTTCAGCGAAATTATTAAAAAATCTTGGATTAATTAAAACATTACTATTTTATATATTATTTACTTATAAGACCTAATACATACATACATACTCGTATGTATGTCCGTATATATATGTATGTAAATTTTAATCAAAATGAATTTCATGAATTTCAATATGAATTTTCGCGTTTGACTTCAAATAACTTGCAATTTAAAATCAAAAATGCGTGTTTGCTGGGCACAATGCAATTAGTATGTATGTGTGTATATACAAAGAAATTTTTTTTTGTGTCGAGAACACATGACACGTTTTTAAGTATTCTATAAGCGCTCAAACGCTTACATTTACATTTCATTTACATTTACCTTACATCTGCGATTTCTACAGTCGGGTAACGGAGCCTTTAGAGGTGTCTTTACATCTGAGCTGCCCAAAGTAGCATTAGAGTGCCGAACATCAATCGCTTTCTTGTACAAATAAATACACTCACGCGAATACATTACTCTCGTGTTTCTCTCGTTTACCAGCTCTGCTTGACATGGTAATACAAGGTATTACGTCTTTACGGAATCAAAATATTATAAAATTCTCTCCGTGCTTAAACAAAAGAGTACAAAAATCTGTTGTAGGTATTTTTCATGTTCACGCGGATACTATAAGTAAAATCAAATTAAACTGCTGAGTTAACAACAAAAATTTGGAAAATTCCAAATAAAAAGATATCTACCTGTAAAACTAAATATTGGTGAAAACATTTTATTATTTTAATTTAGTTTTACTTAAAGATGTAGGGTCGTATTCAAAAAAACTTAACAAAGCTTTGAAAAGCAATGTTAAGTAAAGTTGTATTCAAAAAAAAGTTATTATATCAAAATTCTATAGTAGGCACCAACGTTTGTTAAGGCTACTTTAAGTTGATATTTCCAAAATGTGTATTTTGTACCTCAAATATTTTTGTTAATATAGCACATATTGATTCATGTTACATCTGAAAATGAAGCTAGAAGTGCTAGCTCTTATCTTAAATTTATTATTTCTTTTATGTGATGGAAAATATCACTAAATTATCCAACTGATTCAAAATGCATAGCAAAATCCATAAAAAAATATTAAAATAAATACAATTATACAAAAATGTTTTAGTGATGTACATTCAAACAAAAGGAATCGAAAAAAGCTGGATATTCGAATACTCATTTCGTTCGAATAAAATAAATTGAGATAATTTTTCTATGTTCATCATATTTTTTTACTTTTACTTCATAAAAATGTTTATCTGTTTTGCTTCCATGTCAGAAGCTTATATTTTATAAATTAGGTTGCTTAACTTCAAGATAATAAAAATGTATTTAATAAAATAAAAAATTATCTGAATACTCGAATGAAATTGTATTCGATGTTGTACATCATAAGCTGTGTAATGGTTGTTGAACATGGTGGTGTTACCAGAATTTATTATTAAATCACAAAATAATTAAAGTTGTCTTTTGAATACAATTTCTTAACAAAGCAATGTTAGCCTTAAATTGCTTGGTAGCTACTATGAACTTTAAAGCTCAAGTTAAATATTTTTTTGAATAAGGCTGGTAATTTTTATAAAGGGTTAATTATTAATTGTTTGCTTTTGCTGTACGGATTAAGTAACTAATGATTACAACATAAAAATTTCCTTAGTTGATTTTGATTGATTTTTTTAAAGTGCTAACACCTTCAATAAATATTGTTGATGCTGCCAATGTTCACTTTACTCGATACATTTTGCTTTTAGATGAGCGGATTTTTTTACATACTACAGTATTTTTTTACATGTCGTAATACATTGTATTACCATGTAAAGACACCTTGCCTTACAAGTTCTTAAATTAAACTAATATGCAATTCAAGCAGGTTGCCTTTATTTAATTTCCTGTTTATTTTCCAGTATAACTAATAAATTGTGTGTGATTTAATGCACCTTCTGTACGACAGATTTTATTTGAAAACTTTAATAAATTAATGAATTTTACTTCCTTTGTTTTTGCAGTTTTCACACCCCCGATTTGTTCAAAATGAATTATTAATAAATGTTTATTTCCATAAATATGGGGAGAAATTATGCAGGGTTAATTAAAAACAGATTTATTAGATAAATTATATTTATAATATATTGCTACATATTATGAAAAATTGTTTTTAATAAGATTTTTTTGCCAACGAACTTTAAATGATAATATTAAACTAAAAATTATATAAAAATTTAATTTAGTAAATATTTAGTTAGGACTTCAAATGCTACTGCTAACATAACATGAGTATCAATTCAAAAGGTTATAATCGTGAGCTATTCTTCTTATTCTTATATTATACTAAAGGCCATTTTCACAACTTGCCTTTAGTTAAAGGTATGATTTTGTCTGCAAATTCTTTCGTCACGAAGTTTTTCCCTCTTTACTCCTATACCTGCAATAATTGAAACAAATGTCTTGCCAATAGTGTTTTTTAGCATTTGTTTTAGAACATTTCGCTGCAGTAAAGCATTTGAAAAATCCCTCATGTCTTGAAACTTCTTATGAGTGGTATTTTGCAGTTGTATAATATATACATCTATGTCGGGTTTTCGTAATTGTTAGTTGGTGCTTTTGTGGGTGTTCAAATATTCTATTTGTATCTTTTGCTGGTTTTCTGTAATAAAATGTCAACTAAAACTGTGTGCAGTAAAATGCTTATACAAGAGAACCACTTTAAATTAAATTTAATAAATAACAAATGTGCTTGTTGTGTTTTAAATATTTCTTGTCTACGAAACATTTTATTTGCTGTTAAAATTCGAGTGCAAAAAAACCATTCTACTAATACAACATTAAGCCTGATTAATTATTTGGCATTTAAAAATTTAATAATGAAATCTTGAGTTTATAACAAAAAGACAATGTTTAGCAAAATCTTAAATTCTATAAATTATTTTTAATTTATAAACTTTCTCCATTCAAAACTATTTGTATATTTAAAACTTCTCTGGCAACTATTAAAAGTCTAGTAATGGAAACTGCCATATGGTTCATTTAGCTTCAGCTAAAAATGTAACTTAAGACAAACAAACTTCCTCTAAAACAAAAGAAAAAATTTTTCATTTCCGCAACACCAATTGAAAAGAATGATAAAAAAATTGACTAACTTGCAGATTGGTAAAATTGAATTTAAACTTTGGTTGAGTATTTTTTTTTTGTTGTCAATTTAGGCACTTTATCCACAATATTAATTTTAACTATTACGAAGTACTATTTAGGTAAAAATAAACTTTAGCTAAGAAAAGTAAAATAATGTGCAAAGAATCTGACATTGTTTTAAATTGTTTAGTGTCGTCTGTATATCAGTCAATGGTGTCAAAAGTGCAAGTAAGCCAATGACAAAATATTGTCTATAAAATATGGAAAAGTACACAACAAGAAAAAAAGCTGATAAAATTGCTAAAGAAACTTTGGAATAGTTATTCAGACAAGTCTACTCGAAATATATTGGCTATAGAGTTGATCGTTTTCAAAACGATTTCAAGACAATCGTTTTGAAATGGAGTGATGAATTCCGGTCGATTTTGAGTATCATTTATGAGCCAATCTCAAACAATTGACTTCGAAAAAGCACACTTGAAGATCAAACATAGACCATATAATAGAGCTGTGAAAAGAAGTATATCAAAATGTTTTGGAAAGACCATTAAAAACAAATTTTAAAATAATTGACAAAACGACTATAGACAACTCATCACACCTTTTATCGTTTTCAAATTGCTTTTGTGTCTTAATCGTTTTTCATCATATACCTGATTGTTTTAGTTTTTCAATACATATGAATTTTTTTGTATGTTATTGCTCATATCACTCATTTACTAAAACAACGTCATAACTCACGAGTTTAAAGTTTTCAATTTACATGCAACTTAATGGAAAAAGAAAATTTCAATTTCATCTCGAGAATTTTATCACTAGCTCCATCATTAGCGCTATGCTAAATGCCTTTTGCAGAACTTTTTTTTATACAAATGTTTAATTACCTTGATAATATTTAGTACAAATTCATAATACTACCTTCTCCTTAACAAATTAATTAAAATGTAACCTCATTTAACGCAACCGAACTACTTAACTTTCATTTCAGTTTAACAAAATGTTATATAATTTTTAATGTTAAAAAATTAATTAACCTACGGCCAATTTTAAAACCAATTCTATTTAAATATCAATACATAAAAAATTGTTTTTCATATATTTTTATTTCTTGATATCTAAATAGAAATGGGGAAATTGGCCCTTTAAACCGCAATAACTTTAACCGGACGAACTTGACTTTTAATAATCAACACTGAATTCCGTATAAGCAAATGATATTTCTTTTATTTTTTACAAAATTTTACTTATGGCTTTTTCGCGCCTATCTGTTTAAAAATACATAAAAATCGGTTTAAAACTGATTAAACAATCAATAAACCCGAAACGAAATTACCTTAACCACACTCAAAATATTTCATAGGTAAAATAAACGAAAAATGTGGTTAATTTTAAGAAAATATTCGTTGTTTTTACGGTACGAAATGCTTTGTAAATAGTAGAAATGATATTTGTTTATTTTACGAAATACTTTTTACTTACAAATAACAAAATTTTGTATTTTTACAAATTTTTTTTTTCGTAAATTTACGAAAAACAATGTTTATATTACAAAATAAATTCATGAATCATAAAAATGAATTTTGTTTAATATACGACTATTTGTGTAAAATTAAAATCTGTAAAAAAATAAAATCTGCAAAAAAATTATATTTTCTAACATTTGTAGTATAATCTGTAATTCTTGGAATTGGAGGTTGTAATAATTATGAAAAGAAAAAGGTAATTTAAGGGGAATTGTTACAGCATCTGTATTCCGCATACATCACATACTCATACATACATACATACATAAATACATACATACACATTTTGCACTGAAACTCACGAATCAAACTGGGAACACAACTAAAGCTACGGTCACACTTGTCAAACATTTGCCCAAAAAAGCGTAACCAACAAACACTTATGAAAAAAGTTTTGATCCAGACACTTGTTTATCATATTAAATAGTTTCGAACACAACTAATGCACAATATCATAGAATCCATTAATATTGGCTACTCTTTAACTTGACAAACTTTTGTCTGAATTGAAAGATTTTTCGTTAGCAATTTTTTGTGCTAAGTTTCGCCATAGAAAGTAAAACGCATTTGTTAATATGAAAATTAACACAACACCACCGTCGAACGAAATCTGTCGTGCAAGACGAAATCTGTGATATATTTATTTCTACGAGTATTTCTTACGCCTATGAACGACAAAAAGAATTTTATCTCTCTGCACAAACAACAACAAATTATCCAATTATCAATTATAAGATCCGCTACTTATTCGTCGTTGGTTTGCCGTGGACGAGATTTGTCGTTCGTTCCAGTTGTCTTGCTAGCATAAGCCGAAAACTATTTTTTTTATTATAATTTTTTATTTTCATTGCAATTTGTTGAATAATTTTGTATGGAACAAGGCACATTCACCAGGTAGTAGCGGAAACGCAGCTGAGCTATTTTTTTTCAAATTAAAATTCATCCGAAACTTCAAAATTTGTTTACGAAAGAGAAATTAAAAAAAAATGTTAACAAATTTTCAATGTGAAAAATATTTTATTACAAAAATTATTTTGAAAAAAAATTTAAAAATATCAAAAAACTATTAAAAAATTGTGAAAAGTGCTAAACGTTGCATATTTTGTTAGTGGTAGCTGCCGTGGAGAAATTTGTTCAACTTTATGTAAATAATTTTTATTATTATTGTGTTACAACAAATTCTATTTTTGATATTACGGATGAACTAAAATCCATGTTGTTTTTTTCATTGTTGTATTTTTTCATTGTTTTTGTAATCCTGATATTTATTACCTGGAAATAAATGTGCCTTGGTATGGAATATATACAATGACAGGAAAATAAATGGGGAAAATATTAAAAACTAAAACAAAACAACAGTTTTTATATTATGTTTAAAATTTTTTTTCTTAAAACTCACGAAACTTGTTTAAATTTAAGAATAATATTGTACTGTAAAAAAAATTTTAACAAAACAAAATTTGTTTATTTTACGAAATTTCCAATTTTATAAAAATGCTTTATTTCATACTAAATTCAATAAAATAAACGAAAAATATGGCGCTATATACGAAAATAATTGTACGAAATCATTTTAGTAACTTTACGAAATTCGTAAAATTACAAAATCTGGGGGTCTGCTCTGTAATTCGATTCGAAAGAAAATGCTTTTGAATTTACATGTTATAAGCATACAAATTCGAAGACTTTTTCTTTCGTTTCGAATTACAGAGTAGACCCCCTGTTTTCCTGCATAAGCCACAAAATATTTTCGTAAAATGTACAAAATTTTCGATTTCGATTATTTTACGAAAAAATATTTCGTATTTTTAAGCATGGAATATTTTGAGTGCAGCATAAAAGTGGACTTTTAGGAAAAAATCCATCTCAAGTATAAAACAGGGTTCAGAACCGGATAAAATATATCCTTTATTTGACGCTGGTAATGTAGCTTTCCATTTTTGTAAGAATTTTCAAATCGCTTTAATTCACTTTGACATTTATAATATTAGTAAGGATAGTTTACCTGCAAAACGAATCCCAAAAATACTTAGCATTGAGTCAAAGTAAGTAAGGTGAAGATGTTATAAAAAACTGAGTTCTTAAAAACAACGGAATTTACGAAATATAATTAAAATGTTTCTTAACGTAGCAACAAACTCGCAATATTATTGTGCACTAGTGTAATATTTTAAACATTACACATACCATTTACTTAAATAAATTGAAATCCTAATGATGTTTATTTTTACCACACTCTTTATTTAAATAACAAATTTAATACTATTTCAATGACACTTATATAATGTTGTAAATAATACTATGTATGTATGTATATGAATATTTTCTTGGTATAGTTGTGTTTATGTGTGTAAACACATTCATATTCAATCATAAATATGCTTGAAAATCGTTATTTCTTTTGACTACTGGCAAATACTTGTTACAAAAATTATTTTAAATATATATTATAATCTGATTTTGTAAGAAACCCATTATATTATATAAAAGACGTTTAAATTTTTATGCATCGTTACGTGCAGCTGAAAAAATACTGATAAGTTTTTGTTTAATTTACGACGAATTACATTAGGTACTTATGGACACATAGACAATATATAATTTAATTTTATAATTTGTTTAATCAATACTTCTACATAGAAACATTTATATGAAGATTTTATTTTATTCGTTTTCCAATAACGGTTGGGCAAAATCAATTTTAAATTTAGTTCATTAAGGACCATTATTACAACTTAAAGTTAGTTAAAAGTAGGATTTTGTTGTTCATTATTAGAAATTAAATTTAACTTACCAAGTAAGTAAACTTGAATTTAACTAATCCCTTACATTAGGTCGAACTTAAAGGGCACTAGTGGACCTATAAAATCCTACTTTTAACTAACTTTAAGTTGTAATAATGGCCCTAAAAAGTTATTTTTATTACATTTGTATAAAATTAAACAATTGATTACCGAGATTAAAGCACATTGAATAATTGTTCTAAGGTATAATTTGGAATTAATTTCCCCCCAAAACTTTAAGTCCCTGCAAAAGTCCCTAATTTCCTTTAATCAAAATCTTTCTTCGACACAATTTTATTTTTTCTTGGCAGGAAATCAAAATTCGGTAACGAACATAAAGCAGCATTGAATAATTTTTCTAAGGTATAATTTGGAATTAATTTCCCCCAAAAAATAGAAATCCCTGCAAAAATCCCTAATTTCCTTAAATCAAAATCTTTCTGTGACACAATTTTCTTTTTCTGTTGCTAACTTAAAGCAACACGTACAAACAATTTAAATTGTTACTTAATATTTCTACTTCAACAGTGGCTCTTAAACTTGGTCAGTACTCTGTGGTAAATTTAACTAACTTTTGTAGTATATTCTATGTTTTTACTTAAGTATGAAACCTTAGCCGAGACAAAGACCCAATTGTACATAACAAACAAAGTCCACAAGTAACATTTAATTTCCACTAGTTGTGGTGGCGTTATTAACCTCTTGCAGTGGCACCCATTGAGCGGTGGCGGTTTTTGAGCGAAACATTTCTTCGAAGAATATTTTTTCATCTGGTCGTACCTCTGGACCGGCACCAATAATAGCTCTACCCAAAATTTCGTTACTACCTGTAAATAAGTAAAAAAAAAAAAAATTAACTTGATATTATAAATGCATTAAGGCAAATAAATACCCAGCAAGCCATCGTGTACCACCTGCAGCTCTATGGTGGCATTCTTCAAAGCCTCCTTATTGACATCAAACGTTAAAGCTTCATTGTAAACCGGATTTATATTGTTGCGTATGACGGCTGTCTTTCGTTTTTTATTCTTTTTACCTGGTACTATTAAAGTCACCTTTATATATGGATCAGAAGAACTACGCGAATCATCGACAATTTTCAAATTTCTGGCTTTTATAACGACGACTGTTAAACGTTCTGCCGATGGCAAATAGGCCAATGTAATCATTACATCTCCTAAATCTACTTTCATGTCCTTAAAAAAGAATTCTTTTAATAATATTCATACAGTAAAATGTTTCACTTGTCTTACCTGTTCAGAACATATACCCAAAGGAGTCCAAAATTTTTCCTTTTTAGTTAAATGTAAATTGGCAAGAGGTATCTGTGCTCCTCCTATACAAACATGCCGCGAATACGCATCGAAATCGTACAATAAAATTTCTATGGTGCGTTTGTCTATGGACTTGGGATTTTCTTCAAAAACAAAATCTTCATCGAAAACTGCAATAGTAACAAAAATATTTTATAAAGTACATTAAAAAAAATTTGCGTGTAATAAATCAATTATATATTGAAATTATATTTTTTTCTCTTGAGCTGCACAATACCTTCCAGAACACCTACTTCCCTACATCAGATTATTTACTTTTACGTTCCTTTTCACAATGTATGATTAAGAGTTAACTTGAACTTTAACTGACAGTTCTCCATACAAAACTTGCCGTTAAAGTCTATGTTAGCTTTTAATTCTACATTGTGAAAAGGACCATTAGAGTAGCTTTTATTACATATTTTTCCGCTTTAGGGAATGTTTTTTTTAACAATTTTTGTTATTTAATGAAAATTTTTTGAAATGGCGTTATTTTTTATTGGAGACCAATGTAATCAACTCTCCACGTTGGAAATTTTTTTCATTCTGACAATTAAAAACTTAATAAGAGTTAGCCTATATATTGTGAAGTTCTCAAAATAAAATATTGGTTTTTGTACCAAAATTGGTTCTGTTTCATTTTATCACTCTGTTAGAATTATAATTTCCATAAATTTAGAGACAAGTCTATAAATCATGTCAGTCGCTTAGTCAGCAAACTTTATTTTTTATGTTTACGATGAACTCTTTATTTTATAATGCGAGATAAAAAAGGAGGACGCGTTGATGGATTTTGAGCAATTTGGTTAGACTTATGTAGCTCTCTAGCTTGTAAAATCTTACATAAAAAGATTTCTTACAAACCTGGATTTAAGGTCTTCTTATGTATACGAGTCTGCCAGAAATTTTTCTTTTCAGGTAATAAACGAATTTTGGCATAAGGATCTGCTGTACCACTGAACTCCCGAGGTTGCAAGTTCTGCGCCTAAAAATATGAAACCGCATAAATGAAAATATTTTATCTCATTACATATATCTAACAAATTACCTCAATTAAGCGAACCGATAAAATTCCAGCATGAGGATCATAATATATACTAATATGAATGCTGCCCTTTACTTCTTCACTTTGACTTGCACCCTTCTGTAAAGAGTTCTAAAAAAATTATACAGTATTTTCTATTCAATTTACTTTTAATACCAAAACTTACAGTCTTGTATAACGTTGTATCGATTTTGGTATGATCCAATTTTGCATTCATGGATGCTACCTTCGGACGTGTGGGATTCATCGCAAGCACTACATGTTTTTCAGAACGAGCTATGGGCACGGAATTACAGGACGACATTGACAAAGTATTCGATTTCAAGCTGCCAGTTGGCGAGGTGGGTGTTGACGGTGGCGACTCATCAGCTGAAGTGGAAACTTGTTGTTGTATTGTCTTCGCTGGTGGTGGTACCCAAAAAGTGGTGTCATCAGTATTAATGGAGCTAGGAGTGACATTTCCCTTGCCCACAGAACGTGAACACTCGCTAATATTGTCAACATTGTAACCAGAAGCGGTAGCCACTAGCGCATCCCCACACTCGGCGTCTTTATTCTTACTATCCGCCGATTCCAGTAACGTTTTCTCAAACCAATTTAAGCGATATTTTCTCGAACAGGTGGCATAAAATCCCAAACCCACCACAGATACCACTAAGAAGGATATAGATGCATAGATGCCCACCTGGCTCAAAGAAATATCTTCTTCACGTATAACAATATCCATCGTGTATTACAGTTCCTTTATATAAACTTGTGAAGTCGAACTGCAAATATAAGAAATTTCAACAAATGAATTGTGGGAATTAAGGAGGTTGTACTTGCTAATAAATTGTTGTATTCTAAGTTTGGTGTGTTTACTAGTGTTGAGTTTTTTATGTTAGAAATTTAGTACTCATGTAAACAGAGTTACCAGTTAGCATTTTTGAGTAAGAATTTGGAGTTTGAATTTTTTTCTGACAAAGCTTATTTTTTGCTTCTTTTCTAAACTATTTATGTAACTAGAACCTTCAGTTTTGTTTTATTTTTAAATGGAACGAAATTTCAAGAAGAACACATTACCATACACGAGTATGAATATGTAAGTATGTATAAAATTTTTCTTGTTTGGTTCATTCATATTTAACTTGAAAAAAATAACACTGTTAAGCGGTTATATCTTTGCCGAAGATAGAATTTTTTAATAACCTAAATTATTCTTGATGCGCATTCAAATTTAATTGAACTTTTATGGCTTTTAATCACGAATATTTTTTAAATCGGACTTAAGTGCAGTATCAAGGCACATTCATTTCCAGGTTATAATAATAATAAAAATTATTCACATAAAGTTGAATAAATGTTTCCACGCCATGTTAAGCACTTTTCACAAGCTTTTGATATTTTTAATATTTTTAAATTTGTTTACAAAGAAATTTTTTAATTAAATATTTTTCATGTTGAAATTTTGTTAACATTTTTTTAAATTTCTTTTTCGTAAATAAAAAAAATTAAAAAAAACAGCTTGGCTGCGTAAATGTGCCTTGTGCAGTTTTTTCAGTTTTTATAGAATGATTTTTTTTATTGATTAATGTAATTTTCTAAAGAAGACAAGCAAACTTAAACTAGACTTCAGCTGGGATAAATACCGGCACTTGGTTGTGCTGCCACGAGCACTTAATCCCACTCGAAAATATATATTTTATTTACAAAACAGGTTGTCAAATATTGCAAAATGATATTTTTAACGCCCTTTTTGCACTTGTCAGAAGGTCGACGTGAATTGAACTTTCTTGTTGTTTTGTTAAATTGAGTTGTCTTGTTGCTTATTTTGACAAATTCTATTTACAGGAAACTATGTAAACAACCATCTAAACTTAATTTGTGGTCATAAGTTAGCCTAACCTTAAATGTATGTAACAAAAGATATCATCAGTAAACAACTATTTGCAGCATTTGTTTTTCATTTAGACAGGAACGGATGCAGCTAATATTTCTGGGAGGGAGTTTGATTTGGAAGAGAATTTCAAATGTAATGGCATAAGTAAAAAATACATAATAAGTAATTTGATAGGCATTTAAAAAGTTTGTGGAGAATGGTAGAGTAAACTGTTTACCCTCCTCCAGGTTACGCTCATGATTTAGCGCATCTTTCCACTAGATATAAAAATATTTGCTTATAATACCAAAAGCAAATATTTTCTTGTGACACACAATGTATACCAATGAACTTTAAACACGTGCCATATTCTTAAAGTGAATTTAGGATCTGATGTGCTAAAGAGTACACATTTAGCTACCATTAAAAAAAAACGGATGTAATATTGAAGGTGCAAAGGTAGTATGGAAATCAATTAAGATAACAAGCAAAAATGAGAAAATATATGCAACGGTGGTCAATATGTTAGCAGTTTTGTTCTGTCATTATAATGTTATATTTCTATTCTATGATTCTAAAACAAAAGTGTTTAACATAAAATTAAAGACTCATTATAATCAAAAGCGAAGTGAGAAACTTCAAACTCTCTGAGCTTTCTAACACACACGCTTTTTTAATACAAATCCATGTTGCAAAATCAAAATTAGGATCAAGTTATAAAATAATATGTGAACTACTAAAGGGTATTTTTTAAGACCGATATAACTTTGAATTATTAAAAATAGCCAAAAATTATATATCAATACACCATGGCAGTTTTTGGCGATGCTGGACATCTAATTTTGGGTCACATTTGCTAGAAGTTATCAGCATAAGCCACGACCTTGGACACCAACTAAGAAATCCATTTTTTGAGATCCACTTTGTCTTTTTTTAAGAGAAGTAACACTCAGTCAATGAATTCCTACGACTATTACTAGGATTTACCTTCTTTAAGAAAATGATAGTGGTAGAGAAGACGCTGGTGAATAAAGACTTTTTGCAGACAAGTTTGCTTTTTGCTCGTTTTTAATAATGCAGGGTTACAGCACCTCTGGTGTGCATGAGGCATATTAAATTTTCAAAGATGTAGTCAGTAGCTATTTTATAGATTATTTTACTTCTTCGATGATTTTGCTACACAATACCGACGAAGGAGGAGATGTTACATTAGGATAAGCATTTGCTAAAGTCGGTATAGTTCAGTGACCAGTGATTATGCCTTTATTACTTGAACTTTCCTACAACAACTGACACAAAGGAACATTAATGCAGGTTAGAAATATGCGTGGTGTTATTATTAAATGACTGCCGTAGACCGGGCTCGAAACCAGGATCTTCGGTTTTGCAGTCAACGTGCTAATTACCTCAGCCAACGGAACTTATCCTGATATATTGATTTAAATTACTCGATCTCACCCGTATCAAATTTTGGTGTATGGTGCTGTAACGAGCTCCATTGACCGTAACACGAGTTCAGGCATCATTTTTGAGCGAATAAGATCAAAAGGTGCTACCAGCGTGTAAACCGCATTAAACGGTGCATTGTGGATTGGTTTAACTGCATATACGGGTATTTTTTATAAGCAAAAATGAGCCTCATCGCTAAACAATCTAAGTAGTCTATAAGTTGTACCAATTGCTGACTAATTATAAAAGTAGTATTATGACAATAAATATCCAAAAGTGAGCACAGCATGACAGTTTCTTCCCATTCGCTAGTTTTATTATGATTAAAAGAACAGCCGACATATTATAAATACAGCTTTATACCCAGTGAATATTATTGTGAAAGCAAAAAAAAAAGCATTGAAAATGAATCGAGTTTTCAGTACTTTCAATTTATATCAGATTTTATTTAAAATCTTTATGAAAAACCATACAGTTTACACCAACATATCATATACTTTTTTATCCAAAACAAAACCCATTAACTAAAAAATTTCCAAAACTAAAAACAAACAACTACAATATAGCTGATCACACACCTTTTTAAGGCACAACGTAGCTAATTCAATAATTTTCACATAAACGTGTTTACAGGGTAGTAAAAAGTAATTAAAAATTTTCAGGGCTATCATGAATAAAATTCCGCGAGAAATTTTTCCCTGGGAACAAATCCAACTAATAACAATAATAATAAGGAAACCAAAAAATTCTAATTGGAAATGGGAGAAATTTCACGCGGAATTTTATTCATGATAGCCCTGATTAGATTTTGAGTAGATCTCCTTAAGAAAAAAATATATACATTTTTAATTTTATAATTTTACTGTAATGTTTTTAAAGTTCTACTTTTTTTTTATCATCACTGTTGGAATGTGAAATAAACCTGATAATATTGAACACAATAAACTAATTTATGATAGAAAAATGCAAATGAATAATAAAGTGAAAAGAAAATATAATTAAGATAAAATGATGATAAAGAACGGCAACAGTATATTATTCTGTCATTTGAAATCAATTTACTTAAAAAAAACATTGAGGGTGATAATAATTGAAATGATATAAAGAATTTAATTAATTTTATTGTTAGTTGAAATTTTAGCTTAAAACGAGTACGTTATTTATCGATTAAGTAATCTGATGCAAAGCAAATTTCCTAAGCAAATTATTCTAAGTCTTTACTGTGGCAGGAAAGTTTTACAAGTAAATAAAAATTTTTCCTTTCGAGAAATAAATTTTTATCGTCTTTACATCTTAATTGAAAATATAAATAAGACAAGCTAGCAAATTGTATATTTGCTTATTTCTGTATAAATCTTTTATTAATTAAAAATGTCTTTTGTGAATAAGGCAGTCGAAAAAAAATTAATTTCTTTAATTTTGGTTAAAATTTTATATATTTTTTTGGGGGGCGTGATCACTCTAAATTTTTGAAAATATTAATGCCAGCCCATTTTTCGTAATTCAAAATTGCGTAATTTTCAGATCTTAAGGTCATTGCCAGGTTTCGTAAAAATCGGTCAAGTAGAAGTGCGTGAAATATATTATAATATTAAGGTTTAGTGGGCGTGGCCCAGCCACTTCCTTAAGCGGGTGCTAGACACATCAATATTCAGCTTCAATATGTGTGGTTGTGTGCGTTTTTTTTATAAAAAATATTCACACCAATAGTATATGTGTGACTATTTTTGGTAAACAAACGCACACAACCACATATATTGAAGATAAATATTGATGTGTCTGGCACTCACTTTAAACACAAAATTATGAGATTCTAAGGGCCAAAACTGTTTGCCAAGTCTTGCGAGAACCGGACACGTAGATGTACATATAATTTAATACTAATCTGGGCGTGGTATCGCAAAGTGGGGTGAATGGTAGGGAAAGTGGCGATAAATTCAACGAAGTCGTAATTTTAAAGTGTTGTTATTTTTAACCCCCGACTAAAAAAAGGGTGTTATAAGTTTGTAGTGTGTGTCTGTGTGTCTGTGTATCTGTGTATCTGTGTATCTGTGTATGTGTGTATCTGTGTGTCTGTCTGTGTCCACGTACAGGCCAAACGGCTGGACCGATTTTCATTTAGTTTTTTCTGTTTGAAAGATGACTTAATCGAGAGGGTTCTTAGCTATGTTTGAAAAAAATCGGTCTAGCCGTTTAGAAGATAACTATAACATCTTTTCTGAAAAAAGTTGGGGGTTTTTAAAATTTTTAATTTTTGTTATTTGTTGATGAATATTAATAAATACATAAAAAACCAACATATAAAAAAATGTTAAAAAAAAATTGTTAACCTTTTATGGGCTTTTTTGTAGTTTGGAGAAAATGGTCTTATTTGACTATTTTTGCTGTAACTTTGGAATGTAAATAGTTAAATTAGTAAATTAAATTGTAAATTAGAGCATACTTTATATGCCTTTAAAAAAAGTATGTTTTTGTTAAAAAAAAATAAAATAAATATTTACCGTCTTATTCATAAACGCTTCATAACAGCTTAATAAGTAAAAATCGAAAAAAGACTATTCATAAATGCTTAATAGCCTATTAGACGTTTAATAAACGTTTCATAACTCAGAGATTTTTAATGTAGCCTCCATGCTACTTTAAGCGTTTGATAAACAATTATAAATAATATTTTCTTGATTTTTTTATCCCTTATGTGAGATTTTCTGTGGTTTCTCACTTTTATGTTTCTTGTTTATTCTTATACATGTCTCCTGAATAATGTTCTTGGGCAAATGTATTAATTTATGTAAGTTGGTACATGTAAATATGTGTGTATGCATAATTGTACAAAAAGAAAAATACATACATATAAACATCGTTGAAAATTAAAGAAATCCCATTCATTGGCAAAAAGAAAAATAGAATTATAAACATAAGGGCATATGTAAGTACAAGTATACGTATGTTTGCATGGTACTGCATGCTTACATATGTATGTATGTATGTATGTACAATAACATTTTAAAATTAAAACAAAATAGTGATGCTAATCGACCGCAATAAAATGGGTATTTGCCTATTTTTTTTTGGTTTATTTATTAATAAAAAGTGAAACGCCTACTTTTTAAGCTATTTTTTAATAATATTATGCGCAATGATTTACTTTTTTTTCTACTCAAAGAGACTACCTAGATAATCGATTCGTCGTTGTATGCATCACTAAACATAAAATGAGAGCGAAAGTAGCATGATGTTGCCAGCATAAAATTACAAAAGAATCAAAATCGTTTAATAGTTAATTCACTGATATTAATCAGTTATGAATACAAATGTTTATTAGAGCTTAATAAAGCAAAATCTGTTTCATAAGTAATGTACAGATTAAAGCTGAAATAAGGAATTTTTATGAATAAGACCGTTAATATGTATTTTTCACATTGATATTTAGCTACTGGAATTCTCTCACAAAAACCTTCATTCATAACTCAAAAATCGTACAAATGAGTAAATAGGTATTCTAAGATTTATTAGCTAAAATCTTATATTTTAAGAGACTCATCCGTAAAGTTGTTGAAACTCAATGCATATATCAAAAATACCACATTTTTAGAGTAATTTATATTTTAACCCCCAACTAAAAAAAGGGGTGTTATAAGTTTGTAGTGTGTGTCTGTGTATCTGTGTGTCCGTTTAGTTAGTTAGTTAGTTAGTTAGTTTTTTTGTTTGAAAGATGACTTGATCGAGAGGGTTCTAAGCTACGTTTGAAGAAAATCGGTCTAGCCGTTTAGAAGATACAACATCTTTTCCGAAAAATGTCGGGGGTTTTTAACATTTTTAATTTGTGTTATTTTCAATATTTCTAAAACATTTATCTAAACAAAAAATAATTTTTTAAATGCTCATATACCTGTAGTTGACGGTTCAATTATAAAACTTTTACTAATAGAAGTCTTAGCAAAACTATAATCACTTGAAATATCAAAATTTTCTCTTTTAATCAATGCTCGCAAAAATAACTAAAATTATTGAACTTTGAACACACACTGCAAATAAAGTAAACTACCAAGAACTTTTATTTTTGCAGTTAGTGATGTAGAATTTTATCTACTTTCATATGGTACCAAATACGGTTAAAGTTCATCTTTTGAATTAATCGCCACTTGTGAACGTTTTCACCCCATAGTGCATCGCCTACTTTTTTAAATGCTCATGTTGGGTGCCAAGCTTCTTAAAAATCGGTTTAATAGAAGCCCGTGAATTATAATATTAACGAATTATAATATTAAATATTAATGTCTGTATCCCCACCCACTTTTTTAAATGCAAGGTTATGATTTATTTCAGAGCTCAGGAAATCTGTCAAATGTAAGAAAATTGGTTAATTAAAACCACGTGATATATAATATTCAATTTACAATTTATGGGCGTAGTCCGGCCCATGTTTTCAACTTTGAATTCGTGCAGCTATCGGATCAGTAAAACACAATAAAAGCAGTGAAAATTATTAGTGGGCGTGTTTCGGTCTACTTTGGCACCAAATGTTAGATATACCTTGTCAGACCAAAATAGAATTTTTGGAATTGTTTTAAAATATACTGAGTAAGGAAACAATAAACATAAAAATGAATTACAAACCACCTCCGTTTTGGAGTTAATTTAAAAAAGTTTTATATGTTATAGATTTTTTGTGTGCTATTGAACATGTTTACTGTGAAACGGCATAAGAAACCATTTAACACCCATGATTTGGATATGGTATATGTTCGGCAGTTTCATGTGAAATGCTGTGAGAAATATTTTTGAGCAACACTTTAACTTTCCAACGTTAATTTTACAAATTTACAATTTCTCAATTTTTATCACTTTTTCCAAAAGCAAAAAACGTCGAAGACTCAATTTAACACTGTCCTATGTACATTTGCAAAATTGATAACACTCTATCATTTTATATTTAACTAACATATCATTAAAATGTATACAGTTAAATTTTTATTTTAACACGTCTCCTTGGGCAGGTAATTGTTATCTTTATGTGTGTAATAAAGATGTATAAATATGTGAGTGTATATGTATGTTACAAAGTTGCTTTTATTATAATAATATTGCTGTAGTTCTAACAGAAATGTCCTAAAGCAAATGAAGACTAAGAGTTATAAAAATAAACTATACACACAATCTTATATTGCAAACATTTAATGAAAGTAAAATGTATTAACGCAAAATATTACTGATTTAAGGGAGAAGAAAAAAATTTAATCAGCATGTATGTATATTAGAGACCTGCGTAAACAGTCTTTAAATGTAAATACGTCATGATTTTTCAATATATTCACGTCGCATGTATTATACTAAACCAATAATAAATGCTGTCGTACTATAAGCGAAGCACGATGGATGAATTGGTATACGTGTATATCTGTGTTAACAAGCGATGTCGCCAAGACATCTTGTTTGTAACAAACACTCAAAAGAAGTACTGTTGATTAGTGCATGCTTGTTATTTTTCATATTGTACGTTTAAGTGTGTGTGTAATATGTAGATGGTAAGCTATTATGTGATTAACCGCATACAACTAATGTTAATGCATGTGTGTGCCTTTGCATGTGCGCAGAAAAATAAAGGATCATACTCACATACATGCATGACGTTTGCACACGCGCTCATACGTAGAAAGAAGCAAGTATCACAAATTCTTCCGTCACGAAGTGTTTTCTTCTTTACTCTTATACCTACAATACTGAAACAAATTTCTTGCAAACAGTGTTGCTAGCGTTTGTTTTATAAGATTTCGCTGTAATAAAGCATTTGAAAAATCCCTCATGTCTTGAAAGTTCTTATAAGATATCTTGTGCAGGACACTAATGTATATGTACTTTCCGCTCATTAACATAGCAAACTATACTTTACTGAGTAAAGTATGATTTTTTGTTTAATAGAGGGAACTTATAACATAAAAGAGTATATAAAAACTTATTGCATAACAAAATTTCTACAATAAAATAAGAAAAACAATATCTACAATAGCGGAGATCACGGTTGGCCTTGTACATCTCTTACATCCTGTAGCTGTGGTAAATTGTTGTTGCTTTGCTTTAAATTTAACAAAATTTACCAAACTTACAATATGTAAAAGATCTATAAGTCGAAATCCGCACAGTCCTGACAATATAGGTTCCATAGTACTTACTACCAAAGGATAGTAAAACCCTGTACTCGGTTTGGCAATTTTGGTGACCAATTTTTTTATGGATGCTTAGACATATTCAGATTATATTACCACATAATTTGTCCACCTTTACCAAAGCTACAACTTTGCCAAATATTGTTATCAAAAATTTAGGAGTCCCTTGAACTTATTCTGCACAAAAAAAGTGCACGAAGAAATAGTTTTAATGGCATAAGATTTTTGCAAGGTTTTCTCGGCAAACTCTTAGCTACATTATTGCTTTATATAACTAAGCGCTATCACGAAGTCTAAATTAGCTGTTGGCCAAAAACTGATGACACCATTTTTTGAGGGTGCACTGATTTTCGAAATCTTTGAAGGACCATAAAGAAATTGGTCACCAAAATCGCCAAACTGGATATAGGGTTTTACTTCCCCTTAGTAATATTATCGAATCTATGCTGTCAGGACTGTGTGTTTTTCCAAAAGTTTCAATTTGTTGCATAGTGTATTTTATATGAAGCGCTACATAGGTATGTAGATGGCGTGTTTTAAAAAGTTTTTTAAAACGAATGTGTACAACACATTTAAAGAAAAAAAAAACACAGAAAAAATGTTCCTGCAATATACAAGTTTAATTGAAAATAAAACCAAAAATCGATTATATCTGTAATTAAGTCAAATAAACTTTGTAATTATTCAAATTTTGAAACAAAAGCTTAACTAACTTAAATATATCTCAAATTGATTTTTATTTTATTTTCAATGAAAGTTATATATTGCAGGAATATCTTTTCTGTGTATGAGAGCTGGCCTACAAGTCCATGACTTTTTGAAATTCCCTGTTAAATGAAGAAGCAAAGTCCTGTCAAGATGACAACCATCAGTTGATTTCAGTCAAATTTAAAACCAGCTGCATCATTTAGTTCGAATTTGGCAGAATGCCGAGCGAAAAAAATTTATTTTTTTTATTTCATATATGATCCATTTATACTGTTTTATACAGTTTTTTTTATTGTTCATGCATTCATAATTTCGTAGAATACTGTTTGCGCAATTTTCACTAAAACTTTTCCTCTGTTTCAAAAACTTATTTTAAAGCACACTTCAGTTTAACACTTAAGAGAGATGAATATAAATGTCAGAACATAAAATGCAATGTCAGAAAAAACCTTCAAGGACATGCATAATTCCATTGTAGTAGATGGATTATTAAAATAGTAAAGGGATTGCAATTATACACATGAATACAAGTGTGGTATTATTATTTTACTCATCCTCATTTACGTTTGCATGAATTAAAAATAAAAATTTACTCAAAATAAAAACTGTGTTAACAAAATTATTTGAATTTTTAGCACTTAAATCGCTGGAGGATTTAACAGATACATAAATAAGTCTTTTAAGAATATTTTTTGAATTGTTTATCAGTATTTACGTATTACAATAATATAATTTCTGTAAGAAAATAGATTTCAGTAAAACCCATTTGAGTCTACTTGGGCCGGAGTAAGTTATAGCATATGTAAGATATTTAATATGAACCTTTCTATGAAATAGAATACGAGAATCGGTTTTCTTGTTGTATATGCAACTTTTTTTTTGCGAATTATAACTGCAAAATTATCACCATTTTTTTAAATAATTTTAATGAGTTTCTGAGGCGTATATTGTTCTATTTTTATTATTTTTTTTTATTCGTAAATTTTATTTGTCATCTGTTAAGCTGTTACAGTTAGGGATGAAACGATACCACTAAGATATCGATACTTTTACTTGATACGGTATCGGTTCAAAAGTATCGATACCTACTCAGTATCGAATAAAAAGCATCGATACTTACTTGTATCGATCAAGTTCTTCACATGATTTGAAGTAGTGAAATAAAAGTAAATACACACAATACACACACATACATATCTACATATGTATGTATGTATTATGTGCAGTTAGTATCACTAATATTCGGTTTTCAGATTCAGAATCAATAAAAAGTTTGCCAAACAATGGTAACCTTTGTTACCATTGTTTGGTAGACTTTATATTCAGGGTGACCGATGACATTTTACAAAAAGTGGAAACAAATATTGCATTTATCAAAAAAGGGCCAAAATTAAAAAAAAAACCAGAAAACTACACTAAACTTTTTATTTTTAATGTATTTTCATAAAACTCACCTTTAAAACTCACCCTAAAAAAGTGGAAACAAAAAGTGGCAAGGCAGTCGAAAAAGGGGAAAGGCAATCGAAAAAGTGGCGATTTGCCACTTTAGTCGGTCAAACGGTCACGCTGTTTATATTGATTCTGAATCTGAATACTAGTGAAACTCACTGTATGTACTTATTTTGAAATATTTTCGTCGACAGGAGCAGTACAATCAGGATGACATTTTAAACGTTTGTTCAAATTCGATGTATTGCGGCTTTAGAACAATTTTTTCGGCTAGAAATTTTATAGTCTGTTTTATAAAATATAACCACACACTCAACTTGGGGTCCCATTTTCTTTAAATTAATTTAATATCTCTGGCAATAAGGAAAAAGTTCTTAAGTCATATTTTGCTGCTCTACTGCAAGAGCATTTTTAAACTTTCAAGTCGATTTTCGGAAATTATTTTACAGTTAAATTAAGAAATTCGGTATTCACTCAAATTGCTTTTAGAATATTTCGTCCTACACACTATAAATAATACATTGGATTTAAAATATACCAAAGTATTAGTTAAAGTAAGGTAATATTCGAAATGAGATTATAAAACGAAAAAAGATAAGCAAGTCATTACGCTATAACTTCCTCAAAAAGCGCGCAAATAAATGAAATTCGGCCCAGGGGTTCTTTCCAATATGGAGACTACATGAGTACCGTTAACTTAAAAACAGATTATCTCGACTTAAGCACTTTTTCCGTTTTGCCACAGATATATTCTAAACATAAATTTACCCCCTGTTTGTGTAAAACGTTTGAGTTAAAAATCTTGACGTTTTTGTAATAGACTAAAGGAAACTTGTACAACTTTTCTTTAATCTATTACAGAAACGCCAAGTTTTCTAACTCAAACGTCTTACACAATCAGGGGGTTAGATTTAATACGAACAAATGAAATTTTGCTAAACTGACGTCATGTTGAACATTGTTGTGGCATATAAGAAACGAGTATTTTTGACCGATACGAGTACTTTTTACCGATACCTACTTGGTACTCAATAGTAAAGTATCGATACCAAAAGTACTTGGTTTCTAAGAAAAAGTATCGAGTACTTACTTGTATTTACTCGTAACGTTTCATCCCTAGTTACAGTTTGCAGGACAATTGTTAAAATGACTGTTCACAGTAAAACAACTTATTGGAATATCCGTACATAATAGAAAAGGAATTGTCAAACTCATATATTTAAAATTGAGATGTTAAATGATTGATTTATTCACAAAATTCTAAGTTTTCTCAATTTAAATAGATTTTTTGACATTCATTCAGAACACACAAAAAAAAAAGAAAAGAAATAGTAGGAGGAGTTCATTCTTAACAATTTAATTAAATAAAATGATATTATATATCACAACACAAGATCAAAAGTTAAACTTATTATTATTGCATCATTTGAAAAAGTATTTTGAAAATAATTATCCCGAATATGGTTGGCGTATTTTGTTATAATAAAAAAAATTTGTGTTTTACATTTTGTGTAAAAATGTTGCTGACAGATTGAATAAGAAACTTAAACATTTTCCTTTTATGAGACATTTTTGAGATTTTTAATTGAACTGTAGTGAATTTTAATCAGAAATAATTTCTTATTGAGGCTTAAGTTCAGTAATTTCAATTCTTATTGAATGAAATATTTTTATTAATTAATGTGAATTTCTAAAGAAGAGAAGAAAAATTAAACTAGACTTTTTAGCTGGGGGAAATACCAATATTTTTCTGTGCAGTCACGCACTTCGTCAGCATCCTAGTATATCTACTTAAGTAGAGATTGTTTTTAACATCAGCTATTTAACGTAAATTCTAATGAAACGGAATATGAGAAATGATTGTTGTGTATACAATTATTGATTTATTTTTGGTAAATACATTTGTAAGTATCACTATTCATGTTCTGTTTTTCCATTTTTCCTTTTAGTCAATATATTCCTCCAACAGTACAAAAATTAAACTTTTAAGGAATATTACAATTTTGCCTTAGAATAATTTTTGAATGAAAGAGATTCTTACCAATAATTCTGTGGTTACCAGCGATAACAGTTGGGGCGTTAGCTGAAGTAGTTAGCACGTTGACTACAAAATCGAAGGGTTTGAGTTCGCGCCCGGTCTCCGACAATCATTAAATAACAACAGCACGTATTTTTCTGATGCGCATTAGTGTTCTTTGTATCAGTTGTCTAGTGGTGCAGGCATAAGCCACTGGTCACTAGAACTACACCGGCTTCAACAAATACTTATCCTAATGTAACATCAGATCGCCCTTCTTCGTCGGTATTTTGTTGCAGAATCATCGACGAAGTAAAATAACCAATAAAATCGCTACTAACACACAGCTTCAAAACTTAGGACGCCTCATTTGACACCCACCAGAGGCGCTGCAACACTGCATTATAAAAAACACGTGCAAGTTTTGTAGGAGAGCACCTTAAAAACTTTCAAGTTGATTTTGAGGAATTTATTTCTTTCACAGTTAAATTGGTAACTTCAATATTAAATTAATTTTTTTATATATAATATTTACATTATGTTTGAACTTTATCAAAGTATAAGATAAATTAATAAGATCATGGAGGTCTAAAAAAATAATTAATAATAATAAATAAATAATAAAAATTATTTGCGCTATAGCTTCACGAAAAATCGCAAAAAACAATTGAGATTTTGTCCAAGGATATTTTTGAATATGAAGATTACAGGAATGTCAACTTTAGTACTTTTTGTGGGGTTTCTAATTTCCCATAAATACTAAATTCCCGAAAATTCTCGTTGAAACTTTCCCGGGATTTGTAAAAAAAAATTCCCGGAATTATTTTCCCGCGTATAAACTCTAACTTTTTGTCACAGATATTGTTCCTTAATACACCAAGTAATTTAGATCTGTGTGTTTTAAAAACAGAAGGTTGAAATATTTTTTATTCCTTATTTACTTTTTCATGCAGTGCTTGTAATAAATATTTTGTATAAATTTAAAATTTGCTTAATATCTTCCAACATGTTTATCTAATCGCATGGTTACGTTTTAATTTTATTGAAATTTCCATAGCAAAGCAAACTTTTTGTTATTTTCCATTTTTTCTTTTGCTTTAGCAATTAGAAAAGTTGTTTTCCTTTCTTTTGAAATTAATTACTTGTGAAAAATTTAAAAGTCATATAAAGGGATACAATCTTTTTTTTAGCCTTATATACATCGTTTATTTTGCAGTTTAGGGTAAATAAGTTTGATATAAGTTAAATATTTAAGCATTTTTCTTCTCCATTAAGATGTAGTCTATAGTCTTCCACTAAATAATGAAGTATGACCTAAAAATTTTTTAAAGTAGAGGGCTGCGTAAACAGTCTTGAAATGTAAATACATCTTGTTTTTTAAATGTATTGTCTTAACATGTATTATACTAAATCAATAATAAATGATGTCGTTTAATATGCGAAGCACGATGGTTGTATTGATGTACGTGTATATGAGTGTTTACAAGCGATGTCGCGAAGACTTCTTGTTCGTAACAAACACTCAAAAGAAG
This sequence comes from Tachina grossa, assembly GCA_949987645.1. Classification (NCBI taxonomy): domain Eukaryota; kingdom Metazoa; phylum Arthropoda; class Insecta; order Diptera; family Tachinidae; genus Tachina; species Tachina grossa. The sequence continues at coordinate 54,342,556 of OX465275.1, read as the reverse complement.
TAGTGTGTATGCGTCTATGCTTGTTATTTTGCATATTATACGTGTGAGTGTGTCTGGAAGATGTGGATTTTAAGCTATTTTGTTTAGTTTTTAAAGCAAGTCCACACAACTAATGTCAATGCATGTGTACTAGTGTCCTGCACAAGACTATTTATAAGATCTTTCAAGACATGAGAGATTTTTTCAAATGCTTTACTACAGCGAAATATTCTAAAAGAATCGCTAAGCAACACTGTTGGTAAGTAATTTTTTTCGGTGGTTTAGCTTGCCAATAGTGTTGTTTAGCGATTCTTTTAGAATATCTCGCTGTAGTAAAGCATTGGAAAAAATCTCTCATGTCTTGAAAAGTCTTATAAATACTCTTGTGCAGGACACTAATGTGTACGTTTGTATATGCACAGAAAAATAAAAGATCGTATTTTCTTTCTTATCTGCAATAACTAAAATATATTTCTTCCAAACATTGTTGTTTAGCTTTTGTTTTCGAAAATTTCGCTGTTGTAAAGTGTTTGAAGAAGAATCCCTCATGTCTTAAACGTTCTTCTAAGTGGTATTGTGCAGGGGTCTACTTTATAGGTACACAGAAAAAATTACTCTCAAAAACTTTTGAAACAAACGTGGGTTTGAAGTAAAATTGAGTTTCAGTAAATATTTTTAACTGTTTCAGTCAATAGTTTGTTCTAATTTTTTGGTTTTATTTGATTTTCAATTTCTGTAAAAAATTTGTTGAATCAGACAAGTTCTTGATTGAAAAAATTTGTGTTTTTTCCAAACAATTTTTAGCAAAATTTTACATATGAATTTACTTTAAAATTTCTTTGTAGGACGTGAGTTGAACAAATTTATATATGATTCGGAGAATTTTGTTTTGGAATAGGAATATTGAAATATTTTTTTTATAATTTTTAGCTTATTTTATTCTTTACACACTTGATTTTACAGGCAATGGTCATAAGTTCAATATTTTGCATATTTGAATTTTTTGTGAGCTTTTAAGAAAAAATTTAAATTTGTATAAAATAAATTTTTAAATTTTATTTTACGAATAACTAAGAAACCATTGATTTTGTTCACTTACCATATTTAGATGATTTCGAGCAAATTTTTTTAGTTGCCCGATTGTGCTTTATTGGTCGACGTCGCACACACTGCCTTCGAGTTATAGTAAATTATACTAGCATACCTCGTGAAAATATTGGGTAGGCTCAATTCTGACGTTATGAATTTTTTTTTTCATATTTTTTCTGAAGCTTAGCACCAAATTACATATTTGAATTACTTATTAATTTCTTAAGGGGAAAACCATTGTGGGGTTGTGTCATTTGTCAAGAATAATATATTTTGAAATTTGAATTTTTGACAAAATCCGAAAGAAACATAACCATGAATTTACATCAAAATATGAGACAAAAATATTCATTTATGGCCAAATTACGCAAAAATATTTATTTATCGATACCATTTTCATGCAAATTCAATTTTTCGTAAAGATATTTCGTTCTTGCCATTATCAAGTTTAAGGGGAAAAAACATGCATTTGCATGAAACCCCTGTCCCTGCGAATAAGCAATAATAATTATTAAATTACTGATGTAAAGTGATTTACTCTCAAACGTTTGGTATGTTGTTTTGAATGCAAAGGGTTAAGTTAAATAAAAATCTGGCGGAAGAAGTAAAGCTTTTTCCATACATATGTACATATATCACAATGAAGGGTGTAGAAAATAAAAATATATGATTAATATTCAAAATATTTGTATAATATTGAACGTCTTGCTGTAAATTTCCTTGAAAATATATATGTAATTATGATCATGTAACTTTCAAAAAATTAACTTAAATAGACACCACATTTCTTTCAAAATTATTGAGGCATAAAATTGCGCATCGAGACATAGGGAAAATTATACACTCGTACATGTTTACATACATAATTATTTTTAATATGACTAGCAATCATTGTAATTTTATTTTACTAAATAAAACCATTTCTTGTTAATGAAATAAGACAGAGTTTAGAAAACATAAACCTACCTACACCATATGCGACAATTTCCGCTAAGCTTCTTTCTGTATAATATTTCTAAAGATCCTTAATTTCATTTCATTAACCCAGTCAGCATGTGGAAGATTGTTTCACCAAACTAAGTCTCTTTCGACTGCCTTAAGTGATCAAAAACTGATTAATCAGTTCTGCGCTTAAAATATGATTCGAAAATGAATCCCAGAAACACCCCTACTAGCATTTGGAAGATTGTTTTATCAAAAATCACCTAACTAAGTCTTCCTCGAGTACATTTGATGATTAAAAACTGATTAATCACTTGCGCGCTTGAAAAAAGACTCGAAAATGATTCGTGCTTATGCTTTAAAAGTAATTTATTGAAAATACAATAACAAAAGATACAGCAATCGAAAATATACCATACAGGTGTTTGAAATATGACTGTTTTGAAGTTTGAATTATATATATTATATTAAAATCTCTAAAAGTATATATATAAAAATATATACAATTTTTTATCTAATTTTTCGACCTTTTTTTATATGTTAAATTAGTCTATTTTCTTGAGCTTTTAGTCAGTTTATATTTTGAGCTTATTATTTCAATATTTCGTTAACCTTCGATTAACTTCTTCAGGATATATATTTTTTGGTTCTTATGATATCTAATTTTTTCTTTTTCCTTTTTTTAATAAAAAAAAGTAATGTCAGCCAAACAATCGGTTACAAATATGACTGAAAAAAGAGTAAAAAAAAGACTCGCAAACGATCAGAAATATGACTAAAAAACGACTCATAAATGATTCGCGAACGATTCGAAATACAGCTAAAAAATTACTCGAAAAAGACTCGCAAATCATTAAAATATATTTATGAGTCATAAATGAGTCGAAACTGATCAGAAAAGCGGGTAATAAAAGACTCCTCAAGAAGAGTCGCGGGTAGGGTACCATTTTCTCCCGAGAAAACAATCATTTATGATCAGAAAATGAGCTCTAATATGCCTATTTTAATCGCGCAGAGGAATCGTAAATGACTCGAATATGATAAAATTTCTTCATAAAATGCTTGCAGGGACTTAGAAAGTGATTTGTTTTAAAAACAAAAACAAACAGCAAGCTCGTGTAGTAAAATCAAGAAAATATAAAAATATAAAAATTTAAAACAAAAAAACTGAATGTAAATACTCACAAACTGACTCGAAATTGATCAGAAATGCGAGTCATAAAAGACTCTTTTAGAAGACTCGCGGCTAGGGTACCATTTTCTCCCGAATGAACAGTAATTTTCGACTCGAAAACGAGCGCATAAATGCTTATTTTAATCGTGCGGAGGAGTCGAAAAGGACTCGAATATGATCATTAATTTCATAAAATGCTGACTGGGAATTATAAAGTAAACATTTATATATGTATATGTATGTAGATATAAATTTTTTCTATGAATACTACAACAAAGATACAACCCTCCGTCACCAATACAACACACACACACACACACACATGCAGATATACATACATCCTTGTTAGAAAAAGGAATATACACCCTTACGCACAGGGATTGTATAAAGTTAAAGCAAATTAAATATTATATTCAGTTTTTTAATTAATTGCTTTAATAACAATTAAAAAGAATATACTCACCCGTATAAGTTTTAATAATTTTTGTTTAAATTCGGCTACAAATAATGTTAATAATTCTGACAATATGTTAACAAATAATTTATGTGCATATGATGCAAGGGAAAACACTCAAACTCTCACTAAATAAAATAAACAAAACTCGTCAAATAGAGTTTTATTATCTATTATCGGTTAATAATAATTTAAATAAATTAGTATTTATGTTATTGTTATCAATATTTTTCTATTACAGTTGCTTTTCATAATTTTGATGTTATTATTTTGTGTATGTATATAATTTTGTTCCTTTTACTGGTTAAATAAATGTTGTTTTTGGCTCTGAGGTAGAAATATAACTACGAGTGAGATATAAAAGTTGTGGCCACTTATCACTTGCGTGCTGCGACATATCACTTTTGTTTTGTGTCATAAATTCGTTGGCAAAAATTTAAGAGGGAACCTAAACAATGTAAATTTGCCAAATTACTTGTTGTAATTTTCAAAAAGCTTTTTCATTGTACGATTATTTGTTCTGAAAGAGGTTAGGGACAAGCGAAAGCTGAAATAGGAAGGAGAAAAGAAACTATACCGTAAAAGTGTGTTAAAATTTTACACTAAAGATAAGCTTTTTTTTTATCAAATCTAAGCAAATAAAATATTTGCAGAAGCATTGTGGACTTAAATTTTATTTTGCAATTCAACGAGGATTCTTCTTAATAGTGTTTTCACACTGAAAGTTAAATCCTGGTTTTAACGTTAAAACCATAAAATGCTGATTTTGCATTCACACTGCAAGTTTGTTAAATTCAGGTTTCAACTCATATACTGTGTAATAACTTTGTTCAAATATAAAATAAATCTCCTGTCGAAATAAGTGTATTTGTTGTTGCATTTTTCTGCTTTTTAATAACACTTGTTGGACATACTGTTCAACTGTTTTTGTTTGTATGAAAAACTGAGATATTCCACAATGCGCTCTAAAATGGAAATTATTTTTTTTTTTAGATTTTTTTTTTATATTTTGTAAATAAAATTTTTTTAAATTATGGAACTTCTTATACAGAATGAAGAAGTGCTTGGAAATATTGTTAATAATATAAAAATGCACATGTACATTATAAGATAAACCTTTTTTATTGGCAGATGAATGTCAGTCATATTGTCTTTTTTCACTTTCCAGAGTTCAATTTAAAATATTTTCTTTGTTTTACTTCCAAAAAGCTCTTTTTTCCATAATTTTTTGATTATTGTTGCTGCTGCATCCATTTTTATGTTGAAAATTTTTCAAGCGCCATCTATTGTTATTCACTGGCGTAGCATTATCAGCTGTTGTCGGTCATTTCAGCTTGGCAGCACTGAATTTAGCACAGCGAAAACAAAGTTGCATTTTATAAAACCAACTTAAAACCAATTCAAAAATGGTTTTAATTTGGTTTTAACAAAAACAATTTGTATGGTAAAACCAGGTTTTAATAGTTGGTTTTAACGTTAAAACCAACTTTTATTAAAACCATGTCAGTGTGAAAACACCATAAGCTTAATGCTTATTTAAAATGTATAAATTATTGTGAAATAAAATAAATGAATTTTAATTCTATTAATAAAAATTTCCAAAACTTCTTTCATCTCTAGAGTTTACAACAAGTAAATTTTCCTTTGAACCAAAAAGCGTTCAACTATGCCGTGAAATCACATAGCAATACTAGAACTTCCCACTGAGCCCAACCTCCATGCGATAACAAATTTATAAATTTCTAATAATTTCAGCTTTTGTAAAGGGTTCGCCAGATAACTTTTTTTTTTTGAAAATGCTATAAAAAAACTACTGAAGCTTCGGCTGTGTGGCACGTAGCGCCGTCCTGTTGAAGCCAAATGTTGCCAATATCCTCCTCTTCAATATTTGCTACCAATTATGCCTCTGGACCAAAATCCGCACCAAACAGTGACTCGTTTTGGGTGCGTCGGCTTTTCAATGTATGCGTGCGGGTTTTCTGTGCCCCAAATGCGACAATTTTGCTTGTTTACATACCCGCCAAGATCAAAATGAGCTTCATCTGAAAAGATGATTTTTTTTGACAAAATCGGCATCTTCTGTAAGTCGATCGCAGGCCCACTTAGCGAAGCAAAAATGCATTGGATGGTAAGTTGGCTCGTTCAGCGGAAGGATAAAACTAATTATCTGTCAAATCAGACATGAGCTAAGTGTTACCAGTCACGAAATAAGCACTAGTTGAAAAAAACGTTGGATGGCGGACCCTTTACTAATTTTTTTCAAGTCAAAAAGTGTCAATTAATCCACACAGCAAACTTTTTATTTTGTATTCAATTATTAGATTCAAAAAATTATAGCCCAATTCACAATCTTGTGCAAATGGTCTTGCATAGTTGCATGTTCAAAGTGGTCTAGTATATTGATACTCACCACTAAGAATTGTTAAGTGGTGAGTATCAATATACTATACCATTTTGCACATGCAACGATGCAAGACCATTTGCACAAGATTGTGAATTGCGCTTATATAATATTTCTACTAAATACCAAAGTTTTCAAAAGTTTAATAGATATAATAGCCCAATTCAAAAACTTGTGCAAATTATCTTGCATCGAAGAATGTGCAAAATGGTTAGTATATTGATACTCACCACTTAACAATTCTTAGTGGTGAGTACCAATATACTATACCATTTTGCACATGCTACGATGCCAGACCATTTCCACAAGATTGTGAATTGGCCTAATGAAAAACACATTTTTTCTTTATTAAAATAATTTACTTTCTATTGATCAAACCAAATAAAAAAATAATAAAACTCAAACCGATTTTTTTCGAAAATTTTTGAAAGGCTTAAGCGCTTCAAAACAGACTAGCAGCCTTCTATATAGTTTGTTGGGCTTGATATTGATAATTATCTTGATGTAAAAATCTGAAATCAAGTATGATGGGATATACTCATCATTTTTGCTACAATTGAATGGTGACGAATAGACCGCTATATAAAATATTCATTCATTTATAATTTTCCAGCCTCTGAATTAGTCCCCATTCTTAGTTCTTTCTTTCCTTTACTGTACATTTAAGTACTTATTATTCTTTTGTTGTCATATTTGCTTTTGTATACATTTTCTATTTTCAAATGAAGCAACAGCTGTCTGTTTTTATAAAAAAAAAACAACTATTAATTCTTCTTGCACATGCCCACTTGATACAAGCTTTTTGCAACACCCAAAACAATACTTACTTGTAGCTTCTATGTTAATTTTAAAGCAAATTTTTTACCAAAAAGCTCTTATATTAAGTTATACGCTGTGAGAAATGTTAAGAGTGCAATTTAACTGCCTGTCCCACGATGTCAGTCGCAAACGTTCAAATGACAACTTATATTGAAAACAACAACAAATTTTCTAATGTTATTGTTGTTTGCAGTACAAGTTGTAGATCGAACGTTTGCGAGTGACATCGTGGGACAGGCAGTAAATTTTTCACAATGTTCCCATGCCCTTTTACGTTGTTACGAGAATATATCGTTTTTATTTAAAATAGTTAAATTAGTGAATACGAACTTAAAAAATTCATTTTGTTGTTGATTAAGTATATCTAGATTCTAGATGCTATAAAACTAAGAACCCTCTTTCACCGCAAAAGTAACGTAATAATGAGTTAAAATAATTTTTAAATAATTTTAAAAGTTTTTATTAAAAAAAATTAAATTAAGATTTAATTAATTAATTAATTAAATCTTACTCGAAGCACTTTTTTTATGTAACACGCCTTTTAGACATGCAAAGTTTACTTTGCAAAATACTAATTCAGCTAGAAAAAGGACAGAAAGAGAAAGTATTCTTGTCTTTGTCTTTCACACAACTGAGTTAAGACTTTGCAAAGTAAAGTTTGCGTGTCTAAAATGGGTATAATCAATGTAGGCCAATGTTTATATGGAATACAATATATATAAATGATAACTTGTACACTCTTCGCCTGAAGGACAAACAAGTCATAATAATATAAAGTATGAATTGAAAATAATATATCCTTTTCCAGAAAGATTTTATTTTTGATCCCAGATATAATGGTTCAGTAAAATATCAGCTCTTTTCAAAAATACAATGGAATTGATTACTGAGACAAAAGAAGAAAGTAAAAAGAAAAGTGAGAAATATTTTTTTTGGTTTGTAATAAGCGAATATATCGCTAATCTCAAAAGAAAGTTTATAAATGCGTGTTCACCTTACTTCTTGAACGTCAATAGTCTGAGGAATGCGCGTGTTACCTCAATTGGCAGCAAAGCTCTTGTGAATTGGGTAGCTTTTGAGCATTTTTTGGGGCAGGATTATAGAACAAATACGTCGAAGCCATATGCACAATGTGCAAACTTTTACATAAGAGCTTTTGTGCTTTCACACATGCAAAGAAAAAATATGGTTGAGGTAACCATAATCAAACAGCAACATACTATGCTTGAATTATATGGTTGCAATCAAATCATATTATTGTTAATAAAAAAGCAAACTTTAATAATATTATTATCCGAGTTAATAATAATATTATCTACAAAAACCATGAATTTTGTTATACCTAATCTTAGTATTGTAAATATGACAACACTATTGTTAGCTGTAACTAAAATATAATAGAAACTCACCATACCATGTTCTAATAGTATATTAATATTGTTAAATACAACCACAGTATTATTTAACATAATAATACTATTTTATTTTTTAATCATATATTTATTGTAGAAACAGCTGTGCGTTAAACTCGAAATAAAAATAATTGAATATTGTTGAAATAAAATGTATATATATAAAAATGTATACTTACATGACATACAGACATGTCTGTATAAAGAGATACACAAATGTTTATATATTTTTATTGGTCTATCCTTTTGTTTATTCTTTATTTATTTATTCATTTATATAACGCCACTCGTGCACTACCGATAGCTTACAAACGAAATACTGAACTGACAGATGTTTCTGAAAAAGATTTTTTTTTAACTTAACATAATATGGTTTTGGATAACATCATATTGTTATTTACATCATATTATTTTTAAATAAAACAGTACAACATTTTTGAAGTCATTGATTCGGGACTCAATTCTGACAATTTCACGTGAAAGTAAGCCATAAATGAAGAACTTGTGCATCATTCGTTTTGTCTTCTTACCTGCTAAAATATTTTTAATATCGGTTTGAAGTTAGTAACTATCGTATAGGGTCATTTTTCACGTTTTAAGCTTTTGTTTGACATAACTCGAGAACCACTAGTCCGATTTAGCTGAAACAAATTTAGAAAAATTAAGAATTACAATTCTTTTTATCTTTTCTTATACCGTTTTCCTATGTGTGCAACACTTTCAAAGTTAAAAATGAATGTATGAAGGGAAAAAAGTATTTTTTGCCTAAAAATTAAAATTTTTTTTTTTAAATTCATAAAAAATCAAAAATGCAAAAAGTGCCAAATCTAATTAAAAAAAAAGAATAAACAAAAGGTTATTTGATTTTTATGACTGCGATGCAATAAACGCTAATAAATGTTCCTGAACAATTAAAAGCAAAAAAAGGATAGTGGACTGTTTTAATTATTTGGGGTTTTCCGGTGACTACCTGTATGATTTTTTTTACAGAAATTGCACCCTCATTCATTATTTGGAAAGTTTTGCACAATTTGAAACGTACAAGTGGTCAATTAGGTAGGTATATGCGCCCATTTATAAGTACCTGCCAGTAAAATATTGCAAAGTACGTAGTATTTATAGTTGATCGATTTTTGTCATTCAGCCAGTGCCGACGAACGCGAACAGTAAAAGTGATTTTTCTCCAGTTTTTTAAAAGTGAATAACAAGAAAACATAAAATATATAAATATGGAATATAACAAGTGCCCAAAATTGGATAATTTTTGTTACGTTTGTGGTCAAATCGTCCTAAAAAAAAACAAAAACTATTGACAAAATTTGTGTACTGAGGAACTCAAAAAAGCGTATTGTGATTATTTTGATGAAGCAGATTTAAGTAATTCAAATTTTACGCCGAACACAGTGTGCAAAAGTTGTTATAATACCCTTGTAAATTGGATACATGGAGGAGGTGCAACGTTGTCTTTTATGAAGCCAGTAATTTGGGTGGAAGACACAACTGGACATGATGAATCCAGGTGCTACGCATGCATAAATTTTCTTCCTGGATTAAACAGACAACAATTGAAAACAAAAGTATACACTGCTGCATTTACTGCCACACTTCCAGTTAACCGCCCTGCTGATGTCGATGCACCTAAACCTCCGAGTCTGGATACTGTGTCCCTGCAAGCCGAAGCCGTTTTCACCAATCCGACCAACGTGAATGACCCGATATTGAAAATAATACAGGACAACCGCTAACAAAGATCGAAATGGATTACATTGTGGCCAAGCTCGGAATATCACAACAAAACTCCGAATGGTTGACATCATTTTTGAAGAGAAGGAAACTCACACAGCAAAATGTCAGCGCAACATCATACCGACGCAAACTCAGACCACGAATATCAACAACCTACGAAGAAAAGCAGATCATCAGAACCACAAGCGTCAACTTCAACGAGAATGGATATTGACAATAATTATAATTATAATTGAAAATGTTTAAATTTTGTCTTTATGCATAGATTCCATAAATTCCATATTTTCTGTGTAAGAATAGCTGCAATACAAATTGGAATTTTTATTTTAATTTTTGTGTATATTCATTCATAACATTATTGGAATAAATTTAAAATACTTTTTTCCCTTCATACATTCATTTTTAACTTCGAAAGTGTTGCACACATAGGAAAACGGTATAAGAACAGATTAGAGGAATTGTAATTCTTAATTTTTCTTAATTTGCTTCAGCTAAATCGGACTAGTGGTTCTCGAGTTATGTCAAACAAAAAAGCCTAAAACGTGAAAAAGTTCCCTATACGATAGTTACTAACTTCAAATCGATATTAAAAATATTTTAGCAGGTAAGAAGACAAAACGAATGATGCACAAGTTCTTCATTTTAGGCCTACTTTCACGTGAAATTGTCAGAATTGAGTCCCAAAATCATATCATAATACAAATTATGTTGTAGACATAAATTTTTAACAAAACTATATTATTATAACTCTAACCATATCACATTTTTTTATGGATATGATAATGTTATTATTAAATTCAAACATTACTCTGTTTATCGTAACGAAATAATTGTTTAAGAGAACATAATATTGTTTTCTCAACTATTCTACAACCATATCTTTTCTTTGCGTGCACCGGCGAGAGCACAGCAGCCAATCAGATCTCGGCGACAACAAAGCTTGCTTCTACTTTGCAAATAAACCAGAACAAATATGAAAACTTTCAAAGCTGTTTACGTGAAAAGAAAATATCAGAGTATGTGTGTTTAGACGTAGCTACTATTCAGCATTAAAAATCTGCGATATTACAATTTTCTATACATTGCATTAGAAAATGGAGAAAAAAGTTTGCAGAGACAAGCAAAAAATTTGGTATAATATTTAAATTCTGGCCTGACACCGTGTGCCTTTTATTCCTCCACAACTTGAACTTTGTAGGAATGGTATTTTTACTTGGTTAAAGAACTTGCGCTTTTCCTACACTGAAAAAAAAGTTTTACATAAATTCAACGAATTCGCATTCATTGATTTAAATTCATTGAAATTCAACGTATTATACGTTGTTTCAAAAAACTATTCCTTGAAATTCAACGCAAAATTTTATGTAGATAATGAACTGAACGTTGAAACCATTCCTTGACATTATTCGTTGAATTTAACAACGAACTAGTTTATTGATTTAACGTATAATACGTTGAATTTAAGGAAAACGTTCTTTCTCATATAAATAATAGAAAAAGGTTTAGTAAATTTTAAGAAAGTGTACCTTGATTCAAAAAACCTGTTTATTGATTTTAAGTAATGTACGTTGAATTTGACTTCAAGAACAAGAAGAAGATGTTTTATTCAATGAAAGAGTACTTTGATTCAAGGAACCACCATTTGAATTTCCGTTTTACTTGGTTTAATTTAACGTACTAGTTCCTTGTTTTATAACGGGAAAAAGACATACTAAAAAGAAAAAACAAACACAAAGCAATCAGTTGTATTTCTTCGTTTAACAAATAAGTTTGTGAGCATTTAAAAAAGAAAGTTTAAAATAAAACAGTGCCAAAAAGTAAGTTAATAATAAGAAGTGATTATAATTAATTTTAACTGCAAAAAGAAATATAGTTGTATAATATCCCGTATATCAGGAACATGCTGAATTACTTCAAAGTAGGAAAATCAAAAAACCAGTTCCAGATGCACCTACTCCTGACATTATTGGATCCAACTCTCAAGCTTTATGTAAGTAATTATTTTGCATGCTATTTAGATGGTATAATTTTATACATGTTTATATATGTTAATTTTAAAATTCAGGAACCAACGCAGAGGTTTGCGTTAGACGCCTCAAATTTGAGAGCAGAGGGATTCAATAGCACTTGGCAGGCATGCAGAAATTCCAGAATTAATGAAGCTTCCACTTAAGCCGAAGTTTTGAAAAGATGGCCCGAGTATAAGAATCAGAGTAGATTTCGATATGTGAGTATACAAATCTTTACTGTTTTATACTTTAGTACTTATTGCAAAATAAGGATTTATAACTAACTATATTTCAGATTGACAAAGACTTTGGCATTGCTTTTGGTAAACGTGAAGGAGTTTTCTTTAACTTTAATAAGGCAGTAATAATTTAGTAGACTATATATGCATATATAAATTATTTCTTATTATATGAATTTTTAAATAAAATACTCAATTTAATATTAACTTATCTATTATTAAATTTATTAAAGTGAAATTTTTAATGTATAGGTGCATTGGTTCAAGGAATAAATTCATAAAAATCAATGAATGTGTTCATTGGGTCAAGGAATATGTTCTTTAAATTCAAGGAACTATTTCATTAAATTCAAAGTATAAATACGTTGAGTCAAGGAATAAGTTCATTGCATTCAATATATAGGTTTAATGAATTCACGTAAGGTTTCAACGTATGGATTCTTAACTTCAAGGAACTGGTACGTTGAATTCAAGGAGTCAATGATTGGAATACGTTGAATTCAATGAACATGTTCCTTAGGTGAAAAATAAGGAATAAATTCGTTGAATCAAAGTATTTTTTCGTTGAATTCATGTACCTTTTTGGTTCAGTGTAATTGAAATTTTACAATCTTAATGACAGATACTGATTAAAATATTTCACGTTTTCTATAGTTCTTAATGAACGCTTTGATTTCATTTTAATAATATTTAAGTCATCTTTTTAAACTTATTGATCTCTTTTTTAGACCAAAATATTTCTTCTGTTTTTTTTAACTAAATGATTGTTTAAAAAAATATATATTTTTTTTTATTAAATTTTAAATTCAATCTTCGTTTTAATAATTGAATCTTGTTTTTACTTTTTTCTGTGTAAGCTATCGATTGGCATATATATTTCCACCAAACATGAGAAAATCATTCAATAAGCTTAAAATCTATACAGTGAAAGCTCTAATAACGGACACGTCATATAACCGGACCCTCTAATAACCGAACAAGCTTTGTAGATGCAAAATTGTAAGCGGACACCTCGAATAACCGGACAAAACGGTGAGGCCAGGACGGTGAGGGTCCGGTTATGAGCGGTATCACAGTAAACCTTCTTTTGAGACTCCACATTTGATATAGTTAGAGCGTCAGGATCTGATTTAATTTAGAAAATTAAGCCTGAAGAATTGAAGAGGGTAGCAAAGTTTGTTTGAAAAGAAAATTTTGTAGCTAAAATTAAGAGAAGTTTGTCATATTTTTCGTGCTGAACACACACGTAACACACAGATCAATACTTACTGTTCGTCGTATATACATCTTGAAGATAAAAACCATGTGCATATATCGAGCCATTACCGCCAAAGAAGCTTAACCAACATGATTTTCGAAATACGTTTTTTTTATAAAAATCATTAACTTGTTATCATTGACATTATCTGTCAAAATCTTATAACCATAGGATATACCGTTTTCATTTTATAGCAAAAACAATTTAAGCTTAAGTACAAATTATTTTTGTTTACAGTTTTTGTAACAGCAACATGTTACTTAAGCTAAAATTTCCTTTTGAAAATAAAGCAAGTATGATATAATATTCGGATTAGCCGTATATAATATACCCTCCATCGACTTCGTATGAAGTATATGCATACATACAATATTATATACATGATATTTTTTTTAAATAATTAACTAGATCAGCCTTTTCTGATAGCAATTTATTCACCCATATATAAAAAACTTGAATGCACATTATTAGACCATACAAATTGCTGAAAGTATTTATTTTATTCGCTCCACCGGCAGTTTCTGATAGACCGGCCATAAAAATCACATATGTGTTAAAATTGCACTAATAGCGTGCATACCGATCATGCACATTGCATTTTTCACCTAAAAAGTAACTTATCTTGGATATAAACACTTTTGGCATCATAACTTTTAAATGCGGCGTTTTTCGGAAATTTTTGTTTCCATTTTTGTCTAGAAAAAATACCACAACATCTTTCCTCTACATAATTTTCCCATAACAATGACCTATCATGGCCCTTTAATGAGATGAAACTATGTTATGAAACTAATTTTTTTTTGGTATTGGTATTTTGGTATTTTTTTCAACGGCTTGCGCTAAAAAATGGGTAGTGATAATTATAATTCGTTTTTATAATTTTATAAGGTAAGGTCTGTATACTATATAGCCTCATTACATTTGGACCAAATATATATCATATAATAATATAAGAATGAAACATACATACCAGTTTTTTATAAGCTTTGTTATGTATTTGGAAATTAACCTACAGCTCGTGACCCATTGAGTATATGTCAACAAAACTACACACAAATTTAGACGATAGAGGAAAACATATTTTCGCATAAAAAAAATCTGCGTACATACATACTTGTATATATTATGTAACTTCACGAACAAATCATTAGAATTCTTCCAACAAAAAAAAAAAAAACAAAAAAAAAATAAATAAAATATTTTAATCTAGAACCAACTTTTTGTAGTCGAAGTCAAAATACTCGAATCACGATAAAGCCCATTCAATTCAATTCTACACCTAATCAAAAAAATATGATTTTATTGAAGTGAGTTATCATTGTTTTAAAGGCTATGTTTCCCAAGTTGAAAAGAAAAATCATCAATAAATCTTAAATATAGTTATTTTGATAACTCTGCAACAATTTATTATGTTTTAAATTTGATTGCGCGGTCCTGGCGAAAAACTGAGATAGTCGCCAGTTCAGTTCCGGTACATAGCAATTTATTAAATATTTATTCACAGAGTATATGGACTTGAAAATTCTTTCCATCAGTTATACTATACACAAAAAACTTAATAAGCGAACTCTTTAATTTGAAAAATCATAAGTCTGTAGAAGATTCACTATATGGAGCCGATCAAGAAGCCAATAATTAAGCAATTTGGAGACAAGTTTACGTAAAAAACTGAGGTTTACTTCTTCTTAAAAAATGTTTTTTTAGCTTATACAACACAAAAATATAGACAGTAGGTTGTCAGGGAGACAGCAAAAAAAACTTAAGGGACAAAAAATATCGTTATCATAGTAATATTTAGTTAAAATTCGTTGTGTTACTTATATTTAGCATAATAACATTTAAATACAAATATTCAATGAATTAACTGAAATAACAGCGAAGATAATTTAAAAAAAAAAACCTTCTCCTGTAAAGTTTTGTTTTTGTTACTTAAGCTTTTTGTGCGGTTTTGGCTCGTTATAATTTTTTTTCAGTTATGCTTGAGGTATAAACTTTTTTATTTATTAGCAATATACGTTCTTAATAAAGTATGTATGTGTCATAAATATGCATATACATACATATGCATGTTTTAAATACTTAACAAAATTACTTAAAAGAAGCTTAGTAAATAAAGAAATACAATAAACTCTCTATAAATGAATACGGATATACAACATATCTGTACGTACGCAGAAAAAATTATTATGAAAATTTTTGTAAAATCCATTAAAAAATAAATTAAATTTTCAAAAGTAAGCAATTCAGTAATATCAATTAATTTTTCCACTTTAATTAATTACAACATTGAAAAATTTAATTGAATCAACTAAATGCTTAATTGAAAACATTAATTGGTGAATACTTTTTATATATATGTGCATTTAATATAGAAAGATTCCAACTCATTATATTTTTGAAATCGAGTTTTTTGTATATTTCGATAAAAGAACATCTAACGTATCGAAAAATGCAAAAAAAAACTCGATAAAAAAAATAAGGAGTTAGGGCGTTTCTACATTAAGGTAACGATATGTGTTTATATATATTAAAGTGGCTCGTAAAAAAAGCTTTTGCTGCCATATTAGATTATATATTCGTTTCTTTTGTGAGGATTTCTAAAACATAAAATTTGGAGAGTTGTACCGAAAGACCGCAATCAAGAGAGTTAAATTTTAGCATTTTTTTATTTTGTTGTATTTTCTTTCAAACCAATGTACAATGTAATTGAACTGATAGAAAAATTTATTCTTAAAAGCTTTTCAAACAAGCTTGTTAGGAATAAAATTTAGTAAATATTTTTACCGTTCCAGTAAAATATTTGTTAAAAAAAAAATTAGAGCATATCAAGTCATAACCGCCAAAAGAGCTTAACTGACTCATTTTTCGGGCCTAGGTTTTTTTCGAAAATCACTTATTTACGATCGCTTATAATCGATTTAAGTCACAAAATTAAGTTCGAAAATTTTATCGCTTAAACTTTTTTGGCGCTTATGGTACGATATGCAAGTATACAACACGAACAATGGAAATACACCACAACAATAGCACGTTGTACCTTTTAGCACACAAGATAGACACCAACGCACTTAAATAACAAATTCTCTCAGCCGAACTCTGTTAAATTTAAATTTTTACAAAATTGTTATTAGCATTTACAAAATTACTTGTATGTCCGCATTCATGCAAAATATTTACTGATCCAATAAATTTGGTTACTTAAAATTAAATTTGATTTTTTCTGTGCTATTTGAGAAACCTTTCTATGCCTTATCTCATTGTGTATTATTAAAATTGATTTTTTGTGCAATTATCTCTGAGATATTCATGACATGATTAAGCACAATTTTTTTTTTATTGATTAAAAAATTATTTGGAGGCATTGTTTAATTCTTTTGAATTTTTAATTACAGAAAAACATTTTTAAGAATTAAAGAAATAAGTAAATACTCAAATATTACACATCACATACTTAAGCTATGTACAGACGATTCTTAGATCTTACAATATTGTCAGATCTGGTAATGTGCTGACAATGTACTGGCAATCAAAAATTGCCAGCACAAGGTTTATTGTCAGTTCAAACGATTTTATCAAATTTGTCAGAAAATTTAACAATTTATTGCAGTTGTATGACAATATAGTCATCTGACAAGTCATCAGTTGAAAATTTGTCAGTTCCACGGTTGTCATATGAAAAAGTTGTCAGATCTGTTGTTATGTAATTTCTAACAGACTTAAAGCATTTGTTAGAAATTATTAAATAATGAAAATATAAATTATTATGGACCATAAAGAAGCAATTACAATGATTTTGTCGGCATATATTTTATTATATATTTTTGTCTTTAAAGTCAAGCGTGTGCAGTGTTGCCCATAAAAACAATTCCCTTACAATGACGCCATTGCCAGATGCATAATCTTCGCAGATCTGACAGTATTAAAATGTCTGACAAATATCTGGCAATAATCTTAAAATGTGTTCATACGATTGTAAGATGTTTGACAATTTGTTGTCAGCTGCTAGTCTTGCAATTGACTGACAATGCTCTTTTCTGGCAACGATGTCAGACAAAAATTGCCAGTTCACACGGTTGTAAAAAATGTTTACCACATTTGACTAACAACTGTGTAAGAGCTGACAACCGTCTGTACGTAGTTTTAGAATGTATTTGAATACAGATAGTGATAACGCTGAAAACACTGTAAATAAATACCATACGTTTTATGGAATATTGTTTTTGTTATAGGATGAGTTTTTTTTACTTCAAATAATGTTGTTGACGCCACTGTCTAATTGCTATTGTGAATCAAGTAAAATTTTTAATTACTTATTTATTTTTTCATCTATTTCACATGTTTATATAACAATTTTATTTGATACGCATTCCATGTGGGAAATAATATTATATTTTTAAGGCTAGAAGCCATCTTTTTTATTATAATAAAAATTAATCTGTAAGTAAACTTTGTCTTGTAAGGAAGTTGGATAGGCTTCCAAACCAAAAACGTGTGTATTTTAATAAGTTGCATTGGTGTAAATTTGTTTTATAAATGTTTTATTTGTAGGAATTAAAACATACATTATATAAACTTACTGCCTTATTCATAAAAAATATTTCTGTTTAATAAATAAATTTTCTATGGAAATTTGATTAATAAACCTTTTATAAAATCAAAATATTTTTTTTTATGAATTAGGCCCTAAAAATTTAAATGTGAAAATTTCTGTTGAAAGCGTTTATACTTGATGTTCACAATCTTATTGGAATTTACTAGCTTGGGCGGTTTCACCCAATAACAAATATACAGAGCAATTATGAATAAAATTCCGCAAGAAGTTTCTCCCTTTTCCAATTAGAATTTTTTGTTTTCTCTATTACTTGCTATTAGTTGGAATTGTTCCCCGGGAAAAATTTCTCGCGGAATTTATTCATAATTGCTGTTATAAATAATTATATACTGTCTGGGAACAAAATAATCAGGGCAATTATAAATAAAATTTCGCGAGAAATGTCTCCCTTTTCCAATTAGAATTTTTGTTTTCCCTTTTACTTGCTATTAGTTGGAATTTGTTCCCCCTGAAAAATTTCTCGCGGAATTTTATTCATAATTGCCCTCAATACAAAATACAAAAAAAAAATGCTAAGACAGACGGCCTAGTTCATAAGTGACAATGACAAAACAAATTAAATTTTTTAAATCTTGTTTTTTATTTTCGTATAAAGTGAGCCACTCTAATTTTTAGGTACATGCATACATACATACATGCATATGTGTATATATATATTTCTTTATATATTTGCATTGTATTTATTAATAATAAATATGAAGTAGATCGTTATAACTCTTAACTAAGAACTACTGATTAAAATTATATACTAAATTATTTAAATACATAAGAAAAAAAGTCCATGTTTTAAAAAAATAATAACAGAAGAAGAACTTAAAAAATACAAAATACGAGTAGGTGAGAAAAGAAAAATAGGAAATTACAAAAAATAAATGCATTCATTAGAAAATACTTAACAAGAGTCTTTTTTTACCAGACGTTCAATTGCAATAGGTTTTAATTTTTAAAAGAAATAAACTTCACTTTAGGTAGTTAAAGCTTTAGAAAACTTTTAGGTATATCTATATATATTTTTTTCTTGTGGTTTGTTAGTTTGCGAAATGTCTTAAGAATATCTATTACCTTGGTTTTCATTACTAAGTTCCGGTCTACACACTGCAATTTTAGCTGCTTAAATCTGGAATTTATGAAACGGCTTATTTAATTTCATTTTGTCACACGCAATTTTTGTTTTTTAACATTTCGTGCCATAATCGCAAAAATAGCTTAAGCGACATCATTTTGAAAATTAAATTACTGACCAAAATCGGTCTTTTGCGATCGTAAATAGTCGCTTTTCGTCAAAAAAAAAAAAACGAAGTCCCAAAAATGTGTTTATTAAGCTGTTTTAGCGGTTATGGCTCGATTTATTGGCAGTGTAATATTTTTTTTAAATTAAATTGGAAAATATATTTAAAATCTTAAAAACTATTTAGAAAACGTGATCATAAGGCGTTTCATATCTATATGTCTGTATATATGTATATATTTTAAAACTGTTTCGGTTTCATATGTAATTTCTCAATAACTTCAGAAAATAAGGACAAAAAACACTACAATAGCTGCGGAAATATTTTGTGTATGACATTCTTTAAAAATTGAGTAAATAAATTTGCTGTGTGTAAACCGGGACTAACTGCTTATGTATTAAAAACTATTTTTTTTTTATTAGCTAAAGTGATTTTTATTTCAAAACAAACTCTTATCTAAAAGTGAGTGCGACAAAAATCTCTTACGACAGCAGAGGCTGTTGTTGGGAAATTAATTATTAAAAATAAAATTTGTTTTGCAATATTAATATTACATGCAAATGCGTGCATACTTTTGTTGGCGTCATACCTCGTTATGGCTGAAAACTTGTTGAGTTGTTCCTTTGTTTTTTTTTTTAATGTCAAAATCATTTTCTGCTTAATGCTGGCATTTTAAGGTCAAAACAAGAAGTACAAGTACTGTATATGGATGGAGAAATTTGTCTTCGAATCCACAGATTTCTTCTCAATTTTTTTAATCACTCTTTAATCTATTCTGGTATGCCATACTTTAAAACTTGACCAGTAGCACAGCGAAATATTTTTTCCTTCTCGGGCAGTTCTCCAATCAAGTAGTCACGCATCTGTTCGATGGCATCTCGAGAATGACCAGTGCCATGAAAAGCTAAAGTGGCATCACGACCCGCATAATCCATAATAACATCAGCGCCGCCGGGGTGATCATGTATGAAGCTGGTTACGTCATACACGCGATCGTAGATAACCACCCAACAATCGCAATAGTCATCGTGTTGACCCACAGTATTCAGTGATATTTCAGGTAAAGGAATTTTAAGCGGAGGCTGTTGAATTTTTTTTTGTTGGCTGTCACTAGGTACAATGCGTAAAGCTTGCAACAGACTTGTAATTGAGGTGCTCATATCGATAGACTTTGCAAATTAAATAGTTATTAAATATATTTTAAAATAACTTTATTTCTTTATGAAAATAGTTGTTTGCCTATTCACAAAAGTTTTTCTTGTTCAAATGAACTTGAGTTTACTACACGTTTTTAATAGTAATTGGAACGCAGCTATTTTTCTTTTATTAATCGTATTAGCTTTTTTTATGTTGTATTATTATATTTACTTAATCGTAAACTTTTATTTTAATCTTTATAAGTTATTGTAATTACAATAAATTTTCAGTATATTTGCTATTTATTAATTAATCCGTATACACAGTTTGCTTTATAGACAACGAATGAATGATGTTTTAAAGCAATCTCTTTAATCTATTTATAAAGCTTTAACGAAGTAATAATCTTGTCGTTTTGCTTAATATTAAGAGTTTTCAAATACTAAGTGTAATTCAAATGATCCCATCAAATACGTGCTCTCAGCCAGAGATGATAGAATTCATACAAATGTAACCCTTTGTGTTACAATTCGAGCTTCAAAACTAGAATTTTGTACCAAACTCTTGTGTATATAATGCAATTGTCAAAGACTGTCCAGCTTTTATTCTGGCAAGCTTTTGCTCAACCAAGAACGACCTTCATTAAAAAAATACCCAAAAATTGAACCAGGAAATACTATTTTCTTATCAACATTAAAATATAAGTAAAAATATGTATCAGTTCTTCATTTATCCGCAAAATTTTAGTTTTTTGTTTGTTTTTTGAACATAATAAAAATTATTGAGCAACACATAAAAAAGAAATTTAAAATTTCATTTTAAGAGCGCCGCATAAATTTTGGAATTAGTTTCTTATATTAATATTTAACTTTTCTAATTAAAAAAAAAAATTGTTTTCTTAGTAAAATGAATTGCTGGTTGCACAAAATTTGTTTTTAGAACTGCATTCGGTTACAAATTTGGAAGTGGGAATTCATCATATTTTCCTATCTCGCTTGTTAACGAACTCTTTTAATTCCTTATTCTTAAAATTTTTCATAACGTACCCATATCATACGCATCGAAATAAAATTTTTAATCTTAAATTAACATGAATGATTTAGATGCTGATGTTAAGTTCTTCCAGCCAAACAAAACTAATGAAAGCAAAACTTTTGTGCTATTAAATAAATCGATGGACCATTTTACTAAAGACAATTTTCGTAGTTGCTTCACACAGAAAAATTTCACAGTAACATCTACGAAAATAAAATTAATTTAAAATTTGTTGTCAATGATTTTTCTTCATATATATTTAATATTTAATGTTTATTCAACATGATTTACAATAATCTTCAAAGAAAATTGTTTTCTTTTGAATGAACTTTTTTTCATGTTGATTTAATATTCCGGTACAGTTAAATTAAAGTGAAGAACCAGTTTGAATCAAAGTTATTCCAAGTTGAAACAACATGAATTTAATTTAATGTTAAAAATTTAATTTTGTTAATTACTCAATTTATGTGATTCTGTGTATTGACAAAATCATCAGGAAACTATGATAACTATGTAAAAAGTTGGCTTCTCCGGTCAAAATTTGAATTTAGAACTCATTGCGTGATACAGCCACAACAACCTTCAACGTTCCTTAAAGGTCCAAAAAACAGTCAGTTAACCTTTTTTTTGGCGGTTAAGGCTCGATTTTATTTCTAATAAATTTAATATGATCGCAATCAGAATTTTTGCATGGTGTTTTTAAATTGGTATTTTTCTTTGTGTTCTTTTTTAAAATAAACACAATTTTCTTACCTATTACGAAAAGAAGTTTAAAGCAATCATTTTTTTTTTTAATTTTCCTAAAGTGATGATACTATTTCTTTTGTGGAAAACAAGTCAAGCAGTTCACACATCTAGACAATTTTTATGAAAACGTGCCATTGTTAGTTCGTGCACATTTTTTGTTGTTTGCTTTGTTGATTTTATAAGAATTTCGAACTTTTAGTTTTTACAATCAAGAACAAAAGTTCCTTTCTTTTTTTTTCTAAGAGACCCTCAGTTAAACAGAAAAATAGAATAACTGCTGGCAGGCAACGGTTATTTTCGATAAAAGAAAATATAAAAATTTGTTTTGCCTGAGCACTTATCTATGACATGATAATGAGTCAAATAAATAATCAAAACTTTTTGAAATTCACCAATCATTGACGAAACGTACGTTTAGCCGAAAAAATACAACGCGCACTCAACTATATGGTTGATGAGCTTATTTGATCGTCTCTAGGTCACATAGATTTGTGCTATAAAGTGCTAAAAAGTACTTATGCTACAAGTTCTGAAAAGAATATATCATCTCTGCTCTCAATACATAATATAAGATTACATTAGATTAAATTTTCTAAAAAAAATCTCTTATAAAAAATAGTGTGGTTTTTGTACTTATTTTTTTCTCCGCAAATGGGAAGTGAAAATAAAATATGATTGTTGTGGTTCAATGCAGTATATAATAATTTAAAATCATGCTTCAAATTTAATTCAAATATTTATTGGTGAAATAGCAAAGGGAAGATACGATTTGTATATTTCTTATATCTATTGTCAAATGTTGTATAGGAATATGTTAGCAAAGATTGTATATATGAATGTGTGTGCATTAATGAAATGACCATGAGTTACTTCAATAGTGTCATAACTCAATAAGCTAGATTTATAGAAAACACTTTTAATGTTTTAAATATACATGCAACTCAATGAAGGCATGACAAAATATTCTTCTTTTTTTTTGGGTGTTCAAAGCTATTTACAAGAGTATGAAATTTTTAAATAAAAATTCTGCAATATTAGCTCAAAAACGCAGTTTTTGACCTATGACACTATAGAAGAAAATGAACTTTATTATAGTAAAATTTATCAAATACAGTGCTTTCTCTGCTGAACGAATACTTAGTATAAAGAAACCACATTTTAACGTGTGCCGAAATTTTTCGTGCCGTTCATACGAACAAACCAAATAATAACAGAAATTACTATTTTGTTTATATAATAAATTATTATTGGTTTATTACAAAATATTGAGAGTATTCGGGGATTAACTTGATCCTTTGAGCATTTCACTGTTGTCAATACAGATCATCAGGGGACCCTTATTCAAAAATATCTCAGAACATCTAGAGATAGGAGAATGATGTTAAAGGTTTATTTATACAAATGAGAAGCTCAACAACTAATAATAGTACTATGTTTCTATTTTCTTTCTTTGCCGTGCCATAAATCTAAGAACAAAAACAACGTTTTCAATTTGAAATACGATGAATCAAAACAATTCACATATTCCATTTGCACAAAAGTTTCGTATATAAAGCAGAAATCTGCATCAACTGACACCACACACAGTGGACCAAACACAGAAGAACGCTGATGATGAAGGTTTAGTGGCCTTCGAAAACGGCTAGCTGTTCCGTTCAAGTATGTGTTGTCAGAATATTCACAACTAACTTTGGTGTTATTTGTTCATTAATAATTATCACATGTAATATGGCGATACGAACTTTAGCCTATTCAAATCATAAATATTAACAAAGAATATAAATCATATAGAATGCGCATGTTATACAAGCTAAAATTTTCTATAAAGGGTATTTCCAGTACTATCCGTCCAGCGTACACACTCTCATTTCTTTCTGCAGTGTATGCTACGCTCGCATTGCTGAGAGCAGCGTTGCCGTCGTGACGTTAAAGTATCACTTTTGACCCCTTTTCGTGCCAATAAAACTTTTTATGATCCTTTTTTCAATTTATCATTTTGTATCATTTTAACAGAATATATGCCGTAGGACAACCATATACACAGTTTAGCATATCAGGTATTAGAAAAAGAGCTGTTCGTCCAGTTGGCGATATTCGGCTCGATGATGTCGATCATTTTATTGTTTGGTCGATAGAAAAGCCAATAAATGGTGAAAATATTGCAAAAAATCTGACACCCAAATCCTTGATTCCAAATGCAAATTATTTTTCGGAGTATCACAATTAAAAAATTATGTATTTTAACTTACTGTCATCTTTAATCTTAATAAAACTTTTTATAAGTTAGTAAGTCAGTTTTTATAAAATGTTTATAAGTTAAAATATGTTCAAATGAAGTAAATTTGGAAGCCAAATTGGGGCCTTAAAATATACATGTATGTATATAAATGATCAGCATCAAGAAAAGTAAAGTAAAATATAGATGGAAAAACTGAAGTTAATTCATTTTCTTTTCAACCCCCGACCAAAAAAAGGGGTGTTATAAGTTTGTAGTGTGTGTCTGTGTATCTGTGTGTCTGTACAAGTACTCGTACAGACCAAACGGCTGGACTGATTTTGATTTAGTTTCTTCTGTTTGAAAGGTGACTTGATCGAGAAGGTTCTTAGCTATGTCCAGCCGCTTAGAAGATATCACGTCTTTTCTAGAAGTATTCGAGGGTTTTTAAAATTTTTAATTTTTGTTATTATTATAATTTTTCATTTATAAATGAAAAAAGTAAAAATAATTCAAATAATTAATTAATTAACTACGAACATATTTCTATAATACCGGCAAGTGGAGTATTTACAAATACTGTTTTTAATTGCAAATAAGTCGAGTATAAACCTATTATAAATAGCTACTAAATATAAAAAATCATGAAATCTAAAAGAGTGGTCAAGTTGCGGCATTTCATATCGAATGAAATTCCAATCGAAATTAAATGCATATTTCGTTCGAGTGCCGTAATTTACCCAATTAGTTAAGATTTATAAAAAAATTAGAGACTGTAAAAACATATATACATATATTGGACATGGTTCATCTCACTTATTTACTTAAAAACCAGCATAACTCAAAAAATTTACTTTGTGGAAAAACCATTTAAATTTTTTTTAGAAAATTTTCAAATTCGATTCTGAAGAGGATAATGTAGTTATGCTATTCTTTCAAGGCATTATGCATAGTTCTTAAATACATATTTTTTTTAACTGAACATCCTGTATTTCTTAATAAGTTCTTCACTTGGAATCTAATCTTTGACAAGTGTCTACTTTAAGTCTATTTGATAGTTCTTTAGTAACGCTACTTTATGTTTATACTTTATGTTTTTTTGTAAATTATATTTTATAAGGATGAAGAAATAAGGTGTAATTCACTGACTTCACTACTGCAGAATTTGGAAACTTATCATCCTTAAAACAAGCTTTATTCCAGTAACAGCAACTTTCCTCCGAAAATCGGTATTTTTTGTGGTAAAACTCGGATATTTTTACATAGTTTTTTGCAATTGGCCACATGTTTTGCTGTTGAAAAAGTAGCAAAATGTGACTTAAGTCGCACAACGGCAACGCTGGTGATAAGAGCAAAGAACATAATGCTCTCAGTGTGTGTTTGCTTGAGCTTTATAATTTCCTCCAGGGCTGTCAGATATGGCGATTTCTCGCCAAATGTGGCGATTTTTCAACTTGTTTGGCGTCCAAATTTATGGTTTGGCGACATGGCGATTTTTCTGGCGATAAATAAATTTGTTGGCGATTTTTCTGGCGACAAATAAATATGTTGGCGATTATTATGGCTATTTTTTTAACAAAATTGAACTTCAAAATTTTTCTAATTCAGGAAAATTAGTTTGTTGAAGGAGTAGTTCCAAAAAAAAATCCTACCAAAACTCGTCTGCAAGAAGTTAAAGCAACTTGATTTTGATGATCTTTCTATATTAATTATAGTTCATAATGAATTTTTGTATTTGGATGCAGAAAAATTTACAAGAAATAGTTTTTGGCGATTTTATTACTAATTTTCGCGATTTTCTGATAAATTTTGACACGATAATTTTTTAAAAATTTCTATTAAAAAACTGTTATATCGAAACAAATTTATTATCAAATATTTACTAAGAAAAACTGCATAAAACTCTTTTTTGGCGACTTTTAACGATTTTTAAAATCAATTTGGCGAAATAGGTGGGAAAAAATCTGACAACCCTGCTTTCCTCCCGCATCTAAAGCGTAAGCATAAAATGTTTAATTTTTTAGCTCACATGCGCCTTCTATACAATTTATATTCTTTAATATTAATTAAAGAGGTTAAAGGGAAATTACCAAAATTGAAGATGCCCCAAAAAATTTATGTCACATGTTCAGGAGTTTAATTTTTCAAAGAAAAACATGAACTTGTAGAAAAGACGTGTTGGATGTGAGTCGATGCTCCATCATGCGCTATGACCACAGCCGGGAATGCTTTCAGGTAGTGTTTGTCAGAAGAATTAAGGTTGTCTTTGGTGCAATTTGTTCCTTCAAAACTATCACATGCAAGTTGGCTTCCGCAAAATACAAACTTTAGTCTAATTGAATCAGAAATAGATAAGCAACGAATAAGTTAAAAAAAAAATAAAAAATTAAAAACTGACATACATATGTATAAACTTTATTTTCTTCTACTCTCTACTACAGCATTTAGCTTCAATTTAAAAGATCAAAATAGTGGGAGTTGCTATAAGTGGTATTTCACGTAATACAATCGAAGCTAAAAACTTGCCGTTTTTGTCCCCCAAAAAAAATTACGCATTTATCTTTATCATAATTATAAAAATTGTGGGAGTGAGAAGCAAAAAATTATGAGTGCTAAATCTAAAATTTTTACCTAGATGTGACAATCAATATTTGTTACTTATATATATCACTTTGAAAAAAATTCAAATCTTTGTGATAAAGTCAAACTGCCAGTTTATGCTATTTAAAGCAAATTGAGAGAAATAAAACCATTTTAACCCCTCTGTCAACACAAATAAGGCACTTACATAAAATCTCTGTTATCCAATAGTGCTATTAAAATGCATTTAAAATATCTAGGGCGATATGAATTCCTATTAAGGTATGATAACCACACTATTAGGCGTTCATTCACTTATTTCATAATCAATATTAATAATTATTTAAATTACTTGCTCATCTTTTTTTACTCCTATCTGCAATTTTACTACGTAGTAGAACTTTAATTGAATATCAGTTTATTGAAAAATATTTTTTTTTAAATACAGACAGTATTTTTTGTAGCTTTTAATCTGTACAGACATGTCGATCATTTAAAATATATAGAAGATAATATTACAGTATTGTCTAATATGACCCACCTACTGAATATGCAGTTTCACTTTAATTTATTAAATTTGATTTTAGTGTAAGAATTGACTTAGAGATAAGAAAAATGCTTATTTCTAAATTAAACAAGTAATAATTCGGCTATGTCGAGTCTTATATACCCTTCACTTACGTACATAAGTATGTAGTATATAATACATACATAATCACAATATACATATATGTACTTATGTCTTGTGAAAGACAGATGGTTTATTGTTGTGTGCTATATTGCAATTTATAGGGATATAAGGATATTTTCCGACTAATGAAATTGGTTCAAAGATTTTATTTTCGATCTTAGCAATAGTTAAATATTTTATTCTTCAGTTTGCATTTAAGAATTTTTTTTGCATTATTAACATTTTCCTTTTTTATAATAAATGAGAACACTTTTTCTAATGGAACTTTATTTATCCACACCTAAAGCAACTTGGATCGTCTATTTATGAAAGGCCTTTTGTCGCCTTTTTTTTTTAACAAGAATCGTTTTTTACGAAAATCAGTAGGTCATATGATAATACGTAATTTAATTCTGAAAGGTCCCATGAATTTTAACACTAATATCTTCCTATTTTCTTATAAGAGGCTTCATGTTATTGCCTATTCTAGGCAATCTTGCATTTCTCGACCAACAGAAAATGCATTGAAACAAAGTACCGAGGCGTACCAAAAAAAAAAAAAATGATTTGAAAAATTTTTTTTAGTACTTTTCAGACCAACAACGAACTTAATGAATGGTCTACAGTAGGAAGCAATAAAAGTAGCAGAAGCCGCAAAGTTCAAAATCTTACTAACTATACTTTCACTAATTCCTTTGTGTAAAAATATATAAATTAATTAATTTTTCCAAGCAATATTCCCTTTTTCCTGGGAAAGGCCTTTGGCCAGTCACTTTAAACAGGTGTTGTACAATAGAAAACGAAAGAGTAAATTGAAGCGAGAAGCTTTATAATAGTTCTGCATCCAAAAGGTAAAGTTTTTAGGGAAAAAATTTTCAAATAATTTTTTCTAGCTGTCATCCGAAATAAAGTTAAAAGTTATGAAATATTCAGAAGTGTCACAAAAAAGCCAGGTCGGATGATGGTTTTACTTGATGTCATGAAACCAAGTTGGTTTTGTGACATCCGAATGTACACTCTAAAACATTAGCTCAAATTTAGGATCATATTTTGTCTAAATTGTTGTTGAAATATTCTTATTGTCTAAATTTATATCGATTGTGTAGTTATTTGTATCAAAAAACAATATTTGTCTCATTTTATACAAAAATATAAATCTGCTTTTAGATGTGTTTATTTTTAAACAAAGTGTGCTTAAAAAACAGCTAGATATGCCTAAATAACGTCAAAATGTTGAAAACTAAACATATGTGCGTAAAGCAGCAGAAATATGTTTAACAAGAAGAAAGAAGAAAAAAGAAGAAGCTCAAAAGTACACATGTTCTAACAGAAGCACGCCATATATAAAATTAATTAAAATTAAAATAAAGCTATTTCTAAATAATAATTGTATGTTTTATATAAATAGTGATAAGTTAATATTGTAAATAATGAGTAAAAAAATTATTAAATTAAAGCTTTGAGTTAAGACAGTATTGTTAAACAAGTGCGATATGTATATCTTATGTAAGAAACAAAATTACTCAAATTTTAGAAATTTATTTTTAATTTTAATTCGAATTCTAAAAATTATATGTGAAATTTAAAGCAAAACGTGAATTTTTTATGTTAACTCAGTAAACCTTTTATGAATAAATTTAATTAAACACATGTATTAAATGCATTTTTATTTAAAAAAAAACATATTTTAAAATTAAACACAAGGGGGAAACTAAACACAAATTGCGTAAAATTGTTGAACATATTTTGTTCAAAATTAAACATATAGTGCTCAAAAATCAACAAAACGTTGAAAAAATATAGCTGTGTAATTTTAGGTCGGAAGTAGTCTGTAAAGTGTTGCCTACTATTATCGACGTAATTTTCAACAAAAGTGTTTTAGAGTGTAACTAAAATCAATGATCACATTTGCTTACTAAGTGGCTATAAATAAATTAAAGTCACATCAGCAGTTGTAGCATATTTTTCTTTATAAGAAGAGTGCTAAGAAAAAGTGACGAGAAAAATTCTGAAGGATTTCATCAATCCACCTGAGCTGCCGGAGACAGTGTAAGTCAGCTATTTCCAAACACACCTACTCTGATATTTGCTTTTGTGGCAAACAGAAAGCTCTTAAATTTGTTCTTGTTTCTTTGCAAAGTAAGAGTCCAACCTAAATTAGAGCATCAATCGTTGCGTTAGTAACAGGGTACATATTTTCAGTACATTAAAAGAATATTTCATACGTAGAAATGTACTGAAAACGCATACCCTGCTGCAAACGCAACGCTTCATGCTCTAATTTTGGTTGGACTCTAAGCATGCATTGTTGTCGCCGATATCTGATTCGCTGTTGTGCTGTCGTCGGTGTGAAAGCACAAAAGCTCTTTTGTAATAGATTGCACATTGTGCATATGGCTTGGACGTAGTTGGTGTAAGTGTATATCCTCACAAAACCATAAATGTGAAAAAAGGCAAAGTTCCTATCAAAATTTCGGCCATCAAAAGCAGTGAGATATAAATTTTTTACCAAGTTCTTGTTTGGAACAACACCTTTCACTGGCATATGCTATGCATTACATACATTTGTAATCGTAAGGGTGTCATATAATTTTTAGATAGTTTGCTAACTTGACAACTTTTTTTTACCGATATAAAGAAATGAACAAATAAACATTATTTTCTCTTTTTTTTAGAAAGGCCCCGCCCATTCCGGTAAAATTTTTTGGTGTTTCAGATTTTTCTAGTTGGTCGCTCACCTAGACCTACTTGTGTATCAAATTTTAGCTCCTTAGCGCAACTTTTAATTTTTAATATTTATGGGCGTAACCCTGTACACTTTTCCAAACTCAAGATTTTTTTTGGCCAGTGTTTGTTATTCGTGTCGAGTTTCGGAGCAAACTGATTATAATACATACAGAAATAGTATATCTAAATATGCTGAGTCGTAGTACATACAAATGAGGTTGAAATTGTATGGGCGTGTCAACGCCCACTTTTTTAATGAAAAATTTTTAGGCTTGCATTATCGCAGCACGTATGCCGAATTTCAATAAAATAGCTTTCACTAAGCACCTTAAATTTGCTTTTTTAATTCTATCCTTTATGGTCGTAGCCCCACCCTCCTGGCCAAAATTTTTAGATTTAAGATTTGTTTAGTTTATTGCTCACCTAGACCTAGCTCTGTAGCAAATTTCAACTCACTAGCTTAGATTTTAATTTTTATGGGCGTAGCCCCGCCCCCTTGGTTGAAATTTTCGGGTTTTCAGATTTTTCTGGTTCATTGCTCATCTAGAACTACTCGTGTACCAAATCTCAGCTCTCAACCTATAGCGGAAGTGCTTCATCAATTTGATGAGTGATCAGTGAGTCAGTGATTATGTCTTAAAATATGAACTTTTTACACCTCCATATCTCCAAAACCTTTCATTGTAAAATTTTGAAACTTTGCATGTGTGGTAACATGAATTCATTTTAATTATGATTTAAATTTCATAATTTTACGGTCGCGGGGACAAAGTTATGAGGGGGTAAAAAGAGCTCGAATGGCTTCCTGTAAATATACACACTGCAAGCATTGGCCGGAACTTGGTTTGGTGCAATACCGTGCGCCTAAATTTTTTATTTTGAGGTTATGGTTATGTATATTAAAAGGTGCTTTGAAGACTTAAATTAAAAAATGAAGCAAGTTTTATAGTACCTGACAGTATTAAAAGGTATCTGTCGCAGTCTAAAACTATTCCAGTTTGGAAAAAATGGCATCGTTGCAGAAGGATCTTATCTTATCTCATAACGTCGGGAACGAAATAAGTCTATATAGAAACATAGTGACAAATTTGGGTAATGTGCTTAACCTTATGGATCAGTTCATTTACACACAGTGGGTCCGATTGGAAATGGACATCAATAATAAACGCAGACCAACGGACTATTTTTACAATACATAAATACATAAAGGGTGTCCCAACAAGAACGCAAGATTTAAATTTTGCGCCATTCGAAGTGTCATTGTTTGACATTTGAACAATTGTCATTGTTTGCTAGTAGAAGGTACGAGGTTAGTAAAAATGGAGCGCTACACGAATGAATAACGCATTCTCATTGTGAAATTGTTTTACCAAAATGGTGAAAGTTTTGCGGCTACAGTTCGCAAATTCGCGATCAATTTGGGGTCTTAATAATGCTCCAAAAGAGTCAACTGTAAAGGCATTAATGAATAAATTTGGGTTTGTTAGTGATGTAAAGACAACAACGCGCCTTCGACCAGGTCGATCGACCGAAAATGTCGCAGCTGTACGTGATGATGTTGCTCAAACGCAGTCAAGCGCAAACAGTCAATGGTGTTCGGTATCGTGAAATGATAACCAGTTTTTCGTGCCTAGAATTGAAGAAATGAATGTGGAGGGCATGTGGTTTCAACAAGATGGCGCCACATGTCATACAGCCAGAGAAACAATTCAATTGCTACATCAGTCATTTCCCGGTCGTGTTATTTCGCGTTTTGGAGACCAGAATTGACCGCCTAGATCGTGCGATTTAACACCATTAGACTTTTTTCTTTGGGGTTTTTTGAAGTCGATGGCTTACGCGAATAAGCCGACGACGACTCCAGCCTTAAAAGAGGAAATTGGACGCTGCATTAATGAAATGCCGCAGCATTTATGCAAAACGGCCATTGAAAATTTCATTAAAAGATCGCGTGTGTGCCAGCAAAGCCGCGGCGGCCATCTGCCCGATATGTTGTTCCACACACAACCTCATTTTGTCTACTTTACGATATAATAAACTTTCACGATTTTTTTTTTAAATATCTGTGTTTTATTTAAATTTTAAATCTTGCGTTCTTGTTGGGACACCCTTTACATATGTATATAATTTCTTTTTCAATTAGTTGCATTGACAAGACACATATGTAAAACTCATAAAAATTAGTATTGACGAGCATTTATACTCGGAAGTATTTATTATAGTAAAAATACCACGATTGTAAGTATATAATAATGTGAAAAAATTTCTTTTATTAAGCAAACATTTTAAAAAGTAAGTAAACTTACTTAAATTTTTGCAAAAAAATTTAAATAAAATGCGTTAAAATGAGAAGTGACAGCTGTTAACCAATAACATTAGTTTCTATGACACCTTAAACCGATATCAATTATATTTGAACACAAAACCGACAACATTAGTTTTCATGACACAAAAGAATTTTTGCTTATAGTTTTCAAAACCAATTCTGACAACAACACCCCTGAGTATTTTTAAGTTCAGGAACGGCATTGTTGTTTGCCTTAGTTGGAACAGCAATTTTAATCTTCAATTTAGTTTAACGCTTGACATAATGTTTTATAACAAAAAGAAGTATACAGTATTTAGTGGTTACTACACTCATCTTAATAAAAAGGTGAGAATATCAGCAAAATGATATTATAGTTATTTTTATAATGCCGGATGTATGATTATGTAATTTAATTAAATTTCCTGTAAGCTATTTCACTTACTTATTTTCTAGCTTAGAGTAACATTTCATTTATATAGTTCCAAGGAAACCGCAAAAAATTGTTATTAATAAATACCGATAGTCTTATATTCAAATTTGCAATAATATTTAACATAGAAGTGTGTGTATAAGATAAAGTATCTCTTTAATTTATCATCATATTGCTTGACATTTGGTAACCATAAATTATATTAGCATAATTATAATTAATTGTGTGAAATTTCATGCTTTTGCGATAAGGCAATAGAAGACAAGTGAATTCAATTAGAAAAATTCTATGTATATACATACGTACGTACATATACATGTATGTATGTATGTATGTGTGTATTAATAATATCCCTGCAGAAAGTGCGAATAGTGAAATTGTGGTGATTTACTAGTGACGTTATCAGTAGTACTAGTGACCAGGTGTACCCCAGCCAATGTAATCGCCTATTGACATTTAACATTAGCTTGTCATTGAAAATCCACCACTAGACTGTAGCACTACGGACTAAGTAGTTCTTTTGGGACCACATGGAGACATTGGCACCAAAGATTCACTGGTAAATTTTAGGGGCTCTAGTCTACAATATCGATATTTCCTCGCTCGTTGTCAATAATAAAATTATATTGATTTTCTAGTGACATTGTCAATAGTGCTACTGACTAGGTGTACCCTAGCCAATGTAATCGCCTATTGACATATAACATAGGGTTGCCATTGAAAATCTACCAGTAGACTTTAGCACTATTGAGAAGGTAGTTCTTTTGTGACGATATTGAGATATTTGAACTAAAGATTCACTAGTAGGTTTTAGTGACGCTCGTCTACATATATTTATTTAATATTATTGCATAGAATAATAAAAAAAGAAAAAAAAACTATTGACGCGTTCATTGACAATATCAATAGAAATACACTACAACTGTTGTCTCTAACGCATCTCTACTCTTGCATAAAAGGAAAGTTGTCGACATTTTAACTAGTGCAATTGTCGCTGGAGAAAGAGTATTGACATAGACACATATGGTTCTAGTCTGACAAGAGGCATTTTATGAAGGTGGCTTTATATATATAGCTATACATATGTATATAAAATTATATTAACTTTTAGCAGTTGTAATTATATAGATAATACAATCGGATCTTAATATAATTATATAACCATAATGAACGCATGTGTTAAGGTTCATAGAAGAAAACGATTTTTATATTCGAACCAGCTGAGCGCGGCAGACGTTGTCTTACCCTCAATTGTTTTATTATTATTTTAACTCCACACAAATTACAAAATTACTCCAAACAGTGGCCACTTGTTGGCTCAAAAACTAAATAAAAACATCCCACCCAGCTAAAAAAATTATATATGGTCCATATATATTTAATATATGAATGTATATAACTATATATGAATATGTATGAATTCATGTATGGGATTATACATGCGAAAAGTATTATGTATGAATTGATATATGGACTAATATATGAAATGTATTATAATATATGAGCTCATATATTTAAATTTAATTATAAAGCTCTTCATATGGGAATCCATATATAAAAATAAGTTGTAACATATGGCGCCATATAAAAATGTATGCATTCATGATATGTCACATAAGATCGTATTTGCAATCAAAAAAGCTTGAATTTTATTAAATCGATCTTTTTCTATCATTTTTATCACTGGTGAATTGAAATTCTATTAGAAAATACATACGGTATGCAAAGTTTATATGCGTAGAGCCTCAATGCTTAAAAATAAAAACTCGTGCAACAAAAAAAAATCGTGTAACAAAAAAAATAATTCTCGTAGGATTTTATATATTGTGGGCCTATTTAATAAATCAAATAATGGAATATTTTAGATATTTTTAAGAAAAACAGTTCATATTACTCCAAAAATTATATTAAAAACTAGTGTTAGAATAAAAACGGATTATTTTTTTCTGTTATGTATAATTAATTGCATTAGTTTTTAATCTTATTTCTTAAATTAAATTTTATGTAATAATATGAGTTTCATGTTTTTTAAATAATCTTTTCACATTTTCTCTTAAAATGACGAACAAAATGTCTTTTAGTTCGTTTTTAACCCCCGACTAAAAAAAGGGGTGTTATAAGTTTGTAGTGTGTGTCTGTGTGTCTGTATCTGTGTGTCTGTCCGTGTCCACGTACAGGCCAAACGGCTGGACCGATTTTCATTTAGTTTTTTTTTTTGTTTGAAAGATGACTTGATCGAGAGGGTTCTTAGCTATGTTTGAAGAAAATCTGTCCAGCCGTTTAGGAGATATAATAAAGTCGGGGGTTTTTAAAATTTTTAATTTTTGTTATTAATTACTTTTCCAAACAAATGTTTCATTAAATACAACCTCCCTTATCAAAATCTCAAAAAAAAATTAATTTTAGTAATTTTATTTATTGCACAGCAGTGAGCTTATTTGAATCAAGGGATTATGAATATGAACTTCGCATATTGTATGGGGAATATTTACACACACATGTATGAAAATGTATGAATATATATTATCATATATGTCCATATACCCTCATTTTTCGTATCCAGACCATATATGGGATATCATATATGATCCATACATATTTTTTTAGCTGGGCAGCTAAAAAACTATGTATGGTCCATATATTTTTAATATATGAATGTATATAAATATATATGAATATGTATGAATTCATGCATGGAAATGTATGGGATGATACATTGCAAAACTGTTATATATGAACTAATATATGGACTATTATATGAAATGTATTATAATATATGAGCTCATATATGGAAATTCAATTATGAAGCTCTTCATATGTGGATCCATATATAGAAATAAGATTTAATATATGGAGCCATATAAGAATGTATGCATACATGATATCTTAAATAAGATCGTTTATGCAATTAAGAAAGCTTGGTATTTTATCACTGGTTAATTGGAAATCCATTAGAAAATATATACGGTATTAAAAAAGAAAATCTTTTGTTACAAAAAAAAAACCATTGTATGATTTTTTACATTGTGGCCCCATTTAATATATCAAATAATCAAAAAGATAATCCAGTCATTAATTTTATAGAAAATACCAGAATTCTCTAGATAAGAAACAAAGTTCATATTACTGCAAAAAATTATATTGAAAACTATTGTTGGACGGATTATTTTTTCTTTTATAATTAATTTCATTAGTTTTAATCTGATTTCTTAAATTAAATTTTATGTACGAATATGAGGTTTGTGTTTTTAAATAATTGATTCACCTTTTGACTTAAAATGATGAATAAAATGACGGTAAGTTCGTTTTTCATTATTTGCCCAAACAAATGTTTCATTAAATACAACCTCACTGTTCAAAATCTAAAAAAAGTAATTTTAGTAATTTAATTTATTGCACAGCAGTGCGCTTTTGTGAATCAAGCGAGTATAAATATGAACTTTGCATAATGTAGAGGGAATATTTACACATGCATGTATGAAAATGTATGAATATATATAATCATATATGCCCATATACCCTCATTTTTCGGATCTGAACCATATATGGGATATCATATATGCTTCATACACATTTTTTTTTTTTAGCTGGAATATGCTGATTTAAGAATGTAAATTTCCTAGCCCCCACAAAAATTCATTCAAGTTGACCCAGCCGTTTAGTTGCAGTATTGATAAATAACCTAGACTGCAGCACTATCAGATTTTTGAATTTTAACCATGCAGAGGACCACCCAAATGCATAAAAAAATCATTCAAATGGATCCAGCCATTTAGGAGGAGTTCAGTGACATACAGATGTACGGTACGATTATATATATATATATATATATATATATATATATATATATATATATATATATATATGTATATACATATGTATATATATGTAAACATATGCATATATGTGTATGTTTGTGTATACATAAATATAAGAAACCTATATATTCAATAATAAATTGTTAAATTGTTTATGATAAAGAATTTTGTACGTATACATACATCAGTATTTGACAAAGAACATTTTGTTTGTTTTTAAATATTTAAAAAAAGAAATAATTATTTAGGTCAATAAAACAATTAAATTAATCCAATAGATAAGTTATTGTTTAAAATTTTGTTTTTGGTACCAAATTTTACTGATTGTTCAAAAAAATAAAATATTAAAAAATTACAAGTTTTTAAATAAAACACTGAAACTAAACAGTTTTACATACATATTAATGTACCTTGTTTTAAAAGAAATACTCATTGAAATTAACAAAATTATCTAAATATGTAGCTGAAAGCCATATTGCAATTTTATTAGTTGAATGAAACAATGAACTGTGTTTTTGATTGAATGTATAATATGTTGAATTGAAAGAACACATTCGTTATTTTATAAAAAAAGGAGAAAACTTAATCATTTTGAAGAAAGTGTACATTCTTTCAACGGAACTGTTTGTTGATTTTAAATGATGTACGTTGGTTTTAGCTTTATTCAGTGAATGAGTACTTTGATATAAGGCACCAGAAATTTTGTTTTTGTACTAGTTCCTTGTGTTATAATGCTGGCATTACCACACGAATTATTTACGCATCTGATGTAGACAGGTGTGAGAATAAGTTGGCAGCATTGCAGAGACAAAAACAAAATATCAGTATATTTTTTAGTTTTGGCGTTTTTTAAGTTGTGGCTTTTTTTTTTTTTTTTGTTTAGCGTTGTCTTTTCCGTTTTTCGTTTTTGGCGTATTTTTCGGTTAAGGGAACTAACTTATTTTAGTTTTAATTTTGGAGCTTTTTTCTTTTGGCGATTTTTTATGCTTTTTGCGTTTTTTTCATTTAGGCGATTTTTTAATTTAGAGTCTTTTTTGGTTTAGCGTTTTTTTTTTTTGGTTTTGGCGATTTTTTCGGTTTTTGGCGACTTTTTTCGGTTTGTCGATTTGAGAAATGGCCGCGAACAATATGTAACAGTATGTATATTACATAGGTTTTCAAAATTTTTAGTTGCTCGTTTTGGAACACCCTTTAATTTTTAACTGCCAGTTCTATATGTTCTGTCAGAATTTCAGGTCCGTAGCTTTTACAGTTCTCGAGAAAACAGCTTATGACGGACAGACGGAGAGCGCAGCGAAAACAATAGGTTTCCTTTTCACCTTTTGCGTACGGAATCCTAAAAATGAGGGCTTTGTAAACTACAAATTTAATATTTTTGCAAGCTTATTTACTGTGTTTTAATATATTTACAAACTTAATCTGAAAGAAGCCCACCAGTACATGCACGATGTTGCATGTAATATACACTTATATTACTTCATGAAATCTATTATTGGCATTTTGATAAATAATTCTAAAATATTTTTGCTTTTAGTCTCTAAAACATTAATTTTTACAGCCAAAAAAAAAAAATTACTAATGGGATCAACTTGTTAACACAACTCATTAAATATAAAATTTGAATTCAGTTTGCCAATCTAACAATAATAATATTTTATTTAATTTACTTTCACACGAGCGTAAATGATAACGACGTTAATCTTGTTTAAAGCTTTGTCTTGTCGCTGATACTTAGTCTTTTTATTTATTTTGCAAATATTTTTGTTTAGAAAAGAAATTGCGGTTAAGAACCTTAGCTTGTAATTGCTTTAATCAGCTTAACCTTTTATCATTATTATTTGTTGTTGTTTATTTAATAACTAATTTTTTATATATGATTTTATGATTGTAAATAGTATTTACTAAAATATTGATTGCAAGTATTTCAATCTAACTAGAAATAAAATAAGTTACCATCAGATTCATCTTTATTTTTTTGTATTTTCTTAAAGCCACACTATTTGCAAATATATTTGTAACTTGCTCAATACACTAACAGTTCAATTGGTTTCATAAATAAGAAAGAAATATCATAGGGTATTATTCTAGTATTGAGAAAAAGAAATCTTGCTCATGAAATAAAAGCATTGCACTGATCACATGCAAACGGACCATGTACATTGCACTTTTCACTCAAAAAATAACCTATCTTCGTTATAAAAGCTTTTGGCACCAAAACTTTCAAATTATGTATTTTTCGAAAAAAAAATGTATACAAATATTTTAAAATTGTTTCGTGCGTTTTCGTGAAAATTTTGCTACACACGACACTTGTTTGGAAGAAAAAACAAAAGCAAACACAATTACATACATATATTAAAATAATTTGGAAAATTATGCCATATGACCTTTATGACTACCTTTTGAATTCTACAATTATGTAAAATCAAGCCTAAAATTCAAATAAAGCAATAGTCAATAAGTCAATATTTTAATGCCTTCTATAGAGTTAATCCTTACTGAAATCCCCATAAATCTAGATTTTATTGCCTTAACATAAACTAAAAGCTCTAATGTATATAGTTGTAGAATGTTATCAAGCTTTTGAATCCGCATTACCTTCGATTAAGGCAGTGTTGTTCTATTTTTTCAAAGGGGGAAAATGACACAAAAAGAAAATTTGATTTAATTTCATATAAAAGTTTATAATCCTTTCTATAAAAATTAAGGCTTATAGTGTTTCCGATGTTCATTCACACTTTAAAAAACAGCCGATATACGAGTACATATGTATATTTTGTTTTGGCCTTCTCTGCCAGAATCAGTCATTAGAAGCTTGGAAAAATTTCATTTTCCTATCAAGTGTCATAAGAACTTTTTACTTGCAACTTTGACCGTGATAGTTTTAATTTAAAATGAGAATGATGAAATTTTTATAGAATTATACCAAAGAAATTAATATGACTTTGATTTAAATAATTACAATTATGTATATTTTAATTGTATACTGTTTGCTGATAAAAAAAAATATTAAAATTAATATAATTTTGGATGTGTCCAAGACAAATATTTTATTGTGGCCCTTGAACCTTGATAACAATAGAAATACTGCTAAGTAATTCTCCAGTTTACGTCGAAGGTTATTTCAAGTGGGGTAATATATTTTTTCATCCAATAATAACTATTAAAAAAAACAAGCTGAATTTCTGTACCAAATATGTTGCTTTATTGAAAAGTTTATTTTTATAGTATTCGAAACAATTTGCGGTATCAAGATATAGTTAGTGATCGAGCGAAGTTAATTATAGTGGCCACTGCCCAAACTGAAGTTGGCGAACCAGAGCCCCATTTTAAGTTATCAAATTCACAATATGAAA
This sequence comes from Tachina grossa, assembly GCA_949987645.1. Classification (NCBI taxonomy): domain Eukaryota; kingdom Metazoa; phylum Arthropoda; class Insecta; order Diptera; family Tachinidae; genus Tachina; species Tachina grossa. The sequence continues at coordinate 54,302,170 of OX465275.1, read as the reverse complement.
TAGTTTTGATATTTCTGAGGTTAATTAATTATTTAAACAGTAAAATATTATTGTATTATTGCTGGACAATACAATCATTTACGTTTACATCTTTAAATTAAAAATAAAATCTTCTAGAAAAAATTCACCTTTTGCTGAAAGAGAACTGAAAAACATCAATGTTTTAATTTGAAATTTATTTGCTGATGGTTCAGCATTGTCTATATGCATTTCATTGTTGCTGTAACAAATAGTCAGCAGACTTCAACAACACATTTGGAATAGTCCAATGTGTGGCTGAAGTCTACTGACGATTTGTTACAGCAACAATGTATATATAGACAAACTTGAACCACCAGCAAATAAATTTCAAATTAAAATATACCTAATTCACAATCTTGTGCAAATGGTCTTGCATAGTTGCATGTGCAAAATGCTAAAGTATATTGATACTCACCACTAAAAATTGCTAAGTGGTAAGTATCATATACTATACCATTTTGCACATGCAACGATGAAAGACCATTTGCACATGATTGTGAATTGGGCTAATATTTTATTTGTTGATAGCTTAGCATGTCTAGAATCATTTCGTTGCAGCTAAGTGACTCCTCAATAGACTTCAACCATAACTCAAAAAGTTTACAAAATCTCAATGCTTATAGAATTATCACTTTCAAAATATATTTATGTGCAGCCACGAACTTCATCAGGAGCCATGTCTATCTAATTAGGTAGAGAGATTGCTCTTAACATCAGCTATTTCAAATGGTTTTTTTTTAATGAAATGGAATATGACAAATGCTTATATTGTGAATACCATTATTGATCTACCTTTGGTAAATACATTTGTAAGTATCACTATTAATTTTCTGTTTTTTGTTTTTTTTTATTTTCTGTTCTGAATACCACCAAGGTATATTACTATAGTTAAGTATGTTTAACTAATCTTGTTTATCTCTTATGATTATCATAATTATTTCTACTTATTCGGTAGGTTTCTCTTCCAATATGTAAATCCACTAAGAATAGATTTTTTGAAATTCGAAACTCCAAATTCCAAGAAAATGCGAATGCTGCTAAATAGGCCGACACGTACTTGGTACTTTTTCGATATGTGTGCTTTTAGGGGTTAAAAGGAGGTCACACCTGAATTTTGGTAACTTTTTTATACTCGAAAAATTTTCGAAAATATTGAAAATAGCAGAAAGCTTTTTGGCGCGTTCTTTTCTGCTGAACCGAATATCGAATTTGTTTTATCACTTTCTGAAAATTTGCACTTATAAACGGGGTAAAATCATACATATAAAAGGTACATATGATATGCATGTAAAAATAATCTACTATTACTTCCCACCGCCAATGGAAGAGACAAAAGATGTAAGTTTTTTCCAAGGGCCGAAAACAGGTACCAAAAGGGTAAATACGGGTGACGCTGCTAAAAATTTTAAATTCGGGAGAATTCATATAGTATTCTTGAACATTCATTGGCTTTTAAAAGGTACTTTGAATATTAATTTGGTACCTTTGACAGTTCTTCAGCCCCTGAGACGGATAAAGATGTAAATAGTTGATAGATATGTAACTACGCGATAATTAATAAAAACTATGATCTTATTGGTTATAATTGCTTCGAATTTTACTATTTAAATATTTTTTTTGTTACTGCAAGTTTGTGGTATTTTCGTTTGATATAGAACTTAATATATCGATATCAATTTCATGCATCTTTTTATTAAGCTTAAAGAGAAATAAAAACGTTTGCATTTTAGTTTGGTGTCAATAACTAACAAGGTGATTGGTGCAATGGCAATACGATAATAATGAAATACTAGACATTTAAGTAATTGACATTGAGGTAATATTTTTGTAATACTTTACATCCGCGATAATCTTGGAGCTATATAACACAGGTATTCACATTTCTTTACTACCACTGTATGTAATCGGGGTGACCAATTTAAAGTAATTTTTTTTTTTTTTTTGTAAATTAGCTCTAGTCCTCGAATGTCGAAATTTTTATCTCATCGCTTCTGGCTGCCTAAATTTTCGATAGGAACTTGGCCTTTTTAACACATATATTTTTGTGAGGATATACATAAATATACATATGTTTATTTACATATATATATATATATATATATATATATAGTAAAATTACTTTAAAAGAGTTTAATTAGTCGAGGGCACCAAGGTACTTTTGCTTATGAAATTTGTGTAAAACAAATCAGATCAACTTTAAGATTTTTGGATGTTAAAATATAATAAACACATTGACCACAGCTGCTGGAACACATGACTTAAAATGCCGCTAGCTGCATTTGTCGTCTTGTCGCCAGCTACTTAAATATTAAAGTATAAGTACATAATTCAATGGAGCTACCTCCAAATATTTTACATTAAAAATAAAATTACGCTTTAAAAATATACTTATATAACGTTAATTTATAAGAATTATTCAGTTTATTTCTTTAACATAAATTTCGGTATGTTCTTCCTATTAAATTTCATATTTTGAGTTACATATATTGGCAACACAATATTTGCTCATTGTCTCCAAAAAGAATAGAAATTAATTGAACTGGACTATAATGACAAAAGCATCATGGCCAACAACCTGATGCCGTATTGACTTGTTGTTGTCGAAATCATCATTATCATATAAACATGTGTAATCTATTTTTGATATATTGAAGTCAGTAGCTTAATGTGGTGAATGTAGCATACCGAACTTTTATATATAAATACCAAAAATACATTTGATATCCAACATTCATGTGCGATATACTCTATCTCATATCTTTCTCACTATAAGGCTTCATAACTTGAGATCCATAGTGTTTAGTAATGTCACGATTTGTTTTACAACCGTGTAGTGAAAATAATAAAATTCTGCGGAAATAGAACTGGTTTTAATGGTTTTACTCAAAGCTCTTAGGGCGACTTTTTGGGATCGAGATTAAGATTAGTTTATTTCTATAATTAGCTAATCCGAAAATTAACTTAATCTCAAATTAATTAGTTTGATATTTTTGAGTGGTAGTTTAAACTTCTTATTATTTGTAGTATTGCCATACTGAGGAACAAAATAGTGGCAAAATTTTCTGTGTAAAAGTCATACATGTTATCAACACACTTTGATTTTTTGTGGGAAGAAGAAGAAACTGCCATGTTTTATTATTTACAAGTAAAATATTGCGCGTGTTAAAGGAAATAGATAAATAATATAAAATATATATATACTTATTTATGTGTTTTTAAATTATTTTATAATATAATTTTTACAAAAAGTTATAAGTTTCACAAGTGTATGTTGTCAATCTTATGGAATTTTCTTTTCTGGAAAAAGTGTAACATTTTTTAACTTTTTATTCAAAAAAATAGAATTTAGCGTTCGTTTAAAGAAAAATTTAAGTTTACAAGGGATGATACAATAATTCCTAATAAAATGTATATTTCAGAAAATCATTTTATTGCGAATTTTCATTGAAAAGTGTAATAAGTGTAACATTTTTTTCCAGGAAAGAAAATGCCATTAATGTATGATTAAACCACCACGATTGCCCGCTTAAACTAGCAAGTAAACCATATAATCGACTACCCAAAAATCACAAATGAAGATTAAGGTTAATTTAATCTCTATTCTTGAACTCAAAAAGTCGCCCTTAATGTTTAAAATATTTTTTTAAATAATTTTCTTCTTTATTGCTTTCATTTTCTCTATCAATCTAATTAAATATTTATATCTACTAATTAAATCTTTTATATCGTTACACTAATGCTGAGTACACATTTAACATTTCTTATATTATTATTTTGTGGTATCATTTTTAAAATATGTACAATGCCGTTCACATTATTTTTGTTTGTTTGTAATGGAATGGCATACATCGAAAAATATCGAAAATTACAAACGTTGCCACTAGTGCACACTATTTTTCGATGTCACAAAATGTCGTAGTGTGTAATCAGCATTAGTACATTTATATGACTTGAAAAAATTATTACGAAATTTTAACACTTGCAAGATATTAAAATTTCTGTTTTTAATAATATATATTTTTTGGCTTAATATAACAAACTTAAATACAACTTAAAGTATAGTGTAGAATTAAAATGGTTTAAAACTGACTAGATTTTGGCTTAAAGATTAGACATTTAGAATTGACACGCATATATGTATCTTAATGTTTTAAATTGCTTGTTTAGAACTTAAGTAAGGAAATATGATATTTAGAACATTGTAAAGACATAAATATATCGCGCCATAACCGCCAAAATAGTTTAAGCGACATAATTTTCGAACTTCAATTTTTGACCAAAATTGATTATTTGCGATCGTAACTAATCGATTTTTGTCAAAAAAAAAAAAAAAAAAACGAAGTCAAAAAAATGTGTCGCTTAAGCTATTTTAGCGGTTATGGCTCGATATGTGCCCTTAATTATGAAAGAGTTCTAAGTCACATATTTCTTGTTTCGATATATTGAGTAGATTACATTTGTGAAAATCGAAAAATATTTTCATATTATCCAACATTTTAATTTAGAGTTGTACTAGTCTCGATTAATATACTCGTAAATTTATTTAATATTTATCAAACATTTATTGAAGTTTTTTAAATATATTCAATATTTCAAAGCAATAATGCATGTGACTTAGACCACTTTCATAATAAAGGGCACATATGTGCATATTTATTTCTTCGATTTCGATATCGTTCATTTACTTGAACAACGTCATAAGTCAAAAAATTACATTTCTGAGTTAATAATGCAGAATTAATATTCATATTTAAATTGATAAATATATACATTTGTAATAAACTCGGCATAGCATATGTATTTCATGACCTCGAAAGTATTTATTTATTAGTAATTTTTTCGATTTCTTAAAAAATAATATTTAAAACTTTCCAAATGCTCAAATTAAAAGCATATTCGTGCTGCATTGTGGTCCATATTGAAATTAAAGATTACTGCAATACTAATAGGTTATATGCACATTAATCCAGCTAAGTTACCAAATGTATTTATTTTATTAGTTATACCTTTATGTCATTATAATTTTTTTTATTCAGATAATTGTTCCGAAGCATTTTTTTGTCATCAGTGCTGGATTCACGTATAGGCACGTGAGGCCCAGCCCTATGGCGGCATGATTTTAGGGGTGGCAAAATCTTAAGAATTAACATTTTAAAAAGTTTGAAATTTAGAATATTTGTGAATAACTTTTGCTTTATAAATATCACTGAAACATTTAGAATATAATTCTGACCTTACGCGTTCATTTATCGTTGCTGGAGTACCCCATTGTGCATTTTTAAGATTTACGGCCTGACCAATGATGTCGACAAGAAATTATCTATTTTGAAAACAAAAACAAAATAAGAAAATTTTTGTTTTTGTTTTCAATATAAGTAAGCGATCGATAGTTTCTTGTCAACATCGTGGGCCAGGCCGTTAATCACAGTTCGGGCAAGTGTATTTTACATGTTTATTTACAAAATCATTGCGAACTCTAGTTAGGAGGTATTGAGAAGCAACGTTTAAAAATTTCTGATTTGTGTAATTGCTTTTGCTTCTGCTTCTGAAAATGTAAACAGTCGCAGTCAAAATGAACGCATAAAACAAAAAGCTACAGACAACGGAGAGTTTCAGCAGTTGGCATGTTCAAATAGTTATCGGTTTGACTGATTGCTCCTTTAAATAAATTTGGATGTAAAATTTTAGTTTTCTACTAGATTATAATTTTTTTTTGCAAGTAGTGTTAGTGAAACTAAAAAATGAAATGAAAAAAATTAATTTTTCAAAGTGCATGAAAAAATAATTTTTTTTGGCGGCTTATGAGATTTATTTAGTGGACTCTTGGCTACATTATTTCCATTTATAATAAAGCGCTATCACTAAGTCTGAATTAGCTATTGGCCAAAAAATGAGAACATCATTTTTTGAGGGTGCACTGTTTTTCGGAATCTTTGGGGATTCATAAAAATCAATTGGTCACCAAAATTGCCAAACTGAGTAAAGGCATTTACTTCCCTTTGGTAGTATGTACTATAGAACATATACTGTCAGGACAGTGCGGTTTTTTTACTGTTGCACAGTGTTATTTAAATATCTATAAATTGCATATTTAATATTAAAAAGTTTTTCCACATAGAGCAAAAAGGGCGGCATATCTCACGGGGCCTAGGGCGACATCAAAAATTAATCCGCCACTGCCTATCATTGTCCATTAATGGGATGAAACAAAGATTTTTGGAAAGGCTGTTTTTTATTGAATTTTGTTTTAACTTGTTTCTGTGTTTTCACGAGTGCATCGAAAAAATTATTACAAAATCTCTTTTCGAAGTAATTCTCCCGCATATTAATCTGCACCAGTTGTCAGGCCGATATGTAATAGACAAATAAAAATACAATTAATTAAAGGTAAAATATTATATAAGTACCCCAAAAAAAAAAACATATCAAAATAAAATATAAAATGGAGGGAGGTAAAAGTAATATTCTTCCTTTGTAAGTCAATGGAAACTGCCAAGCTATTTTGCCTGCCTGCATAAACACCCAGATTGTGTCCAGTAGAAATTGAACCCACGACCCTACGACTATTTATATATTTTTGCAAGAGTCGAATATTAGAATCATTTTTAGCTTTTAAAGCCGCTTTAACAATTTAATACAGTGAATTTTTTTTTGAAAATATTAAAAGTTCAAAAAAAAAATCGGCAAATTCTGTATTTAATTTGTTTATAAATATTATTCCAAACAAAATTCAATTAAACGCTTTACATTTTACTTTTTTGGTGATAAGAAAATCAGAATGATAATTAATTAATATTCATATAATCGTGCACACAACTATACAATTCATTTTCAATGGGCTTAGATTTGTATTTTTTGGATGACGAAATACACAATATTTTGAATTAACAACGTAATTGGTTTGTAATGAAAATACATAAGTACCTTATGTTACCTTAATATAGAAAAGACATGACTCATTATTTTTATGAAATCGAGTTTTTTGTATATTTCGATAGAAGAACATTTAATGTTTCGGAAAATATAAAAATCTCGATTATCAAAAAGTAATGATTTAGGGCCTTTTTATATTAAGGTAACGATATATCAATTCTTTGAAATTTGTTTTAAAAAAAACTAATATTCTGATGCAATGCAAATATTTTTTTCATAAGGTCAACTTAAAACAAATAAATTCAATTTTTATTTAAGCCGTGACTTGGGGACTCAGAAATTCTTTAAATACGTCACTCAATTTCTCTCAACTTAAGTGTAAACAAGTAAACGCAATTCGCGTATGATGAAAGTTTATATTTGATTATTTGCTTATGTACGTAACAAAAACGTAAATGTAAAATGAATTCAATAAAAAAATTGCTTGTTTCCCGTCTCTGTTATACATTCACGTTGACATTTCCTAGAAAAATAAAATAAATCAAATGTTCGCGCTTAAGTCCATTAACACATCGCACAAATCAAACAGGGTTGTCAGATATTGCCATATATCGCCAAATGTAGCAATTTTTCAGCTTGTTTGGCGTCTAAATTTTTAATTTGGCCACATGGCGATTTTTCTGGCGATAAATAAATTTGATGGCGGTTTTTGTGGCTATTTTTTTTTTAACAAAATTGAGCTTTAAAATTTTTGTAATTCAGAAAAATTAATGTGTTGAAGGAGCAGTTTGTTTCAAAAATAAATTTTATCAAAACTTGCCTGAAAGAAATTTAAACAATTTTATTTTGATATTAATTATAGAAATTTTTTGCGTTTTAAATTTGGATGAGAAAACTTTACAAGAAATAATTTTTGCCGATTTTATTTCTACTTTTGCAGTTTTCTGCTAGATTTATAAAAATTTATACTAAAAATTTAATTATATAAAAACAAATTTATTATCACAATTATATTGCGAGGAACTGTATAAGATGGATTTTTGCGACTTTAGGCGATTTTTAAAATCAATTTGGCGAAATAGGTGGGAAAAAATCTGACAACTCTGATCACAAGTATTTGAAAATTTTCATGCATGTGTAGTGTAGAGTGATTGGTTCTCTTAGCTCTTTTTAAACTTTCTTTTTAATAAATTTGTTGTTCCAAAAAGTGACTAGTTTCATTTTGGCCAATGTATATAATTGTCAATAAAATAAGATGAAAACTTATAGTGTTTTCACACTGAAAGTTAAAACCTGGTTTTAACGTTAAACCCATAAACAGCTGATTTTGCTTTCACACTGCAAGTTTGTTAAATTCAGATTTGCAGAAATTCAGATGTTGAAAATTTTTCAGGCGCCATCTATTGTTATTCACTGGCATACCATTACCAGCAGCTGTCGGTCATTTCTACTTGGCAGCACTGAATTTATCACAGCGAAAACAAGGTTGCATTTCATAAAACCAACTTAAAACCAATTCAAAAATGGTTTTAATTTGGTTTTAACAAAAACAATTTGTATGGTAAAACCAGGTTTTAACAGTTGGTTTTAACGTTAAAATCAACTTTATTAAAACCATGTCAGTGTGAAAACACTATTAAATAATTTATATTAATTTCTATATGAACCAAATGAGAAATTTATAATGCTCACAATATATGCAGTACACGTTGATGAAAAGGATTTTTTTTGAGAAATTTTAAGTTGCTAACATGACTTCTTTGGAAGGTTAAAAAATAAACGCTTTTTTTTTTGCTAATTAACCTATTGCTGATCCTTAGAAAATTTCTAACTGTAAACTTTTCACCAGTTTCCACTAACCTCTTCGAATCTGTAAAATTTTAAACGAAAAATAGTTCGACAAAAACTAAAATTCGCCGTAAATATTTTAAAATTTTTTTAAATTAACTATTACTACCAGGTGGATCATTAAATTCACTGCCGGCACTCTGCAGTAAAGCCTGAAGCTTAGCAGCTGCAGGAAATGAAGCCAAGTCCAGGGGAGCAGCTCCGGTAGTGCTTTGTATATAAGCTAATAATCTGTTATTATTACAAAGCAAAAAAAAAAATTAATATAAAGCAATTACAAATTTACATTTAAAATAGTTTTGTCACCTTCGTAGTTCCTCTATAGCATTTTGTTGCATAAGTATGTAGTTTTTGGCCAACAAAAGTGTGGCTATTTTTGACAATTTTCTCACCGAAGGCGAATGAGCGTAAGGTATCACATTGCGCAGTTCATCTAAGGCATCATTTAAATCGTGCATGCGTCGGCGTTCTCTGTTAGCATATAAAAAGCATGTGATTGTTTATATAACAATTTCTCTGGCAATAAGAAAAAAGTGCTTCAGTCATATTGTACTGTTTTGCAGGAAAGCACTTTTAAGCGTTTAAGTCGATTTTCAGAAAATTTTTTCTTTTACAGTTAAATTTCGAAATTCTCTATTTAACTTTATTTTTTTAAGCAAACATCATTCTACACACTATAAGTAATACATTTAAGTTGAAATATACCAAAGTATAACCTCAATTAAGCTATTATTCCAAATGAAATTAGAAGTCTAAGAGCCACTATTACAACTTAAAGTTTGTTAAAAGTAGGATTTTATCGGACGTATAAAAGCCTTATCGTTTGCAAAATTTTACTTTAACCTGAAGTGAGCGATAAATTACAGGCAAGTTTATCCTACCTGGTAAGTTAAATCCAATTTGCAATAATGGAAAGCTTTTTATACGTCCGATAATATCCTACTTTTAACAAACTTTAAGTTGTAATAATGGCCCTAAAAAAGATAAGTCGCAAATCCTAGTGCTATAACTTCTTGAAAAATGACACAAATTAATTGAGATTTTGACCAGGGGTACTTTCAAATATGCAGATTATGGAGGTACCATAAGCTTAAAAACAGCTTATCTCGACTTAAGCACTTTTTCCTTTTTGCCACATAATTTATGTATATACCATTTACCTTGCATTTATATTTAATCTCACAGTTTTGCCTTGCCTATTTTTTTGTTTTCCCCCGCCTCCGCCGCTGCCAGACATTGCACTGCCACCACCACTACTACCACCAATTCCAAGTACTGCTGCCACTGCAGATCCAGTTCCACTGCTGCTTGTTGCCGGTGCCAACATTAAACTGGGACTTGATTTTTCCATAATTGCTCCTGCTCCCGAATCTGGCCGATTTTCATCTCCTGGTGGTGGCATGCCCAAACCTTGGGCATAAAAACCTCCCAGGCCTACAGAGCCCAAGGGTGTTCTTCTACCAGGCACACTTTGCGGAGGACTAGATGTTGGGCCAGGATGACCACTAGGATGTGGTCCCAGCATATTTGCAGTTTGTGGTATTGGTGGATGGGTATGACCCGGCAGGGCAAATCCAAAGGGAAGGTTTGAATGATCCATTTTTTTTTCTACAAGAAAGATATAGATATTATTAGATGTCTGTTAAAATAATATTAGATGGCACGTTGTAGTTGCTAGTGGTGAAGAATAATTAAAGAAAAATCGTGTGTGTATTTATTTCTTAAATACTCTTAAAAAATAGAAGCGTTCACAGGAAATATTAAGTATTGTAATCCAATCAATTTCAACGTTTGTTGCTTAGGGACTTTCTTTAAACTAAATATTTTTGATTAATCCAACCAATTTGGGTTTGTTAATTTATTTTTAGTGGAAAGTGCTGTTGCAGTTGATATTAGCTGACGATTTTTCTGCGTTACAGAAATAATTTGAAACAGTGGCTTATTTTGTGGTATAATGTTGCATTTAAATTTAATTTTATTTTATAATTACCTGTAATTTTCTTACTGTCAACTTTAATGTTTGCGCGACTCCATTTGCGCTTTTTTCCCATGCGAAACTTATTAAAATTTTGTATTTTATTTTGTTGGTTAATTTTACTGGTATATATACAGAATATATTCTAAGACTTCCAAGGCCATCAGCTTTAGGAACCTATTGTAGTGTTTGGCTTACTGCCAATGTAAATAGTTGTCTCGTTTGAGATTGCAACTACAAAATTTAGTGAAATTTACCATTTTATAAGATGTTATAATTTATCAATACCTTAATATGGAAAGGCCCTAACTCATTATATTTTTAAATCGATTTTGTTTGCATATTTCGACAGAAGATCATCTAATGTGTCGAAAAATGCAAAAATTTTTGATATACAAAAAAATAATTATTTAGGGCCTTTCTATATTAAGGTATCGATATGCATAGTTGACAAAATTACACTCAAAGCATGATAAAGGTTTATTTAGTCAATTTCATTCTCTAAAATTTACTGGAAATAAATGTCATTTTTGCTATTCAGCTAAAGAAAATATTATTGTTGGAATAATCTGCTAAAATTTTTAATTTTAATTTAATTTTTTGAGGGCGCACTAATTTTCGAAATCTTTTGAGGCCCATAAAAAATTGGTCAACAAAATCGTTAAACTGAGTACAGGGTTTTACTACCCTTTGGTAGTCTATCGAACCTATACTGTCCAGTCCGTGTGTTTTTCCAAGAGTCTCCATTTGTTGCATAATGTTACGAATAATCGATTATGTTCCTAAAAGTATGCTGCAGCAAAATTGTTGTTTTAACACAATATGGATATATTGAATACCATTGAAATCACCCATGCAATCACAAAATCACCCAAAAAATCACAAAAGTAAGTGCTTCCGCCGCAAATATGGATACAAAAAATATATCATGAGAGTTTGAAATTATGTATGTCATTATTTGCAATATCCTTGGATATTATAACGTATCACGCTTATAACGAAAAATTTATTTGACCCATATTTCTTTGCCTTGCTTTATGCCTACAAGTTTTTGATAATTAGTTTGTGAAACCCACAGAGTTGCAGCTATTATAAGTACCTGTGTATAATGTGTTTTGGTTAAATCGTTATTCTTCTTCATACAATTAATCACTAAAGGCGTTATTTTCATAATTTTCGAAATTTTTGTTATGTATCGTTTTTCCACGTAAAATGCAATTTAATGATACGATATGTCTCTAAACTTATAAAACATTTAAAAAGCCGATATCAAACAGTATGTAAAAAAAAATAATTAAATTTTGGAGAACACGACCAATGTTGTTTGACTACCTTTTAAAGACAATCTGCTGGCAACACTGCTCAGATTGGGCGCCATCTCTAAGTCAGTAGCTGTTAAAACAGCTTTCAAATATACTAAACAGATGGCGCCCTAAACGAATGTGAACTTAAAGGATAAATAATAAAATAGAAGGTGAAAGGATACGTTTTGCAAGAAATAAATATTTACTTACATACACACAAGTGTAGTTATGTATATATGTATGCAAGTGTGTCGCTTAATATTATTATCTTCTTAAACTTTCAGGACTTACGTACACATATTATATTTTTTAATTCTCTCTTTTAAGTTAACTATGTATTTATGTATGTATGTAAATATTTACAGCATCAATTTATTTTAGTATACATACATACATACATATGCTTATTGTATAATTTTTATTTACCACTTGTCCTGTTTATCTATCCTATATTTATGTTATTTATTAATTATTTCACTGAATCACGAAACACTTTTACTTTATTTTTAACTTATTTCTGTTAAATTTAGTTCCATTCCTTCTCTCTTTGTTTATCATTAAATATTTAATGTTAAACCACAAAATTATTTACACTTTGTTACTGATTCTGCTATTTCTTCCTGTTGTTGTTTGATTCTAAATTTTTTTCTGCATCATCGTTCTTTGGTCTTAAGCAAATGATTACAACAATAAAACATTAACACCGGCGGCGTTTATTATTATTTCATTCGGTTTTCCATAGAACGCTGTTGTTCTACCACCAGCACACATCAGCTCTTTAGCAAAAGCAGAACAGAACAGTTTGCGCATCGAACAAAAGATGTGTAAATGCTTGTTTGTTACTCTGTGTGTGTGTGTTTGGTTGTGTGATAGCTTTAAATTTCAGTTATTGAAGTCGTCATACAATGTCAACAATGTACATACATACACACAGAACAAATTTATAATGCACTGGTAGTGGGAATGGCAAATATAATTCAACTCAAAACACCAGCCACTAAACATGGACGAACATACATACATACACACATACATACATACCTACATTCACAAGCTCGTGCTTATCAAGTGTTGGTAACTGCTAAGGCAGAAATAAAATTATTTTCATAGTAATATAAGCTTCATATAGTATAATGCCTTACCTACAGATTGCTTTGGTATGGCAGAATATTCATATTTCAAAAGGCTTATTAATCTTAGAGTAATCGAAGAAAAAGTATTCATTCATTTTCTGCACAAAAATTCCATTACTACATTGCCAAATATACCTAAGAACATTTAAAAAATGTAAATTATGTAAATCACACTTTCCCAATTATGTATTGATGTATGGTCAATGGGTCGGTTCGACTAGCATAAAAACAATTGGGTCAGTCAGCCCCTAGGATGACTGATATTTAAATCCCTATTATGTTGAATTGGCAGCCGTCTTAAGCATAGCTCACTTGGATCCATCATTAAGTAGGTCTCAATGTGATACACACATAAAACTGCAACATTTTGTTTCTGCACCTTCTCAAAATACAGCAAGTTTGGTTGTTTGTATGTTGAATTGCCATTGGAGCCCAGTTCTAAAATACCATTCTTTGTGGTTTGAATACAGCTTTCATTTCTTCCTTTATAGTTTTTTAATCGGGCGGCCAGGTCTAGCTTTTAAAATCTTAATTTTTAGTCACACCCAAAAATGTCAAACCATTTAGGTTAAAAAAATTATAATTAATTAATTAATTATAATTAAATTATAATAATATAATAAATTATAATAATGATTTTTAACATCCTTACAAACACTTTAGGTTAAAACAAATTATAATGTACTTGAAAGTACCCTCTGGTCAAAATCTCAAATAATTTGTGTGATTTTTCAGGAAGTTATAGCACTCTGACTTTCGACTTATCTTTTTTTAGACTTCAAATCATATTTGGAATAATCACTTAATTTAGGTTATACTTTGCTATATTTCAACTTGAATGTAATATTTACATTGTGTAGAACGATGTTTGCTTTAAAAAATAAAAGTTTACATAAAATTAAATTTCTGAAAATCGACTTGCAAAACAGTAAAATATGACTTAAGCACTTTTTCCTTATTGCCACAGATTTTTTGTAGAATTACGGATACCTGATTGATGTGCTTTGTTGGGATATAAAATATCAGATTAACTGAGTTGACAAGAATCATAAGTACAAAAATAAATATTAATTTATATAGTGAGTTTTTCATTTTAAAACGCTAATAAAAATACATGTGTTACCTCTACAACTTTTCCATTTCCATTTCACGTTTAAAACTTACCGATGAGGTACTAAGTAGCGAAATCGTTTATTTGAAGCTCCACTATTATACATCTCGAAAATTTTTAAAAATTTTATGTACAAACAAATTTTACGACCGCCCTCTGCTAAAAAGTAACCAAATCTCAAAAATTCACAAAGATTATTTACTCACATATACAAACATATAAATTTTCGCACTTCTGCAGTCGCACTTATTTAAGTATATACTACATACATACATACCGAGCCATAACCGCTAAAATAGCTTAAGCGACACATTTTTTGGACTTGCTTTTTTTTTTTTTTTTTTTTTTTTTGACGAAAATCTACTATTTACGATAGCAAATAATCGATTTTGATCAAAAATTGATGGTCGAAAATTATGTCGCTTAAGCTATTTCGGCGGTTATAGCACGATATGTATATACACAAGTATATGTATATGGATGTATGTATTAATAACAAAAGCCACCACTATTACGACCACTGTTTTGTGGTATCCTGAATCCTGATTTTAAATTAATTCATATTTATTCTTTTATATACAAATATTTTCGCTTAATTTCTGTTTTACGAGTATTCTGTACTTTTACCCATAAGAAAAGTTTGTTATAAATACATACGAGTATTTAACAATTTTGTGTGATCAACCTTCAGCAGTTGTGTGTTCGTGAATTATTTAAAAATCATATTTTCAGTTTTTTGTTGTAACCAGTTTTTTTTAATTCTCATGTACCGATTTGCTTATGATGTATTTGTTCGTTTGCATACCCAGTAACATTTTATACATTTTATTTTTCATAAAAATTATTGGGTTGACATTAGACTATACTTCACATTATCGGAAGGAAATTTAGTTTTTCTGAATCTCCCTCATTTTTTTTATCATTTTCTTTAAAAATATATGCTACTTGTCTACACTTTGTCGAAAGACAATTTTTAATAATATTTTTAAGACATTTAACAGAATATTAAGCAAAATGTCAGTAGATTCGCTTAGAAGATTTGTTCGACAAATCTTCACATTGATGGATGGAAATTTTCGCATTTTCAGCTAAATTAAGCAGCAAAAAATTTGTTATATTATTTCACTATTGCTTTTTTCTTTGTCTTTTTATGTGTCACATTATTGTCAACACCTCCCTCAATATATTTTTATTAAATTAAATTTTTAACATAAAAAAATGATTAAAAGGTAGCCTTATAGTCATAGAGAGCGCTGTGGGAGCCACTGCTGTCGAAGACTACTTTGGGTGATTTTTTAAGAGCCTTCGGATTTGATTTAAAAAAAGCACATACAATTTAGAGAAATGTATAAAATCTTTCCTTGGGTCGGTAAAACGATCTATATAATTCGATACTTAAAGATGATTTCATGTAAATATTGACCGTGGCTACGCCTAAAATGGTGCACACGATTGGTTCAATTTTAGCATACTCTCGCCATCATATCGGCCGGTATTTTACGAACTCTTCAATACTGTCTTCCAGTCTTCCAGTACGTCAACTGTGGCGGGATTGTCCTTATAGACATTAGCCTTAACATAGCCCTCCAATAAATAGTCTAAAGGCATTAAATTTTACGATCTAGACGGCCAATTCAGCGGCCTAAAACGTGAAATAAACTGTTCACCGAACTCATCTCTCAATTAGGCCATTTTTTCGCGTGGTGCCTAACATGTGGCAATCTCCTGCTGAAACCACATGTCAACCCATGTCTATTTGGGCAAAAAAAAAATAACTAACAGAGGCCCAATTGTTGCCAATTGCGCCGAATCGATAATCCACGGTCATCAACAACACTGGCGCATACATCTGCGATATTTTCCTCTGTTCACACTCTACATATGTGTGTTGGTGGTATAGTGTTCCATAATTTAATTTTGGTGCGAAATTAAATTACACGATTCCGAATATCCGCCTCAGAAGGTCTCCCAAATTGACCATAAAATGGAAGAAGTGCACGATGTACTTTCTTAAACGAGCATGAATTTTGATAATTAGATTTAATAATCTGCAAGCGCTGTTCGTTTATTTAGTCGATTAAAGGTTAAATTATAGACCAAGCTGAACATGATACATAATGCTAAAATTAACTTCATCCGTGAGAGAAGTAAAAAAGTTAAAACATCTGATGAAAACTGCCGTAACCTTTAACACACATACACATCTTACACATGATTCGTTTTTCTGATATTTTTTTCGAACATTTTCAGATATCCCGAAAAATCGGACAGAATTTCACCAAAAAGGTTCTAAGGAATTCTTTCAGATATAACCTAAGCAATTTTACGAGTTTCCTTATATAAAGTCAGACCTCTTGTAAAATACTCATACAATTATCAGTACTTTTATGGCCGACTTCGGATACGAATTCGGTATCTTGAGCAGAGTTTACATTCTGCTACTTTTCATTACTCAATACTTTTGATTTGGGTACTCAATACTACTCGATACTTTTAGCTGCTTTTTAAATTTAAAAACCTTTAAATATAAAGGTATTTTTTATAATTCAAGAAAGCATTTCTTCTATCAAAGCCTTTTAGTTGTTGGTTTTAAATCATTTTGTTTTCATTAGAAATTAGGAGTTTTTAAATAAATGCTATTTTCGTGAAAATAAAAAACACAAGACAAACATTTTTTTCGCCCAGCACGCACTTCATCAGCATCCATGTGTATCTACTTAATTGGATATTAGTTATTAACATCACGAATTTAGCTTGAACTTTTCGTGTAATGGAATACGAGAATTTTGGTTCTTCTATTGCATACGCATTTATTGATTTACCGTCGGTAAATGTATGCAATTATAATTGTCCATTTTTGCTTCTAGTTTGTTTGTTTTTGTTTTCAATATAAGTTTTCGATCGAATCGTGGGACAGGCAGTTAAAATCGCAATATTTGTCAACATAATTATTCGTTTGCCGTTACGATAATGTGATTCTGTAATTTCTTTTTTACGATAGTGTACTTCTATGTTTTATTAGCAATGTAATTGAATTTCATGTGGCATCCCTAAATATAAAATGTCAAAATAAGCGAAAATCATGAAGAAGAATTAAAGAAAAACTTAATGAATTTGAGCTTTTACATTTTTTACTTCAACCACCAGCGAATGTCGTTAAAATATGTTATTGGATAGCAAATTTGATAAATTTACTTTATATTTTTTATATCGATATGATTATCGTAATAAAAGTCATAGGATCCAGGTACAGGCTTCCTAGATAAATTATTTTTTTAATTGAAAAATTACTTTACAATCATAGGGGTATAAATAACCAGGTTAACGTTAGCAAAGCATTTTTCGAGATAGACTAAGTTTTTATGCTTCACATACTTTTATCTTTCTATAGAGTTGTATTAGGTAGAGTTGTATTTTTTCATGTAAACTTTCCATGCAAAAAATGAAAAAAACAAACAACACAGAAAATATCGAGAAGCTACTTTTTATTATTGGATATCCGGAAAATTCACCAAATGTTCGATACTCGGTAGCAACTACTCAACAATTTCACAGCACAGACTGAGTTCGGACGGAATATAGCAGAAAAAAATGTTTGCTGGTTACTTTCGTTATATAGCATTTACTAGTGTTGTTGTTGTTATTTTTCTCGTTCATTTAACAATTACAGTAATTACTATTTCTTTTTAGACACAATAAATGCAGGGTTTGGAGCATTACTTCCATTTTATGGCTGTTACTGACTTCTGTCCAATGAATTTCTGAGTTATTAAAATAATAATATATAACACAAATTCATATATATTTTTTATTTATTTGAGATGAAATCCGAAACTCTTTGGACCCTAGAAAATAAAATAGGCAGGCAAAAAGACAAACTTCTTAAGAAACCTTGCGGTAGAACACATTCTAATATTCGTATCTTCCTAAATTATCTGGACTTTTTTTTGATATGCGTAATATTTTCAATTTTGTTTAATTTATTTTTTCATATAGTGCGTTAAAGATTTGTTGTTATGCCTACAATTTACATTTTTATTTTGTGTTGTTATTATTTCAATTTTTCTACTTTGTAACTGAATCTAATCGTTTTACGGTGGCATTGCCGATGTCAATTTTTTTTTTGCTACTAGTTTCACATATATTTCGTTTATTTATGATTTTAATTCCCTTTTTTATTTTTTATATGTAACAGAACTCACACAAGCATGGCCGAGTGTTAAAATAATGTCTCTTATCGCTCCTTTCAAAATGGTATGCATTTCCCTTTTTAAGGGATGAAGATGATGATGATGATGATAATAAATATGACGAAGTTGTTTGTAGTGTTCAAACGGCGCTTGCTATTGTCCTGTGGGTTGGTTGGTTGTACAACTGGCTGGTTGGTATGCAGTATAAATGAATGAATCTCAGCCTGTTGGTTAAACTAAATATTTTTATTGTTTTGCATTCTTTAAACTTTTGTTTCTGTTGAGTATTTTTGAGAGCAGTTGAATACCCAACAAACAAGTGATAGTGGGTTTGAAGCATTGCGCATTTTTCGACGATGCATTGAAATTTGAGTTCAGCTATAATGCTTTTAATGTTTAAATAAAAAAAAATTTATAAAAATCTCGCAAACTGTACAATTGTGCATTTTTACACTCTCGTAAATAAAGTGTCAAAAATTGTATGGACATTTATTTATGCAAACCAAATAAGTTTGACTAATAATCTTGACTAGTAAACTTAAACTGTGCAATTTACGATTTTATAAACAACGATTTCTTCGAATAATCTGAGCAATTTAGTTATTTATATATTTTAGACCCTTTTTTAAAACAATTTAAATTTTTTATACGTATGTTAACTAAAAAATGTCTTCCAAGTTTTCTTATTTTATTTTTATTAAATGAAATTTTTGACGTTTGTTTCAAATTTACATTAACTGTTTGCTCAAAGTGTTAAAAAAATGGGCTTCATGAAACAAGTCTCGAAAGTCTAGCAATTTTAAGAGTTCTCATGAAAACCCTTATTATATATTTTATATAAAATTAGTTGGTGTTATTCTCAGTGTATCCAATGTTTTGTTATTTGAAAAAAGAGTCGTACAACTCTTCACAGACAGTCGTGTGTTGCTGAAACTGTATTTTCATATTTTATATCCTCTTGACGTTGGCTTGGATTTTCCATTTCTAATCATTTAGAATTTTAGATTAAGTCGGTGTGTTTGCTGGGTGTAGTTTAATTGTAGACTTCTAATGTTTCAGAGTGTATTGAAGTTATTGTTAGGGAGAATCTGATTTTAATGTTCCTTGGACCTCTGCTTTGGAACAATGCCATAAATGGAACAATCCAACAAATTTTATTTATCGCAGACTTTTTGTGTTCATGCGTTAATTGCAGCTTCTGTGGCATATATATATTTTTTTAAATAAAATATTTTCATTATTGAAGTAGTAGTGTTGCACATCTAATTTATATAACGATAGTGGCAGCTGCATTAAGTAACCGGTTATTTTAAAATCTTAATTTAATAGTAAGAACGAATGTTAGTAGTATTTTTAAGCGTATCTTTTATAATTACTAATCTTGACTTGCAAATAATAGTGCTTAGAAAATAGCTGATATAATCCATAACATTTAATGAGCATGTTGATGCATATTTTTGGCAACGTGTGTTGCTTGAAAATCTAGAGAAAATTAATTTTTACGTAGCAAACGTCAACTTCCGGCTTACGTACAAACAAACACAATAACAGCTAACACATTAGTAGCAGCCTCACGTTTTTACTAGCTGTCATCTAAACTTAAGCGATAGGAAAACTTTAAAAGTAAGACGATACGATTTGACTAACGAAGCCATAAAACTATTCTGTGACACCAGACATCCTTAAAATCCGCACTTGGAGATTGCTCTCTCATAAGTGTTGAAATCTGATGAAGCTATTGAATTTAAACCATGATGGTGATAAAATATAATAAAATAAATTAAAAGTTACATATTTGTATAATTTTATAGCCTAGGGGTCGTATGCAAAAAAATTGTTGAACTTAAAGTTGGTTTAACAAATGAATTTTGTATGGCAAAACCGGTTTTAACACATGATTTAACTTTAACAAACGTTTTTGCATAAGGGGATAGATCTTTACTAGGAATTAATTCAATCGGAACAATGATAGGCCAATTTGCCATGTTTTCTTTATCCTAGAAGTTGAGTTTCACTCAAATTATGATAAATGAGTATATTCATTACTTGCGGAAATATATAAAATAGATCTCTATAAATTTTTTATGCATTCTTTTTACCCTGAGTCTTATACTTAATTTTATCTATACTATTAAACTTTATTCAAACCTTTGATTAAGACCTAGCAAAGAGAATGTAAAGTAATTAAGCTTTTCTCTGTCTCTTCCTTCACCGCCTGTCTTCTTTATTGCTATCCCTTTCCTAAGGAAGATAACACCTAGTAATAGCAGTAGGCCTGAGTGTTACTTCTCTTTAACCTAAAAAATAAAGGTAAAAGTTATCTAAAAGTTCTTACTGCACGACCATAACAGTGAAAGCTCTTAGACTTTATGCCACCAAAAATATATTAGAAAATTCCTAAAAGGTCTAAGTATACCTTCATATTATATCGAAACTATTTTAAGTTAATCGGCCTCTAGTGAAACTTCGGTGGTATATTCTTATGCAACACAGTGGGATGGCTTCAGACATTTTTGTTCAAGAACTATAAGCAGTCGTCCTAAATGATTAAAAACTAGCTACACCCGTGTACTGAAAGATGTTTTGTAATAAAAGCTCACCTTACCATCTCTACATTTACAACAGTCTTACCATTGTCGTTTGTTCTTTACTAATTATACGATGAATCAAAACAATTCACATATTCCATTTGCAAAAAAGTTTCGTATATAAAGCAGAAATCTACATCAACTGACACCACCACACAGTGGACCAAACACAGAAGAACGCTGATGATGAAGGTTTAGTGTCCTTCGAAAACGGCTGGCTGTTCCGTTCAACTATGTGTTGTCAGAAAATTTACAACTAACTTTGGTGTTATTTGTTCATTAATAATTATCACATGTAATTTGGCTTAAAAAGCGTTACGAACTTTAGCCTGTTCAAATCATAAATAAAGAAACAAATGAAGTTCGAAAAAATAATAATTAAATTAAGTTAATACGTCTTATTTTTTAAATGTACTGTCGTAGTATGTATTATACTTAACCAATTATAAATGATGTCATTTAATAAGTGAAGCACGATGGATGTATTGATATACGTGCACATGAGTGTTTACAAGCAATGTCGCGAAGACTTCTTGTTCGTTACAAACACTCAAAAGAAGTAGTGTTGATGCATGTATGCTTCTTATTTTGCATATTATACGTGTGAGTGGGAGTGTAAGATGTAGATGGAAAGCTATTTTGTTTGTGTTTAAAGGTGTTTTTTTAGAGCAAGCGCACACAACTAATATTAATGCATGTGTGCGTTTGTATATGCACGGGAAAATAAAATATCACACATACAACGTGTGTGTGTATGTACATGCATGACGTTTGTATACGCGCCCATGCGCATGAAGAAGCAAACATAAAAAATTCTTCTCCCACGAAGTATTTTCTTTTTTACTCCTATACCTGCAATAACTGAAACAAATTTCTTGCAAACAGTATTGTTTAGCGTTTGTTTTTGAACTTTTCGCTGTAGTAAAGCATTTGAAATATCCCTCATGCCTTACAAGTTCTTGTAAGTGGTCCTGTACAGGGGTCTATTAGAGATGTACATGTGTATGTTTAATTTTGGCTTATTTTAAAGCAATATTTATTATTTTTTTTCTGGCACATGATTATGCCGTTGTTTTTTTTTTTTTTTTGGGTGTCAGATGTTTTCTAAATCCTTGTTATTACTTATTTTGTTTTTAACTTCAATCTGTAGACTTTATTTGCACTTGTTTGAATGGCAGATATGTAGATAAAAACAGCACAAACTTCTTTTATGGGGAAAAAATGAATTGAAAAAAAAATTATTATTTACAAAACTAAATTTTGATGTAAAATTGTCAGTAAAGAAATGCGTTATGTTATTATTTATTGCAAGGCTATGTTGAATTTTTTTCTCTTTTAAATTGGCATGAATTGAGTTGAATTTAATGTTTGCATGAGTACTATCTTTAAATAGCATTTTTTCCTAGTTTTTTTCTATCAATTTGCAATGATTATTCTTCACGCACATTGCAAATACTCGTAAGTATTTTGTTGTTGTTTTTAAAACTGCAATAAATCCCTTGGCTCTATACTGACAAAATACCCCTTCATTTGTCCGCAAATAGATTGAGTGTGTGTATTGGTGTGTATATGTGTGTATGTGTTGCTTGGCCTGAATGGCATGAACAATTCAATAATCCCTTTGGGACTTTCACGACCTTTTTGCTTGCTATTCATTGCTCTCTTGTTGTCGTTCTTGGTTTTATCAGAATTCTTCCTAATTGTTGTTGTTGTTATAAAAATTCATAATTCATTTTATAAAACATTCCTTTTATTCTCCTTTCTCCCCTGCCTTAAAAATTCTACAGCCAGTATTCAGGGTAATGCAATTTTACAAAACATCATAAGATATATATACATACATACATACATATATACCAAATATTTTATCATTCTTACTATTACTTCCAGTTTGTACCCTGTTATATACCCTTAGAACTTTTTTTCCCTTAATTTCACTTTGTTTCATATCTGATTGTGATATTTGTGAAAAGTAAACTAGCGCCGAGTTACACTTTGATTTAATTTCTTCATTAAATTTCATTGTTTTCAGAATCCATCACCAACCAACCACCCATTCAAAAGTATGTACGAGAACGTGTACTAACACTCACACATACAGGCGTACATATTTCCCACTACATAAAGACAAAAAAAACATAGTTTTCATTATCATTTTGTAGTCAGTCGGAGATACAAATACACAAAGTTGATTTTTTGTCCTCTTTAATTATTTGCATAATTATATATCGGGCGTTGACGTGATTTGCATAAATTTGCTCTTGTTTAATTTTTCATTTATTTATCTTTTTGTATTCGGCACGGGCACATTTGCGAGTGACTGCAAGGGTTGGACAAGTACAGAAAAAAGTACTTTTGAGTTTATATCACAAACTACCTCTTTTGATTGTACATATACATAATATAGGTCTGCACAGCTATAAGTGTTTGCACCAGTTTTACGAGTGTTGGTTCTGGTATCTACAGATACATATGTAATTCAGCGTTTGGTTAGTAGTCAGAACTTATCTGTACAAGGAAATCAGTACCCCTCTTCTTTCTTCTTTCCCCTCTCTTCCATGAACTCATACTTGATTCAAGAAAACAATCGAGTCTAAAACATGACTAGTAACAGAAACGCTGAATAACATACAGTATCTGTTCATACTAAAACCAACACATGCAAACCTGGTGCAAACAGGTACATATATCTGTGCTGACCTATAATACATAAGTACATTTACTTTAAAAATATTTTATGTCTTTATATCAGTTAAATGCAGCGTATAATAGAACTCTACAAAAAAAAAGCGCATTTAGGATCATCATAAGGAAATAAGGCTATGCCCTAAATAAAACATATTTATGTACACAATGTCTTTGATTTAACATTGAGATGCCCTGGGAGAATACCCATCGGTCCACTATCGTATTAAATTGGTCTTATCTTATGTTTTTCGCCACACGCAAAGAAAAAATATGGTTGAGGTAACCATAATCAAACAGCAACATACTATGATTAATTATATGGTTGCAGTCAAATCATATTATTTTTAATAGAAAAGCAAACTTTAATAATGTTATTATCTGAGTTAATAATAATATTATCAACAAAAACAATGAACTTTGTTACACCTAATCTTAGTATTGTAAATATGACAACACTATTGTTAGATGTGACTAAAATATAATTGAGACTCACCATACCATGTTCTAATATTATATTAATATTGCTACTGTGGTCATACAGTATTATTTAATATAATAACACTGTTTTGCTGTTAAATCATATATTTATTGTAGAAACAGCTGTGAGTTAAATTCGAATTAAAAATAAATTAATATTGTTGAAATTAAATATATATATAGAAATATATACTTAGACGACATACAGACATGTCTGTATAAAGAGATACACAAATTTTTATATATTTTTATTGGTCACCCTTTTGTTTATATTTATTCATTTATTTAATACCACCCGTGCACTACCGATAGCTTAAAAACGAAATACTGAACTGACAGATGTTTCCGAAAAAGATTTTTTAAAAACTTTACATAGTATGGTTTTGGATAACATTATATTGGTATTTACATCATATTATTTTTAAATAATAATACAAATTATATTGTAGTCATAAATTCTTAACAAAACTATATTGTTAAACTCTAACCATATCACACTTTTTTATGGATGTGATAATGTAATTATTAAATTCAAACATTACTCTGTTTATCGTAACGAAATAAATGTTTAAAATAACAATAACTAGTTTTCAACGACCACACATTTGTTTCAGAGAACATAATATTGTTTTCTCAACCATTTTACAACCATGTCTTTTCTTTGCGTGCACACACGTATAACTCTCGAGCTTTAGAAGAATGATGATTATGGTAAAAATACCTTTTCCGAAATTTTTAATTTGAATACATACTAATAAAAAAATGATAAAATTGTATTGAAGAAAAAAAATGTAGTAAGAGAAATTCTCGAAGTTGCCATTTTTTTCAATTGAAAAATATCGCTATGTCACAAAAAGCCATAGTGTGTACTGGGGATAAATTAAATATTATAAGGCAAAGTCGTAGGAAAAAACCTTAGGTAAATTATCTATAGGTAAAAATTACGGGCATTAAAAGTAAAAATATCCACAAAATATACGTGTAAAAAACATAAACATATAAAAGAAAATTAAATCAAATACATATGTTAAAGTTTGCTCTTTTTAATTATTGCCAATGTTACCAGATTTCAATAAAAATAAAACCAATTATCCATGAAGATGTTGGAAAATCAAAACGAAACGTCGGATACATTAAAAATTAAATAAAAGATATTTTTTATTTACACTTAAACGAAATTGAATGACCTTGAAAGCCTGAATAGGTACAATATCTATAAAACCACATAAATTGATAGTAAAAATAAGGTCGAGAAATTACATATAAATATAAAAAAGATTTAAATTGGATTTTTATCTATTATGTTCCCATAACTACTTAGGTTTACAAAACCTAAAAATCTGATTAAAATTAATTATTAAAATGATCTTACAGCCTTTTCAGCGATATCGAAACTAGGCGTTCTTTCGCGTTCTACTCGAATGAAAATTGATTTGGGTTCATCAACAACGAACATATATTCGAATGGCAACTCAAAAAAAACTTATATATAGGGTGTTTTTTTGAGGGGTATAGAACTTCGAATTGAAATAAAACACAAGAAAATCGTTTTAATGTCCATCAATTTGGCTTTATTGGAAGGATAATTTTATGCCATTAATGTTTAAATATGATTACGGGCATGTGGCCGCCGCGGCTGGCTCGAATAAAGCTAATTCTACAGGTCCAATTTTCAACCACTTTTTCGAGCATATGGGGCCGTATGTTGGCAATAACGCCACGAATGTTGGCTTCCAAGTGCCCTAACGTTTCTGGTTTGTTGGCGTAGACGAGCGACTTCACATATCACCAAAGAAAATAATCCAATGGTGTCAAATCACACGATCTTGGTGGCCAATTGACAGGTCCATTCCGCGAAATTATGCGCTCATCGAATGTTTCCTTCAATAAATCGATTGTGACGTGCGCTGTGTGGGTGGCATGTAGCGCCGTCTTGTTGGAACCATAACTCATCCACATTCATGCCATCCAATTCGGGAACAAAATAGTCGGTTAGTCGGCTCCAATTGCTGTGCACGGTGGCGAATCGATTCATTCGGGTCCTCTTCAACACTTTGCTCTACAGCGGCAATTGTTTCTTCGGTGCGCACTGTTCGACCGTCTCTGCGGATGCGTATTATCACATAGAGTAAACGTAGTGCGAAAACGATCCATGGTTAACCGAATTAATTGCTCTGATGGACGATTATGTCGACCATAAAATGGACGGAGCTTGCGGTAAACTTCGCGAACTGAACCATTATTTTCGAAATAAATTTGCACGATTTGCAAGCGTTGTTCTTTTGTCAACCTGTTCATGATGAAATGGCAAACCAAACTAAATATTAATCACTTGACAGCTGACAAAATGGCCGCCAGTTAAAAAAGTGATGCCAACTTAAAGTTCTATACCTCAATAAAAAACACCCTTTACATGCGTCGACAAGACCATCAACAATACGAACTCAAACGTAAGAACCGTTCACTTGCTATTTTGCTTTCGACGGGTAAAATTTATCTCCCAACAACTCAATAAAGTTGGCAAAAA
The DNA here is from genome assembly GCA_949987645.1 of Tachina grossa. Classification (NCBI taxonomy): domain Eukaryota; kingdom Metazoa; phylum Arthropoda; class Insecta; order Diptera; family Tachinidae; genus Tachina; species Tachina grossa. The sequence continues at coordinate 54,275,435 of OX465275.1, read as the reverse complement.
TATTAACTTATCACTTTATTATTTTATTTATTATATGTACACAATAGATATAAAATGTTTTTGATTATTGCTTTGTATTCATTATACAAAGTACTCGCACATTTCAAACAGAACGAATGCATTTATAAAACAAAACAATGATAACAAGGTGTTGTTTTACGACCATTTGTGCAATACTTTTTCATTGTTCAATATAATTGTATTTATTCTTATGCAAATGAGTAGTATTTTATTTAGACATTTTATATTTAATTGAATTTAAATCAGAAATAATTTTTTAATCGGGCTTAACATACCGACCACACGAGCAATAATCTTGGCAATTATTGCCGTGGCAACTGTCAGATTCGATTGCCGATATTAGCATGTGGACCGTATGAATATGTGTTCAAATATATATTCAGCAACAAATGTTAAAATACATTGCTGAGCAACAATCTTTTAACACATGCTGTCAAATAAAAGTTATATTAATTTTTTTTCAACGTAAAAATAGAAAACAAAAGTTTTAACTACATAAAACCAATAAAGTTCAATTTAAAATTAAAAAATGATAAAATGATTGACAATTTAAGTATTTATGTGAATAAAAAGCAAATATATTTGAATATACGTGTTCACCACCTCCAAATACTTTGTTGAACACAAGCAATCGGTCGTCATCATTCTGCTGGCGTTATTGCTTGTGTTAAGACACATAAAACTGCTGGTGTGGTCGTAGTGTAAGTTCAGTAATTTCAATTATTATTGAATGAAATATTTTTATTAATTTCAAAAATTGGCTTGTTTTTATGGTTAAGCAATTGTCTATATACATTTTGTTTCCGCTTGTGGAACTCGTCAGTAGACTTCAACCCAAACAATTTTTGAATTCAGTTAACAAACTCCGTATGTTTATAGTAAGACTCTTAATACTATATTGAGAATCACAATATACAAACATAATAAGTTTGAAAACCGCAAACAAAAATCTTTATTCTATTTTCCACCACATTGCATATAGACAATTGCTTAACCATAAAAACAAGCCAATTTTTGAAATTAAATAAAGACATTATGTCAAATAAATATACTTCAGTATTTCATATTTTTATTAATTTTTATTAATTACTCGTAATGTAAAAAATCCTATCTGGCAATGTTTTGATTCCTTGCCATGTAAGAAACTTGAACTGACAAACGTACGATGCGAACGAGCACTATCGACATCGTTGAATAAAAATTTACTCGAAATCGAGCGATTGGATTTGGATCACTTCGATTTTCTTGCGCTATCGTTGAACAGGCAGTTAGTTATTGAACAAATTGAAAAAAATAAACCTTACTAAGTAAACACTTATTTATAAATTTCTTATAATTATTTATTATTGGTTATTAGTGGATTCTGATTAAAACTACAGCTAAAACATAGTTTTTTTTTAGAAAAATGATATATTAAAGCAGAACGGATTATAAACGCATAATTTAAAAAAATATCAATCAATCAATATCTAATCACAAATTTAGCCAAAAAATATTTTTTTATGAAAAATTTATGACAGCGATAGAATGTTAAATTTCAAAGCTAGATTCCAAATGTTGTTACATTCTGATAATAACTAAAATATAATTTTATAATTCATGATGTGTTCGAGATAGGCGTGTCCTTGCACCGAATTTTCCCAAACTTTAAATTTTTCATAGCTGAGCTATTCAGTACAAGTTTACGAAATTTCATCTTTCTATGATAACAAGTTTATTTTTACTGATTCAATATACGAAGACAAAGACATACAGTGGGGATTTTGGCAAAGAAAATGGAAATTGGTATTTTTTTTTTTTGAGAATTGTTATAATTAATTTTAATATTATTTAATGCACTAATAGTCCCAAATTATTATTTTAATTATTCCGTAAAATATTTTTTATTAAAAATACTTTGCAATTCATTATTGGGGTGTTATCTAAATCCTACGTACATTTTAATGTTGCTAATAAGAATTATCAAGGAAGCTTGACCCCACTAGAACGTTAGAAAAACTAGAAATATTATGTTAAACTTTCATTTCAACAAATGAGAGGTTCAACTGATATTAAAGTTGAAAAAAGAACTCAATAATCAATACATCAAAATAAAAATAAAAAAAAAACAAAAAAAAACATGTTGATTAACTTAAAAAGCATTAGAATTGCTTTACATGATGTCCGCCCTTTTACCGAAAAGTACTTTAGGTTTTTTCGTACCATTTAAAAACGCCACTTTCATCACTTTTGTTAATTTTAATTTCAACAGATGCACAATGTTGCAGGCTAGATTTTTTCCTCCCTCTTTATTCTAATACCGTTGGAAATTATTTTTAATAAAATATTGTGCTTTAGGATTTTTTGTCTTCGTATTTAAAAGTACACTCATATTTACAGATGCTAATTATTATGAAAATTTTTTTTTCATTAAATCAAAAATTAACATAATCTAAGTTACCCGCATCTGCTTTTACATTTAAGTTTTTTTTTATTAAATAAAATGTCATAACTTTTTTTTCAACAGTTGCTTATGAGCATCGATATAAACGAGGGTGGGTATTGAAGATGAATTCTAGTTTTGAACTAAGTACTTTGTAAAAAATAAATTTTTGGTGCTTAGTCTACACGTATTTCGTTGCTCAGGGCAGCAATATGTTTTTCTTTTAATATCTTCAATTACAATACTTCTTGTCCTAAATATTTTATTTAATTCGTAACATTTTTCTAAGAAAAAAAAGTTATTTCACAAACACGACTATAAGAAATTTAATTAAGCCATAAGCAAGTTACTATGGCAACTTAATGCAAGCATTTTATCCATACGAATATCCGACCGTTCTCTCTTTGCCTTCATAACCTTTAAGCCCATTGTTCAATTCTGGTTTTGTTCATTTGTTCAGTTGTTCTTTTTCCGATTTTATTACATGCTAATTTGCATAACGCAATTTCATATCGTTGTGTTGTACAAATGTATGCATCCGTTTGGTTACATATACACACATACACACACATATGCAGCTCAATTGTACTGACAGATAGATGATACATGTTCGTAGTTGTTTCAAACCAACAAACTGTACATCCTTTGATGCCGCCTGACTCCTTACACATTCATTTTGAATGCAAGATAAAAGAACAATTCATGTATGATTAAAAAAAAAAAAAATTTGTCATATCCGATTCAATAGAGCGGTGCACAGTGTTTAAAAATTTTTTATTTGTTTTGTTTTAGTGAATCAGTAACATGTATTGAGGTCACATCACTTCGATGCTAATCATAATGTTACATCAGATCGTCCTTTTTCGTCGGTATTGCGTATCAGAATAATCGACAAAATAAAATAACCAATAAAATGGATACTAAACACATCTCCAAAATTTAATACGTATCATTGACACCGGAGGCGCTGCAGTACTACATTATTGAAAACGTAAAAAACCAGAGTTGTGGACGAGTGAAACTTTCCTCTCTTTATTCTTTCTCCATCTGTCTTATCTATCACCATCCATTTTCTATCACCCTATCTCACTATATTGTCTTGAACTCTAAGTGTGAGTTGTATTGACCTAAGTGAGTTGGGCTCTAAATTTCCCCCTTCCTTGCCAACAACCATTTTGACAAAAACAAATTTTATTATTTCCACGTGGTTTTGAAAGCCATGTATGTATATCTGTCCGTAGCGAATTTGCAAAACAGAGTGAATAAATGACATCCAATTCGATAGATACACAGTAATATGGCCACATACCAGCCTTGACATTTGATAGTCAAAGCTGGAATGTCTATATTGAAAGAATTATAAATAATAATAAGAATAATAATAATAATAATAGCAAAAAAGTTTCAGACATTTCTTATGAAAAATGTCCTAAATTGTCGTTATGTCGTTAGACATAAAAAATAGTTAGTTTGGCGTTTGTTTTGTCGAGAAAAGAAAAGAGTCTTTTTTGATTTAATTTAAATTAATTTCTTATAATGTCCTTCGACCAAGTACAAGGGAGAGTGGGTTTTTTACTCTCTTGAGTTATGATGAAAAACTCTCAGAATATACTCCCCAGCAGTGTTGTCAGATTTATTTTCAGCCTCCTCGCCAAATGACTTGTCGAATATCGCCAAATATCGTCAATATAAGAAAACATTAAATTATAGCTACAAAAATATATTATATTTTGTAATTACATTACAAATCTTATTAACTTTTAAATTCGGTAGGTAACGTCTATTGTAAAACATGAAAATTATAGCATTTAAGAAAATTTAAGAAAAGTGTTTACATTCACATATAAATACTGGCGTACAAAAAGTAGTTAAAAATAACTTATTCCAAGGATCAATATAAATAGGATTTATTTAACTTGAGCACCAAGATAAAAATTATTATTTAATTCTTGTGATATCAACTGAATTAACATTTACTTAAATGTGTACACTTATCATATCCTTGAAGTGGTAACTACCAGCAGCATCGTCATATTCATACACTCTAGGCGAAAACTCGTATAGCATTTTTGGTGCTTCATTATCAAAATGTTGGCTTTAACTTATAAAAGAAAGTTTTTCTCAATATGTTTCATAAACACCAAATGAGATTTTGTGGTCCATATTCTTGGTTTAAAGTTCTTGAATTTCAGAAAATTTTGTTTGAGATAAAGAGTCACAACATTTAAAATTTTTTCCACGAAATATTTTATGTTGCAGAAAAAATTCCTTAAAAAATATTTCATATGTTTAACACTATTCTATTTTATTAAAATCGTAAAAATATAACCAAAAATATCGCCAAGGAGTTCAAATATCGCCAAGTAAATCGCCAATCGCCATTTCAAATTTTCATCGCCAAAAACAAATTTTCGTCTCCACGTTTGGCAAGATATCGCCATATCTGGCAACACTGCTCCCCAGTCATAAGTAAATACTTACAATTTGAGTGAATTATCCATTATTTTTGTATTAAATTTATTAAATTAAGTGAGACATTTTTAGATTTTAATTGAACTATAGTGAATTTTTAATCAGAAATTATTTTTAGTCAGGCTTAAGTTCAGTAATTTCAATTCTTTTATTGAATGAAATACTTTTATTAATTAATGTGAATTTCTTAAGAAGAGAAGAAAAATTGAATTAGACTTTTAAGCTGGGGGAAATACCGATATTTTTTTGTGCAGCAACGCACTTCATCACGCACTTCTCACATTCCGTTTCATTAGAATTTACGTTAAATAGCTGATGTTAAATAACAATCTCTACCCAAGTAGATAGACTAGGGTATTAATAAAAATATTTTGTTCAATAAAAGAATTGAAAGTACTGAACTTAAGCCTGACTAAAAATTATTTCTGATTTATTAAAGTTGTTAGATTACTTTTTACTTATGAACATCCAAAAGTTAATACGAGTAAATTACTGTTTACCTAAAATCATTAAAAATTAAATGGTCTATATTTTCTAAGAAATACTTAAATTTTGTAACAAAAATTATAGTCAGGTGAACGAATCTTTATTTTCGAAACTCATTTTCACTATCCATAAATTTGTGTCCATAATTACTTTCACATAATGATATAATTAAGTGACAGTTAAAAATGAAAGGGTGTTCTAAAACGAGAAATGAGAAATTTTGAAATCCTAATGTAAAAACGCAAAACCGCCAACATAAAATAAATCGCTAAAATTTACAAAAATAATAATAATAATACAAAAAAGCCAAAAAGAAAAATCTAGATACGTGTGCGAGTCAATGTTCAACTTAACTGAACTTTTTTTTTTTGCGATACTAAATAATATAAAAAATCTATTTATTGCCGGAACAGCAACCAAAATAAAATGTGGGTTACACTATTTTTACGCTAATGGAATCAACTAAGGGGCTGTCCATATATTACGTAACGCTCTAGGGGGGAGAGGAGTTCGAGTTTTGTTACGATTTGTTATGGTGGCGGGTGGGGGAGTTGGTCTTTGAAAATGTTACGTAACAGAAAAAATTACTAATTTTGTACAAAAATACGCATGTTTTTCTCATTTATTTATTTAATTGATCATACGTGTTGCCTGCATATATTATGTACGAGTATACTACATACATCTGCCAGGTCAACTTTTGATATTCGCGAATTCGAATTCAAATATTTAAAACGTACCTTAAAGTTTGTGAAAACTATCCAAAAATTTAATAGTTGTTAAATAACATTTGAAAATTATACAAAGTTTTTATAATAAATTAAATAAATTGTAGTCAAACTGAATTGAACTGGTTCTGAATTCCTCATCTTTTTTTATCCATTTACATTCTTAAATATTCTTAATATATGTATGCAACATATATTAACATTAAATCCACCAAATACATAGAAGGAAATGGTATTTGTAGAAGTTTAGGAAAAGGTTTCTTGCAATTCTCATGGACAAAAAAGCGTCCTTTCAAAAATTATATTCTTCCATATATGTACATGACAATATCAAATTACTTCGTTTTAACATGTTTGTTGGTCAACTTGAGGCTCAGTCATCAATACCGAAAACTATAGCAGATTACATATTTGGCAAAAAACGCATAGCCAAAAAATAGAAATATTTTTTTTTAATTATTACAAACTAATATTTGTGTACCATTCATTTAAATTTCGTTTTAGATTTATGAATTTCTTTATATATTTTTTTAAACGAATTTGAATATCTAGAAACTGACGAATATTTTGGAATTCCAATACACATCACTAATGCATACATACAGTTTAAGAATAAGCTCTCTATAAAACCATAATTTTTGGAGTTTGAGGACACTTGGGAAGAAATTTAAAAAATAGTTTTGCTAATATATGGAGCACGTTCATATGTAAGCTTATTTAATTTTTGTCTACAAACTATGCTAGTCTAACAAATGAATTTAAAACAATGAATTAAATTTAATTTTTTTTAATAAAAACTTTTAACTATTTAATTTATTTTTCAAAAATCGGGGAAAACAGCGTTACGTAATATATGGACAGCCCCTAATCAAGCGAATGGATATTAAGCGATATACACAAAACTAAAATCGCAAATTACCGAGCGCTAAAATAATTGATTTTAAATGAGAAGTAGCTGGTGATTTATGTTTGTTATTAATGATTCTTAAAAATCAAAATTGAAAAGATCATTGTTCATCGAATGAAATTTCAATTTGAGATAATATTCCAAAATCCCTAATTTATTCCTCTTACTTGGGGGGCCGCACTTTTTTTTTTTGCTTTTGAATTCCATTCAATTTGTAACACACTTACACTTTTTTTACTAACACAATCAAACATTTTACGGCCCTTTTCACAATATACAATTAAAAGCTAATAGGGACTTTAACGGCAAGTTTTGTATGAAGAACTTTCGATTAAAGTTCATGTTAACTCTTCATCATACATTTTGAAAAGTGACGTTAAATTGAAAACTAGATTGCCTTCAAATTCACTTATCCATTTATATGGCAATTTAATTTTAAATTTGAACAGCTGGTCACAGCACACATTGATTGAAGCTATAAATTTGAGTTATTTCTTCGCCGGTGGCATTTAAAAAATGAAATTAGTTATCAATTTGTGTCACAGCTACACTCAGGGAAAAGCAGCAACTTAAAAATAAGAACGCGTCACATTAATTCAATAATTTTCAATATAGCAGAAAATGTATATTGAGATTCTTAGAAATAAATAAAATTAATAGATTAATACTGCAAATTAGTATTTTTGCACATTGAAATAAGAAATTTCAACATGAGTAGACTTTCGTTAATGTTTCTTATTAATTCAATGTGGTTTATATTGATTTTAAGCAGTTTTTTCTCTCGGTGTATAAATTTCACGGAACTTTGACACAGAGTGCGTGTAATGAAATTGAAAGCGATTTATTGAACGTGTGGCTGCAGCGTTATTTAAAGTTTTTTTTTCGTTGCTTCGTTGTATTCAGTTTACAAAAACTTTTGTCTTTATAACTGCTCAAGAGGTCATGTATTTATATTTCCTACTTTAATATGTCACACATCTTTTCATCAAAACCATTTGCCCTTAAGCTATTAAAAAATTATAATTTTTTTCTGCTTACAACAATCATAGCAACAGCACAAAATTATTTCGAGGCACTGTCCTGCGCTTCTATAGTCCATTTACTTGAATGTGTCGCAGGACCATAGTAAATTGTTCATCTAATTTTTCGACCATTTTTATATGTTCCAATGAAACTATTTTATGAAGGTTTCGATATTTCATTAACGTTGTGCTAACTTCTTCAGTATAATTCTTATTTTTTTTCTATTTAATTTTTTCTTCTATCTCTTTTTAATCCCAAAAATAGTATTTTTGGTATTTGAATTTTTACTTTTTTACTTAAACAGGTAATGATAGGACTTCTGTCATCTCCATGATCTTAATGAATGACTCACTGGTATGTTGACAATGAAGATTTGACTAATTATTTTGGTGTTACAATTTTTATGACAAGAAATAGATACACGCATTAGCGAGATTACTTATCAGCTGATTTTTTTTGATTACACCCTTATGAAGCTTAAATCAAACCAAATTTCAATTGCTTTCTATGGCAATGGCTAGGGCGTTATGTCAAGTTACCTATAATCGAATGCAGTGTTGCCCATAAGTTTGGCTCGAACAGCTGTTTTCTGTGGTTATGGTTATGGCATGTCTGATTGAGCCTTAAAGAACAATTTATTTGACAATTATTTGCCTTGCTTGATACTTATAATTTGGTTATTAATTTATAACCAGCGGAGAATTGCATCAAATTCCACTATTTGAATTAAATGTGCCTTGCGCTGACTATGTTAAAATTTTTAAATTTTTAAATAAATTTTATAATTCGCTCAACTCATTGGACTCCTTTTTAATGGCCATGGCGTTTGTCATGTAAACTAAAATGAAACCAATTATAACGTTTTAATGCTGATAACTTTTCTAAAAAATATTCAAAGCTAGAATCACGGTTGTATTACTTCGGCTACAGCCACTAATCGCAATGAAATCAATTAAATTGTATCGCTTTTCCCTTCTGTGTTAGAAAGTATTAGTAGTCATGCTAACTAAATAGTTTCAAATGCAATTTTTCTTTAATGCCACATTAATCTTTTCTATAAATTCTTCACTGTCTACATTATTAAAATTGATGAATGGCAGTGTTCAAATTGAAAACTTTTGTTGTTGTTTTTTTTTTCTTTATTATATATATTGCATAATTTTCAACCCTTTTACATTTATCTCGTTAAAATTATAAAAGGCAAGAAAAAAAGTTATCAAGCAAATAATAAACAGGGTTGATAGTAACATAAATTGGAATTATGAAAATAACTTTGTTGTAAAAGTATTACAATTGAGTTGCAAATAATGTACGAGCACAATATTCGATGAAGAAAACGCATAAAATATATTTGACTAAAGGGTAAAGGAAATACTTTATTCCTTTAAATAAATAAAATTATTCAACTTGAATTACTCCCTTAGGAAACCAAGAGTGTACAAAATAAATAAATGAAAAGGAATATTTTGCAAAAAAAAGAAAAACAAATAAATCTCTGCTTTCAAATTAAATAGAATGATGACTTTGACAAATCTAAGTATTTTTCGTTGTCTGGCCCACAAAAGGGTCATTAATCATTTATGCAATGCCTTAAGGAGTTTCCTTCCCTCTCAGTTAGAAGCAAAATTAATGAAAGTATTGTGTTTAGTTTATTAAAGTTGAAGACATAATCAATTGTGTAACATTGATGTCGTGCAATAATTATATGTCCGAATTTTTTTTATGAATTTGCATTAAGTTAGTTTCAAGAAATTTTTTCTATTTGCTAATAGAAGCACTAGAAACGAGAGTGATATAAAAAATTCGCAGTATTTTAGACTTATCTAGGCTTATTAAATAACTTGGCTAACTTAAAGTCTTAAATGAATTTTAAGAAAACTGTTATCATAGTTTTGAATAGAATAGTTAGTTTCTTTAGAATTAGTTACCTTGCTTAGTTTGCAATATTTTCACCTAATCTCTTAAAGCTAAGATAGTCAGCCTTCCTTCTCATAAAAAAAATGTTACCTCTTAGTCTTGGCTTACAAAGCGATACGAAGTTTAGCCTGTTCAAATCATAAATATAGAAACAATTGTTTCCTCCCCTTTTATTTTTTTACATTTTCGTATAATGTGATTTATAAGTGAATATTTAAATTTTTTAATCAGAAAACTAAATCATTATGTGGTGGCCACTTTTGGCGATAATTTTTACAATTTTGCTGGGTTATAAATCATCAAATATCTCCAAAATACATCAATTGGCCACTTCGATTATAATGTAACCAATTTAATTATCTTTGCATAGTATACTCGAATTGGAAGAAACTCTTCTTTATTGAAATACTTCAAGATAATTGTGATGTACATAAAGATAATTTCAATTCCTCAAAAAAAAAATTAATCTACTAGCAGTTTAGAATTTGCTTCATTTATTCATAAATCATACGAGTATTTGTACTAAATATTTATGCTTATTTAATACGCATTAAATTTTATTTAATTATTTCACTCAAAATTTTACTTTAAATGCTTTTTTTAAACTGTTGTTATTTGAATTTCTTAGGAAGATTTATTTCAATACAAAATATTAAGTGCCAGTAATTGCAACATTTGTGAAGTAAATAACAATGATAGATGCCACGACGAATACATTTATTTTCGAATTTATTTTTCTTTATTGCAGTTTTTTTTTATAGTTATTGTGAAAAGCAGCTTATTTGAATTCGCTTATGAATGGAAATTTATTCATGCTAAAATTTCAAATATTTATGTTTAATAGTAATACCTGGTGGAATGAATAAAGTATTTTCATTTGTGTAATTCCTTTTATTTCCGTTTTTGCATACTTCTATTCATAAATCAGAAACTGCTTTAGAAATGCTTAAATACTTGGTATGCTTTCGACAAGAATTTAATTATTTCAAAAGAAGTTGTATATTAAATATACATAAATACATATGTACATATGCATGTAGAAAAATCTTTTAGAGAATGCACACAGAAAAGATTCAACTTAAAATCTACGTCAATAAGGTTAATTTAATCCTTTTTGGGCAATGATTTTGGTTCATATGTATTTCATGTTAATCTAATATTTTGTTTGTTGTTTTGTTTTTTCTGGAAGAAATATCTTAGTATATAATTAGATGGTAGTTTATATCAAAGTATATTAAAACAAAATTTAATTATCTAAAATTTGAATATGAGTTTAAACAGTTCGGTTAATCTAATATGATTTATTGTAATTTAAAAGAAAAATTACGTTGATTTAAACTCTACGTACTATTAATACAAAACTGAAGAAAAATGTTGAATCAAAGTTATTTTAAGTTGAAACAACATGAATTTAATTTAATTTAATAATTGTATTTTGTTGATTATTTAACTTAAGTGTATTTGGCTCAGGCAATAGAAAAATATTTGTTTTTATATAAATTGACTTCCCCGACCAAAGTTTGAGCTCGGAACTTATCGCCTGTTAGTCAAGGCGCTTACCCCTGCAGCCACAACAACTTTATTATAAATGCAAATTCTTATTATTGCAATGAAACAGTTTAGTTTATACAATGAAGTGACGTTAGTGTTAATTTTTTTTATAAAATTTTTCATTGAATTAACAAAATTGTTCACGTATATCATGACAGTATTTCATTACTGAGACGTAACATATAATTTTTTGATGATATCGTGTGATATTCATTGTTGTAATGATTCTGATTCATTAATTTATTGTAGCCATTGTTTTCCATTGTATTTTATTAATTATTTAACTTGCGTTTGTATATTGGCATAGGCATCAGACAAATTTTTGTATGTATATAATTGGCATGCCCTTCCACGATTCCAACTAGTTTTTCCAACAAATTTTTATAAACAATTTTTCTTAAAAAGCCTTTATAAAGCCTTAATAAGTTTTATAAATAGGGCTGTAAGTGTGTATTTAAAGTTGGTGTGGCTATCACGCGGTGAGTTCCTAGTTGGAATCGTGGAAGGACATGTCAATTATATATATATAAAAATTTTTCTGATATATTATATATATATTAAGTGCTGTCAATATATACCATCATGAATAGAACTTTATTTAATTGATCATTTAACATGCAATTTATTTGAAAAGTTTTAGTTAAAAAAAAAAATTCAATGAAGTGCGACTTCATTGAACCGCTCACGAAGGGTTCCGTATGGACACTAGATATGTAATTCAATACGAACTTTAGCCTATATAAAATATAGTTTATATAAAATATAGTTTTGGGATTTTTTTGTTTTTGGTTTTTTTTTCGTTTTTTAGTTTTTTTTTTAGTTTTGGCGTTTGTTAGGTTTTGGCGATTTTTTTTAAAGTCTTGGACCTATTTTAGTTTTGACACTTTTTTTCTCGTTTTGCGATTTGTTTTCGGTTTGTAAGCGTTATCTCATATTGGCGATTTTTATTTAATTTTGGTGATTTTTTTCATATAAATTTTTTTTTAGTTTTGGTGCTTTTCTCGCGTTTTGCCGATTTTTTCGGTTTTTGGCGATTTTTTCATATGGGCAATTTATTTCGTTTTGGCGATTTTTTTTTTCGGTTTGACGATTTCATAATTTTGGGATTTTTTAGATTTTGAAAATTTCAAGAGTTTGCCTCTGACGGTTTCCAAGATACAGCAATTTGTCAAAATTAAATAGTCAAAATTACATTAACTGATGGACCACCCTATAATTTAAGTTCTTTAAAATTTTAGTGTTAACCGTTGTAGTTTGTATAAAAATACACTAGTTTTACAAATTTAAAGTGTCAATATACATATTTACATACAATTGTATGTATATTACATTGGATTTTAACATATTTCGTTGCTCGTTTTGGAACACCCTTTAATTTTTAACTTTCATGTATTTGTTGTTATAGCGGCCAAGATTCTACAGATTCTGTCAAAATTTCAGGTCCGCTATAGCTCTTACGGTTCCTGATTAAATAGCGTGTGCCTACTGCCACTGCCTAATAGCAAGCAGCAATTTGTCGGCTACTTAAAACAAACATCAAAATAAACAACAACAATACAAAACAAAACTTACACATCTAAGCACAAAAGTGCATTATTACCCCGCAGGAGAGTAGGCGATAATTGTCTAAAAGCTACTAGTATAATTACTAGAATAGCAGGAACTAGTACAAAAAGGGTTAAAATTGTTGTGTAATATTACTAGTGCTGATGAGTATTAGTATAGGAATTAGTTCCAAGGCACCACATTGCAAAATAACTTTTGACTGTCTAACAGAGCCCTTACACTGTATGAAAATTGGTATCATACATTTATTAAAATTTTAGGTTCATCTAAAAATAATTCTAATTAAATAATTATAATTACCCCTTTGTAGTTTTGAATTTTGATAAATAATGACGAATTTTAACTAGCACTGAGTAACAAAGGAATAAAACCATAAATTTTATAGAAATTTTCTTTACAAAAGAACTGGTAATAAACTAGTCCTAAACTAGTGCCAATGGTACTAGTAGTTTTCTAAACACACTCAATGCTGATTTGAGCATTAATATGGTATAGGAAAGTTTACAGTTGGGAACTAGTGGTGGTGATTTCTGTACTAGTAAAATACCAGTTGGACACTAGTTCGATCTCATGAGCAAAGCAAAAAAAAAAAAAAAAAAAAACAGCAACACACTTAAAAAACATATTATTTATTGTAAAATTTAATATAATTTGAAATAAAAGTTTTTGCATGGTGATTTTACAGCGTTATTTTTTTCTGTGCGTGGAGGATGCATTCAGTAACGATTCGAAATCAATTCCTGTTAACTTGGACGAATATTTTACATGGTGAGTGATACAGAGAGAGAGAGAGAGCGAGAGAGAGAGAGAGGAAAAAAACTTGTTCTCTTTTCATATTTCTATTAATTCCAAACTTTTTAACTGTTCAAAACGGCATAAAATTTCAAAACTAAAAGCATTCAACTAATTTTATGCATTTAATCAGGCTCGTGAAGTTTTTTTTTTTGCATAGTCCAAAAGTCAACTAATTAATTTCTTTAGTGCGAAACCTTGTCAGTTTTGTTGTTAACCTTTTGAAGAAAATGAGCAGAAAATTGTCATGTTCATTTGAGTGGTATATTATTTATTTTTGGACCCATTTTATATTTATAACTAAAATTCTTAGAACGGAGATTTTCTGTTAATAAAATTTCTTCAAAAAAAAACCTTTTGACCCTTGACCCTACTCAAAAAATTTGCTTTTGATATTATAATTAGAGATACAAATAACCAATGTTCGCATTTGCACAAAGTTTTAAAATTTTAGGGGAAACTCCTCTTTAAATAAGTTTTCATGAGTAGTAGAATGAAACCAAAAATTTAGCGGTGTATGGAAATATTTTTCAGTTTTTGAAAAAGTAAAGGCAAACTGTTTGTTTATGTGAAAATATTTTCTACTTACGGCTAATGTACGAGTGGGTTGAATTCATTTTTAACTATTATTATATTATTTCATATACCTTTGTGTTTTAAGAATTTATATTTGTATGAAATAAGCAAATATTTGCTCAATTCAAGACTCAATTAAAATAATACTATATGTAGTACATCTATGTATACTAGGGTTTGTTGTTTGGTTTTAACCGAAATTTAAACCGCGGCTTTTAAGGCAAGTATTCGAAATGAAAAAGCGATAAGAAAACCGTTGGTTTTAGATTTTTTACTTCCTGCGCTTAATTTTTATTTTATCATTCAATAATAATGATTTGACACATAATATTGGCGCTTAAAAGGGCAAAACTCATGAGGGAATTGCTCAAAGCTATTTACAACGTGGACAAAAATACTGTGTTAGCTTAAAAATATAACAAGCCGGGGACCTGGTCAACTATGCTAACCGTTTATAGATTATTTCTTGATTAAAAAATAATTATGATTGAAAACTTGATTTCAACAAATAAATTAAAAAACTCCAACTTTTTAAAAGAGTTTCCCCAGGACGCATGTTCTTCAACAATACATTTTTTTTTTCAATCGATATACATCGATACAAAGATTAATAAATGTTAGAGAACTGGAAGAAATTGCGATTTATAGATACTTTGAACCAATCTAAATTAAATTTTAAACAAGAGCTAAACAAAAAAGAGTTGGCACCACTGAATTCAGCGTACTCGAGTTAAGTTTACCTACACCTAGAAAAAAGATTGGTTGGAAATCGGTTAGTCCAATAAAATATCATTTGCATTAACTATATTTCAGTTCCCGCTATCAATTTTCTGTTAATCCAAAAAACAATCCATGTTCATTGCCATAAGGGCATAATTGTAATTGTGACAATACTTAAATTGATTAAATCAACCGACCGTATGCTTTTGTCATGACTAATTAACTGATTGGTTAACCCAACCGAATAAAATATTACGAACTGGATTTTACTAACAATTTTTGGTATTAGCAACTAAAAAATTGTCGTTCTATATTAAAATTAAAACAAAAACTTTCAATCAGTTTCTGCAACTAACTAGAGGTTGAGTTTACCAACATAGTTTATAGCAGCAAATTAAAAAATTAACTTTTGTGACTTTGTGAATTCTCAAATGGTTTTTAAAAGTCTGTGCACACGATAATAGGTTTGTGGCTTTTCAGAATGTGTGGCTGAAGAAATGTTATAGACATGCTTCACCATTAGGAAATAAATTTCAATTAAAATAAACTTATGACAATATGTCAAATAATAAATTTCTTCAATTGTGTATTTTTATTTGCGTTTATTGTTTATTTTTATTTCAGCATGGAAGGCCAATTTTTCTTTTACATGCACCAATTATGATATTGTTTTAATAATATTAGCCAAATTTTCGGTAGCAAGAACAGCATTTATTTCAAATTCCATACTGTCAACCAATTTTGTCTGTTGCTGCAACTATTGGGTTGAGGGTTACAATTAAAATATAGTGGTACCACAAGAAAATTGCAGTCGCTGTAGCAGAATTCTATGATAGTTGCTGTAACCGCCAAAATTCAATTGCCAACAAATTCGGTTGTCACAACCAGTGTTGCCAGAATTTCTAAGGATAAAATCTGCAAAGTTTAACAATTTTGCACTAAAAAGCCTTCAAAATCTTCATTTTATTTTGAAAATCTTCAAAAAATCTTTAAAGCAATTTTTAAAACAATTTTTTTATATTTTATTCAAAAAGTTTACATAAATATGGATGGACATGTGTAATATAAATATTTTTTTAACCCATATTCTTAAAATTTAAACTCGTCTTAAAATGTATTTTATTTAAATTTTGTAGACAAATTTTTTTTAAACTAACTTTCAAGCATTTTATTTTTTTATGAATATAAGCAATATAATGAAGAATTTTCATTTCGTTTCTGCTTTGACACCAAACATGTTTGAAACAAGGTAAAAACATCATATGTTTAAAGAACGTCTATCAATATGTTATTAAGAACTACACAAACTTAATATTCATAAAAATTATTTTGGGTTTCAAAACGTTTGAATACGTTAAACTAAGCTTAAAAGCTTCAAGGAAAAATCTTTACAAGCTAACATCTTCGGTTTTGAATCCACTGTTATTTTTTCGTTACCCTTTTAAAATTAGGTGCCAAATTGGTTGAAGTCTACTGATGAGTTTGGCTGCTTTACCACACTCAAAGTTTACTTTGCAAAGTCTTGAGTTTGTTGAAGAAAAATGAATACAGAATAACTTCTCTTTTCTGTTCTCTCTTACAAACTGAAGACTTTCGTCTTTCCTTAGGAGAAACGAAATACATATGTACCTGCCCTTAATTATGAAAGAGGTCTAAGCCATATGTATTTTTGCCAAATATCAAATAAATCTCATAAAAACTTCAATTAATCCTTAATAAATATTATATATGTATATTTATATTAATCGATACTAGTACAACTCTAAATAAAAATTATGCATGAAATAAAAATATTCTTTAATTTGTTCAATCGCAATCTACGAAATATTTATCTCGACCAAAGAAAAATATGACTTAGACCTTTTTCATAATTAAGGGCACACATAACCAGCAAACAAATAAAAATTCTTTATAGTTATGTGCAAATAACATAAAATTAATAAGATAAAAAACCGGATATATAAAAAATTATACAAAGTCATTTAATTTGTTGCATAAATATTCAAAGGACTTCGGAATTTTGTTTTATTGAAGTTCACTTGACTGAAAATCTTTTCAACATTTGCAAATGAATGTATTAAAGACATTAGATTTTGAATAAATTAGTAATGCAAAATCGTAATCAGAATAAGCTCGTTTTATATCAGATATTCGTTTCCAGAAGCTTGCCAAAGTTACTTAATGATGCGTTCTAAGTTCAAAAATTATAACTCTCTAAACTAAAAGAAACAAGAAGTAAATAGTAGCAGTATTAGGAAAAATGTAAAAAACTGCACTATGATTGGAGTTGAAAAATCTGCGTTTTTAGGCCAAAAATCTTCAAATCTGCATTTCGTCTTTTCGGAGAGTAAAAATCTGCAAAATCCAGATAAATCTGCATTTCTGGCAACCGTGGTCACAACGAATCTGTTTTCTCTGTGTACCAAGTGCCCGGCTTGTGACAAACAAAGTCTTCGATTTGTGCACAGTTAAAATCACGGAAGCATTTGTTAAAACTGATTCATTATAAACTATTGTTTTAAAGCTCGCATTGGATTGATGGGTTTTCCATTAGAAGTACAACAAAATCCTAATTTATAAGTTAATTTATTGTATTGAAGTTAAATGTCTTTAAAAGCAGAAGTTATAGCACAACATCAGAATTACAAAAAATCAAATGATCAAATATACAGTTCAAAAAAAAGGTGACTGAACTAGTACTAGAGGAAGGCGATTAGAAATATCAATTTGCACATTTAAAATTGCAAATGTTATAATTTAAAATTTTTAGAACATGTCATGTAATTAAAAAAATTCAAGACGTTGTTCGGCAAAAATTAATTGAATTCCATTTCCTTGGGTTCGTATATTGTGCTTTGTACTGCCATAGAAACCTGAATAAAACTGTACCTATAATCCAATTCACAATCTTGTGCAAATGGTCTTGCATCGTTGCATGTGCAAAATGGTATAGTATATTGATACTCACCACTAAGAATTGTTAAGTGGTGAGTATAATATACTATACAATTTTGCACATGAAACGATGCAAGACCATTTGCACAAGATTGTGAATTGGGCTTATGTTTGGTTCATAACATTAATCTTGCACTAATGGATGTGGTTTATGAAAATAAACCCAATTTACAATCTTGTGCAAATGGCCTTGCATCATTGCATGTGCAAAATGGAACGGTATATTGATACTTACCACTAAGAATTGTTAAGTGGTGAGTTTCAATATACTATACCATTTTGCACATGCAGCGATGCAAGGCCATTGCACAAGATTGTGAATTGTGCTATAGTATTCATAAGCCAGATAAAAACCTTTTGTATTTCTATAGCGGAAATCACCCTTTGTTGCACATCTGCAATTTTAGCAAACATAGCATCATTTTTTGCTACAAAGCGTGAGTGTCTTTTTCCAAAATTTAATTTCAGCACAGGCAGTCTTTATGGCGGCTCTACAGTCGTAAAATTTTTTAAACGCAGGGGCTTACTTGTTTTTATTGCAAAAAAAAAAACACAGCTGTTTTAGCATTAAGAACATTTGCAATTTTCAATATGCAATCGTTTTTGGTTATGCATATTTATTCAAGTGATGCAAGTCTCAGTTGCATGTACTTTGTTGTTGTGGTCTTGCAGAATATAGCACGCATGCTACATTTGCAATATCTGCAGGACTTGCAGGGCATTATGCAACGAAGAGTGATTTCCGCTTATGTTAGAAGCATACATATTTAAACAGTTTTGCTTTTGAATCGAATAACACAATAAATACCACTCTAAGGATTAAAAAACCGAAACTGATCGGTTTAAGTAAATTTTAAATCGAAATCGTGGTTTTTTATTATATCAGTTTTTAGCAAACTTTAATGTATATAATACAACTTCATGTTATTATACAAATTTATTATCATGTGATTTTTCAGTGCATTGAAAGTTTTTTCAGTCGTTTACGCATTCGCATTGGTATTCGCAAAAATTAAAATTTATTATTCACGTTCGCATTCGCATTCGCTTAACTGACATTCACTACATCCGTAATTACTGGTACAATGCAAAAATCATTTCCTATCAGCAGGCCTGTTATTTTCATGCACTATAAAAACTAACTTATGCGCATAAAAAATGCGCAATAAAACCTTTTTTTGGTACTATTCAAACTCGGAAAGTACAATAGTACACCAATGATTAATTTAGTACATTTTATGAATCTCCCGAGTTCCACCCCTCATTTTTTTTCCAAACGTTTGAATATGTAAATATTCACTCTTGAATAATGAAACTCATATTTTTCTCCATTGAAAACAGTCTAGTTAGGTGAAAAAATTTTTTATGTGTACCATTTCGCACGAAAAATCCGCCATTTTGTTTTTTGTTTTAGAACACCCGTCTAAGAACACTTGCACAGAGAAAACAGTGCCTAATAAATACCTCATAAAATAGAACAAAATTAATAAGAAATCTCTATGGTTTTTTTTCAATAAGGAAATCTTATTAATTTCATAGAGAAAACTTTTTTGAAAAAATCAAGAAGAAATCTTGTAGTTTTTATGAGGTTATCTTATTGATTTTTTTTAATAAGGTTTTCTTCTTGATTTTATGAGGCGACCTCATAAAATAAAAAAATATGTCTTTCTTTATTCTTTGTGCTTTGCTAATGTATTTTCATTTAAATTCTATGCCATATACTTATGTATATATGTAAATGTTATTTATTTATAATATACATACTATACATAATTACATAGATACATACATATTATATTGTGTTCTTAATTAATTAACTCACCATACATACATATTATTATTTGAAAGGAGACAAGTATTGAACCAGCAAACTTCTGACTGATAGACAAACACTCTAACCAATATGCTAACAAGCAGTCTGAATAACCATTGAAATAATTTTGCAAACCTGCTTATACAAAAACGAAAACGATCATGAAAAAATTGTCTGTATCTATTTATAGATATGAAATAACAAGACACCTTATAAAATCAAGAAGATTTCCTTATTAAAAAAATCAGTAAGATGCTTTACATATAATCATATAGGAACCTAATAAAATCAAGAAGAAAACCTTATTGAAAAAATCAATAAGATAGCCCAATAAAATCAAGAAGAAAACCTTTAAAAAAAAATCAATAAGAAATCCATATAGTTTACAATTTATAAGAAAACCTAATAGAATCAAGAAGTTTTTCTCTATGGATTGTTTTTTGTGATGCTAAAAATAACGGAAATTGAGTAAAAAAAGTTGGGAATAATAAGATTTCTTCTTGATTTTATGTGGTTTTCTTCTTGATAAAATTAATAAGATTTACCACATAAAACCAATAAGGAATCTCTATGAAAAAATCTTTGCTTCTTTCTGCTGGGATACCCCTTAGCCTAAAAACGTTTCATAGAGAAAATCTTATTGATTCTATGAGGCAGTTTTTTCTCTGTGTGGATGCTTAAGACGAAATTTACAAACATAGATACATATGTATATACAAGAAACTCCAGAAAAATACATCCATTCTTGGCAATCGGGTAATAATTGAAATACAAAATATAATAGTTTTCATTTAAATATATTATTATTATGTATTTATGTACAGTACAACTTCGATAGTCTGGGCACGCGCCAGTCCGGTCACTCCAATAATTCGGACGCTTCTGCATTTCGGACAATTTAAAGTTTTTACCTCCACAATCCGGACAAATTTTTTTTATGCAAGAACAAAAACTAAAATCCAAGCAAAACAAGCGAGTTGGCAGGAATTTTTGTTTTGTTTTGTTATTCGTACTTTGATTTACATTTTTCACTGTTATCGCTTCAATTTCGGTTCATTATTTCTCAAGCGTGTTTGTTTAATTCCATTTGAAGTGCCATGGTTTTAAATAATAAATGCAGACATTAAACACTAACCTTACATTAGGCAGGTTGCCGAAAATTTCCATGTTCCTAAATCAAAGATTTATGACATTAAAAAAGTAGTAATGGATGCAAAAATAAAGATCTCTAATGCAGATGCAAAGAAAGCATTTCCAATTTGCATTCAGTGGGCTGAGGAGAGAATAAGAGAGAATAGAGCAAAAGGCACAAATCAACCACCTCAACCAAGTTAGTCAGCAAAAAATAACTTCATTTTTTTAATATATCATAGTATGTATGTATATATGTACATACATATGTATGTATGTATTTGATTCACTAAGATTATTTTAATATTTTCAACTGCTATAGTCCGGACAACTCGTTAGTCCGAACTAGCTTAAAACTATTTGTGTCCGGATTGTCGAAGTTGTACTGTATTGTAAAATATGCAAAAATATCTAGTTATTAAAAAATATGAAAAACTATGCAAAAATATGTACTAACAAATCGATGCCATTTTTGTGCAAATTCTTCAATTCGAAAAACTAAATTATCAGATAAATTTTGATTTGACGACTACTAATATGCATTTGCATGAAAATATTAGCCCTGCCTATCAGTATCAATCTCAATTTTTCAAATTCCGTACGTATAAGTTATATTATTTTCGTTCTTAAAAAAAACACTCATACGCCTAAGAGATTTTTTTTGGAGGAAAATCAAGGGTACTAATTTTAACTTTTCTGCGGCCCATTCATTATACAATATTATTGCATATATTGTTGTACATATTATTGTGGTTTTGACCTATACTATACAATAAATGTCACAATATTTTCAAAGAAAATATTGTCTAAACATCCTGACAGTGAAAAAGTAAACAACATTGAACAATTTTGCCACCACATTACACAATTAGCTTGATTGTACAATAAATATCAAAAGTCTTTTGATATTTGCCAATATATTGTGCTACCTTCGACTATGGCAAACACATTGGCGATATTATTATATTATTGTACCATAGGAAAAATTACACAATTATATTGCCAGTGGGTGGGCCGCACTAAAAAATTCACTATTTGACATATTGTCTTATAATTGAAATTTATTTGTTGATGGCTAAGCATATCTATATGCATTTCATAGCCGCCTCACCAAATTGCCAGTCACACACTGAAGTTATACTTTGATTATGAACCTATTTTAATTCAAATTGTTTTTAAAAACATGTTATTAAAAAATGCAACACCTTATATAGTAAGGATAAGTTATAGTAATAGTTTCATTTTTCTCATACAAAACAACTTTTCAAAATGATATGAGAACATTAGTCCAAATTTATTCCTCTTACACATTTGACTAAAATATAACAAACCTTTAAACTCTTTAAAAAAATTTTATTCCTTCCCTTTTATTCTCTACTTTAAACGTATTTATTTTGCTTGAAGTCCCTTACTTTAGAAAATAATATATTACAGGAAAAGCCGGTCATTAAAAAAATTCGTTTATTTTATTCTTTTACAACATTTTGTTCCATTGAAAAGAAAAACTAGCAACACCCTCTCTCAAATTTCTTACAACTCAAAAAAAAAAACAAAAACGAAAAATAAATAAATGAAAAAAAAAAATACTATTTTGCAACTTTGTTATCGTATGCTTAGCAAAACAACAACATGGAATCGGCTTATTCTTTATATATTTTAACATCCTTGTTATGAAACAGAAAGAGACAAAAGAAAAACTTTATACTACATACCATTAGAGTTGGAAAAATTCGGTAGTTTATTTTTACTAAAACTTTAACAACAATAGTTTGATGGCAAAATTACCAGCATCAACTTTTAGCGCTTTGTACATTGTTGCAGAATATTTAACTGAAAATTGAAACTCATTTTCATTTAAAATCAGCTAAAGATGAAGAATGAGGTGGTGGCCTTATAAAATCATTAGCAAGAAATTTTATTTGGTTGTTAGATGTTATTCTAACTTGAGAAGCAATTAGTGTTTTTCATTTTAAAGAGAATACTAAGTTTTAAAATCCTAAACAGAGTAGCTTGTGAAAGTTTTGTGAAGAAATAAAAAATAAAATGTCTCAGAATTTTTAAAGTGGTATACAACTTAACATAATGCAAGCAAAACTTAAACTGAGTTGGCTAAGGGCGATTAGGAAGCAAGAAACTACCCAAAACTATTTTTCATATCGGAAAGGTAAAAATATTGCCAGTTCAGCTGATTGTCTTGAAATGGAATTTATAGAAATTAATACAGGATTAGAAGTCGGACCCATTTTGATCTCAGAATTTTCAACGAAAATTTTAGATTTAAGAGCCTTGTCCTTATCTCAACATTTGTTTTATTTTTAAATTTCATTACCTTTTTGTAAGTTTAATTGTATCTTAAAATATTGTGCTATAGTTTATTAAGCTTGATATTGCTATCGGAATAAGAAAAGTTATATTGAATTTTAATGGGCGTAGATCCGCTTACTTTTAAATTTTAATATTATAGCATTGTTAGAGCAAAATCTTGTGAAATATTTCCTAAGAAACGTTTACTTGAACTTATATATATACAATACTGCAAACACATTAAAACCCAAGGTAACATTAAATAAATGTCTTAAATTATATGGTAATTACTCCGCCTACTTTACATGGAGGGATACCATAATTACAAGACCCTGAATAAAGGCAAACATTAGAAAAATCACATAAGGGAAAAGTAATAAATTAAACTAAAATCAATAAATAATGGCCGTGTCGCAACGCATATTGAAAAATGCGATATTCCGTCATCAAAAAAGTAAAACCAAAAATTGTGTGTGAGATATCATGGAAATCTAGATTTTTATATGTGAAACATTGCACTGTGTAAATTTGACTTTATTCAATGGATGGCATGAGTTCTGCTGGATTTGAAGGCCGCTATGGCTGGTAGTGTAATAACATGGAACTGCTTCTCAGAAGACCCCCACGAGATAAATTGAAACGGGTTCAAACCGCACTATATTGTTGGCCAGTTGACAGTATGTCCACTTGTGATGAATATGCCTTTAAATAAATAATGCGAAATGCCTAAAGTGGCACGTAGTGTCAACCTGTTGAAGCTACAAGTCGTTGTTGTCCATATCATTGAACTTTTACCAGAAGAAGTTGGTAATAATCGACTAGTACTGCTCGCTATTTATCTAATGTCTTGCCTAACGTAGTTTCAAAAAAAAAAAAAAATGTGGATCGACGACACCACCAAAATAAATTCCATTCCAAACAGTGTACAGAAAAAAATGTCGCTTTGCTGGAAGCACCTTTATAAGTGCTCTTTAGGTATGCTTACCCGATGCATGAAATATTGCATGATTGTTATATGTAATTCCTCGGGTAAAAGCTCTGTGCTAGAAACTCTAAACGCGTTTCGTTCGCAGCTTTAAGCTTACATTAGACGTGACATAGCCATAACGCCATAATTATAACCAAACCAAAATTCAATTGGTTTCTATGGTGAGAGTTATGGCGTTATGGCGAGTCACGTATAATCGAATACAGTGTTGCCCATTAGTTTGGTTCGAACGGCTGCTCTCTATGGCTATGGTTATGTCACGTCTGATTGAGCCTTTACAACTGCACTTAATTCATAGCAGTAGAGAAATGCTCTCAATATAGTTAGCTTTAAAAAATTGAGTAAATAATGCGTTGTTTTTGTTGCATATCTCAAATCGCATTGTATGCATTCATCCGTGAAGCTGTATAGTATGGCAGACAGTGTTGTTAGATAATTTTTTCTAAAAATCGTCAAATTTTAAAAATAAAATCGTTAAAATCGTCAAAATTTTCAGAAAAATTCGTCATACAAGAATAATCCGTTTTATTAAACAACTAATATGTATATCAAATTAGAAATAAAAGACTATTTTATGTAACAAACAACAATTAATCGACTTTATAGTCAAAAATAAAAACTATAAGGTGAAATTAAAGCAAAAATTCAGAATATATAACAGCGTGTAACAATTTCTAAATAAAACTAATTTCAAAATAAATCTATACATACATTTTGGAATTTTGTTTTTTATAAAATATTTTTTAATGCCAATACTATAACACTCCGAAGAGTTACACTTTAAATAATCTTTTGAAAACATAATGATTTCAAGAGTTTCTGTATCTAGTAAATTTCAGATCTTAATATTCTTTCAAGACTAGCTGATGGCAAAGTCAAAAACAAGTAAAAAACAAACCCACTTAAGTTATGTTTGGTTAACTTTTTAATAAAGGAAGAATTTCAGAGTCCATATTTAAACTAACTGATGCTGAAAATAAATTAAATTTTTGATATATGTGTTATCGAAATCAAAACTCTTTTCTGCAAGGCTCTGTTGGTATATTTATGATACTAAATACTTATTTCAAGAAATCGTCAAAACCAGAGGAATATTTGAAACAAAATCGTCAAACGTCATTTTGGGCAATTTGTTATAAAAAATCGTCAAAATTACGTAAAATCGTCATATCTAACAACACTGATGGCAGAATACAAATTTTACTAAGAAACAATATGTTACTCTCCAGTTTGTTTTATACTTCTCTCACCTTTTGAGCAAGTGCCCAGTGCTGCCATATTTATTTTTCAAAAATCTTCAAGTCGAACAAAAAAATATTTTTTTTTTGTTACCAATAATATTTTTTGTTATTTTATTAAATAAAATGAGTTAAAATTTACCCCCTGTTTGTGTAAAACGTTTGAGTTTAAAATCTTGGCGTTTTTGTAATAGACTAAAGGAAACTTGTTCAACTTTTCTTTAATCTATTACAGAAACGCCAAGATTTCTAACTCAAACGTCTTACACAAACAGGGGGTTATATTGTTTCTTGTGAAATATTTACTAAAAGTAAAGCCAAAAAACACAAAATATTTAGCATATGTGTTAGATCATTATGAAGCAAATCAAAAAATTTTTAAGTAGTTTAGTCAAAAAATCCCTCAATAAGTGCCATAAGTAAAATTTTAAAAAATTTAATTTTTAGATAAGAAATCTTTTTTGTCGTTTTAACATGTCTAAAAACTTCAAAAATAAGATAAATCTTCACATATGGTAACACTGCATGTGCCGCTTATGTAGTGAAAAATATACATTTAGTTGACGATAATGAATCTCTTAGCAACACAATATATTTGTATATATGTATATGTATTAGTGACCTGCGCAAACAGTCTTTAAATGTAAATACGTTATGATTTTTAAATCTATTCACGTCGCATGTTTTATACTAAACCAATAATAAATGCTGTCGTACTATAAGCGAAGCATGATGGATGTATTGGTGTACGTGTATATCAGTGTTAACAAGCGATGTCGCCGAGACAGCTTGTTTGTAACAAACACTCAAAAGAAGTACTGTTGATTAGTGTATGCTTGTTATTTTTCATACTGTACGTTTAAGTGTGTGTGTGTAATATGTAGATGGCAAGCTATTATGTGATTAACCGCATATAACTAATGTTAATGCATGTGTGTGCCTTTTCATGTGCGCAGAAAAATAAAGGATCATACACACTTACATGCATGACGTTTGCACACACGCTCATGCGTAGAAAGAAGCAAGTATCACAAATTCTTCCGTCGCGAAGTGTTTTCTTCTTTACTCTTATACCTACAATACTCAAACAAATTTCTTGCAAACAGTGTTGCTAACGTTTGTTTTATAAGATTTCGCTGTAGTAAAGCATTTGAAAAATCCCTCATGTCTTGAAAGTGCTTATAAGATGTCTTGTGCAGGACTCTAATATGTATGTACAAATAAAATTTGAGTGCTCATATTGTGTTTACTTGCCTTATAAAAGTGATTTACAGAAGCTCTTCTACAAGACAAATAAATAAGGGAATAATTTAAAAAAATCTTAAACATAAAAATTTAAAGCAATAAAATATAATATTTGCTCTTATTGCTTCCAAATTAAGACTTTTTGCTGCGTGACTTTTACGGGATTCATTTGATGCTCTTGGACCCCATGTGAAGTTATGTGGTCTTAAATTTGGCATTTTTTATTCACGTTCCCATTCATCTATAAAAGGCGCTCTTCGCTTAATATGATTTTTTGAGAAAAATACGTTGATATCTGTGGTCATTTACTTTCAGCTGCTGCATCATAGTGTGTCTTTGCAGAAAGTTCATTACGGCTTCTGGAAGATAAAACCTGGATCTAGAATATATTCTTGAGATGGGACCTCATTATGTAAACCAATTTGGATAAACTCTTGAAATATCGTACTTCATAATGGCTTTGGCCAGATTTAGTCTGTGATTAATTAAAAAGAATTTATATTTTCGTTGTATATCAGAAATACTCTAGAAAACCTGCATATAATTAGTAATGTCTGGTCGTCAGTCCTTTATTTCGTTATTGTGCCAAAACAAACGAGCAGAGTTTGTAGCATCCTCTCTGGTACTTACTCCATTGTCTCACTTCTTCTTTACCGATCCATTCTTCAGGACTCTGAAGAGCTTTAATGACTTCTGAAGGACTACTTGTCCTTATTGTTGTCATTACCTCCAGAAAAATATAAATGATAGTCATCCAATTCGAAGCTAAATCGATCGATACCTTCGTAAAGCAATGTTTAGATCCTGATGTATCAACAAAATACATGTAAGTTTACCTATCCAAACGCCCACGCAATCACTTTTCTTTAGAAAATTTAATTTGTGAGCTAAATACTATATTATTTACACTAACTCATGTCCTACTAGAAAAATTTTTAAACAGTGGAATCAAAATTCAAATATGGAAGCTACAACTAATAAAATGTGCTATATTTTGATAGTTACTGAAGTAAAATATCATCTAAAAGGCAAAACAAGTAAAACAAATTCACTCAAGATGACACTATTTTTTAAAACTATCTGCAATTCAAGGTACACATATGTGCACCCACAGTCTGAAGACAAAATAAAATACAACTTGTGCAAGAATTGAAGCCAAACTGCCATAGTTTCCGTCGCATTTATACGATTGAGGTCATTTGAAACAAGCTTAAAATGAGCTCATTGCTAGCTAAATGTTTGCTTCAATAAGTAAAACTTTCGTATTTGGAGCGAAAAGAATCCTCAATCGTTTAACGAACATTACATTCAATCAAATTAACTAATTCCACGCTAGCTGCATAATCCGTTCAGGTTTTTTTTTTGACTGAATTTTTGCTTCCAAAACTTTATCATCTAAATATCAACGATATTTGGTTCCACTAAGACGTCTCAATGTAACATATAGCGTGTTTAACAATAGATTTATTGCAAAATCAATTTGGTGAAAGTTTTATTTCCAGAAGTGGTCCTGTTCATGGGGATTTTTTAAGTCATTGGCTTATGCCGACAAATCAGCAGCCATTCTTGTCAAATGACCAGCTTTTTTGGAAAAAGTAGTAAAGAATTGGACAGATCAAATGGACCGTGTAACTCGTAGCCGAGGCAGACATATGCCAAAGATCAGCTTTAAAAAATAAATGCCATAAAATAATCCACAAGATTATAATACAAAATTCATTCCAACAGTGTTTCTGTCTCTTATTATCATTTTTAGTTCCCATGCAGCTAAAAAAAATTTTATTAAGGAAATTACCTATGTATGTATATAAATTATTTTTTTGTTGTTGGCTTATAAAGTCTAGATGCACTTTGTTGCTGCTAAGCAACACTTCAATATATTTTAACTAGTAGATTTCAACCTTAATCCAAAAAAGCTTAATAAAACGCATCCATATTTGCTAGACCAACGCAAAATAAATTTTTTAAATTTTGTATTAGTTTGGACACACATTAAAAATAAAATATTGAATGAAACTAATTATGTTTAAGCAAACTTTTTCTGATGTCCATTAGTGTTCCTTTGTGTCAGATGAAGGCATAGTCACTGATCACTGAACTATACCGACTTCAGCTGATACTAATACTAGTACAACATCAGAGCGCCCTCCTTTGTTCTGTAGCAGAACCATCGAAGAAGCAAAATAACTGATAAAATGACTGCTAACCACAGCTTTAAAAAATTTAATGCGCCCCATTTAACACCAGAGCGCTGCAACACTACATTATTAAAAACGTGCAAAAAGCAGAATTGTAAAAGAATGAAGATTTTTTTTGTCTCTTCCTTCAACGCCTTCCTATCAATATTCCTTTCCTGAAAAAGGTAACACCTTAGTAATAGTAGTAGGCATTCATTGCCTAACTTTTCATTAAATTTATTTTTCTCTTGGTTAATTTCCCCCATAGTTTCACCTAACACTTTTTTTTCATGAAAAAGCAATAAGAAAAAATGTGCTTAAGATTGAGTTCAAACCTTATATGAATTTTAAGACAGCCTTCCGCTTCTACGCCATATTATAAAAAAACTTGCAGAAAAAAGTACAAAGTAAGCAATGACAATTTTATCCCACATCAATAGAAACTTGGCAGTTTAAACAGATAAATAAATAAATAAGTTTAGCTGTCAAAATATCACACAGCCTGTGTTATATAAAATGTTTTATTGAAAAACTTTAAGAAAGAAAATAAATGGAAAGCAAAATAAGTTCAAGTAACTTTTAATGCTATATACATATGTATTATATAGTTGGCTATAACGAATTTTGTGTGCCTTATAGCCATGCATAAATATGTATACATACACATATACATGTTTTTTTATAAATGTTTATGTAATATCATTAAATATGATATATAAATACGATTTTAGTAAAAAATACTTTAATTTAAATTAAATAGGAAAAAACTTTGTTCATTTTATTTTGCTGATTACGAAGTTTTTATGTGCATAAATAATTCACCTTTTTACTACTAAATTTAATTAATAATCACTAAAGGATGGTAATAGATTAATATTTGCATAAATAAGACCTACATACACGTACATTTAATTGGAAAATTGAAAAAAAAATTTTGAAAAATATTTAAAGTCACTGTGCCACCCACATCTAAATTAATTTACTCATACACGCTTTCTCTCTCCTTAAAATTCAATTTCAAATAAATTCTCTTTGAGTCCAATTTCCATAATACTCTTTGAGTCTAACTTTTATACACTAACACCAACAAAAAAAATATTTTTCTTCTTCCCCGTGCATAAAAAAACAAAATTGAATGCTCGGTATTGTGCAAAGAATTTCCAACACATAAACAAACTGTGTTAATGTGTGCAACTGGGAATTTAACACACATACGCATACACATATATCACATTTCGTTACCGTGTATATACGCATGAATGTGTGTAAGTATGAGTGAAAACGTCCTCGTATTTATGTGGGTGATGTTAAATTTCTTCATCATAATCAGTGCCACCAGATTAGGGGATTTGTCTCCAAAATGGGGATTTCGCCCCTAATTTGGGGACAGAATTTCGTGGGGAGGGATTTGGGGACTTTTCATTTTGAGCTCTAACAATTTGCATGTGTCAGGAAAATAATCGTGGATGTTGACATAATATATTAGTACTGGTAACATTTCAGTTTTTAAAAATCTTGTAGAGTAGTGTGGTAATCATACTCTATAATGAAGATGATATTACCATCATGGTAATATCGCGAACATATATATCGTTAATTTAATATGAAAAGGCCCTAACTCATGCTTTTCATAGTTTACAGGAGGAAAAAAAACTAAATTAAAAAAATGCAATATTGATACAAAATTTTTTTAAACGCAATATTATGTGCTTATGTGAAGTGTTTTTAATAAATATTGCGTTTAAAAAAAATTTGTTTCAATATTGCATCTTTTTTTATTTAGTTTTTTCCTCCTCCTGTAAACTATAAAAAACATGAGTTAGGGCCTTTTCGTATTAAGTTAACGATATGTACATAGGCAAAACCGTGGTCGCAGCTGCAGAACAAGCTCTTTGGCAATTAACATTTTTTTTCTTTTGAAAAAGAAAAATGACTGCTGAAAGTTTTGATTGTGCAATTGTTCTACGCACGATTCTATCTGGGTTATTGTGTTTCGGATAAAAAAACTATGTATGTGTGATTCCCAGAAAATATGAAAAACTTTGAACTTTTTAAAAATTTGCAATTTAATGAAAAAAGTAAAATATTTCTTCTATCTTTGTGAAAATCTTATTTCGCATCCCTGCGCATAGGACTTAATAATCGTTTTTTATGAATGATATATTTTTGGGGACAAAAGTTAGGATTTTTCTGTTGAAATGGAGCTTTTTGGGGACATGACGTTTTAAATTGGGGACAAGAGTCAAAATTTTTCTGGCAGCACTGATCATTGTTTAAAATAATAAACACACACATATACTCGCAAAAAACACAAACACAAGTATACGAAAATGTTACCGAACAAGTTGTGCTGGAGCTCTGGTGCTACCAGAGCATACACGAACCGCATAAAAGTTATACAACAACTACAATAACAGAAAGAAGAACTACCAAGCTGATGATGCTGATGATAATGATGATATTGTTTTGGGATTTCTTCTTTCTGTTACCTTTCAACAAACTTTCAGGCACACTGGCACGGGTTTGGAAAAAATATATTATAATAGAAAAAAATTATCATCAAGTTTTTTTTTCTCACGTTCTGTAGGATGTAAACTTAATCCTCACAAAGACATCAATGTGAAAAAAGGCCAAGTTCCTATTAAAAATTTCGGCCATCAAAAGCAGTGAGATATAAATTTTGACCAAGTTCTTGTGTGGCACAACACCTATCGCTGACATATGCTATGCAGTATATGTTTTTTCCGATATAAAAAAATTAACATTATTCTCTCTTTTTGTATAATGGTAAAAATATTGTCAAGTTAGCAGATTATCTAAAAATTATATGACACCCTTACGATTACAAATGTATATAATGCATTGCATATGTTAGCGATAGGTGTTGTGCCAAACAAGAACTTGGTCAAAATTTATATCTCACTGATTTTGATGGCCGAAATTTTTGATAGGAACTTGACCTTTTTTTCACATTGATGTTTTTGTGAGGATCTGACTACTTTTTGAAAAATTTTCTATGATAACACTTTTTAAACTTAAGGTTTCTGGGGTGTTTTATTTCTATTCATGATCACTGTGCCAGTTAACAATGGTATAGTGACATAAAATAATGGATTAGAGCATGATGAGTACACCTTAAAAATGAATTATTGAGCTATTACAACGGGTCGCCAGTGTGTACGCAATTTGTTAAGAGTCGTCTGTAAAATACAGCGTCAATTCTAGTGGGAGTGATCCCACCTATTTTCTCAATATATTTACATATTAAAGTCTGCTTAGCCAAAGTACATAAATCAAAAGGATATGCCCAATTTGCATGCAAAGTTTCCATAGGGTAGGTAGTGCTTTAATTTTTGGATTTTCGGATTGAGTAAATCAATTAGGACTATTTGTCTACAAAATGTCAGCTTTCTACAGTATAATATTACTTAAACATTTTATGAACTTGGCCCCGCCGACTTTTATATCTCTTAGTGCTTATGATTCATGTAAAGTTTTGTATGAAAAAGCTATTGAGAAACACATGAGTAATAGACTAAAAACTGCTAAGCCGAAGTACATGAAAGAAAAAGCTACGATTTATGGGTGTAGTCACGTCCACTTTTCAAAACAGGAAATTTTTACTTTGGATAAGTGCAATGCGGATGAAAAGTTTCAATAAAATTGAAATTAATTTTGAGTTAACAGTGCTTGTTTCCAACCGCTGATTGAAACTTCTGGTTTCTTAGATTTTTCTAAGTGATC
Source organism: Tachina grossa (assembly GCA_949987645.1). Taxonomy (NCBI): domain Eukaryota; kingdom Metazoa; phylum Arthropoda; class Insecta; order Diptera; family Tachinidae; genus Tachina; species Tachina grossa. Next base: position 54,242,659 of record OX465275.1, on the reverse strand, counting down.
TCTGATCTAGATTAATTTGTGTACCAAATATCAGCACTCTACTGCGAATTAGAGTTTTAGCGGATAAAACTTCTTGCTTTTAAGATTTTTCCATTGGCTTACTCATCTACACTTGCTTGTGTATAAAATTTCAGCTCTTTAGCGTGAACTTTACATTATAATTTTAAGAGCATTACCCCTCCCACTATTTTAAACTCACAATATTGTTGTGAGCCGCGCTTATAATTCATGCTAATTTTCTCCTAAAATATGTTAGACCGAAGTAGATTAAACACAAGGCTAAAATTGTATGGGAGTGATCACGCCCACTTTTTTAGGTTATAGTTTAAAGTATTGTATACGCGTAACGTATATGGAAAGTTTCACTAAAATGGCTTAAGTTAAAAGCTGTATATTAACAGCCTTATTTATTTAGCTTATTAAGGCTTTATAAAGGGGTTTTAAGACAAATTTTCTTAAAAAGTCTTAATAAGTTTTATAAATAAGTCTGTAAGTTCAAACAATAGTAGCGTGGCCCCGCCCATTCCGGTAAAATTTTTTGTTTTTCAGATTTCTCTAGTTGGTTTCTCACCTAGACCTACTTGTGTATCAAATTTCAGCTCATAAGCGCAACTTTTAATCTTTAATTTTTATGGGCGCAGCCCCGCCCCTCTGACTAAAATTTCTGGGTTTTCAGGCTTTTCTTGTTGTTTTCTCCCCAATACCTATTCGTGTATCAAATTTCAGCTCCTTAGCACAACTTTTCATTTATAATTTTAATGGGCGTAACCCCGCCCACTTTTCCAAACTTGCGATTTTTTTCGGCCACTGTTAATTATTCCTGTCAAGTTTCGTTGCAAACGGATAACAATACATACAGAAATAGTATATCTAAATATGCTGAGCCGTAGCACACCAAAATGAGGTTGAAATTGTACGGGTTAACGCCCACTTTTTAAATGAAAAATTTTTAGGCTTGTCTTATCGCAGCATGTCTGCCGAATTTCAATAAAATAGCTTCCATTAAGCGCCTTAGATTTGCTTTTTTAATTCTAACCTTTATGGGCGTAGCCCCAACCCTCCTGGCCAAAATTTTCGGGTTTTAAAACTTTTGTGGTTTATTGCTTACCTAGTCCTAGCTATGTAGCAAATTTCAGCTCACTAGCACAGATTTTAATTTTTATGGGCGTAGCCCCGCCCCCTTGATTAAAATTTTTAGGTTTTCAGATTTTTCTGGTTCATTGCTCACCTAGTTCTACTCGTGTACCAAATCTTAGCACTCTAGCTATAGCGGAAGTGCTTCATCAATTTGATGAGTGTGTCAGTGGTCAGTGAGTCAGTGAGTCAGTGAGTGTGTCTTAAAATATGCACTTTTTGTACCTTCATATCTGCGGAACCTTTCATTGTAATGATTTAAATTTCATAATTTTACGGTCGCGGGGAAAAAAGTTATGAGGGGGGTAAAAACAGCTCGAATGGCTTCCTGTAAACATACACACTGCGTGCATTGGCCTGAACTTGGACTGGCGCACTGCCGTGCGCCTAGATTAACTCACTAAAAAAATCATTGTGGATTTATATTTTTTCAGTAAGCGTATAGACTGATTTTTAAGTGGTATTTAATTTATATATTAAATGATGAATTTTGTGCAATCGTTCTGGCTTCTCATGCTTAAAATAAGAAGATTTTTATTTATTAAAGGTCAAATTATCAAATTAACCTCGTGGCTCTTGACAATAGTCACATCTAGGTGATTTCTATGCAGAATCAGTGCGGCTGAGTTGCTTTTCACGCTATTCTCACTCATAGTTAGCATTGAAAAATAATTTCTAATATCGTATTTTATATTGTGAACATTTTTCTTATAAATGGCTTTCACACTCAGAAAAGAAGAAGAAGAAAAGATCTCAATATATTTTTTTAAAAATGACTATTTTGTAAAAAATAAGCTAAATTCCTTAACTTCTATCAAAGCATTTCCATCCCACTGTGCTAAAGCATCATACTGATTACGTGTAATTTACTGCATCCTTGTATCCTCTGGTACAGAAGTGTGTAATACGCAGCTTGTATGTACGAGTATATTAATGTGTTAGCATCTCTCGCATATATGTATGCATGTTTGTGTAAGTTTGTGTGTGCAAACGAGAGTATTTGTGTTTGTAAAATGTTGATTGTTGCTGTTATTTTATACGCATTGGGGATACTTGAGTATTGTTGAGTGCTTTTACCGGTTGCTAATATTTCTTCTTTTATTTTTTTATATTTTGTGGTATAAGTGTAGTTTTTTTTATCATTGTTATTTTTTACTTATGATGATTATAGAATCTAGTTGTTGCTTTTGCTTTTTAAGTTCATATTGTGTTGTTGCTTTACGAACGTGCTGGTCATATAAATGACCATATTTTTAGCCCCTCACCTTTTATAAAAATTGATTATATGCGAATTTTGTTCTAAAAACCAATTTAGCAACCTAAATAGTTTTTCTTGTTTGAGTTTATTGTTCTTATTGAATACTTCAATAAAAAAGAAATAATCTGCATTTGATATTAAGTACAGATAATCAATGAAGTTTTAAAAAAAAAGAGAACAACACCTCAGCAAGAAAAAAATTTCTTTTGTTTATTCCTACAAGTTACACATTACTTTAATGTTGTATTACGTTTCTTTTTACTTAGAGTCCTATAGTCATTTTTGGTTATATATTTTTACCAAAAATTAAAAAGGATCTATAGATATGCATGTATGTATGTATGTATGTGATGGACAAACACACTCATTTAAAGATATTTTTTTTTTGTATGGCATAAATACATGTACATACGCAAGCATTTTAAACAAATCTCTCTAAAAACTTTTATTAAGTCCTTCTTCATAACTCATTCTCACCCACTGTGTTACGCCTTATAAAAAAAATAAACCCAAGAAATAATAACAAAAATATAAGGTATGTATGTATGTAAGTATGTACACAGCTTTTTTTTTTGTTTTTTTGCGTTTTTTATTTTTTCTTGCTTTTTTGGAGTAAAAATATAGGAAAACAGAATACAACAACATTTTCAACATGGCTGCCATGACTCTGACTTAAAAAAATGCACTGTTGCCAATTTTATGCTTTCATGTACAATATCACACACACATACGCACAAATACGTATGTACATATATTTGAATGTAAACACTCGTACACATTCATGCACATACATACAAACACACGTATTTATATCTGTTTTTACAATTGTATACGTGCAAACAAACAATTCCTGTGTATCGGCAGCAGCAACAACAAGTTGTGTTCATGTATTAATGTTTCAGCAACAACAACTATAGCACCAGCAACATCAGCACGAGCAACAGCAATCGGTACTTCATACATACAACAAAAATCCCAAATATAAATGATATTCTGATATTATTTGAAGTGTATGTGTAGATATTTGTGAACAGTCATACACGCTTACATACGTGCAGATATTATGCTTTTTATATTTTTTTATTGTCCTTTCCATGTGTTCATGTGTATGTATGTATATCAGCAAATATTTTGTTAGGTGGGTGAATTGCACAATTTCTTAATTCATAGAAAATACTACATTTTTAATTATTCTTTTATTTTTGCCCTGATAAAATTCTCAATAAAAAAAGCAACAATTTAATTTTAATCCAAAAACTATTTTTAATTCTAGAGATCAATTCGTGGCATTAAAATTAAAAAAAAAAAATGTTACCTGAACACACTTTTGTTCGTTCAACGATAGTTCCAGATTCAAGCGCACTCATGAAGTCTCCTTCTACAACAGTGAAATTCCAGGCAAAGATATGTCTTCTACCCTAAAGTAAGTAAGTAAACTTTACGAGTATCAAAAACCTCAGAAATATCTGTAAAGAGGGCAGAACAATACTTCTTCTGTTCTTCAAATATTTTTCTTATGACTTGAACCAACCTATACGTTTATTCAATGGTGCTGTGTTGACTTCTAAAACCAAATTAATGGTCCGGTATTCACCGATTATCAGTTACGATTGAGAACAATTTTGCCATGAGCAGTTTTTCGAAAAGCTTTGAGATTGTTGATAGTAAACGCATAGGCCTACATGACTCAGCTTTGGTAAGCTCTTTGCTCGGCTTTTGAATCATTTTGACCTTGGCAAGCTTCAAGCTGTGTGGATATGTGGATAATACCACATCTAGCTCGCATAAATATAAGCCACACATTCAAACAAAAACTTATTAAATATTATGCGGTAAGAATCTATATTGAACGCAACGGAACCTCCAGCTTCATTTGTGAAGAAATAAAATCCAATGATGGCACTCGCGTGTAAACCGCATCATTTTCATGGTGAGTTTTTCAAGATGTAACGGAATGTGTTGGGTCTGTTGTGTATTGGTTTCAATCCATATGTGGCAATTTTGTTTATTAATAAGCCCATTAATAAAAAAAACCCTCATACTGATCATAAATCTTCAAAAGTGAGCCCAGTATAACAGTTCGTTTGACAATTAACACATTGGCAAGTTGTGTTGTGCTTTAAAAAACTTTCTATATTATATTCAGTTGAAAAAAGAAATAAAGATACATGCAGACACGTACATATATACAAGGAGATTAGAAAATATTCAGATGAATTATAAGCATTATTTTAGTACGTTGTGCAAATTCTAATTTCAAACTTTTAACTAATTACACATTTTCCAAACATCTACAAATTTATATACATATGCCTCATCGAAAAAAGAAAACAAATAAAAGCATTTAGCATTTCCTTTATGTATTTAATATATCGCATTAATATATCGTGATGTCTCTTTTCTCTGTTGGAGAATTATTTAATTGTTGTCGTGAAAAAATTTATGTTTTTCCTGCTAACGAAGTGTATTTGTATTTTGAATTTATATTTATTTATTTAAACAAATTACAGTACAACACGATTTAATCTTAAACAGAATCTTTCCAACTTTCCAAATGATACTTTATACATTTGGTATTAAAACTATGAGATTGCACAATAGCTGGTATGACCATAAATATATCTTGCAACAATCCTTGCTCTTGCAACCAACTAAGGAGACTCACAACCTCCGAACTTTCGGGGCAAGTGGACAAGAGTCAATGGTAATCTAACATCCTTTATGCAACGCAGATCTTGGCAACCCCAACGCCAGCCTTAGATACAGAGGGTTAATCTCCCACTTATCCAATATCACATTATTAATGAAACCAATAGAAATGAAAATCAACGGACTCCCTTAGCGACGACTTTAAGCATGAAGAAAGGAACAAGATTTGGCTTATGGAATATTCGTACTATGCTAGATATTTCAAAACTAGAAGAAGTGAAAAAAGAAATATTAAAATATAAACTGAAATTTCTAGGATTGTGTGAGACCATATGGCCAGATATAGAACCGAAAGTGGCATGTCCCTTATTTTCTCTGGCTAACATCCAGAATTATCGAAAATTAATGGCGTAGGAATTCTAATGTTATTGAATGGAAAACAATTCTCGATCGTATAACAATGGCATGTTTTAGAACTAGGGTACGTAATCTTACCTGTATAGAGTAATATGCCGCCACTGATATGGCTAGTGACGAAGATAATAAAAATTTCTACAGTAACCTTTCGTCAGTACTTGACAATAGCAACAACGGTGACACCAGAATTGTTCTTGGTGACTTAAATGCTCAACTAGGAAGCAATAACATGGGAAAGAAAAAGTAATGGGCACACATGGGCTGAGTCACCTCATTAACAACGGTGTAATGTTTACTAAGCTCTGCAGTAACCACAACCTTGTTATATGAGGAATATTGTTTCTGCATCAGGATATTCACAAAGTTACGTTGGTATCTCCTGACCACACCACTCATTAACGGTCCGACAAAATCCTGCCTTTAACTAACGGCAAGAAGCATGCTTATATGACTTGGTGTAAAATATTGCGTCGTCCAATTTTTTAACAAAAGTTAAGAATAAGTTTCTACACATACAACATTTACAAACATATGTACGTGATTTACCCACGTTAGTTTAAAATTCGTTAATGCACTTATAATACCAAATTATTATTTTATTCATTCATTAAAATACTTTTTATTAAAAATACAATGAACATACATATTACAGGGCATTTACATGACCTCGAAATCTAATACTTACGAGATTTTGAGCTAAATCTTCAGCTTTTTACTAGATTTTCCATACAAAACAAAATCTATTTTGTCAGTAGATTTGTAGGAAATCTAATAAAAATCTAATATTTTTATTTATTTTTTACTACCCTATACAACATATTTATGAAAAAGTTGAGTGAATTAGCTACGGTTTGCTTAAAAAGATGTGTGAGATAGCTACATTGCAGTTATTTGGTTGTAGTTTTGGAAATTTTTTAGTTAATGGGTTTTGTTTTGGATAAAAAATCTTGATAAAGATCAAAAAAAGTTGGTCTAAACGGTATAGATTTTCATAAATATTTTAATTAGAATCTGCTAGATTTTGTCCTGGTGTAAATGGCCTATTAGTTCATTGTAGATTATACTTCGAAGATTTTTGACATTATCACACAGTTTAATTATGGTTTGCCCAACCGGGGGGTGGGTGACATTATAGATAGTTTGTTTTACTTATTAACATTGCTTTGAATTTCTTCGCCTTTTAACAAAGAACATTTTCTAAGACCCATCTATATATGTACGTTGCCCAGATCATAGTTTAATTTTCCAATGCACTCATACATTTGACACTTGCTAATTAACACGGCAACTGAATTTCAATTGCCATCCAAAATCGTATCATTAAATAATTTCAAATGGCCTCACCTACAATTTGTTTGTTTGCTTTTTTACTACAAAAATTTTCTTTGTGCTATTAATTTTTTTCTGGTTCAAAAAAAAAGAGTAAAGTCTATAATTAATTAAATTTGTTATTTTCGTTGTTTCTTTTGTCATTAAGTGTTTGACTAAATTTTGTCTGAGCCCTGTTGTAACTCAGTTCTTTAACCATGTATATATGTAACTACAAAATCATTTACTAAATAAAATACAACAAGAGTTTTGTCAAGATATAAAAAATAGCTTATATTTTCATTTCACATTAATTATCTTAACAGAAATGCTACCGGGCTTGAGTGAGTGAGTACATGAATATTTAAATTTGTATGTATGCAGATGCATGCATGCATAAAAACTTTCATTTGTGTACATATATACATATATTTCCCTGCAGGAGAATAGGCGATAATTGTCTAAAAGCTCCTAGTATAATTACCAGAATAGCAAGAACTAGTGCAAAATGGGTTAAAGTTGTTGTGTAAAATTACTAGTGCTGATGAGTACTAGTATATGAATTAGTTCCAAGGCACCACATTGCAAAATAAATTTTAACTGTCTAACAGACCTCTTGCATTGTATGAAAATTGGTATCACATAATTACTAAAATTTTAGCTTGATCTAAAAATAATTATAATTAAACAATTATAATTACCCTTTTGTATTCCTGCATTTTGATATATAATTGCAAATTTTAACTAGCAGTTATCACTGGGTAACAAAGGAATAAAACCACCAATTTTATAGAATTTTTCTTTACAAAAGAACTGGTAATAAACTAGTCCTAAACTAGTAACAATGGTACTAGTAGTTCTCTAAACACACTCAATGCTAATTTGAGCATTAAGATAGTATAGGAAGGGTTACAGTTGGGAACTAGTGGTGGTGATTTCTGTACTACTAAAATACTAGTTGGACGCCAGTTCGTTCTCCTGCAGGGTTATTTTTCTCTTTATCTATGTGCATGTACTTGTGTTTAATTTCTTCATTTTAAGTTTAATCCATGGTTCTTTTTATAGATTTTTTATATCACATAATTGTTGCAAAATGAAAAATATGTGTACACGTACATTTAAAGATACCAGTTGTATACGCGTTCCAGTCAAATAGTTTATTTAAAAATAGTTTGCTATTGCAAAATTTCAATCGTTGCTTGTATGTCTTCCTCAATTGAAGCAAAGATATGAATTTAAAAATTTTCAACACTAAAACTTATGATATAAACACAACTGGGATGAGCGACGAATTTTTCGTTACGAATATTCGTCGTAGAAAATAAAATACATCAATGTATATGAAAATACACATAATTAGTGTGTTGTTGTGCGTAATGAACTTGCACTAGGTTTATCGTCGAAGAACGATGACTAGCTGTTCATTTCATTCATTTATAAATTCATCTTTAGTAACATCTTATATACTTACGGTCTTATTCATAAAAATTCCTTATTTCAGCTTTAATCTGTACATTACTTATGAAACAGATTTTGCTTTATTAAGCTCTAATAAAAAATTGTATTCATAACTGATTAATATCAGTGAATTAACTATTAAACGATTTTGCTTCTTTTGTAATTTTATGTTGGCAACATCATGCTACTTTCGCTCTCATTTTATGTTTAGTGATGCATACAACGAAGAATCGATTATCTAGGTGTCTGTTTGAGTCGAAAACAAAGTAAATCATTACGCATAATGTTATTAAAAAATAACTTAAAAAGTAGGCGTTTCAATTTTTATTAATAAATAAACCAAAAAAAATTTATATGTTACAAAAAATTGTATTTAAACACATTTATATTCGGCTGAGTACAGAGGTAGGCAAATACCCATTTTATAGCGGTCGATTATGCTTTAATTTTAAAATGTTATTGTACATACATACATACATACATATGTAAGCATGCAGTACCATACAAACATACGTATGCTTGTACTTACATATGCCCTTATGTTTATAATTCTAATTTTCTTTTTGCCAATGAATGGGATTTCTTTAATTTTCAACGATGTTTATATGTATGCATTTTTCCTTTTGTACAATTATGCATACATACATACATGTACCAACTTACATAAATTAATACATTTGCCCAAGAACATTATTCAGGAGACATGTATAAGAATAAACAAGAAACATAAAAGTGAGAAACCACAGAAAATCTCACATAAGGGATAAAAATATCAAGAAAATATTATTTATAATTTAAGTTTAAAATTTTTTCAAACGCACTAAGAATCCCAAATTAATATTTTACTTGTTAAGTAAAATATTTTTTTTTATTAAAAATACATTGAAATTGATTATTGAGGGGTTTAGCTGGATCCTATGCGCATTTCACTGTTGCTAATGCAGATCATCAGGGAACCTTTACCCAAAGTTTCTTAGAACAACTAGAGTTATTATGTTATAAACTTTCATTTAAACAAATGAGAAGCTCAACAACAAATAACAAAGTTGAAACAAGAACTCAATAATCAGCATGTTTTTTTATTTTCTTACTTTACCATTAATACATTGGCTGACTTTTTTTTTAGCTTCAAATTGTAGTCGTAAGAGTATGTAAAAAGAAAATAAATGTAAATAACAACAACAGCTATTTAAGTATAGAGTGTTGCCACACAAGTATTTTTTTTGACCAGGTGCAGTCAAATATTAAAAAATTCTATTTTTTATTTATTTTAAAATTACTCATGAAAATCACCAGTAATTTTTATACAAACTTTTCGAATAATCGCTAAATATACATACTTTTACTAGATAACAAATACCCAAAAAACTATAAGTTTACAGCACTTCAAAACATCACAAATAGTAAATTCCATGTGAATTTATAATGCATGTGTGTAGATATGTATATGTGTATGTAGCTTTCAACAAATTCTTAATAAAATTGTATTAGTGTACGTAGTTAGTAGCAAGACAAGTTGTTTTAAGGTGTTCTTAAGATTTTCTACTGTCAAATTGTTTGTAACAATAGCCACCAATTTTTATTTAGAGTAAAATTAAAAAATAGCGAAAATTATGATCTGCAAATACCTTGTATATATTCATATACTATATATACTCCTACACACATATGTATGTATGTATGTATGCATATTTATGGTTCAATCGAGGGCTGCCAGATAAAATGATGGAAAAATCACCGAAATCCCGATAAAATATAAAATAATCGTCATTTCATGTCCGAAAAATCGTCAGAAAATCGAACAAATAAAAATTTCCTCTTTAAACATGTATACATATGTTTTATTTTTATTAGAAAACAAAACAAAACAATTCATGTTCATATACAACTTTGTTAGACTAGTGGAAAACTTGTGAAAAATATTCCTAGGTCCAAATTTTGGTATCAGTACTTTTGATGACCGAAATTTTTGATCAGGTCAATATATCGTTGGTCCCAAATGGAAAGGCCCTAACGCAAATAATTGTAACTTTACAGGAGAAGGTAAAACATAATAGAAAATGTAATATTCAAAATGTAACTTTTTTGTACAACTGCTCGTAAAAGCGATATTTTTACCACTATTGCAATAAATTTTTGTGATGAGGTGTATTAGTGTGAAATTTATTGAAGTCACTGAAAAACTCAACTATCGATGTATATATATGCACATAAAATTTTTTTCAATTGAACACGTATACATACATACTTGCATACATATGTTTGTACTTATTTATGTATGTATGTTCATTCATCACAACAATATAGTATTGATTCAGAACTTCAATATTGGAAGGGTAACTAAATAATAAATGCCAATTTTCTATTTTTATTTATGCACCAACAGATCAATTTTTTTTAAATTAAATAATAAATTATTAAGAAATGAAATCATGAATGATGAATGAAATCATTTCTTGCTTGTATCTTTTCAAAATATTGTATTCAAATATAGTATATACATAAATAATTTTTCCATATGAACATATAAACTTGTTGGAAACGAATATTAATTTTATTATTATTTAGTTTATTATTATTAGATTATTATTATTGTTATTTAGTTTTTTTCTAATACATACTTTACTTTTTGTCTATATATTGTTTTTGTTTTGAATGTTTTGTTTATAATTTTTGTTATTGAAACTGGAATGTTAATTTATGTTTTAAAATAAATAAAAAAAATGTTAAATAAAAAAAATCTGTATAAAATTTTTTTAACGCACTAATAATCCCAAACCAAAATTTTACTTATTAATATTTTACTGATTAAGTAAAATATTTTTTTTTAATTTCCAATTTCAATATATTTTTAATAAAAAATATATAATTAACTTAATAAGTAAAATATTAATTTGTGATTATTAGTGTGTTTAAAAAATTTTAAGCTTAAATTTTAACAATTCCCATAAAAAACACTAATTAAATAAATTTGTGTTTGCCCCCCTCCCCCAGAAAAAATGTCTAGCTACGCCAATGTAAACAATGTAATATAATAATATAATATAATGTAATATAATGTAATAAATAAGCCCTGTGGCTGAGTGGTAGGTAGGCTCTCAGCTCAGAGGTTGTGGGTTCGATTCCAGCCATAGACCCTGCGCGCTTTCCGCAGACAGCTAATTGCTTCGCGGGTTGTATTTGTTTATAAAAAAAGTTTGTCGAACTATGCGAATTTCATCATTAGTCCCAACTGCGTTTATAGCACAAGTGTTTTTCTTTTAACTAAAAATATAGATTTGAACTACCCTACATAATCGTTTGACTTATAAAAATTATTGAAAACTGAATCGTTGTATTTTCTGTGGCTAAGTCGTTTGACTATGTAGGAAAGTGTGTATCATTCCTAAGTAAAATAAATTTAAAAATATATTATATAAAGAAACTAAAGTTTCAAACTTCATATGGGTTTCTACATTTCATGCTTAGTAACATTTCGAACTTTATTTCTATTATGGGTATACAATTGCCGATTTAGCTGACTTCGAAATTTGAAAATTACAAAGTGTAAATTTTAAAAAGTTGTCTATTCTTTATAAATGAAAAAATATTTTCTGTGAAGATATTACGTAAATTGTGCAGATATCTCTAACTAAGGTGCAGCAATATGTACCAAAACATAACCCAATATGAAGGACGATGATACAAGAAGGTGATACAAAAAACTGTGATCAAATTTAAAATAGTTTTGGTTGCATATCTCCCACCCAAACGACTTGTAAAACTTTTCATAGCTATGAAACTCTCTAAATAACACAATATTATTTAAAAATTTGGGAGTAGTTACCTATATTAGGGTTCAATTCCAAAGAACTCGGCAAATATGATGAGAATATCATTTAATATAGTTAATAATGTGTAAAAAGACTATCTTGATACCATTCTAGAGGAAATAGTTTTTCAAAATCACAGTACAATATGCAAAAAAAAAAATAATTAGCAGATGCCATGAATTTCAAATCTATATTAAAATGTAATTTATTACAAAATTTACTTCTCTTGAATATTTCTATGTTTTATATTTAATATTAAAGTACTGTAGTAAAAGTATGAGAAGAATTTCTTTCAATTATTTATTGTGCATACACTCAGTATGATGATCACGATGATGGAAAGCATGACAACGCATAATAAATTTTTGCATTCTTTCATGTTGTTACTTTAATAGATTCGAAAAATTTCAATTTTCTTTTCTTAGAGGAAAAATAAAAATCAGAAGACAATATAAAAGTAGAATAAGAAAATATTACCATTTTTATTAAATATAAGAATGCAGGCATACAAATAACATTGCACTGTCAAAAAATGTATACAAGAAACACTTCTTAAATTCCCTGGGTTATTTTTTCTCTTCTCAATCAACTGTTTCGAGGAAAAAATCCTCCTGTTCTAAATATTTGCTGAATAAGAGCCCGTTTAGATGAAGGATGACCTAGTTGTGATAATGCTTACGTTACCTGATGGAGTCCCTTCTTAAATCCACCCTCGTTTACATGAAGACTTTTTTGTCGCAATCTGCTTGGTTTACTATATAGCATTGCACAGATACATCTGTTTGCACTAGTTTTGCCTGTTTTTTGGTTCTGGTATGAACAAATATGTTATTTATCGTTTTCTGTTACTAGTTGTAAATGTTGATTTTTTTAAGCAATTATTGTATGGTTGGGCAATGAGCAAATGAAAACAACACATTTATTTTTTTTTTTTTTTTTTTGTTTTTCTAAGACAAATAAGATACATAAAACTGCTTTTACCATAAGTGCCTTACGATGTGTTGAGAAAAAATTTAATTGGCTGATGAATGAATGAATGGAAGCAAAATTGCACATACATATGTAAGTAAATCATACATGTACATGAAACACATGCATTTGTAATTACTCTCAGAGCAAAATTGTCTCTTTCTCTCTCTCTCTATACTTTGGCTGCGCCACAAAATAACATAACGAACGTCCGCACATACATCTGCACATCATGTATTTGTTTCAATAGTGGTTTTTTTATATATTTGTATTACAATATGTATTTTTTGAGCAAAAACAGATCAAACAGTTGCTCAGCAGCAATACAATAAGCAATAGTTTTTTGTTTTCAATTGTATTTTAATTTGGAAAAGCACGCACACACAATAACTCTTATACTAGTTCTGTCGCTCACACTACAATTATATGGTACATACCATGATATATTTGTTTTGGCTATACAAACGAGTATACAAATGCAACCCTTTAGTTTACATCTGTGTGCCATGTGCCACACAAGCCGAAAAAAAGCGTAACCACTAATTACTAATGAAAAATACTTTGATTCAGACACGTATTTATTAAATTAAACGGTTTCATACATAACTAATAGAAAATTTTATAGAATCTAACATGATTGGAAACAGTTTAAATCAATAAATACATGTCTGAATCCAACAGTTTTTCATTGTGGTTAGGTTTTTTTTGGGCACATGGCACAAGAGAAATGCCAGATGTAAACTCAGCCATAGTCAGGGGACTTTTTGATACTCGGATTAATTTGATCAATGCTTTTTATTCGTTAATGCGTAGCAGTGTTGCTGTAAAGGAATTAATTATTAGTTTCGGAATGTAGAATTAATATGTCCATATATTTTTATATTTTTTTTAGTTTACTACCAAAATACAATTATATCTCTTCTATCCTTACTTTATTTGCTTATAATTTTTATATTATAACTGCTTATTTCATTCATGTTATAAGAAATTGATCTAACTGGCAACACTGCTTAAACATATCATAAAAAAATATGAAGGAAAGAAATATGTGAGTGAAAAAAGTTAACATTGTCCCGTCGCAGCTAGGCTACCCTTCATCTAAACGGGCTCTAAGCACACGCAAAGAAAATATATGGTTGTAGAATGGTTGAGAAAACAATATTATGTTCCCTGAAACAAATGTGTGGTCGTTGAAAACTAATTATTATTATTTTAAATATTTATTTCGTTACGATAAACAAAGTAATATTTGAATTTAATAATTACATTATCACATCCATAAAAACGTGTGATATGGTCAGAGTTTAACAATATAGTTTTGTTAAAAATTTATGACTACAACATAATTTGTATTATTATTTAAAAATAATGTGATGTAAATAACAATAAAATGTTATCCAAAGCCATACTATATCAAGTTTTTAAAAAAATCTTTTTCAGAATTATCAGTCAGTTCAGTATTTCGTTTGTAAGCTATCGGTAGTGCACGGGTGGTGTTAAAAAAATGAATAAATAAATAAAGAATAAACAAAAGGGTAGACCAATAAAAATATATAAACATTTGTGTATCTCTTTATACAGACATGTCTGTATGTCGTGTAAGTATACATTTTTATATATATACATTTTATTTCAACAATATTAAATTATTAGTTAATTTTAATTATTATTCGAACTCCATTTGTTTCTATATTTTGTGATTTGAACGGGCTAAAGTTCGTATCGCTTTTTAAGCCAAATTACATGTGATAATTATTAATGAACAAATAACACCAAAGTCTGTTGTAAATATTCTGACTAACAACACATAGTTGAACGGAACAGCCAGCCGTTTTCGAAGGCCACTAAACCTTCATCATCAGCGTTCTTTTGTGTTTGGTCCACTGTGTGTGGTGCCAGTTGATGTAGATTTCTGCTTTATATACTTAGCATTTTATTGCAAATGGAATATGTGAATTGTTTTGATTCATCGTATTTCAATTTGCTGAAAGCTTTTTTGTATTGTAAGCTCAATTTTACCATCACTATATTTACAACAGTCTTACCATGGTCGTTTTTTTGTTCTTTTTACTAATTATACACATGTTACTTAATTTGCTTATTTTTTGTTCTACTTAAGACAAACTTTTTTGGTTTGTTACTATTAACTATATTTTTATTTAATTTTTGCCACAGGCCCATGGCTATTAATTTTTAGTTAATTTTAATTATTATTCGAACTCCATTTGTTTCTATATTTTGTGATTTGAACGGGCTAAAGTTCGTATCGCTTTTTAAGCCAAATTACATGTGATAATATTTAGCCCGTTCAAATCACAAAATATAGAAACAAATGGAGTTCGAATAATAATTAAAATTAACTAAAAATTAATAGCCATGGGCCTGTGGCAAAAATTAAATAAAAATATACTTAATAGTAACAAACCAAAAAAGTTGTATTTAGGGAGAGGCTCTCTGAGAGAATTTGGATATACCTTGTTCTACTTTTTTCATCAAAAATACAAAATACATTAATACACTACATAAAGGGTGTTATTTTTTGTAGTAACGAAATATTGTTAATTTAATAAAGTTTTTTTAACGTTTTTTTTAAACTACCTCAAGCTTTATTTCTTTCACTTTAGTGAAAAAGAAAATAATGTTGCCCTTGTTTTAGGAATGCAAATGCGTCTAACTCTTTACGAAGGACTTAATAATACGTCTTTTATGCTTTAATGGAAATTAAAAAGTAATGGATTACAAATGTTTACAATGTATTTTATTTTATATATTATATATATTTTTTTTAATGTCAACAATAAATCGACCAGCAAAACTATTCCAGCACAAACTTACCAACTACAAACAGTTGTAGAGTAATGTTTCTAATCTAAAAAAGGGAAATAATTTCAGTGTACAAACAATAGCAAAATATTACAATAAGTAAAATGCTGACAATATCCATATAAATTTTCTTGCCTAAACATTTTTTTTAGCTCGGTTCATTGAAGCGTTTGCGTACAATAAGTATTTTTTATATTTACTTTTCTCGTTGCTTTATTTTACATATTTTTCTAGCTTATGCAAATATCTTGCATTTTCCTTTTTATTGAAAATTCACATACAGTTTAACACACTCAAACACTCACTTGTTATTTGAAACTATTATTTTGAAGTGTTCTTGATGCTCATTGGCGTAGCTAGACATTTTTTCTGGGGGGGGGGGGGCAAACACAATTTTTTTTAATTAGTGTTTTTTATGGGAATTGTTAAAATTTAAGCTTAAAATTTTTTAAACGCACTAATAATCCCAAATTAATATTTTACTTATTAAGTTAAATATATATTTTTTATTAAAAATACATTGAAATTGGAAATTAAAAAAATATATTTTATTTAATAAGTAAAATATTAATAAGAAAAATATTGGTTTGGGATTATTACTGCGTTTAAAAAATTTTATACAGATTTTTTTTATTTAACATTTTTTTTATTTAAGTTAAAACATAAATTAACAGTCCAGTTTCAATAACAAAAATTAAGTATTAATTAAAACTAAAAAAACAAAACATTCAAAACAAAAACAATATATAGACAAAAAGTAAAATATGTATTAGAAAAAAACTAAATAACAATAATAATAATCTAATAATAATAAACTAAATAATAATAAAATTAATATTCGTTTCCAACAAGTTTATATGTTCATATGGAAAAATTATTTATGTATATACTATATTTGAATACAATATTTTGAAAAGATACAAGCAAGAAATGATTTCATTCATCATTCATGATTTCATTTCTTAATAATTTATTATTTAATTTAAAAAAAATGTATCTGTTGGTGCATAAATAAAAATAGAAAATTGGCATTTATTATTTAGTTACCCTTCCAATATTGAAGTTCTGAATCAATACTATATTGTTGTGATGAATGAACATACATACATAAATAAGTACAAACATATGTATGCAAGTATGTATGTATACGTGTTCAATTGAAAAAAATTTTATGTGCATATATATACATGCGTACATATCGATAGTTGAGTTTTTCAGTGACTTCAATAAATTTCACACTAATACACCTCATCACAAAAATTTATTGCAATAGTGGTAAAAATATCGCTTTTACGAGCAGTTGTACAAAAAAGTTACATTTTGAATATTACATTTTGTATTATGTTTTACCTTCTCCTGTAAAGTTACAATTATTTGCGTTAGGGCCTTTCCATTTGAGACCAACGATATATTGGCCTGTGTAAGTTGATATCCTATCAAAAATTTCGGGCATCAAAAGTACTGATACCAAAATTTGGACCTAGGAATATTTTTCACAAGTTTTCCACTAGTCTAACAAAGTTGTATATGAACATGAATTGTTTTGTTTTGTTTTCTAATAAAAATAAAACATATGTATACATGTTTAAAGAGGAAATTTTGATTTGTTCGATTTTCTGACGATTTTTCGGACATGAAATGACGATTATTTTATATTTTATCGGGATTTCGGTGATTTTTCCATCATTTTATCTGGCAGCCCTCGATGGAACCATAAATATGCATATATACATACATACATGTGTGTGTAGGAGTATATATAGTATATGAATATATACAAGGTATTTGCAGATCATAATTTTCGCTATTTTTTTAATTTTACTCTAAATAAAAATTGGTGGCTATTGTTACAAACAATTTGACAGTAGAAAATCTTAAGAACACCTTAAAACAACTTGTCTTGCTACTAACTACGTACACTAATACAATTTTATTAAGAATTTGTTGAAAGCTACATACACATATACATATCTACACACATGCATTATAAATTCACATGGAGTTTACCTTTTGTGATGTTTTGAAGTGCTGTAAACTTATAGTTTTTTAGGTATTTGTTATCTAATAAAAGTATGCATATATAGCGATTATTAGAAAAGTTTGTATAAAAATTACTGGTGATTTTCATGAGTAATTTTAAAATAAATATAAAATAGAATTTTTTAATATTACAGGCAAAAGAATATGTTTTAAAAAGAATTTGTAATAAATCCTGGGGGGGCAAAATCAAGTCTGAGGGGGGGCATTGCCCCCCCCGAAAGGGTTAGCTACGCCTATGTAGATGCTGGTGCATTATACGGTAATAAATATTTGCACATTCATGTACTTCTAGTTGCTAAATTGAAACTGAAATAATTTATTCATTGCCGCATTTCGTATATTAATGCCACATACTAGTAACTGGAAATCGAAATGTATGTTTAACAATTTAGTTATTTTTTTTATTAAATAAAAAATCTTAAAGTACATCCTAAATGGGAAAATCGATTGCAAATGTTGGATCCGAACTGCATACGAACAGAAAGTAGATGATATTCTGAAATTTTGTTTAAAAATAAAAATATTCTTACATGTAAGAAATTATTCTTTAGCCAACGGTTACGCCAATGAAAGCTTAAAGGCTCAGTTAGCCGACTGTAATGAGATGTAACTGCAACGGTAGGAAACAGCTGATCGATATTGTTATGTGAGAAGTAATGAAAATGTTTATAGAGATGTAATGTAATGTAAGCTAATTTTCATATAAAAATATCGATCAGCTATTTCCTACGTTATAGTTACATTACATTACTGTCGGCTAACTGAGCCTTAAGGGCCTTATTTTATAAAACACAACGCTTAGCGTTGATAAATTTTGTATTTATTTTTAAGTTTCTTTTACATAGATTTTTGCTTCTATTAAAAATTAATCACTATATCAGAAGATGCTATAATTTTGTTTTTTCAAGTGGAGGTAAATAGTATTTTCACTTTCACATTTATGGAGTAAACAAGAAGGCGGAGTATTTGACTAAATTTGTTCGCGACAACTTTTAATTGAACATTATCGTGTGCAAGTAGCCTCATTTTCATCCTTCTGCACTGAGCGAAAAATGACGTTGCAAAACCAACAACGTTCGTAGTCAATTTGGCACCCTACGTTGTCGATTTTTTTGAACCACACTGGTTGTTAACGAACGTGTACAAATTGACAACAGTATGTTGTCAAATATTGGTATTTGATAACGCACGTTTTCAATTAGTTACCGATCGTGTTCAATTGGACAACACATTGTTGTCAAATTTTAGGTTTTGACAACCCAGGTGTCAACTTGTAAACGAACGTGTTCAAAATGACAACGCTTTGTTGTCAAATTTTAAGTTTTGACAACGCGGGTGTCAATTTGTAAGCAAATGTGTGCAAATTGACAACGCTTTGTTGTCAATTCTTACTCGTTTGTTGTCGGCTATGTTTTTCTTATTATTTGTTTGTTACCGAATGTGAAAGGAAGCATGTTTTGGAAAACTAGTAAAGAAATTAATAATAATATGCGAGAAAATAATTTGCTGGAGCTTTTAAAAGTTAATTGTGAGTTCATGGTGGTCAGTGACGCGTGCACTCCCATCTCCGATGCTGAAGACACTGAGGATAATAAACTTGAGGACTTCTTAAAACCATAAATATGGAATCCGTTCTTGAATATTTAAAAGGTAAGTAAATCAAACCTTTTATTTGCAAAAATAATTATTTATGCCTATTTTTAATTTTAAGCATAACACAACATTTCTGAGCTTGCGATATTAGAAAAGGAAGATTTGAAGCAAGCAGTTCCACCATTAGGGCTACGTGTGGAATTCAGAAAAAAGCTCTTTGCGTGGAAAAAAACTGAGGTTCACTAAAACAGGACAAAACTTTTTTAATATTAGTTATTGAATTTGTAACTCTACCAATATATCCAATGAATAATGGAAAAATTTATTTTAGAGTTAAGTTAATTTAAATTGTATGTTTGTATATAATTAAATTTAAATTATTTAATAAAACAAGTTTTAAAAAAGAAACCATGGATTTTAGTATCTATTTTTATGTGAATAGATTGGGAAAGGAACGGAAATTTATTTCCAAATAGGCACCGAACGGTGTCAAATTGACAACAGCATGGTGTCACATTGACAACGGTATGGTGTCATATTGACAACGCCACGGTGTCATTTCAGCAACGATATGGTGTCAATTTTACAACGATATGGTGTCAATTTAACCACATTTGTGCTCAATTTACCAACGATTGTGCTGTCAATATTTCGTTGTCAGATTGACAACGGCTTGTACAACTTGACCACAAACGTTGTTGATACACTTTTGACACGAATGTGGTCATTTTGAGCACGTATGGTGTCATTTTTTCTCTGGGTGTGGATACGGAAATCAGCAGTATGGATCAATAGTTCATATTATTTTAAATTTATAAAAAAACATTCTAAGAACATAGCGTGACTATTTTATATACATAATGTCAAAATAAATGAAAAGTTCAAGGATAAAAAAGTATACTATAATTTGAGCTTGTGATTTTCCTTTCTCTTACTGCAACCAATAGCGAACATCGTCGAAATATACTAATTTTGCTAAATCCAGATACAGAACCAAAGTTTTATGTTTCAGCGAAACGAAGAGTGACCGATTTGAAATATAAATATACGAACATGGATAAATTTGATAAAAATACCATGGCTTGGCAAGAAATTTACAGTTATGTTCTAAAATACACACCGTTTGTCATCTTTTCAACAATGACCTCGAATATGTAAATTAAACATTAACTGAATCAAGCAGACTTTTAATTTTTTTTAAATGAAATTCAAGCAAATGTTTTTCTGAAAATAAAATTTGTAAAGAATTTTTCCGTATACACATTTCAGCTTTTTTTTAAAACTATTTTAACATATTTTCACTTCAAAGTACACTTTGCGCCCTTTTTGCGTTTTTTGCTTTTTTCAAAAGAGGAAGACGTTCACAATTTGCTAGTACTCTTATTTCATAACACCATCATCTGTAGACCGGTTTTAGAAAGGTATAGCTTCTATTTGGTCTATTTGTCCAAAAAATCTGAAGGACCATGCCTACTAAATTGTTTTCCTTGATTTTATGTACTTTTACTTGTTCACTTGCTATGAAAGGTAGGGCCACGCACTTTTAAATTTAATGTAATATTTCAGATAATTATACTTAACTGATTGATATGGATGGCCATGCTTTTCATAATGTTCTCTTATATTATACATTGCACATTTACTCAACCGATTCCCTTGGAACTTGGCAAACACTTTGATATCTAATAGATAACGACATAATATCTTGCTTAAAAAATTGGACGGTGCCTGTTCATTAAAGTTTAGTATTATAACTCAAGTGCTTCTACATAACCGATACCTGAAAAACTTGGCATACATATACTACGCCAAGCATAGTTCTCATTTAAAAACTTATCAAAAAGTTTTAAAAATCTTCATCTGTGCATTAGGCGTTTATTATATGTGTAGGATAACATAAACTGTTGTTTTCATTTGAAAGAAAGAGTATTATATGTGTAAATATGTGGTGCGGCTTCGCTGGAGACTCGCAACCGAGTTTTTCAGTTCACATCACCTCTTCGTGAGATAACTAGGACCATAAATGTTCAATGGCTAATGTGTTAGAATGTTCAATGGCTAATGTATGTGTTGAAACCACATGTCAGTGGTGTCCATATTATTTAAGTCTCTCCAAAAGAAATTAGTAATTATCGGCCAATAGTATTCGTGACCTTAAAATTGGCGAAGGACGCAAAACGTTTCTTATATAAAACATTTATTTTGATAAATAATTTTATCGAATGAACGCGTTATTGAAAGCTACGTCTGTCCAATGTAATTTGACAAGACAGACTAAATGAATGACAGACACTTCTATAAAATACGGCTGCTATAAAATGTTTTTAAGAAAACTTAGAATGTGTTAAACAGTTCGTTTGTGCCGATTTTTAGCTTTCAAATAAAAAATGTTCAAGTATTATAAACTATCCTTATAAAGCAATTAAAACAATATCGAAATCCTTATCCACATTGTCTTTATCATTTACCTTTATCATTGTGCCAAAATTAGCTTCCCAGGATGCTGTTCAAAAGCTTGACTTCCTTCCTTCGTAAATGTATCTCTAAAAGAGGTTAAAATGAGCACAAGGGCCTACATACCTTCTCCTGCTGCCTTATCACAAATCTAAGGCCTAGAAACTTAAAAGAAAATATCTGCTATGAAATGATATAAATTACAAACTCTGCCGTGGTAATAAATCTTACTGCGGAAATGAATTAGCGCCACCAAGACGAAACAAATTTTTTAATTGTATTTCAGAATAAGTAATAATCGTTATTTTGATACATTAAATACCAATTAAGTTCAGTTTTTAGTAAAATTGTAAAATTAATAATTTCATAGAAAATATAACTAAAAAATATCCGAAATTTTTCAAAGATGGTACAAAAACTGCATATTAAGGAAGCAATCTTCAATAATATACGAACTAAATACCGCTGTCATAAAAAAAATAAAAGTTGAGATTCTAGCAATTCAATGCGAATCATAAAGTTAGTTATGCACCAGATTTTTACTTTAACAAATTTCAAAACAAAACAAAAAGTTTCAATAATTAGCTCATTATTGTAAAAATAAATGATGTGTCTTCCATAAAATGATTTACATATGCTTACTAACTTACAGATCTGCAAAAAATTTTACTTTGTACTGGTTTGTGTAGTTTTTTGAGATAGCATCCCTGCATGAAGTTGAACTGACACAATACTAGTCACATGACCGGTCCCCAAGTGATAGGGACTAGTCCGAGTTCTAATACTTCCTATGAAGCGGACCAGTAACGTTTACATGGGAACGGCCTAGGATGGGGTTAATTGATACTTTTTATGCACCTTGTGACTTCTCACTGAACTATCCCATAGGGACCTATTTGGTGGTAAATAATATAAATTATATAGTTATAAATGGTATTCCGACATTTAACTGTAACAATGAAAACTTATATTTTTTTATTGTTACAAATGAAATTATAATTTATCTTTAAGCAGAACATTTTTTGAGATTCGAACCGACAACGTCACGCACGACAGGCTAGAACACTACCCACTCAACCACAGGGCCACTCATGTTTCAAAAGTATATATACCAATTAAGCTTAGCTTAATATCTCAGTATAGTTACGGGAATGGTTCTAGAGTCACATTGAAGGGAGCAATTAACATTATATTTACACTATTTGATAGGTTCATGTATTCAACTACATCGAACATATTCAGTTCCATTTACTACAATATTGCACCGAGTCCAAATTAAATTGGCTCAAGATCAAGACGATACATCACGAAAATGGTGAATATGTAACCACTTACACGATATGTCTTTTTTTCACCATACACTTCTGCGTACTTTTGATAACACTCGCATTTTCTCAGGTCATAGGACGAGTACGTTTGGATAAATTGTCACCAAATTTTCTGCAGGGATATTTTAGTAGATCAAAAAACAAATATTTTTTTAGAGTTAGCATGTTTTGTCGAAAAGAAAAGGATTTTTTAATATATTTATTTTTTAGTCAATTGCATAGGGGAGCTATTTGCCATCGGAAACCCATTTTGACCAAATTTTTGTTGACGTATTTTGAATTTAGGCTCTCGATATGTATGTATGTTTAATAAAACTAAAGCAAATATTTGTTTTACTTGCAAATTCTTTGCTGTTCCTCTTCACTTTTGATTGAGAACAAGCAAATATTTATCAAACATTGAATAGAGTACAAGCCAGGTAAAATTTTTTACCTTTTATCTTTATCACAGCCATTAATTGACACAGTGGATATCGATGAATTCACAGTATTATTTCATTAGTATTTAAAATTTTTAGGGTTGAAATCTTGAAATCAAAACATCTTGATACCTTAAAATATCAACTGAAGCGATAACTTAATATTTTACTTTAATTGTAAACAAGCACTGACAATTTTCAATCTTCGTTCAATATATCGAGCCATAACCGCCAAAAAAGCTTAAGTGACGTATTTTTTTAACTTGATTTTTGACGAACATCGATTATCTAGAATCGTAAGCAATCGATTTTCGTAAAAAAATTAAGGTCGAAAATTAACTTTTGTGTCCCGATCTAAGGTCCAGGTTTTTGTGCGTATGATTAATATTTGTCGAACTTAGTCTTCAGTGATGCCAATTTAGCGCGTTTCGCGCTAGATTTAGCTCATTTTAACTATGCGAAGCGCGCTTTTTTCTGTCTTAGCGCGTTTAATAAAAAATGCACTAAATTAGCGCGTTTTGAATAAAGTCATTAATACCATTTCAGTTCCATATTTTTTAACTTTTTTTGTATAAATTTAACAATTTTCTAATATCAAAAACTCAGATCAAATTTTTTAAATTAGTTAATGATTCAGCTGTCGCAAACAAAATTCGCTTAACCTTGGTTAGAATTAAAAACGCATTTAAATGCTGTAATGGCAAATATTTTGAAATTGTACAACTAAAAATATGTACTAGATACAATGACCCAAGAAATTAACATAAATTACAAAGCATCTACTATAGCTGAAGTACAAAAAGCATTTGAATCGCAAAACTATTCCACAATTTATATGTTGTTACAAAGTTTTACAAATAAATTAAAAGTAAAAACGAAGGATTTCGATTATTTGGAAGACGATTCTGATTCTGTATTAAATGATTTTAGTTTATTAAAACATAATGTCGAGGAAGCAATATTGCAAAATCTGAAAAATTAATTGCGATACGAGTACTAATACATACATCGACTTTTATTGAAATTTAATTTAGCGCGTAGAAAATAGCGCATTTTTGCTATACATATTTGACAATGCTGTAACTTAGCGCGTTCTAGCGCGTTTTGAGAATAAATAGTTGGCATCGCTGTTATTCTTTGTTGAAAGCAATTTTCAATTCAATTTTTGAATTTATATGAAAAAATTTGTTATAAAAATCTAATGTACATATAATGTAATTTTTCATTTGCATTGCAGTTCTACTCCTGCTTTTATTATCAATTATTAGAAAACAATGTATAGTGAGAACAAAATATTTATCAGAAAGCTTAAGAAGTTTTCGTTTTTAAGTATTTAAAAAAATAGAATAGTTTCTAAGACTTGTAGTAAGTCCTAGGTTACACTATGCAAGTCTTATTGCGAAGCTGATTACTTTGTCAGTTGAGACAGACGAGGGGAACAGAAATGTTTAATTTCCCCTCGTCGCTCTCTCTCTCTCTCTCCTAACAAACTAATCAGCTTGGCAATAAAACTTGCATTGTGTTAACTAGAACTAAAATTATATAAAGCTTTGATTCATTAAAACTTACTTTTTTTTTTGCAATTACATAATTTTTTTTTTATATATTCATTTTTATATATATTTTTTATAATAAATATGTGTATATGAAACATTGTGCTGCTTCCTAATACACAAACACTCATACATAAATACTAGTGATGCGCCGAATAACAATATTTGATATTGTCGAATACGAGTATCTTATATAATAATCGCGAATACGATTACGAAAATTATATGTGAAATTTAAAGACATTTTATTGCCGCTTTGTTTTTACGCCACAAAAATGAAATATGCAAATTTTGTATCAAATAGAAAAGCTAATAGAAACTATCCTAAATTTAAATTGTCGTCGTTGAATCACATTTGAAAGCAGTTCAAAGCAATTATTTCTAACATAAAATATTTAAATATTTTATTTTAATTTTAAATATTGAATTTTTAATTTTAGTTTTATATAATTTTTTTAATATGAATTTGGCGAATACGAATATAAATACAAATATCTAAACATTGCCAACTATTCAGATGTTTGAATAGGAATATTCATACATCACTAATACACACACACACACACATAAACACACACACACAAACACACACACTCTTTCACTCACCTAACTTTTCATAACTACTCGTCCTAAGTGTTTCGGTTACATTTTGTACATGCAAAAGTTTTTGTATGTGTTACCAAGGTTGTCATTTATTTGATATTATGGAAGAGAAAAAAAAACTACTTTTCAGTAATTGCATGCTTGTGCACC
This sequence comes from Tachina grossa, assembly GCA_949987645.1. Classification (NCBI taxonomy): domain Eukaryota; kingdom Metazoa; phylum Arthropoda; class Insecta; order Diptera; family Tachinidae; genus Tachina; species Tachina grossa. Next base: position 54,216,691 of record OX465275.1, on the reverse strand, counting down.
CTTACCATGAATATAACAATGTATGTGTATTGTATTATAAAAACCGCATACCACTTCAAAGTAATTTTAAAAAATTGTGCGCTGCCTAAACCATAGAGACCGCATTGTTAAGCTGCAAGTGACTGAGCTGAATGACTCCATGTACGCACAGCTACAGGAGTAATCTCACCAACACGTATGCGTTGCTAGAAACGAGCTAAAGCCAAAAACCTTAGAACCATACGGCCACCAGTCAGTAGAAAAGTCAACTCATTTACCACAATATTTTCGGTCTAAAACGTAGTAGCAGTTTATTTAAGGGTTTGGGGATTTCCTGTTGAGATGAATTAATATTACAAATATATCTTTACGTGTGGCTTGAAAAAAGTTACAAAATAAAATACAATAACAAGTTACCTTAAGCAAATTTGTGATCACAACAGAATCATTTAACTTTCTTTGAATTGAAGGCAAACGAGATAAAAATAAGTTTGAATATTTATTGATTGCTATGACAGCTTTAGAAGTACATATCCTTTTTTAAGGATTTGTATAAATTGGTTGAATATGAAATTAATGGTACATGAGATTAAGAGAGCGATGAGAAGCTGAATACTTTAGTTTTAAGAAAGTAATAAGATAAGATATTTTTCTTCTTTTCTTTCTCTTAGAATTTTTTTTTGCAAAAATGTAATCGTAAATACTAAAGGCTCAGTTAGCCGACTGTAATGTAAAGTAACTGCAACGTAGGAAACAGCTGATCGAGATGTTTATATGAAAAGTAGGTTACGTTACATTACATCTCTATAACCATTTTCATTACTTTTCACATAACAAAATCGATCAGCTGTTTCCTACTGTTGCAGTTACTTTACATTACAGTCGGCTAATTGAGCCTTAACCCAGCAAAAAAAATTGAAAAATTTCATTACTTGCTTACAAATCACATTACACAAAACTTAAAAAATGATGTACAAGTTGATAAATGAGGAGAATAATTTTTTTAGATTTAATCAATTAAACGTGGACATGTTGCCAAATAAAAAAGTAAATACTTCTTAAGAATCGATTATTTTAGTCTCACCCCTTATTAAAATCATTAAGTTGGTAATTAAGTAGGGAAGAGCTTCCACCAAAAATGCTTAATTCCAAACCCGATTACCTGTTTTCCAATTTTTGCTGGGTATATATTAACTAACTAATGCTCTTATTCTGTTCGGCGATTGTATCGTCTTGTCTATGACAAAAAAAAAACCACAGTTGTGATTTTTTAAAATAATTATTATTTATTGTCTATGCTAGAAGGTTCGTGTATTTGCTTTATGATTTTGTTCCAAACATTATAACCAACATATATTTTTCAAACTATTGTATAATGCTTTAATTTAATTTTGACGTTTTAAAAACATGGCAATAACATTTTTATTTTTCATTGTCAAAAACAATAAAAATTTTTTTAAGAAAGTAATTGATAGGGGGCTTACATTATACCGAAATCTAGTGCTTCCGAGACTTCGAGCTAAATCGAGCTGATTTTTGCTAGATTTCCCATACAAAACAAAATCTAGTTTGTGAGTAGATTTGAAGCAATCTACTCAAAATGTAATATTTTATTTCATTTTTACTACCCTGTATAGCATATTTATATAAAAGATGATTGAATTAGCTGCGGTCTGCTTAAAAAGTTGCGTAACTTGGCGACATAGCAGTTGTTTGGTTGTAGTTTTGGAAAATTTTAGGTTAATGGGCTTTTTTTTCGGATAACAAATCTTGATAAATGTCAAAAAAAAAAACGTGGTGTAAATGGTATAGATTTTCATAAAGATTTTAATTCGAATCTGCTTTATTTTGTGCAGGTGTAAATTCCCTATTAGAGAATTCAAACAGAAGAACTCAAAAGTATTTTCAGTCAAAAACGTCCTAAATCTTCTTACAGAATTAGGGCATAAAGCATTAACCAAGGTTGTTTTTAAGCCCGATGGAAATTTAAATTATAAAAAACAACACACAAAATTAAATTTCTATCCAAAAACTTTTTTTTAAAGCTTCATACAAGGCATTAACATTTGAACATTGTTTCGGGAATATGGTGATCTTGAATGTCCAATTTCGGATTTTCAATCGTAGCTCTCAGTATGTCACAAATAATACTAACAATGTTTCTCTCCATCGGTGTCTTATCACCATTATCTAGTAACTTTACGTGGCTCCACGGGAAATAAACGAGAATTGTCAATCGCATGACCTTGCTGTTTAGTTTATAGGTCTCATTCTCAAAATCAATTTATCCAGAATTTAGACTTAAATAAGTCGATGGTTTCTGTTACCATATCGAATGCAAAACCGTTCTGTTAAAACCAATTAAAGTCATCAATATTTTTACACAAAAATCATTAATCATGGCGAGGTAACGATGTTCATTTACCATAAGGACATATTAAGCTTCATTTTTGAAGAAATAAGGTCCAGTGATGCCACCAGCGTGTAAACCGCAGCAGACGGTACGTGTTTTTGATGTAATGGAGTCTGTAGGTTCTATTGTGGATTCTATTGTTTTTTTTCATATCGGGCAAGTTTGTTTATTAAAAAACCCGTTAAGTCGAAAATTTTCCTAATCGCTAAATACACGAATTCGTTCATAAGTTTGAATTAATGACCGATTTTCAAAGTAAATCTGTATAATTTGGTAGCAATGCTTAAGCAATAATTCTGTTCAAACTGAGCCAGAGTATGTTGACCACAAATGTCAAAAAAATTAGTATAGCATGATAGTTTGTTTGACTTTAAAAATTAAATTATCACTGCTTGCGATCCGCTACTACAAATGTGGAAGTTAATCAACTTCCCAGTATAAAAGAAAAGAACTAAATTTTTGATGCTTTGAATAAAAACCAAAAAAGAGAACGATAAATAACTATAATTGATCCAAAGCAACAATTCTTCTAAATCACAGTCACTGGAACTTATTGAATTCCTTGCAAGAATTTTTTCTGTTGTACATACTTTCAATCATTTTTATAAACAAAGTCGTAGAAGCATTCAACGCAGTCTATATACTGTTTGGGTGCTAGAGCAACAAGCTTTCAATGCTGATTTGTCGAACAAAATGTTTCTCAACGTTGATGATTATATCTCACTTATTAGTTACGGTCGATTTCGAACACCATGGCCGTATGATAGCCTGCAATTAAAAATTTTGAACAGCACACAGAAAAAATTATTCCCAAAAAATTTTCTGACAAACGTATGTTTTGAAATAAAATTTGGTTTCAGTATATATATTTTTTACTATTCCAGTAAATTATTTGTTTCAATTTTATTTTATGTAAAAAAACTGTATGGAGTGAAAATTCTTTCTTCTTTCTTGTATGAAATGTGAAGAAAGTACTTCCATGTGTAAATGTAGCGTAAGGTAAAATTTGTAATAACATTTCTTAGATTTATTTTTATATTTAAATTTGTTATATTTCAGTTAAACTTATTTTTATATACTGTAAAAAGTTTGTTTGATTTTTTTTAATTTTTTCTACAAATTATTTCATAGATCTAAAAAAAATTATTGAATAAATAAAAAAAAAATTGTTGAACCTTTTATTTGACTCAGTTATTTTTTTCTGAAATATTCAAAGTAATTTTTGCAAACTTTATTTACAGTGTCAAATAAAACTTTTACTAATTTTTTTAGGCAAATAGGTAAGAATTGTTATTGATGCAGTTAATTTATTTTCTTACAATACCAAAAATTTTAGTGAATTGCTTGAAAATTATAAAAAAAATTTTCTGAATAACACAAAAAAATCTGCAAAAATTTTTTTCTATTCCTATTAAAACATTTGACTGAAAATATTTTGAGTTTCAGTTAACTTTTTTATCTAATGCCATAATATGTTAACTAAAAATAAAAATTTTTTCCAGTTAAATTTATACAAAATTGTTATCAGAATCTACAAATTTCTTTGTAGGTACGCATTCATACAAAATATTTACTGATTCGATGAATTTGGTTACTGAAAACGAAATTTAGTTTGTTCTGTGCAAGATATACACAGACAAAAATATAATCGAATTGCAACCAACAAAACAAATTAACAATTTATTATTTATTTAATTTAAAAGTTAACAATCTTAATTTTTGATGTAACAAATTTAAGTTTTTCTTGTCAATTAAGTTAGTTTATTAGCCCAGAGGTTGCCGATTCGAGTCCGCCTAAAGACATTCTGTTTTTCGAAAACAAGCAAAAATCGTTTCGAGGGTGGTGATTGTGTATAGAAAAAATACTGTCAATATAACAATTATAACAATCAAAATTTGTACGGAAATTCGAATTAATAATATAACAATAAATTTAATTGGAATAACTTAACAAAAATAAATGTTAAAAAAAATAAATATCAACAAACTGTTTGTTGATACATTTAATTGACAATATTTTTCAGATTTTCCTTTAACTTACAATTTCGTTTATATAGGCGCACGGGAGTGTGTCAGGCCAAGTTCCGGCCAATGCACACAGTGTGTATATTAACAGGAAGCCATGCGAGCTGTTTTTACCCTCCTCATAATTTTGTTACCCGCAATCGTAAAGTTATAAAATTTAAACCATAAATTTATGTAACCTCATGTACGAAGTTTGAAAGTTTTACAATGAAAGGTTTCGGAGATATGAAGGTGCAAAAAGTGCATATTTTAAGACATACTTACTGACTCACTGACCTACTGACTAACTCATCAATATTATAAAGCACTTCCGCTATAGCTAGAGATCTGAAATTTGGTACACAAGAAGACTTAGGTGAGCGCTGAACTAGAAAAATCTGAGAACCAGGAAATTTTAAGCAGGGGGCGGGGATACGCCTATAAAAATTAAAACTTGTTCTAGTGAGCTGAAATTCGATAAAAAAAACTAGGTCTAGGTGAGCAATCAACTAAAAAAATCTAAGAAACCGGAAAATTTTTCCCAGGAGGGCGGGGCTACGCCCACAAAGGTCAGAATTAAAAAAGCAAATCTAAGGCGCTTAATGGAAGCTATTTTAGTGAAATTTGGCATATATACCGCGATAATGAAAGGCTATACATTTTTTATTAAAAAAAGTGGTGTTGACACGCCCATAAAATTTAAACCTCATTTTCGTGCACTACGGCTCAGCATATTTACATATACTATTTATATCTATATGTATTATTATACGTTTGCAATGAAAATTGAGATGAATAATAAGCACTGGCTTAAAAACTCTTGAATTTGGAAAAGTGGGCAGGGTTAAGCCCATAAAAATTAAAAACTTAAAGTTGCGCTAATGAGCTGAAATTTGATACACAAGCAGGTATAGGTAAGAAACCAACAAGGAAAGCCTGGAAACCCAGAAATTTTAGTCAGAAGGGCGGGCTGCACCATAAAAATTAAAAATTAAGAGTTGCGTTTATGAGCTGAAATTTGATACACAAGTAGGTCTAGGTGAGAAACTAACTAGAAAAATCTGAAAACCCAAAAAATTTAACCAGAATGGGTCGGGCCACGCTGATATTGTTTGAAATTTAAAACTTTTAAGAAAAATTTTTTTATGAAAATTTGCCTTAAAACCCCTTTATAAAACCTTAATAATTTATATAAATAAGGCTGTTAACTTAAGGTATTTTAGTGAAACCTTGCATATACGTTACACGTATACAATATTCTAAGCTATCACCTAAAAAAAGTGGGCGTAATCACTCCCATAAAATTTTAGCCTTGTATTTAATTCACTTCGGTCTAGAATATTCGCGCTAGAGAGCTGAAATTTTATACACAAGTAAGTATAGATGAGTAAGCTAATATGAATTTCTTAAAACCAAGAAGTTTTATCCGTTAAAACTCCAATTCGTACTAGAGAGCTGAAATTTGATACACAAATAAATCTAGATCAGAGATCACTAAAAAAATTCTAAGAAACCAGAAGTTTCAATAAGCGGGTGGGAACAAGCACTGTAAACTCAAAATAAAGTTCAATTTTATTAAAACTTTTCATACACATTGCACTTATCCAAAGTAAAAATCTCCTGTTTTGAAAAGTGGTCGTGACTACACCCATAAATCTTACCTTTTTCTTTCATGTACTTCGGGTTAGCAGTTTTTAGTCTTTTACTCATGTATTTCTCAATAGATTTTTCATACAAAACTTTACATGAATTATAAGCACTAACAGATATAGATGTCGGCGGGGCCAGGCCCATAAAAAAATTGTACGTAATATTTTACTATATAGAGCTAACATTTTGTAGACAAATAGTCCTAATTGATTTACTCAATTGGAAAATCCAAAAATTAAAGCACCAGCTACCCTGTTGAAACTTTGCATGGACATTGGGCATATCCTTTTAGTTTATGTACTTCGGCTAAGCAGACTTTAATATGTAAATATATTGAGAAAATAGGCGGGGTCCACTAAAATTTACGCTGTACTTTATATGTTTCTTTCTAGACGACTCTTACTAAATTGCGTACACACTGGCGACATGTTTTAATGACACAATAGTGCATTTTCAAGTTCTACAATCCAACACCCATCACGCTCTAACCCATTATTTTATGTAACTATGCCATTTTCAGCTGGCACAGTGATCATGAATAGAAATAAAACACACTAGAAATTTTATGTTTAAAAAGTGTTATTATAGACAATTTTTCAAAAAGTAATCAGATCCCCACAAAAACATAAATGTGAAAAAAGTCCAAGTTCCTATCCAAAATTTCGGCCATTAAAAGTAGTGAGATATAAAATTTTCACCAATTTCTTGTTTGACACAATACCTATTACTGAAATATACTATGTATTATATAAATTTCTAATCGTTATAACGATAGGGCGTCATATAAATTCTAAATAATTTGCTAACTTGGCAATATTTTTACCTTTCTAGAAAAGGAGAGAAAAATGTATATTTGTTCATTTATTTATATTGGTAAAAATATTGCCATGTTAGCAGATTACAAATTAATATAGTGTATAGCATATTTCTGTGCTAGTAGGTATTGTTCCAACCAGACACTTGGTCAAAATTTTATATCTCGCTACTTTTAATGGCCGAAATTATGAATAAGAACTTGACCTTTTTTCACATTTATGTTTTTGTGAGGATTGATTTACAAAAATTTTTGTAATTTCTAAATCAATTAATTATTTAATTCATATAACAAAAAATTTATATATATTTACAAATCTTTTTTTTTATGATGGTTGTAATACAACACTACCGATTTGTCCTTATTGCATAGACAGTTTCCAAAAGGAGTTTGTTCTGATTTTGATAATTTCGATTGTAAGAAACTTAAATGTGAAAAAAGTCCAAGTTCCTTTCCAAAATTTTGGCAATTCAAAGTAATGAGATACAATTTTTTACCTAGTTCTTCTTTGAATCAATACCTATCGTTAGAATCTGCCATGCATTATATCAATTTGTAATCGTCAGGGTGTCATATCATTTCCAGGCAACCTGATTACTTGACAACATTTTTTCCTATACAAAAAAGTAAAGAGATATCCGGTATTATCTTCTGTATTGTAAGTAAAAGTAGATAAAACACAAGGATAAAGTTTCGATTGCGTGTTCACGCCCACTTTTTAAGACGATAGCTTAAAGCCTTGCAACGTATATTCCAAACTTTTTTAGCGTATCCCTTGCTCCCTGGTAAAAATTTAGTTTATATAGTTATGATTATGATAAGGTTAAAATGCAGACACAAGTACAGCTTTATCCATGGATTAACAAAAATTTTGCAAATTTTAATTATTTTTAAAAGTAAATTATTGATTAAACGTCGAAGACATAAGAGTACACAGTATGATGATTCATCAAAAAAAGTTTAGTTAAGTAATAAAGATAGCTTGTAATGCAAAATTGGCCCAGACAGAATCCCGTGTCCAAAATGCTCGTTGTTAAGAACAGCCATATACCCGAATTAATTTTTGAATGTTAATGCCATTAATTCATATTAAAGATTTTGAATTAAGATTTGTGTGTGTTATGTATATTAGTCATATAATTCAAATAACATCTTGCATATCATATCTTTGATTATATAAAAATTTGTATGCTCATTGCAAAAATATTTTTTTATTTACATGAATTATTCTTTATTTTTATTAAAAAAATATGTTCAAATATTTATATATCTTTATTCACTAACACTGATGAGATTTTTTAAGAACATTATATTTTTTTTGCTATATTATTTTTGCAAGATGGCTCGTTTAATGGAATGAGTAATGTGTGGATTTTATATTTTATAACACTGTTGAGTTTCGTTCGCTCTTGGCATTCACCGCGTGCCTTATGGTTAAAGGACATATAGGCCTACAGTGGATACCAGGAGAAAAACGTATAACGAAGAAACACTTTCACAATATTAAATACTTATCGCGAATCATTATTTCAATTACTTTTACTATTACGTTCGGATGGTAAGTTTTTTTACAAGTCGATAGATTTTAAAATTTGTATTACACTTTATATATATTCACATTATTAACACTTGCGAAAGTTGTTATCCTTTTGACTTTCGCGATCACACTGTATTGTTTTGCTAAAGAGCCAGAGTACAAAACTACACTTATTAAGATCATATATATTTGTTTGTACTCTTTTTTAATAGATTTAAATAATATTTTCTAATGTTTGCTTACCTTGGGGTTTCATATTTAAGGGTAGTTTAATGCATTAAACACATTCACCACAGCAGGATACACGAACACACGACTTCAAATGCCGCTAGCAGCATTTGTCGCCTCGTAGCCGGCTACTTAATTATTTTGGACGGCAGCAGCACCATCTGCAGTTGATATTCAAGTACAAATACATAGTTCAGTATTGCCACTTTTATATGTTTTGCATTTATAAAAATTAATTACTATTTCAAAATGTACTTGTTTCACGTAAAAGTACAAAAATGAATCAATTTATTCGTAACATCAATTTTTGGATATTATTTCTGTTAAATAATATGAAATAATTGTACAAAATCATTCATTCAACATTTTCTATTATACTAACAATACTGAATTTTTTCACTGTAGCCAAAGAAATAGAAATTAGTTTAATTGGACTACAACGACAAAATCAGCATAGACAGGCACCTGTCGCCCTGTTGCCTTGCTGTCTTCAAAAGAATTATTCTCATACAAACATGTATATTCTATCCTTGACATTTGGTAGTCGGTAGCTTGCTGTGGTGAATGTGTTTAATGCATAACTGAATTGTCAGGATCTCGTCTCTGCTCTCAAATCGTGCTCTCTTGTGTAACAAATCGTACACATTATCTCGTTCTGCGTACTAGTAATAGTAATATTTTCAACATTTGGTTTAGGTAAAAATTTTATATAAATCCTGTTTTGTTTTAATTGTAACAGGGTGCAGCAGCTGCCACAACTAAATATTTCATCTGTATTTTGTCATTATATGTTTATTATTGTTTATTATTTGTGTTTAAGATTGTATGTTCGTTTTTATTGCAGCTATCGTTGTTGTTGCCATTTCACTTTTTGCATTATTGACATTTACAGACTGAAATTGTAAAGAAGTAAAAAAAATCACTGCTGCATAATCCTCTCAAAAAAAATTATTTGTTTCATTTGTATGCTTTGCTTAAAAGGCTATTGCTTAACAATTGAGAAGAAAAGTACAAAAAACAAAAAAAAAACAATTCAAAGAATTTTCGAAACAAACTATACCGCCTCTTTCATCCCAGATAAAACTTCTATAACAGAAAGAAAATGAGAAATTTTAATACAGCTTAGAAACGTCCATTTTTTTTTTGAACTCGTATAAACGCCCGTGGAGATTTTCACAATGAAACCTTCTTAATCCTTTGTGTTTACAATAATTTAAATTACTTATTTTCGAAGATGTTTTCACTTATTCTAAGTATAATTTATTTATTTATGTTTTTGTTTTTCTTCATCATATCTATAAAACCAAAACAATAAATTGTAATTATAAGTAAAAAGAGTAATTATCTATGAACCTTCTGTTAATAAATTTTTGCATTATGAAATTGTCATTGCAGATGATCTACTGAATTTCCATTTCCAGAATCCATGCAAAATGTCTTATTTTGTTTATGAACTTCAGTGAAATAAGTGAATTGAAATAATTTCATTAGTTTAATGGAACAGTTTTTATTATGAAATGCACTTGTTTAACAAATGATATTATTCCACAATATAAATGAAAGTGATTCATCAGTTTAATGTAATTTTTCTCTTCACTTGCTGTCATTAGAAAAATTAAATATATATAATTAATTTCTTAATCGGGCTCAAATTCAAAATTTTAATTTATATAATAAATAATTTTTTTTAAATCACATTTAATAAAAATATTTCATTTTTTGATGAAGTGCGTGGCTGCATAGAAAAATATCGGTATTTCCCCCAGCTATAAAGTATAGTATAATTTTTCTTCTCTTCTTGAGAAACTCACATTAATTAATAAAAATATTTCATTCAATAAGAATTGAAATTACTGAACTTAAGCCCGTATAAGAAATTATTTCTGATTAAAATTAGTAAAGAACAAAACGACAATGGTAAGACTGTTGTAAATTTAGAGATGGTAAGGTGAGTTTTCATTACAAAACATCTTTCAGCAAATTGAAATACGATGAATCACAACAATTCACATATTCCATTTGCAAAAAAGTTTCGTATATAAAGCAGACCAAACACAGAAGAACGCTGATGATGTAGGTTTAGTGGCCTTCGAAAACGGCTAGCTGTTCCGTTCAACTGTGTGTTGTCAGAATATTTACAACTAACTTTGGTGTTATTTGTTCATTAATAATTATCACATGTCATTTGGCTTAAAAAGCGATACGAACTTTAGCCTGTTCAAATCATAAATATAGAAACAAATGAAGTTCGAAAAATAATAACTAAATTAACTAAAGTTCACTACAGTTCAACTAAATCAAAAAATGTCTCAATATTTCATTTTGTAATAACAATAGAAAAAAAAATCATTACAGTACAATTCAAATAATATCTATGAAACACATTGATTTCTATGAGTACTTTCCCAAACTTTCCCTTTACGTAATATATAAACTGAAATAAGAACGAAAGTAACTCTGGTGATAAATGTTCATTTTGAACTTTACTGTATTTAAAGACTTAGACGATTTTTTTCATTTACAATTATTGCATTTTTTATTTTGCTCGTACTTAGAAAAAAATTTTATATTTTCATTTTGGGATATTTTGCAACAGTGCCTTTTTATGTTTAATCTGCTGCTTTTTCTTCAGGATTCACACGAAAGTGTTGGCGCAAATAAAGTATTATGATATTATTAGGGTGATCCATTTAGGTGTTTCAAAACCGCAGATCTGGCAAGGCTGTTAGCTGTTTTTTTTAATAGGACCTGAGTGCTGGTCCCCCTAGGAGATAACCCCTACTCTAAACTTTCTCATGCTGGTAGTGACACGAAAGTTCTCCTCAGGTAGTTTGTTCCACATACGAACAGTGCGGCTAAAAAAAAGAATTCTCTCTGTAATGCGTAGTGCGATTTATTGGATACCCTACTGTCACCGATGAGCTTATTCACTTACGACTTTGAAGCGCCGGCCCATACATGAGAGTCGTATTCCATTTTCGGTTGGAAATAAGTGGTATAAAAAGTAAGGCGGTCAGATGGGGTGAAATATCGCTTGCACCGTTTCAAAAATCCGAGGAACTTCAATGCTTCTTTTGCGACTTGAAAAATGTTTTCAGTCCATCGAACATTACATTAGATTTTCATACCAAGAACACCACCACCCATAGTTACAGATGGAGAAGCATTTTCGGTCATGCGTCTATGAGTAATCATATAACATTGGGACTTCGAGCCATCTGAAGTGCCATTTACGAATATGGATTATTTAACAACCAGGAACGCTTAAAATTTTTCGAGCTCAGCGTGCTGATTATGGTTGTCATAATTGACCTGCAAGGACTTGGCGAGACTGCCGAAAATATCGCTTCTGTTAGTGAAAGTGTGAAGGACAATCTGAAGAACAGTTACCGACAATACAAAGTTATTTGGCTTTATTATAACTGACCTTTTTTGGCCTTTTGGCCCTTGGGAACTTTCCAGGACGCGTAATTTTACACTTAAGCGACGACGATTGTCCACAAAGAACATGCATTTTGTCGACGTTAGACTTGTTTTCAAGTGTTATGCTAAATACCGTATAAAGGCGAATAATCCTAAACGTTGAAGCATTTGCAATCCAATATTCGTCAAGTTATCGACAAAATAACGCCCAAAAATATGCGAAAATATGGTCAAAAACCATCTTAAAAGAATTGACTTTGCAACCAATTTAGAAGCGATCATTTAAATGACATTGTGTTTCGTACATGATAGCAAGGTACAAGCGTTATAGTGAAATGAATTTTTTGTCGAAATTATATAATTATTTAGCTATACTTTTAATAAAAAATGTGAAGAACATGAAAAGATATAGTATGTAAATGAAGCAGAGTCAATTTGTAATATATGTAGATTTTTCACTCGTGCTACAAAGTTTACCCCACAAGCTTTTTTATATCTTTCGTCCATAGAACCCTAAATAAATAATTGAACTCTTATATAAGGATATTATAGTAATAATTCTTTAATATAAAACCTCTTGATATTTAATTAACTTTCTGGCTCTATTCCTTAAAGGAACAAACAGGTGACCAAACAGAGGAAAATTACTGGGTTAAAATTTTAATCAGTAATAAAATTCTGAACTAAAGCCCGATTAAGAAATTGTTCCAGATTAAAATTCATTCCAGTTCACTCTAGTTTAAAAAGTTGAGACGGTTAAAATTTTATATATAAGTGTGAACTGTTAATCTCAAGACAAGAGAAGAGAATCGATATAAACAGTGCCATAACTGATCGTTTGACCAGATTAATTGACATAAGTATGTACTTGAGGTATCCTCTCATAGGCCACATTTCCATCTTTAATATGCATACATACATTTTAAGTGGTACTTATTACAAATCTAATGCCAATTTTTGTTCGAAGAAAACAATAAGAATAAGAGATCATAATCTCTCGGGTTTTCTGACAAACCAACCGGTTTAATACATATATGTATATAATAAAATATAATCTAGTTTGCTTCTATTTAGCAACAACGAACTGAAGTGAATAATTTTAAAAAAATTCCTACCTTCCTGTACACTTATAAAGGGATAAGCATGTGTGAGTATGCATGTATACATTAATAATTTTGTGCACACTTTTAAACTAGTTTGGTGATTTGTCCTCTTTCTCTCAACAGCCATGAGACGAGTACGATCACAATATTACAAAAAAAATTCACGCAGTGAAATTATAAGTAATTGCTTATTGTAACAAGAATTTTTTAAACGAGTTTGCTTGTGTTTTTTAAACCAATTATTACAAATAAGTAAACGTTTACAGTACACCCTCGATTTGAGAAACTCCCATATGGAAAGAAAATAAATGTAAATAACAACAACAGCTATTCAAAAATAAAGTGTTGCCACACACGTATTTTTGACCAGGTGCAGTCAACTTAATAATTAGTGTTTTTAGCTTGGGAATTGTTTCAATTTAAGAGTGAAATGTGCATAGGATCCAGCTAAACCCCTCAATAATCAATCTCAATGTATTTTTAATAAAAAAAAATATTTCACTGAATTAGTAAAATAATAATTTGGGATTATTAGTGCGTTAATAAATGTTAAACACAATTTATTTTTATATTTGTGATTTGAACGGGCTAAAGTTCCTATCGCTTTTTAAGCCAAATTACATGTGATAATTATTAATGAACAAATAACACCAAAGTCTGTTGTAAATATTCTGACTAACAACACATAGTTCAACTATGTGTTGTTAGTCAGAACAGATTTTGGTGTTATTTGTCCATTAATAATTATCACATGTAATTTGGCTTAAAAAGCGATACGAACTTTAGCCCGTTCAAATCACAAATATAGAAACAAATGGAGTTCGAATAATAATTAAAATTAACTAAAAATTAATAGCCATGGGCCTGTGGCAAAAATTAAATAAAAATATACTTAATAGTATCAAACCAAAAAAGTTTGTCTTAAGTAGAACAAAAAATAAGCAAATTAAGTAACATGTGTATAATTAGTAAAAAGAACAAAAAAACGACCATGGTAAGACTGTTGTAAATATAGTGATGGTAAAATTGAGCTTACAATACAAAAAAGCTTTCAGCAAATTGAAATACGATGAATCAAAACAATTCACATATTCCATTTGCAATAAAATGCTAAGTATATAAAGCAGAAATCTACATCAACTGGCACCACACACAGTGGACCAAACACAAAAGAACGCTGATGATGAAGGTTTAGTGGCCTTCGAAAACGGCTGGCTGTTCCGTTCAACTATGTGTTGTTAGTCAGAATATTTACAACAGACTTTGGTGTTATTTGTTCATTAATAATTATCACATGTAATTTGGCTTAAAAAGCGATACGAACTTTAGCCCGTTCAAATCACAAATATAGAAACAAATGGAGTTCGAATAATAATTAAAATTAACTAAAAATTTATTTTTATTTGTTCTCAGGTATCATACATATCAGATTAAATTTGTTTGTCATTGAAATCATATCTATTCTAGCATATTCATGTCACGAAAAAAACTAACTTTTCGAGTTAATAGACTACAGAATTCATGTTTTGGAGACGGCAGCAGCATCAATAACACCTGATGTTCAAGTATGAATATATATATCGGTGGTGCCAAGTTCAAATATTTAGCATTTATAAAAATAAAATTACACCATTAAAATTTAGCTTTATCACGTAAAAATATTAAAAATGAATGAATTTATTTCTAACATGAATTTCGGAATGATCTGTTAAAATAATCTTTCACAAAGCATGTGTATTCATGTATTATTTCACATTTTGAAGTCGGTAGCTGATGTGGTGAATGTGTTTAATGCCTAACATATTTTTATTTTGTGTAAAAATTTCATACAAATGGCCTGTACATTTACTGCTTGACCGAAAAATATTATAATGTTTTCATTGATCTGAAGGTAAATTAAGAACTTTAAACCAATTTTTTGGCCAACTAGTTCTTTTCAGTTATAAAGAAGCTATATACATGCTGGCGCAAAAATAGTCACCCGATATGCTTTGAATGTTTTTTTTAAATAAATGAAAATCAGTCTCAATTCGTTTAGCTGAGGAAAAAAAGTGTTTTAGCATGGCTCTGTAGTGTAGCTCTGTCCATTTACAGTAGTCGTTTGGCTGAAGGCGCTTTCGAAAAAAAAATAATTCCCAACATACCATACAGTAACTTTAGGCAGGTTTAATGGCTCTTCGCGAGTTATACGCAGATTTTCAGTGACCCAGAAGCGATATTTCTGCCTATTCACAAATGCCCAGAGATGATAATTTTCGATTAAAAATTTTCTAAAAAAAATCAAAACGCTTACACAGAGTACTTCAGGAGTATTAACCTATATTTCGTATTTGTTCGCTCCAAAAACTTCAAGGTTAAACAGACGTTTGCCTCCATTTGCACCCTGTATTATTGTGTCAGTTACGTTACTATTGATTTTATTGTTTGCTAGTAGCAAATACTATTGCAATAAATCAAATTTTTTGTGGACCAAAAAACTAAAATTCCTGAACCTTTAAGAGCCTCTAATATTTTCTAATACAAAATTTGAAGAATATGCGGTTAAATTTCTAAGTGCCCCCATACATTCTCGCATGTCAGCTAGTGATGTTCTAAATGCTAGGTATACATTTTACATTTCTTCTCTTTTCATTTTGTGGTGGCATTTTCAAAATGTATGCAATGCCGTTCATATTAACGCTATTCACTGGCCAGTACGAATAAACAAAGTATTTGCTTTTGACATAAAAATTTGTTCTAAAATCCGAAATATGTATCAGTTTGTTTTTTAAATTTTTAAGCAAAAAGCGTAAGTGTAAATGCAAATTATCATAAGCCCAATTCACAATCCTGGTCTTGCAGCGTTGCATGTGCAAAATGGTATAGTATATTGGTACTAACCACTAAGAATTGTTAAGTGGTGAGTTTTAATATACTGTACCATTTTGCACATGCAACGATGCAAGACAATTTCCACAAGATTGTGAATTGTGCTAAAGCTTTTCTTTTGACGTTGGATACATTTTGTTGTTGGGGGTTAAAGTAAAGCTAAACTATATTACTTTCACATTTACGCAAGACCATTTACATCAAACACCGAATACCGCTAATATGATTTTTCATACGACACAGCAACGAATAATATCGCAAATGATACTAGTCCACACTAATGCGATGTCACAAGATGCAATAATATGTACTACACAGAAAAAAATATCATCGAAATGCAACCAACAAAACAAATTGTTAACATTTAATTTTAAAATTAACAATCATCATTGTTAATATAACAATTTAAATTTTTGTAGTCAAAATTACTCAACAAAATTATTTGTTAAATTATATCATAATGGAATGAGCACATGTAAAGGGTGTTTTTTATTGAGGTATATAACTTTAAGTTGGCATCACTTTTTTAACTGGCGGCCATTTTGTCAGCTGTCAAGTGATTAATATTTAGTTTGGTTTGCCATTTCATCATGAACAGGTTGACAAAAGAACAACGCTTGCAAAATCGTGCAAATTTATTTCGAAAATAATGGTTCAGTTCGCGAAGTTTACCGCAAGCTCCGTCCATTTTATGGTCGACATAATCGTCCATCAGAGCAATTAATTCGGTTAACCATGGATCGTTTTCGCACTACGTTTACTCTATGTGATAATACGCATCCGCAGAGACGTCGAACAGTGCGCACCGAAGAAACAATTGCCGCTGTAGAGCAAAGTGTTGAAGAGGACCCGAATGAATCGATTCGCCACCGTGCACAGCAATTGGAGCCGACTAACCGACTATTTTGTTCCCGAATTGGATGGCATGAATGTGGATGAGTTGTGGTTCCAACAAGACGGCGCTTCACGCCACACAGCGCACGTCACAATCGATTTATTGAAGGAAACATTCGATGAGCGCATAATTTCGCGGAATGGACCTGTCAATTGGCCACCAAGATCGTTTGATTTGACACCATTGGATTATTTTATTTGGGGATATGTGAAGTCGCTCGTCTACGCCAACAAACCAGAAACGTTAGGGGACTTGGAAGCCAACATTCGTGGCGTTATTGCCAACATACGGCCCCATATGCTCGAAAAAGTGGTTGAAAATTGGACCCGTAGAATTGGCTTTATTCGAGCCAGCCGCGGCGGTCACATGCCCGAAATCATATTTAAACATTAATGGCATAAAATTATCCTTCCAATAAAGCCAAATTGATGGACATTAAAACGATTTTCTTGTATTTTATTTCAATTCGAAGTTCTATACCTCTTAAAAAACACCCTATAGAAGAAACAAGAAATCATATTTTGTGCGTATTCATTACTTGCGTATTTACTAAAGTAAATGCTCTTTAGCTGAGAGGTAAGTGAGTCAGTTTATTAGTGTTGATGTTGATGGTTCAACTCCGCCCAAAGACGTTAGTGTTTTTCGCAGACAAGCAAAAAATCATTTCGAGGATTGTGATTGTGTATAAAATAAAAATCTTGTTAATATAACAATTATGATACAGAAATTCAACAATTCACACTGTTAATATAACAATAACTTTAATTGAAGTAACTATGAAATTTAACAAAAATAAATGTTGAAAAAAAATCAATTTCAACAAATTATTTGTTGATATATTTAATTGAAAATATTTTTAAGATTTTCCTTCAACTTACAATTTCGTTAATTGTATTTACAAAAATCGTTGTAGGTTCAAAATCAATTAATTATTTAATTGATATAACAAAAAAATTAATTGTATTTACAAATTATTTTTTACTGTGTAAGCAAAAGCTGAAATAAATCTGAATCGCAAGGGAATTTTTTTTCAAACTACTCGACTTTTGTCATACAACCACAATAAAAATTAATTTTTTATCACATCCTTGGCAGATTTATTACCGAAATAAATGGAACATTTTTTTCTTTGAAATTTATATATATATTTTTTTTATTAGAAAATAAGAAGTCAGATGTTTCAACTACTCTTTTTGGTCTCCTAAATTAATTTTGATTGCCGAAATTGAAATGGGAAAACAATATTTAATCGCATTGTGTTCTTGCATTCAGCAGCTGATTTATCTTTAGTGAAGCAAAGTAGAAGTAAAGCAAAATAAATGCATAAAAAATAAAACAAAAACCACTATTTGTCCCGTGACATATTTTGCTTTGCTTTTTACCCTCTAATTGTGCTGGTAAAGGACGACCTTCTCTGATTTCATGATTAAGGTCATTAGCCATTGTACTCATTTGCAGACAGTATGTGTGTGCATATACATACATATGTATGTACGTTTATGTATTTTTTTTTTAATAAGAGAAATTAGAAGAGAGTGAATAATTTCCCTTGAGCAGATTGCGCACGATCCTTTTTTTGAGCCAACATATATTTCTATTCAAGTACTAAATGATTATTGCAGTTAATGCTATGCATTGTAAGAATGTCCCCTTTGTTGTTTACATTCAACATCAGCTGTTTCATGATGATCGTTGAATGGGAACAGATGCTGCACGAGAGTGTGAAAAATCGATGTAGGTATGAAATTGAAAACAATAAAGTGCTATCGATAAAACTCGTTTTGAAATTTTACGTTATAAATTTTTTTATTTGTATTTTTGTGAGTGTGTGAATAAGAGGTTTCTGCCAAGGAATTGTTTATGGTGATAATTAGAAAAAAAAGAAAGAAAACTTTGTTGTAATATTTCACGTAAATAAATTAAGTTATTTTTGCTATTAAGAAAATTAATTAATTTTTTTATTTTATATAACAAATACCAAAGTATATTTATTTGACACTAGTGATCACCCCGTGGTCTAAGTTCGTTGACTTGATACGTACGTATACATGTGTGTTTGTAACTATCAAACAAAATTAAAATTCTTTTTTATTACTCTTATGCCAAGAATTCTACACGAAAAAACATATTAAGCCATATATGTATGTTTTACCAATATTGGTGGACGATAAGATACTTACTGCCGTATTCAGAATAAATAATGTTGGCTTATTAAAAGTTTAAAAAAAATTATGGAAATTTGTTTGCTAAACGTTTTGTAAACCTAAGCTATTTTTATGAATACAGCTTTTAAAATGGTACGGGAACAAATTTCAAAAATTCCGTGTATTTTTCTTTTGAAAGTCTGTACTAGCAAATGTAAATTTGTTTTTTGTTTTTGTAAAAATGTTTTTTACTTACAGTTTGTATGACAACCTGAAATTCCGTATGAACTCCGTACCAGGCTTCACGTTTAAAATGCAGTTGTATTCTACTTTGATATCAAAGCTTTTATAAAATTATAGATAATTTTGCTTACTTAAGAGTTATGTTATAAGTCCATACATATGTATTTAAGTACTTAATATTATTGATCTATAGACATAAATTTATAATGAAAAAATATTGATTTGCTTTCCACAGTTAAGCATAAATGCCGCCTTACTCATAAATTTAAGCTTTTATACTGTTTTAAAATTTATTAATTTTCTGTCATTTTGCATTTAAAAGAAATAAAGTAAAATAAACTCAATGGGGTAAAATGAATGAATGAATAAATGACAAAAATAGCACAAGCCTTTATGTGGTTCATTGAGCAAAATAACGAGGTTATTTTATAATAATAAACTTTTATAACAACACATACAATATAAAAAAATATATATATGTATGTATATATATAAAAATGTTATACAAAATATATTATATATGCTATTATTCAACACATAAGAAACAGGAAAAACACATTGCATCATATAACAATATTGTTTGAGAAATATGACAAAATTTTATTATTAGAACTAAGGCATTTGACACGTTTTTTCTGATATATAAAAATATACAAAGTATTTTCCATCACATTATATGAGTCATATAAACGTGCATTTATTTTACTTGCGTACTCATATCGTACATGTGTTGGTAACAAAACAAATACTTTTATGAAAATACAAGCACATAATGTGGTGATTTAAGTGAAAATTTTTTAAATTGCAGCTCTCAAGATTTGTATAATTTTTTTTAAAATAAAATATAAGTATGTTATTGAAATTCTTTTAATATGCATCATATTTGAAAAGCAATCAAGCAAGCAAGTTGGATAAAACTAATGCATCATTAAATGCCATTGACAAACATGCAAGTCGACATTAATCTAGGCGCACGGTAGTTGTGCGTCCTACCTCCTGGGTTCAAGGGGCGTTTATCAAGCGTGATCGATTGTAGTAGGCACAGGATCTTGGCGGCGAGCTTGCGTTCTTCTCGCGTAAGTGGTCCTCACTGCTCTGAAGTTTTGAGTGCATGTAGCGGTCGTCAGTTTCCTTTGCTAAAATGCCGAGTTCGTCCTACCCCACGGGGCTTACCCCACGGGGTTAAAGGGATGATTTTGGTATGTGTGGAGTAGGCACTGGTTATTTGGCGACACAGGTATGCGTTCATTATGGATGAGTGGTTAGCTGTGCCGGCAATGGTTGAGGAATTTTCTTGGGGACCTCGCTAAGGTGTATACAGAACACCATAGCGTGGAAGCCGGAGAATTATCGTGGTGGCTGTGGTTGCTACTAAAATCGCTGGGAGAATAATATTGGCTTCCCAGTGTGAAATCAATGCTAGTGGTTGGTCTGACGCGGTCAGCAGACACTATTCTAGGTACTGTTGTCATTCAACAGAGCTGCTATGGGCACGGACATAGCAGCAGAGTTTAGATAGCTCAAAGTAGCTTAGCGAGGTACTTGAATATAGAACAGGGATAACTATATTCAAAGATTGCAACCTATGTGCCTTATGGAGTGGGCCATAGGTTCATTCTAAAAGGGTGCATGGAGGCGTTGGTCTGGCGTCGAACCCACACCCGGTGCTTTGCCACACACCACACACCACGCAGGTACTCACGTAAAGCTATTACACGTCTGTCATTTTCAACTTGCACAGTGATCATGAATAGAAATAAAATACACTAGAGATTTTAAGTTTGAAAAGTGTTATTATCGAAATCTTTTCAAAAAGTAATCAGATCCTCACAAAAACATAAATGTGAAAAACGGCCAAGTTCTTATCCAAAATTTCGGCCATTAAAAGTTGTGAGATATAAATTTTGACCAAGTTCTTCTTTGCCACAATACCTAACACAGAAATATATTATGTGTGATAAAAATTTGTAATCGTAAGGGTGTCATATAATTTCTAAATAATCTGTTAACTTGGCAATATTTTTACCTTTCCAAAAAAGGAGAGAATAATGTATAAATGTTCATTTCTTTATATTGATAAAAATGTTGTCAAGTTGGCAGATTATCTAGAAATTATACACAGAAAAAACTAAATTTCATTTTCAGTAACCAAATTCATTGAATCAGTAAATTTTTTGTGTGAATGCGGACCTACAAAGAAATTTGTAGATTCTGATAACAATTTTGTAAAAATTTAACTGAAAAAAATAATTTTATTTTTAGTTAACTTATTATGGCATTAGAGAAAAAAGTTAACTGAAACTCAAAATATTTTCAGTCAAATTTATTAATAGGAACAGAAAAACATTTTTGCAGATTTTTTTTGTATTATTCAGCAAATTTTTTTTTTTATAATTTACAAACACATTCACTAAAATTTTTCGTATTATCAGAAAATAAATTAACTGAATCAATAACAATTCTTAGAATATTTTTTTAAAAATTAGTAAAACTTTTATTTGAAAAAATAACTAAATCAATTAAAAGGTTCAACTATTTTTTTTTTTACTTTCAAAAATTGGGTTGTTTATATGGTTAAGCATTTCGTTCCCGTTTTTGGAACTCGTCAGTAGACTTGAACCCAAAAAATTTTTGAATTTAGCTAACAAACTCCGTATGTTTATAGTAAGACTCTTAATAGTATATTGAGAATCACAATATACAAACATAATAAATTTGAAAACCGCAAACAAAATTCTTTAAAAAAATAAAATGTTTTTATATCTATAAAATAATTGGTAGAATAAATTAAAAAAAATCAGACAAATTTTTTTTACAGTATATAAAAATAAATTTAACTGAAAAACAGTATATAAAAATAAATTTAACTGAAAATAAGAAATTAAAGATAAAAAAAATAAATCTAAAATTTTTTTTTACAAATTTTACTTTATATAGATAATTTTCATTCTATACAGTTTTTTTTACTTAAAATAAAATTGGAACAAATAATTTACTGGAACAGTAAAATAAATTTACTGAAACTAAATTATATTTCAAAACACACGTTTGTTTGAAAATTGTTTGGGAATAATTTTTTCTGTGTATGACATCCTTACGATTACAAATTTTTATCACACATAATATATTTCTGTGTTAGGTATTGTGGCAAAGAAGAACTTGGTCAAAATTGATTTCTCACAACTTTTAATGGCCGAAATTTTGGATGAGAACTTGGCCGTTTTTCACATTTATGTTTTTGGGAGGATTTCTTTTACAGAAATAGAGAAAAAAAAACTTGACTAAAAATTATAAAATCTTGATCAGACTTGTTTTTATAAATAAAACATTATTATAATTAATATTAAATATGTATATCGGAATGTTAGAGTATAAAAACTTCAGAGTGATTTGCCCCTTACGCAATATACAAAAAATCTAATTCATTTCGCTTAATATCTGGTTAATTCATATAGCTGCTTAACTAACCCAAAAAGTATGCAATAAAAATCTGATCACAAAATATAGAGAAATATGTACTTCCGCTTAAATGAGTTACATATCGAATTGGGTTTCCTTGTGTTGTCAAATAATACAATTTTAATATTTTTGAGGAAAATAATTTAACAGAATATTTGAACGAAAATCGAATAAAAACTATACACAAAATTTATTTATTTTTCTTTCTTTGCTAAAAGTTTTATTTATATCTGAGAAACCTGCAAGAGTACCATATAGAGATTTGGTGAGGACATAGTGAAGGTGGCAAACAATAATATATATTTTTTTAAAAATTTTAAAAGTACCATTTTCTTAATTACAGCATCATGAATCGTGGATTGCAAAAAAACAACATCTATAATTGTGATAACCTTTTTTATTTTTATGGTCGTTGAAGCACTAGTATAATACCTTTGAAACAAGGCATAAGTCATTCGGCTAGCCTAGTAATTAAAAAAGTTATAACAATTTATATGAAGGCAGTTTTAAGAAAATTTTGTATTTTTTCGTTCATTGTATGCATCATAATTTGGCAACCACTGGCAATATTATTAAAAACTTTTGGTGAAATGTTAGTTTTACAAAACTTAACTACCATATCGAGTTTGGTTCGATTTGGAGCGGGTCGGTCCCAAAATCTAGATTTTTTGGTTGGTTTTATATGGAATAAGTCATATAAAACAAAAAAAATACAAGCGATGTGTTACTATTGTTGTTTGAAATTTTCCAAACACTCCAAAAAAAAGTTGAAAATCAACGGATTTTAAATTTATAAACGGATTTAAAAAGAAGAAAGTAAGACCTTTTCAACCATAATAGGGCATTTACGCCTGCACAAAATCTAGCAGATTTTAATTAAAATTTTTATGAAAATCTATGCCGTTTACACTAACTTGACATTTATCAAGATTTTTATCAAAAACAAAACCCATTAACTGAAAATTTTCCAAAACTACAACCAATAGACTGCAATGTAGCGAATTCACACACCTTCTCAAGCAGACCATAGCTATTTCACTCATATATTTTATAAATACTTTATACAGGGTAGTAAAAAATAAATAAAAATATTAGATTTTCTACAAATCTACTGTCAAAAGAGATTTTGTTTTGTATGGGAAATCTGGTAAAAAGCAGCAAGATATAGCTCGAAATCTCGTAAATACTAGATTTCGAGATAATGTAAATGTCCTATAAAATTATATTTTGTTTCAGTAAATTTCAGATTTACATATGTCTGTATTTTTCACCAAATATAATTTTTTCGTTTTTTTTTTCTACTTTGGATTCGTTCTGACGCAGTATTTTTGTACTGGAACCATACTGCTTATTACTTTATTTATAACACGTGATTGTTAAAAGTAATACGCAAGATTGTTTAAAAAAAATTCTTAGAATTAAATGTTTTATTAGACGACTTTTTGATAAAATAAATTTTAAACAAAGTTTGGCGACCACTGTTGTACCAATTTTATAATTTATAATTGTTAATATACGTCTATTAAATTGTACTCTAAACATCCTGGAAGCATAAATATGCAGAAAGCGTAAAATAGAATTTCCATACAAAGTTTTATTAAAGCAAACTTGAAGCACAAATTATTTTATTTGTTTTTTATTTCTTTATACGGCCGTACATCCTTCTACAACTTCTTTAATTTTTTTAAATTCTTTTAAAAGAGTTGTTAGATATTTTGTCATTCTATTAAGGGCTTTTTCCGCCATTTAAATTATTGTATTGTGGGACTTCAAAGTAGTGACCAGATTTAAGGATCTGTACATCATACACACAAAAAAGTAATATGAATAATTTTATAATATTAATTAAAATATTTGTAATATCAATTAAAAATTTAATTAAATTTTCACCTACAAGCAATTTGATAATATAAATTAAGTTTTTCTACTCAAATTAATTAATACAATTAAAAATTTAATTGATTCAATTGAAAATTTTAATTGGTGAATACTTTTTTCTGCGTACTTAAAATTTCAAAAATAAATTTGTTATAAGTTACTTAGGGGTTGATATATTGTGTTGTACGTCATTTGGAACAATTTGAATATTTATCATGTCTAACATGTCAAATTGCGATGATTTAAAGAAATTAACAAAACCTAAGTTATTGCTTTTATACAATTCACGATTTATAGTGTTAGAAAATTTAATAAAATATTCTATTAGAGTTATAAATTTGTAAAATATAATAAAAACCCATTATTAATAGTTTGTTTTTGAAATCATCATGATTTTCAGTTTTGGCTCAAATATTTATATACAACTTTGTGTTTGAATGAAAATAATAGTTTTCATGTAAACAGAAAAGGTTTTGGTGAGCATCGTTGCAATTACATGTTAATTAAATGATACAGCAACTTTAAAAAGAATATACATAAAAGATACATTCAAAATATTTTATGGATAAAATAAACGAAACATGTGGATCACTTTACGAAAATATTAAATTTTTCGCTAAAAAATGCTTCGTTGACACGAGTAGTAAAAATAAATAATTTTTTGCCTGTCAATAATAAAAATTGTATTTTATGAAAAACAATGTTTATATCACAAAAACCTACACAGAAAAAGGTAATCACCAATGAATATTTTCAATTAAGAATTTGATTGATTCAATTAAATTTTTAATTGTATTAATTAGTTTGAGTGGATAAACTTAATTTAATTAAAATAATTCACATTACTTTTTTGTGTGTAGTGAATCATGGAAAGCATTATACACGAAATTTTGTAAAGACCTCAAAAACGAGTATATTGTGGTTAAAATGAGAAAAATCTGCATAAAAATTATTTTTTTTTCGAACACTTAAAAAATAATTTTGTAAGTAATTTGCAATTCTTGGAATTGAAGGTTGCAATAATTATAAAAAAAAACAATTTTGAGAGAAATGTTTCAGCCTCTGTATTGCTCACAGGTTACGTTACACTACATTATTTTGCACTGAAAAAAAGCTAATTTTACATAACCATTATATATACATATATATATATTAAAAATTACACAATCAATACGCAAAAAAAGGAAATTAATAAAAACAAAACAAAACAACAGTTTATTAATCTTATATTTCAAAAATTGCTTCGTAAAATTCAAGGAAAAATTCTTTGCAGATGCAACAATAATTTTGTGGGGTAAAGAAAATGGTAGAAAATCAATATTTTTTTTATTTAACGAAATTTCTTATTTTATAAAAATATTTTCTTTTCTTCTAATTATGGTAACATAAAGAAATTCGTAAAGTTACGAAATCTGTTTTTCTGCACAAGCTACAAATATTTTCGCAAAATGTACGAAAATTTTGTTCATTGTATTTTTGACATAAAATATTTTGGATGCACACATTTCGATTTTAAATAATAGAGTGCGAGCTGGGTTGTTTAATATATGAATCCATGAAAGCACACAATTCATTACTTTACACAAAGTTAGTATGATTGCACATGCAATAAAAATTTTAAAGATACGAGCTGCGTGCTCAGATAGAAGTAACGTGATTTAAAAAAAGGACTTTTTGGAGGACATGGAATCTTCATACTTTCTTGAACTTCAAAAATTTTAAGGACAAGTGTAATATATATTCATGGATAAATTATTTGAAAACTGTTTTTTAAGTTTATTACCCAGCCAGCAATTTTTGAAATTTTCAATCAAATTCGAGTCTTTTTTGACTCCTCTGCGCGATTAAAAAGCTAGAATATGCGCTAATTTTCTGATCATAAATTATACTTTTGTCGGTAGAAAAACGTGACTACCCGCGACTTGTCTTAATAAATCATTTACGAGTCTTTTTCTATATTAGTTTAGAGTCGTTTTCGACCTCTTTTCTAGTAGTATTCAAGGTCTTTTGCGAATCGTTTTCTGATCATTTATTAATCTTATTTCGCTTCATTTTTACTCTTTTTCGAATTGTCTTTCAGCCATGTTTCTAATCGCTTACGAGTCATATTTAAGAAATTTGTCAGTCAGTTTATGAGTTTTTTTATAGTCATTTATGACTGATATTTGAGTCATTTATCAGTCGATTTTCTAATCGTATTTGACTTTTCTACGAGAACTTTTTAGTCAGCTTTCTGCGTCCTGCATTTAATGGTCAAACAGAATTACGACACAAATACATTTTCCATACAAATTGACACTAAAAGGAAGTTACACAAAGCAGGCCAGAGACAGAATCTATTTTATTTTGACAGCGTTTTTTCTTATGCTACCACAATTTCAATAAATTTCATACATTTTGTAAAGAAAAATAAGCAGAAATATAACATAAATCAGAGAGCAATTGAAGTTACTGCCGTTGATTTTATTATGGGCTCTGTTAATTTGAAATCGATTTTTCCTGAAGCTGCAGGCTTATTCTGTTTCATCATTTAATTTCATATTCGATTTAACTTTTATAAGTGCAAAGAAAAATCAAGTTTTTGACATTATACGTAAAGATTGCCCCGTTATACTTAAAAATAACATATCAAGTAGTGTTTAATCATCTATCTGCGTAAAATGTGATCATAAAATACATAATTATAATCACTTTTAAAACACCTGCAAGATGTGTTTTTGATTAAGCATTTTTCAGTCTTCCAGGTAAGCGAAATATGATAATAACAAACGGAAATAATAGTCACATTTTACACGTCTGGATGGTTATAAAACTTGTTATTGTATTTTAAATCGAACTATTTTTACCCATTAGCGCGAATCTTTTTCGAGTCCTTTTTGGATCGTATAAGTGATTATCAGTTTTTGATCACGAATAGTGATCTAAAAAGACTCAGCAAGGTGATTTTTCAGAAAACTATCTTCCAAATGCTAGATGGGTAATTACTTATTCATAAAAAATAATTTTGCTTTATGAATCAAATTTTGTAGGAAAAGCAGTTTTATAAGCCTCTTCTAAATCAAAAATTTATATGAATAAGGACTTTAATTTCTCTTCCTTTTAATAACCTTGTATTTTATTTTCTCTTTAGAAACATAACGCTTTATGCTATTCCTTTGTTTTTTTTTTTAATTTAATGTGCAAAATTTAATTTTTATGTTGTTTTTATTAATATCTTTCAGACCTTGAAAATCATTTTGCAACAATTTAATATAATTTAATATATTTTAAATGTATAATTCTTTTATGTCTTTCTCATATTTAAAGCCTCTTCAGTTTCTTAGAGATTTTCATCATCACAACAACTTGCATTTAAGTGGCTGAATAATTTATTAAAACATTAACCCCCATTCAGAATATAAAATAAAACCCAGACGTTTTGTTAAAACAAAGAAACCTGCCTGCCACAGACAAGTGAAAAAGTCAGTGTCTTGAAAAAAAATAGATTGAAAAGAACCCTTTGTAGAAAATAAAACTGAGAGTAAAATTAAAAAACAAGTAAATGTATGTATCAAAAAGGAATAAAAACAGCAGCAAATATTTTTTAGACAAAAGATTCAAGTGCATTTTTTGTATGTATTCTTTGCATGATTTATTGTGTTTATGTATTGTATGTATGTATGTATATGTATATGTATATGTAGGTGTGTGTTTTATTGTAAAATTTTTATATTTAAGGAACATTATGAACATACTTATATATTTATGGTGCTGCTGATTTCTGCAGATTATTTTTACTCTTAAAAAAACGTTTACAAAATTGTAAATGCTTTAGTAAAAAGTTATTAAAACAAGCAACATAAATTCTATTGATTTTTTTTATTTAAATCAGTTAGCTTTTGTGTGTGTGTGTGTGGCAGGGAAAAATAGATAAAATTTTTTCCAATAAGGATACATACACTAATATTATCTACATACATACATAAATACATACATACATACTTACATTTATTTATAGAATCCTTATTACATACACACTTATGAAGCTGTAAAATGAAAGTTATAAATTGCACTCATTTTGTATTTGTATCAGCAGCAGAAACAGTAGCAGCAGAAACAGTAGCAGCAGCCTCTATGGCTTTAACAGCCATCTGTTTATTTTATTTTATGGCTCTTATTTTTATAGCGTAGTTTGTAGTTTAATAAATTATAAATGTATATTTGTTGTACTTTTTGTAAGAGATTTTCGTTTTTTATGGCCTTTTCACTCAAATACACTTGCTGGTATATTTTAACATACACACACACACATGCACTTAAATATAAACGTCCATCTTGTTTTTCTTAAATATTTTTGTGTGCAAATAGTTGTCATAAAACAAAAAAATATCATAAAAGCACACACACACGTATATATGTACATATTTATGGGCCTTACACATACATACATTTAACAATTACAGTCCTTTACTAATCCATACACGAATTTAAAAATAAAAAGTAAAAAATATATACATACATATGTATGTATTTATCGTAGTATATATAAAAAAACAATCGTTAAATTGTATATGTATTTGATTTTGGGTGCGGTCCTTGACTTCGTTTACGACGCATGACTCTCGATGCTTCGTGTTAGATTTTTTTGTATGCTTATTTTCCCGTTATATTTTCATATACACACACACTGGCCTTAAGTACTTTAATACATTGAAATACTTGAGAAAATTACTTATACATATACACACACTAGTGCTTTCACACATATGCAGGTATACATATATATATATATGTACATATACACTTCTCTATGATAACACATACATTCATACAATATACGAGAGCAAAAGGCATATTCCCTGTTAGTTGGCATGTTGTTACATTGACATGAAATTGTGATTTATGCGTGTAACGTATATAGAAATTATTCCCAAATCACTTTCTTTATTACATACATTTCTCTGCACGTACTTGAGATTTATAAATGTATGAGTGTATGTGTTTGAGTGTATGTATTAGAGTGTGTCTATTTGTATGAGTTTATGTATGTATAACAGCTTGGCTATTTTTAATGTCAAATTGGCTTTACTATTACAGTTTATATTAGATTTTTGACGTTATTGTTTTTCTTTTTATTGTTTTAAATTGCGTATAAGCATCCTTTTAATATTCACTTAAGCTTTTAATAGCTTCTTTAATACGAGATGACAATTATTTTGTTTTACTTGTCAAGTTACGTATTATAAAGTCATTCGATTTGAAATATTTTTATAAAGAAACTAAAAATACCCATAATATTTTGCTTAATTGAATTCTTAATTTTTTATAAATTTAAGAAACTATTTTCAATAAAAATTTGTTGTATTTAATTGCATAAAAATTTTTAGCATTGCTTAGTTGATACTTAAATATTCTTATAGACAATAAATATTTATTGACTGACAGACAACTTGTCTACAATGTTTGAAAAACGTTTAAATCCTTAAGTCATTTCTTTTTAAATAAGTTTAGTGTTATAATATAGTATAAATTGGTCCATGTTTACAGCCATACCATAAAACCAGTATTACAATGCGCTATTAATTTTAAAGCTTTCATATAAAATGTGCTTCATTATTATATCAAACGCATCATTAAGTGAAAACTCAAAAGAGAAAGTTCTGCAAAAAAATTAAGAAAATCACCAGCAGACATTGAACTGCTGATGTAAACCCCAAAAAGAACCTATTTGAAAGAAATTTGAGATTTTGTACGATATAGTCGTACAATATGAATCTTTTAAAGTCTAAAATGTGAAACTTAGAAATAGAAAAGACTTCTACAATATATACCGCTTGAAAATATAAAATGACCCTATTTCAAAGATTTTCAGTATAGAATGTGCAAACTTCTCTGTCGTTCTCATGACTATATTATGTTGTAAATAATTATTACAAAACTTTCAACTCTAAGGGTCAGTATAAAAACTTTAAGTAAGTTGAAAGTAAGCTTTTATCGGATGTAGGAAGTGTAAAATATAGAGTCCAGCTCACTTGGGTCTAAAAAAATTGTCCCTTTATGCTAACTGTGAGTTGAATAGAAAAAAGAGAGGGAGGGTGATATTCCATATCACCCTCTCTCACTTTTTTTTCTTAGTGATAGTGAAGACAGGCGGTGAAAGAAGACATAGAGAAAAGCTTTATCCTTTTGCAACTCTGCTTTTTGAAGGTTTTTTTTTTTAATAATGCAGAGTTGCAGCGCCTCTGGTGTTAAATGAGGCACGTTAATTTTATTTAAAGCTATGATTAATAGCCATTTTATCGGTTATTTTACTTACACAACGAAGGAGGAAGCTGAAGTCGGTTGAGGTCAATGAATATCACAGAATGTGTTGTTTCAAAAAATGCATTGCACTGATGCGTAAAGATGTGTTTTCACACGCAAAGAAAAGATATGGTTGTAGAATGGTTGAGAAAACAATATTATGTTCTCTGAAAGAGAAAACTAGTTATTGTTATTTTAAACATTTATTTCGTTACGATAAACAGAGTAATGTTTGAATTTAATAATTACATTATCACATCCATATAAAAGTGTGATATGGTTAGAGTTTAACAATATAGTTTTGTTAAAAATGTATGACTACAACATAATTTGTATTATTATTTAAAAATAATATGATAAATAACAATATAATGTTTTTCAAAACCATACTATGTTAAGTTTAAAGAATAATCTCTTTCAGAAACATCTGTCAGTTCAGTATTTCGTTTGTAAGCTATCGGTAGTGTTAAATAAATGAACAAATAAATAAAGTACAAACAAAAGGGTAGATCAATAAAAATATATAAACATTTGTGTATCTTTTTATACAGACATGGCTGTATGTCGTGTAAGTATACATTTCTATATATACATTTAATTTCAACAATATTAATTTATTTTTAATTCGAATTTAACTCACAGCTGTTTCTACAATAAATGTATGATTTAAAAGCCAAATAGTGTTATTATATTAAATAATACTGTGGTCGTATTTAGCAATATTAATATAATATTAGAACATGGTATGGTGAGTCTCAATTATATTTTAGTCATATCTAACAACAGTGTTGTCATATTTACAATACTAAGATTATAATATAATTAACTCAGATAATATTATAATTAACTCAGATAATAATATTCTAAATTTTTTTTCTATTAACAATAATATGATTTGACTGCAACCACATAATTCAATCATAGTATGTTGCTGTTTGATTATGGTTACCTCAACCATATTTTTTCTTTGCGTGCAATACAATGCATACTTAAATCAAAATTTGGGCGATAACTTGATTTCGAGAAATGGACCTGTCAATTGGCCTTTAAGGTCGTAGAATTCGACAACTTTTGACGATTTTCTGTGAGCGCAACATGTAATAACTAGCCAATGCTATTAGCCAGCAACAATTGACACCTTGGAGGCCAACATTATTCATTTTATTCGCGAATTACGGCGAGAAATGCTCGACAAGTTGGCTAAAAATTGGACGTTCCGAATGCGATTTGTTAAGAGCAACTAAGTGGCAAATTCCCTAAATTATATTCAGCGCTAAATGTGATTTTTTAAATTAAAATTTAATATTTTGTTTTATTTTTCAAATTTAAAGTTCTATCGTGATAAAAATAACACCCTCTCCAGGTCCAGTTACTTCACGCCAATCAATAAATGTTTAAACATTTTGTCACTTTAATTTAAAAAAACCCTATCTAAACGTTTTATTTTTACAGTTGCCGTTTTACTTTCCTCAAAAGGATAAGATGTTGTAAGTAGATACATTTTCGGTGGCTTTGAACTATTTTGCTAGTTACAGCATTTGTACGATTTTTTTTTCTCATAACAGTTTAACTAGCTTTCTCAAAAATACATATCCTTTATAAACTACATTTTCTGATACACAGAAAAAATTATCACCAGTTTTTTTCAGTTATCGCCCTTAAATCGAGACTTTCGTTCATTACAATAATTTTCTCAATATTCAATGCAAATATTAATTTATATCATCATTCTAAAAATTAAAAAGAAATATTTTTTTAATTTTTGTTATATATACATATAGTAATTCTCAATAATTTTTTCAGAGTTTATTATATAAACTTATTGGAATGCTTAACAATTTTAAAATAGTTTCAATCAGCAACATGTTTGATTCAAACAAAAAATTTTAGTTTTTATTTGATAAAAATGTGTATGACTTCAACTGAAGTGTTCAATGGCTAAATCATATATATATATATATATATATATATATATATATATATATATATATATATATATATATATATATATATATATAATTAATGATTGATAGCCTATTTCACCAACATATTTAAATATCAATTCACATTTAAAAGTCATTTTTCCATACAAAAATTAATGAAAATCAAAATTTAAATATGAATTGATATTTAAATAGAGTTGATGAAATTGGCCCTAAGTTAAAGAAGTTAATAGTTGAAATTTCGACGGACACAAAGTAAAAAACTTATTGAATAAATTAAGACAGTTTATTGAAGCTTATATTAAAATGTAATTAATTTATAGATCTGACGACAAGTCATTAACCAAATTCTTAAAAAATATTCCAATATTCCCAAAAATTATTATTTTTATATTAAAACTTCCAAAATATAATTTAAAATTACCAAGTATCTAAACACAACTAGCTAAAAAGGCTAAACAATATTTTGTACCAATTTTTAGAACGATTAAATGAATTAATTTAAATAGATTTAAATATTACATAAAACGTTGAGGGTGTTTTTGTCTGTAGTAGTTAGTGCGTTGACTACAAATTAAATAATGGTCTTCGAGGGGCCAAATTCAATCCCTGTTCAGACTCAGTCATATCAATATCATGGATTTTTTTAAACTAAAATTATTATTAGTGCATATCACAGAGTCCTCCTTCGTCTTCATTTGTAGCAATTAATCATCGTCGAAGTAAAATAACTAATAAAATTAATTAAAAACTTCTGTTTTCTCTTACGGCATTTGATATCGATCGAAATTTCCATACAGATGCAATTTAAACGGTATGAAAATGTGTTCCATATCGAATGGTGCAATCTGCCCCTGTTATTTAGATCCAAGAGAACTGATAACTGACTTACATACTGACAACTTCCTAATCCAACCTAACCTAAACAAATCGATGGTTATTTTCCAAAACTTAAATTTCAATACAATCAGGCATATTCTGAAAATCACAAGATTTCAAATCACTTTGTGATCTTAAAATCACAATTGTGATTTGATTGTGTTCTTCAAATCACAAAAGTTTTAACTATGCCCAAGAAAACAGCAAAAAACATGCAAAATCTCAAATGCAAATCACAACATTTATTGCAAAAAAAGTGTCTTTAATTTTTTTTTAGAATTTTATAAATTGTTTCGTAGAAAATTTCTCATTTTATTATAAAAATCAATAAAAAAAATATTAAGTTATTCGTTTAATTAATTTATTGCGAATTTCAAAATAAAGTGATTTAAAAAATAGCCAAGTGATTTTAAATTGGCAGGCATTTAGATGACCGGTTTAAAATCTCATAAATTTAAAAAGTTTTGTGTGCAGAACACCTTTCTTGTGATTTCAAATCACTTTCACTAAAAGTGATTTTCAGAACATGCCTGAATATCAAACAGCGGTGGTAATTGAAAAAAATTATGATAGTTTGTTCTGTGTGACCAGTTTTGTGTCAGTTTTCCTGTAGAATATATGAAATGCTTAATAGTTTTACTCTAACTACAAGTAAAAAATATAAACATAAAAAAATTTTTGTCAGTTATGGACCATGAATTTTGTACAATAAACTATTTGGAATAACTTCAAAAAAGTTTCTAATTTTTGAACCTTGTTGAAATCTATTCAAGAAAATTATGCAAAAATTAATAATACATTTCGAAACTTTATATGAAACTAGTTGCATACAATTTTTTTTACCAATAAGTGGCCTGTTGAATTCAGTTAATTTGAGAAAATAAATATCTTTAAAGATTAATACTATGGGCTATTTTCTAAGCGTCTCTCTTCGCTTCAGTTCTTACTAGCGGAAAAAAGAGTTTCGTATTATTATTTGTAAATCAATATTTGTTACTTTCTTACGTCCTTATAGATATTTATGGAAATTTTATTTGCTTTTTGGGCCCGTTAATACTTGTGTTAGCTAACATTACATTTCACCTCCATGTCAAGGATTTTCTTGACTATTTTAGTGAAAGCACGATGCAACGCCGAATAAGCCGGCATTTTGTATGCGCATATACTCTTAAAATTCTTAATAATTTTAAATTGTTAACTTTAAAATATTGAAATATATTATATTAGTTGAAGAGATAATTTCTTCAACCCAATTAAAGATTGGGTTAAATAAATTATGTTTATTGCCGACACTCACTGCTTGGGTGCTGATGATTGATACGCCGGCGCCGAGTTTAACGTCTCTATTGTCATTCTCAACTAAACTCAGTTTGGTTGTGTCAAAATGAGATAAGCAGTTTTGCTCAACAAACAGCTGTTATTTGTTTTGAGTCTAGTCGGGAAGAGAA
The DNA here is from genome assembly GCA_949987645.1 of Tachina grossa. Taxonomy (NCBI): domain Eukaryota; kingdom Metazoa; phylum Arthropoda; class Insecta; order Diptera; family Tachinidae; genus Tachina; species Tachina grossa. The sequence goes on along the minus strand of OX465275.1, from coordinate 54,181,501 downwards.
AAAACATTCATTCAGCTAATGAAGTAGCATCATTAATAATTTTTCATTGTATACATGTAATTGTTCATTAGCTTATTGAAACTTTTCATTAGATGCATGAAATTTTTCAATAAAACAATGAATTTTTACGTTAGCTCGTTATAAATGACAAAATTCATTGGTCAAGTGAAGGTTTTACTCTCAGTGTTAGATTGACAACTCAAGAAAATTTTGTTCACCGTTGATGGTTACATTTGGTTATGAGAATGCGTTAATAAGCAATAATTTTGTTGCTGTTTCTAAAAACGTTTAAAGAAAACTGCCAAAAAAAATTAGTAACTTCTAAAAAAAACTTCATATACTTTGTTAGATATTTAACTATAAAATAACTACCAAGTTTTGAAATTTTATTATTTTTTTTTAATCATTTCACTTTGTTAAAAATCTGAAAATCAAGCCAGTCCAGAAAAAAAAATATTTTGGTGTGACTTCGTTGAAAAAGAACTTGAAAACGTTTAATTTTATTTGAAATCTGTTCCAACTTCGCAAACAAAAAATATTAATATTTTTTAAGGTTTGTTCCACAACGTTGTTGATTTCTGAATTATTCTTGTATTCCCATCATGTCCTACAAGGAAACACAAATTTTGTAGTCTCTTATGTTTCCAATACCAAAATTTTTCGCATAATTTTTTTCTCATTTGGGCATTTAAAAAAAATTTGGCGCTATTCGGTTGCAATTTTTTTATTTTTTCGCATGATAGTCAAGCGGTTGTCAGATTTTACAATATACAAACTTTCCAGCAGAAAGAAGGTAAATTATCAGTTCACATGGTTGTATTAGATTTAGCAGAAAATCTTCCAATTTATTGCCAGACGATTTGGTGACAATGAAAAATATCTCTTAATAATCTGAAAATTGCAACTTAATTTATTCACACGATTTGCAGATGTCTGACAAATTTTTGTCGGCTGGTAATCTTACAATGGACTGGCAATGCCTTTTATGGCAGCGTTGTCAGACGAAAATTTACAATTCACCCAGTTGTAAAATTTTTTTTGGACATCTTACCATTATTTTTGTAAATCATGACAACCGTCTGTGCAAAGCTTAATTTCATTAGAAATTATGCGAAAATGGGGAATTATTTTATTAATTTTTTTGAGTTCACTTAATTTTCACGTCTTAGTTATTGGAAGTAATTTTATTGAAGCTTGGTCAATTGGTCATTAATTTTTTTAGCCAAAACTACAGCATTTGTAACAAAAGGATTCCAAAGGTTTTGTTGTCGAAGTATCTTTGCATTCTAAAAATTCTCTGTTTGATGTCCTCTAGCGCCTGGTAGAATTCTGGCTTCATGATTTAATGATAGACAAGTTTTAAGGCAATCACTCTTAAAAAATTTGTTACAACTAAATACTATTTAAAATACACATGACTTACTATAATATTGATTCCAAGACATACGTTCCTAATGCTATTCATTAAATTTTTCAATTCTTTGCACTATTATACGATTTTCTGTTCTAATCAAAGATACGCTTTTTATGAGAGGAAAGGTTAATAAGTCCATAAAAGGCAAAATACAAGTTAATTCCTGTCATAATTTGAGCAAGCTGCTTCATTTAATTTGTGGTTGATAGCCATTCCTAGCAGCCTACCATGTGATTTGAAAAGAAAACAGAACAAGTGAATTTCGCGAGCTAATTAAATATTATTTTTTTGGGCAAAAATTGCATCACTCAAACCAATGCTAAACCTGATAAGTACTATGGAGACTCTTTACCATCGATTCCAATGATAAAATAGTCGCTTGCTGAGTTTCGCTGTGGCCGTACAAGCCTTGAAGATTCATAACACTCTAGATGTCAACTTGAGATGTCTACAGCCAATTACATTGCAAAATTTTAAATTGTGGAGCTAGCTAAATGGAGATGGGAAAGGAGCGATATTGTAGAAGCCATACGCATCCCAAATGGCTCATTAGTTTAAATTTTTAATAATCACTCGTGTATAGGATATATTCCGCAAAATGGGTACCGCGTTTGCAAACAATAGACCACAAATGTAATCGTGCAACAAGTTCGCACGAGTGCTTACTGTTGTTCAAGCGGAATATAGCGATTACAATCGTTTTGTAATCGTGAAAAAATGGTAGATCCAACACAATATACCAGAAACAAAATGGCATCCAAAACAGTGGGTTTATCTGAATGAATCAAAGCCATAGAAGGTCAAGGTAGGTTTTTCGTCCAATAAAGTGACAGCAGCTGTTTTTCTATGCATTCCACAAGTATAAAACAATCAATGGCAAAAATAGTTACTGGGTCAATTTAATGGAATTAAAAACATTACCACATTTGGCCAAAAAAAACATTATGGACAATGCAAGACTGCACACATAAATAGTTTTCATGTTTAATCTCAATGAATACGCCCTCGAATCACGCCTTTGTCCAGCCAATTCTCCTCATCTGAAGAAATGGATCGACGGTAATAATGAGATAATCTCGACCTCGAAAAATCTTAAAAAATTGGAGAAACATTAAACAAAATGTTTAAACCCCACGTCAGAGTACGTTGAAAAAAAAATAATACAAAAAGTCACGGATGTATTGATTGACCCGCAGTCATTTCATGGATTTTTTTTACAAAAAGAAGTGCAACAATTTTTGTCCTTCAAAGAGTAGATAATAAATTGTATGCTTATTAGAAAGTCAAAGTTTATCGGGAAGCAGGTATTAAAAATTTAGGGCAGTTGATTAAATTACATCCTTTGTTCAATTATTAAACTTAGGGCCATTATTACAACTTACAAATAGTCAATTTTAGGATGTTATCTGACAGGTAAATATATTTTGATTGTTACAAGTAAACATTAATGTGAAAGTGACTGATAAGCTAACAGCAGGTGTATCCTCATGGTAACTTTCAAAGTGAACTTTAAGCATTTTAACAGTCAAAGTAGCCTGTATGTACACCAGAGTTGCCACAATACATCATTTGTATTAATTATTTTATCGGACAGTTGTAATAATGAAAAAAAAATTAATGGTCACTTTACCGTTCACGTTAGCTAATATTAAGGTTAACTATCAGGAACTTTATCTTTAGGTTGTAATAATGGCCCTTAGAAAAATTTCTTAATGACAAGGCGCCATATCATTACTGTTTTCATTAATTTCATTTCTTTGACATCGTTTATTAGACCTTTGTATAAGTTTTTTTTTTTTTTTGATTATTTAAACACAAATACGGATACTTTTTTCCGGGCATCTATTTTAGGTGTCATTTAGTAAGAGCGAAGTTCCAATAGCTCAAGCTGCTGGAAGAACTTTACTCACACGCAGGGTGACCGATGACATTTTTCAAAAACTAGCACCAAATAAGGGATTTCTCGAAAAAGGGGGCAGCATTAAAAAAAACGAGACAACTACACTAAACTTCTTATTTTTAATGTATAATTATAGAATTCACTTAAACAAAAGGGGGGCAGTCGAAAAAGTGGCAATTTGCCAATTTAGTCGGCCAAACGGTCACGGTGCACACACGGCTGACCAGAGATCAGCTTGGCGTGATATGGCTTATTAAACAACAGAGTTTTATTCTGTGTTAGCTTTTGTTTAGGGCTTTTAGGTAGCTTATAGCTGCCTTGACTTACATTGGCGCTTATGGTAGTGTGTGATAGTAGTGCTTAACGCAATGTGAAGTAAGGAAGTGTTAGCTTCTCTGGCTGAAAATACTGCAGAAATTGCTTAGGCTTGCAGTATAGAGAAAGTGGTGCACATATTGAGTACATTGAGAAAGGTATGCGCCCCTTTTAAGCGTTATAATTGATGTAAGTAATTTTGTCATTCTTTAAACTTTTTTCAAGCAAAGTAACACTCATGCAATTGGTAGCGGGCCAAGATACATATCGCATTTATTTCTCTTAAAGAAAGTATCTCAACATTTAAAAATTCTCCGTCAAAACAAAAAGTCTATTTTGTTTCTTATATGCTCTTAAATCAAAAAGAGGGATGCAAGTGCGTTTTTTTTTCTTCATGTAACAATTTTACAATGCGATGTGACTACTCACTGTAAAAGTTAAAATTTAAGAACTAGTAATTGACTCTTTTTAGAGTTGTCAATGAGAACTGTTTATGTGTGCATTCGTTTTTTTCAGGAGAGATAAAGTAATGTGAGAACAGATGGTGAAGTATTAAATAATTAAGGCTAACTCGTTTTAAAAGTTTGATAGTGTGTCTTTTTCTTAATTCCAAACTCATAGTTGCGGCGCCTCTAGTATTAGGTAGGTGCATTAGTTTAAGCTACGCAGCCTTTTAATTAGTTAGTCGACTCTACCGACGATTCATTGCTACATACATATATCGATGAAAGAGGACACTGTTATATGCATTAGCATGGACAGTATTGCATTTCAGAAAAATGTGTGATGTTAATATAACTGTGTCTGGCCAGGGATTGAACTCGGGCTTCCGGAGACCATCATTTGTTTTGTAAAGTAGCTGGTGTCCTAGCCAAAAGTGCCTTCATTTTGTTTAATAAGAGATGCATCTAGTGGCGCTGAAATCTGTAAACTAGTAGAACTTTGTCCTGAACTAATTGGGAATGTAAATTGAATAAATACGTCGCGATATTTGTTTTAAAATACTAATTCTACAAACAACAAAGCAAGTACCATAAAAAAAATTTCGTTATTTATGAAAAAAAAACTCTTTTAATTGGCTGACATTTAAAGTAATACAAAGCAAAATAATACTAATTCTGAAGTTCACTGAAAAGAAAATTATATTTCATAAAACTTTTAATTTCTTGCATTAAAATAAGCAGTTGGTAGAAAATGATGTGAAACAAAATAAAAAATATTCTATATAACATAAAAGTTAAACTGAAAATAGGTTGAATGAATGTAAAACGATACCAAATTGAATTAAAACGAGTGGTGTTGTATTGCTAAACTAATTTGCAAATGCAATTTTTGTCTATAATTCTTATGTTTCAGAATTTAGGTGACAAATAATTTTTTTTAGCCTGTTTTTCCATCTCAAATATTAAATTGATTCCTGACCAAATTTCAAATAATTTTAAACAGAAATAAATGTAAATATAGACGTATAGTTTAGTGCAGATAAATTCTAGAAATTTAAAATTATTTATACTTAGTTTTAGTTACATGCTATTTTTATAATTATTAAGTTAAATTTTTTTCTTTCATATTTAGAATGGCTTTTTATAATATCAATGCTTAGAAAGAAAAAAAACACATACACCAACACTACAAGCACAACACCGATTACATTTATATTGCATTACAACATCAATTACATACCCAGAATTATATGAGAAAACGTTAAGTATTTTAAAATCACGAAACGTTACATAACGCACAACCACAACTGTATTTAAAGAAGCGTTAACGATCGATATTAAATTTTTTTTATTATATTTTCCTTTCTTACTTTAGCTGCAACAAAGTCTAGTTCTTTATTTTAAAATATTTAGCACACCCTTTTTTATAGCAGCACTTCTTTTTTGGAAACAAAACAAGCAACAACATTTTCTGTAGTTAAAACAAATTTTGAATTTAAATTCCACTTTGTCAAAAAAGTATTGAAAATAAAATTATCCTTCAACACTGTTTCTTTGGAGCAGAAGAGCAGAAAACAATAAGAAAAAAAAATTAATTTTCAAATCATCTTTTCAACTAACCCCCACACGTCCTTACTCCTAAAAGTATGTTAATACTGAAGATATCCCTTTTCTTGTTGGACACAAAGAATACAACAAAATTTGTATGCTTTGTCTCGTCACACAGTCGGGACTAAAAACATATTTTGATTCTTTTTGGCAGTGGTGACGGTTGTAATAGTGAAAATGTTGTTGCTTTTTTCCGATGGCAATTTCTATTTCGTTTTCATCCGCTTAATTTGTAATTTGGTGTTTTTTTTTTTTTTTGTCATGTTACATTTCGATTTTTTATTTGTTTTATTTTACATGCACACACAATTTTTAAATTTTTTTGCTTGCTTCTGATATAGAGAAGCTGTGGTGATTGTAGTTGAAAAAAACGATTTTGCTATATATGACGTTCTCGACGGCGCACAGCCGTAATATTTAAGCGCACCAAGCGCACTAGTTGACGCCTAAACGTCTACTACGAATAACGTTTGTTGTAGAGAACCCCAATTTCGGTAATTTGAAATGGCGGCACTACGCCACTCACAAATTCTCACACACAGCAATGGACCAAGTATATAAACACTTACACACACACACACACACACACACATCCTCACATCCAAACATACAAGCAGCATCCTTATTGTGCAAAATTATTATAAGTTTATGTACATACTGCCAAACACACAAACGTGCAGTTTGTGTTTGTGTTAAAATCTAAACTTAAATTCTTAATTTCACTCAAAATTCAGTTCAGTGTTTTTTTTTTTATACTCAACAACTGCACACACACATACAATTTTACTGCATCATTATTTATATGTGTTGGTTGCAAGAAAAAGGAAAAGCAAAACTTTCACTCATACTCCGCCAACAGGCTCCTGAACTCACTAATACAATCACAGCTAACGTAGCAAATTTACCCAATATAATCACTCATTGTTAAAAACTTTTCTCTTCAGGACTCGGAAATTCTCTCTCGTTACATTTGTATGTAAAACATGCTTATACATATATACATACATACACTTTTACAATATATTTACTAGAGAAGCTGTTGCTGTATTTATCTGATTCATCTCTTGATCTAAATTTCTATGGCAACCGGCTTTTCATTTAGTTTTTTTTTTATATTTTTTACATCTTCCGCTTTTGGTGTTTTCTCTTTGTGTGTTTTACCCGGGCCGGTTTTAGCTTAGCCCGGGACCTGTTTGAGCTTTATTGTATTTTTAAAACTACTTTTTTACAAATTGCACTCATTATTCTCTACTTATGATACTGAGTTGCTTTTATTGTAGTTTTATGAATATATTGTATTGAAATGTAAAAATATTTTCCGTTCTTTATCTAAAATTTTTACTACATTGACCTTAAAATTTATAAAATAAAAAGGGAAATAAGGCGTACAATAGGCCGTTGTTACTGTTTTATCCGCTTTAAGATAAAATATAAATTAAATTGCAATGCATATGGAATATTTTACAGGCTCTTTTTTTTTAACAATTCAAATGCCAGAACATTGATACAAATTTAAATGTATGTATGTAGATTGCACATCGAACGGAAAACTCTTGTGACACCAACTCTTATGGTAGGTAATCGCATATTAAGTGATATTACTTTGCACAAAATATTAAATCGTGTTAAATAAAAGCTTATGCCTCAAAAACCCTTTCCAATAATTCTTTGAAAATTCCAGCTTTCTTTTATGCATTAAATACTAAACTAAAAATTCCTGAAGCTGTAAATAGGATATCTGGTTAACTAAAATAAACCTCAATGAAATCAAAAATAATTAAATAAGTTCCAAAAAAGTTTACTTGATCCAAAACTACTCTGTAATTCGAAACGAAAGAAAATGTTTTCAAATTTGCGTGTTATTAACATACAAATTCGAAAGTATTTGCTTTCGTTTCGAATTACAGAGTAGACCCCCAGGATTTTATTTAGTTTTTGTTCCAATTTTTTTTAACCCCCGACCAAAAAAGGGGTCTTACAAGTTTGTAATGTGTGTGTGTGTGTATCTGTGTGTCTGTACAAGTACACGTACAGACCAAACGGCTGAACCGATTTTAAATTAGTTTTTTTATGTTTGAAATGTGACTTTATCGAGAGTGTTCTTAGCTAAAGAAAATCGGTCCAGCCGTTTAGAAGATATAGCATCTTGTCTGAAAAAATCAGGGGTTTTTAAAATTTTTAATTCTTATTTTTGTTTCTTTATTTGGTTTTATTTAATTTAAGCTAAAGTTCATATCTTGAAGAAACCAAATTAATTGTGATAATTTTAAAGGAACAAGTAGCACCAAATATAATTTACCTAATTTACCATTTCTAATGTATAGCAAGAAATCGTTCTTTATTTTGGAATCTGAAATCTAGGATAGTTGCTTATCTTAGTGTTATTATTGTTGTATTTTTTTAAGTGGCATAAACCTTATAAAATTTTAATTTCAATAAAAAAAATAATTTTGTACTACATGCACGATTAAATCGAAAATATTGCTCGATACGCGATATTACCAGCGGAATTTATACCCCTGGTTAAGTTTTCTCAAACAGTTTCCAGACTATACATTGTATTATTTCCTCATTAAATCAGGATGATTTTTCGTATCTTATTTAACGAAAAAATATGCACTTGAGCATTGTATGAATTTGGGTAATCCTTCCTTGTACGATCCTTATTCCTCTTAGATCCTCCCTTGAAATCTTGTTAATGTATCTTGTCTTTTATTGTATCATTTTCATACACCCATAAATATTAATATAATAAGTTAGTTTAAATTAAAAATGATAATGAAATAATATTATTCATACATTCTATAGTCATAACAGCACTTTTCAATTTTAGTAATTATTTTTCGGACAAAATTTGTTGTTAACTAAAATTTTAATAAAAAAATATGATGAAGTCTCAGATGTATAAAATATCATATAAACATGTACTATAGTATTTATTTGATCTTATATACAACCTTTTATAATTAAAATTCATAATTTATGAGATAATGTTTCCGCACAAAAAAATTTAAAATCAACTTTAATTAATATTTTAGTTAGAAACTTGTACTATTAATTAAATCCTGTACTGATTTTCGTCCTGCAAACAAATTGATAATATCAATTAATGAATTTGTAAAAATGAGGTTTTCTTGCTGTTTGAGATCAATTAATAGAGTTAATTGAAAATGCGCGTTTATTTTAAACAAATGATAATTGGCCCAATTAAATTAATAATTGAATTTAGAGATTTTAAAAAATTAAGTTGTTCGTTGAATGAATTAATAAAAGTAATTGAATTGTATAAAATTTTAAAAAGTAAAAAAATTTTAATAAGTAATTTTTTTATTTATTTATTTTAACTTGTTTTATTTATTAATTTGTTTAATTCCGCAACTTACGCTGCAGGCTTTGAACATGGTACCTCCATTCTAACAGGCTAACACACATCCACTAGGCTATCGTGGCAAATCATTTTTCCTTCAATTATTTGCACATATATATTTGTGTGTTTTTATTTTATTTTTTAATTTACAGTGCTGTCATGCTTCGAACTTGGTATTTCTAGAATAACAGGCTGATACACTTCCATGAAAACATGAACAAACACAAAGACAAACTAAAATATTTTTTTTCATTAAACTAAGTTTATTCAAACAATAAAAAAAATGGTTGAATTTTTTATAATGTGTACAAAAGTTTGATCTTCGTCTGTATGCTTGCATATTTGCTAACATCGATACAAACATTAAACTTTTTGTTTTCAATCAACAAAATTTAATTGGGACAATTATAAAATTTTTTGAAACAGCAATTGATTTAATTGGAAGCATTTTGGCTAAAGTTTTTTCTGTACGGCTAACGAGTGAAAACGCCTGTTTAAAACCGTTTACCATCTCAAGCAAATAGAAAAACAAAACAATGAAGACAATTGATTAAAATCAATTTCAGTGTAATTTTTTCACTGTTTATGTATGTGTTCGCATGAGTTTTTTTTTTTTGTTACCTAAACTCTTTCTTTTCAAGAAATCCTGCTAAATAATTAAACTTTTGTATATATGTACATTGGAAATGAATGTACGAGTATTTATATTTATATGTACATATGTATGTAAGTTTGTACTTACATATGTACTTTAACCTACGTTGCCAGTTTTGCTGGTACATTTTATGTAAAATAATTTATAAATGTAGGTTACGAAAACCTAATTTTATCTTAGATAAGACTAGAGTTTAAGTACAAGTAGATGCAATAAAAAAAGGAAATACAGAGCCAGGAAAAGAAGTGTGTGTATGTATGTACAATTAGCTTTGAGTACGAGAAGTTTTCATCGATAAGAGCAAACTGAAAAGGGTTTTTAAATTAAGAATCCTTTACAGATATTACTCGTTTTATATTTTTAAAATTATATAATGCTCTCGACTACAATTGCATTGCTTCCATGTTAAAAATATGCAGATAATTAGTGGAAATGCAACTTAAAATTTATAATAGTCATAAATAAATTTGTAATTTCGTTGATTTCTAAAACTAGAAAATACTCATGATTTTTAAAAATTTTTTAAATAATTTTTATCTAAAAATTGTTAACTATTTACTGAAATTTATATAAAAATAATTTTTTCCATTTAAACACGCATAAAAAGAGATGCGTGGCGAAAATTGGCGATTTTTGCCCTTTTTCCCATAGACAGGGAATAGAAAAACTTAAAATTAGCTTTCAACTAAAGGAGAGACAACATTTGTTAATTCTACTTCATTTCATTACTATTAAGATTTAGCAAATATTATATCTTGGAAATATATTCATAACGAATTGCTTACTATGGTTGTTGAGATATTTTCGCAAAAAATCGTTTAGTAATATGCTATAGGCATATGATTTCATTAAACGATCAGAAGCTATTCTTAAATTAAACACGTTTACAAAGCGAGACACACAGCATGACTTCATTTCAATGCTTTTGATATAAAAAAGAATCTTTATAAAATATATTTGTGCTCCCAGTAAAAAAACGTTATTTTGAAGGAAATAATACTTTGTAAATAGAAAGAAAAATCCTCACAAAAACATAAATGTGAAAAACGGCCAAGTTCCTATCCAAAATTTCGGCCATTAAAAGTTGTGAGATATAAATTTTGACCAAGTTCTTCTTTGCCACAATACCTAACACAAAAATATATTATGTATTTGTAATCGTAAGGGTGTCATATAATTTCTAGATAATCTGCCAACTTGACAACATTTTTATCAATAGAAATGAACATTTATATATTATTTTCTCCTTTTTTGGAAAGGTAAAAATATTGCCAAGTTATCAGATTATCTAGAAATTATATGACACCCTTACGATTACAAATTTATATCATACATAATATATTTCTGTGTTAGGTGGCAAAGAAGAACTTGGTCAAAATTTATATCTCACAACTTTTAATGGCCGAAATTTTGGATAGGAACTTGGCCGTTTTTCACATTTATGTTTTTGTGAGGATCTGATTACTTTTTATAATAACACTTTTTAAACTTAAAATTTCTAGTGTATTTTATTTTTATTTATGACCACTGTGCCAGTTGAAAATGGCAGAGTTACATAAAATAATGGGTAAGAATGTGATGGGTGTTGAATTGTTGACCTTAAATATGCACCATTGTGTCATTACAACGGGTCGCCAGTGTGTATACAATTTGGTAAGAGGCGACTGGAAGAAACATGTAAAATACAACGTAAATTTTACTAGGCATGACCATGCCTATTTTTTCAATATATTTACATGTTAAATAAAGTCTGCTTAGCCGAAGTACATAAATCAAAAGGATATATGCCCAATGTGTATGCAAAGTTTCAATAGGGTAGCTGGTGCTTTTAGTTTTCAGATTTTCCGATTGAGTAAATCAATTACTATTTGTGTACAAAATGTCAGCTCTCTATAGTATAATATTACGTGAAATTTTCATGAGCCTGGTCCCGCTGACTTCTATATCTGCTAGTGTTTATGGTTCATGCAAAGTTTGGTATTAAAAAGTTAATAACAAATACCTGAGTATTGCATCAAAAACTGCTAAGCCGAAGTACCTGAACTAAAAAGCTAAGATTTATGGGTGAAGTCACGGTTACTTTTCAAAATAGGGATTTTCTTTTGGATAAGTGCAATGTGTATGAAAAGTTTTAATAAAATGTATGCTAATTTTGAATTTGAAGTGCTTGTTTCCGCCCTCTGATAGCAACTTCTGGGTTTTCGGATTTTTCTTAGTGATCTCTTATCTAGATTTATTTGTGTATCAAATTTAAGATCCTAGTGCGAATTGGAGTTTTAACGTCGTGGCCCCGCATACCGGGTAAAACTTTTTGATTTTAAGATTTTCCCATTGGCTTACGCAGCTACACTTACTAGTGTATAAAATGTCAGCTCTCTAGCGCGAATTATATCTTTAGATTTTATCAGCATTACCTCTCCTCACTATTCCGAACTCAAAATTTTATTGTGAGCAGCGCTTATAATTCATGCTAATTTTCTTCTAAAATATGCTAGACCGATGTAGATTAAACACAAGGCTAACACTTTATGGGAGTGATCACGTCCAATTTTTAAGGTGATGCAAGATTTCACTAAATTGGCTTGAATTAAAAGCTGTATATTAAGTATTTAGTTGAAAATAATATTAGCGTGGCCCGCCCATTCTGGTAAAATTGTTTGGGTTTTCAATTTTTTCTAATTTGTTTCTCACTTAGACCTACTTGTATATCAAATTTCAGCTCCTTTGCGCAACTTTTAATTTTTAAGTTTTAAGGGTGCAGCCCCGCCCCTCTAACTAAAATTTTCGGGTTTTTAGATTTTTCTAGTTGGTTTCTCACCTAGACCTACTTGTATATCAAATTTCAGCTCCTTAGCGCAACTTTTAACTTTTAATTTTTATGGGTGTAACCCCGCCCACTTTTCCAAAGTCAAATTTTATTTGGGTCAGTGCTTATTATTCGTATATAGTTTCGTTACAAACGGATAATAATAGCTAGATAAATAGTATATCTAAATATGCTGATCCGTAGGGCATTAAAATGAGGTTTAAAATGTATTAGCGTGTCAACGCCCACCTTTTTAATAAAAAAATTATAGCCTTGCATTACCGCAGTACATATGCCGAATTTCAATAAAGAAAGCTTCCATTAAACGCCTTATATTAACTTTTTTAATTCCGACTTTTATGGGCGTAGCCCTGCCCTCCTGGTCATAATTTCTGGCTTTTCAGATTTTTCTATTTTATTTTTCACCTAGACCTAGCTATGTATCGAATTTCAGCTCAATAGCACAAATTTTAATTTTTATGGGCGTAGCCCCGCCCTCCTGGTTAAAATTTTCGGGTTTTCAGATTTTTCTGGTTCATTGCTCACCTAGATCTACTCGTGTACCAAATTTTAGCACTCTAGCTATAGCGGAAGTGCTTCATCAATTTGATGGGTGTGTCAGTGGTCAGTGGTCAGTGGTCAGTGAGTATGTCTTAAAATATGCACTTTTTGCACCTCTATATCTCCGGAAGCTTTCATTGTAAAACTTTCAAACTTCGCACATGAGGTTATATGAATTTATTCTAATTATGATTTAAATTTCATAATTTTACTGTCGCGGGGAACACAGTTGTGAGGGGCGGGGGGGGGGGGGGGGGCAGCTCGAATGGCACTTGGAACTTGGCCTGGCGCACTACCGTGCGTCTAGATCAACTGTTTTGACAAGTGAAGTTGGTTTGCTTACTGCTTTAATTAATTTAAACCCCTTTTCTTACTGCCCTCTTTAATATGCACATACTTGCAAAACGAAACCTATAGAGCACATAAAAGCACTTGCTGCATCATTTCACCTTAGGAGGCAATTTTTCATTACATGGCCTTAAAAAAATATAAGATAATATACAAGTATGTATTGCATAAAAAAAGCAACTAAAGATGAAGTTACAAAGTAAAACTGAAAAATATCCAGGGTTTTTAATGCTCAAAATACAGAAAACAATTTTGAAGAATTACTCGGTTGCTTTTAAGCAAAAATCTCTAAATAAAATTGTGTTCAATCTTTTAAAATGAGAAGAACAGCATTTAACTCAATTTGAGTGTAAATATACAATCCTATACAGAATTGTATATTCGTGTAGATATATGAATGTATTATGCTGGAATAATTTATTCAATTGTAAGCGTACATTCACCTATACCATCAGAATATTACCAAATGCGGGCTGCTTTTGTATTTAGTTAAAAACGCTGTAATACTGTGTCCTGTCTTTTACTTGTATGTGTGTGTTTTATTAAAAAGGTACACGAGCCATACTTATGCTGCCGCTAGTGGTTATACTTTGTTGGCTTTAGCCCAAACTAAAAATATTACTATGTACGTGTACAGCATTTAGCAACATCTGTACGCATTAAAAATGCTACAGCCTCATCACCCAATTCAGCGTAGCATCCTTAACCTTACCATCGTCAATATCGATGTTTGACTACACGAAATGAAAAACAGCAGAAATAACAACAAGAACGCAATGCAAAAGAGAACTGTATACACAATTTTAAAGAAAACACGACACGCCATATTTTAACTGGAGATGGCACCTGGTACTATGGGGAAATAAAGGGGGTATTTGGTACAAGTCTGAGCTAAAAATAATGATATGTACACATCCATTATATGTACACGTCATAATTAACAAAAACTAGTTTTAGGGGAATCGGTGTAAAGTTTTCAATTTACATACCTATGTATATCTTACAGCCTGGCCCAAGACAAGAAACTTTCGATCGACAACTTTTATTGAAAACAACAATAAAAAATTTGTTTTTCTTTTCAATATAACTAAACGATGTTAACAAGCAACTTTCTTGTTAACATCGTATAACGAGTAAACAAGACATTTGTATGAAATTTTTAGTTTTGATAAAATAAGATATGATTATGTATGTATGTATTTTGAATATAGGCTCTCGATATTTAACTTCAAAAGAAAATTTTTTTAAGTTTTTGTATATAGATTTGTCATTCATGTGCAACCCCATTAGGTATATATGTATATATATATATTGTGCTCCCTTATGAATAGGTTAGTCGAATAAGCGATGTCCGTGTTCGTCACTCCATCTGTCTGTACATGACATCGATTTTCCAAAGTCCCTGAAAAGCTAGATACTTTAGTCTTAGACTGTTGTGTTAGATTAGTAATCAAAATCGAAAAGTTCGTCCCATTGCTGGAAAATCGCAACCTTCCTTTTTTGGTATGTAAAAAAATCCCGGTTTGAAAACGATAAAAGTTGTTATGAGCTTGCTATAGTCGTTTTGACAATAATTTAAAATTTTTTTAATAGTGTTTGCAATAATTTTTGATAATTTGTTTTTTCGCAGCCCTATTATACTATTTATATTTATCTTCTAATGTTCTTTTCAAAATTCAGTAGCTTAAGATTGGTTTAAAAATTATACACAAAATAGATCCAAATTTATCACACCTTTTCAAAACGATCAGTTTGAATTGGTTTTGAAAACGATCGTTTTCCATCACATACCTGATTCTAATTAAAAATATTTTTTTATTTTAGAAATATCCTTACTCATAAGTTTTATTTATATTTGTCCAATTTTTATGTAAAAATCTAAAATCATAAGTTTTGGTTCTGCTACGCAAAACATGCGTACATTAGCTTAACGAAAGATTGTGATGTGTTGCTTATTAGGATTCTAATATTTTTTATTAAATCCATGTTTATTTTAATGGAATTTACTGCTCTAAAATAAGTATTTTCCACAGAGCTTAACTCAAAATATTATGAAGTGGAAAATAAATATTCTATCCGATGGCCTTACCTAGCAAAAATGTTGTTCGTGATGTCCCACTTAGTAAGTCTCCTTTCTGCACATTCTTGATGCAGTAATTTCATGTCTTTGTCATATAAATATAATTAAAAAAGATGGGCTTTTATATCCCATTTATTCTTAGATTAACTTCCAATACTTTACCTTCTTTTTAACCTCCGACTAAAAAAAGGGGTGTTATAAGTTTGTAGTGAGTGTCTGTGTATCTGTGTGTCTGTCCGTGTCCATGTACAGGCCAAATGGCTGGACCGATTTTCATTTAGTTTTTCTGTTTGAAGATGACTTGATCGAGAGGGTTCTTAGCTATGTTTAAAGAAAATCGGTCCAGCCGTTTAGAAGATATAACATATTTTCTGAAAAAAAAGTCGGGGGTTCTTAAAATTTTTAATTTTTGTTTTTATATTTATTATATATTAAATCGTACAAATGCAATTGAAAATTATATTATACTACAAGGTTAATTTTTAAAATACCTACCGAAGAACATATGGGCGATTCTATTCTAGACAACTTTTAACATAAATTTTCAAATCATTTTTGATACTTTTTTTGATGCCAATTTAAAGTAAAATATCTATATTTTATAATAATATAATTTTTTTATACGTAAGCTTTTAAGCTTACTTCGAAGCATTAAGATTCATAGATTTGCACCCGTCATGTTGAACGCGTCATGGCTTAAAGAGCAAATTTCTTATTATTGGATTATATTTCTCATCGTCTGATATCTCATCTTTCACAATAAAAAAGAATAATACAATAAAAGTTTAAAAATTAGCAGAGTTTTGTGTTTTTGTGGTATGATCTTATGAAAGTGGGCCAATTTGGTTGCACCCGTCATGAACTTTAAAGGTCTCTCGTGGCTATTTGAGCGTTTCAAATAAATTATTGTAAAAAGATAACAATATTATATAAAAAATGTTACCCCTTCTAGAAATAACTTAATTGAAAATGTGTTTCTTTCTATTAGTAAAAGGCGTTTAAAGCGTCTAAATGTTGCACCCGTCAGAATAGAATCGCCCATATTTATTTTCATACAAAATCAAATTAAACAATAAATAAATTAGGTAAAGTGCGACTTTGACTCGCGCCCAAATGGTTCCATACGGACACTAGATATGTAATACTATACGAACTTTATCTGTTATAATATAAAGTATTGGCTTTTTTTTCATTTTTGAGCGTTTTTTAGTTTTTCGGATTCTTGCGTTTCATTCCAGTTTTAGAATTGTTTTCTAATTTGGCGAGTTTTTTGGGTTTTTCGCGATTTTTTTAGGTTTGGCGATTTTATAATTTTGGGATTTTTTATTTTTACCATTTTTTGAAAAATTCAAGAGTTTGCCTCTTACGGTTTTCAAGATATAGCAAGTTGTCAAAATTACATAGTCAAAATTACATTAACTGATAAAACACCCTTCAATTTAGATTTTTTTTTAGTGTTATTTGTTGTAATCTGTATAAAAATACGCTAACTTTGCAAATTTCAAGTGTCTATATATAATTGTATGTATATTACATGGGATTTAAATAGTTTTCGTTGCTCGTTTTGGATCAACCTTTAATTTTTAACTCTCATGTATTTGTTGTTGTAGCGGCCGCAGTTCTACATACTCTGTTTAAATTTCAGATCCGTATCTGTACGGTTCTCGAGAAAATAGCCTGTGATGGACAGACGGACAGTGTAGCGAAAAAATAAAATTTTCTCAATTTGTACCATATACTTATGTAGTACCAAAGAATGCTTGATACTGACCCTTACGCTTATCACAATTCAGAAATTGAGAATAACGAAAAGTGTGAGAGAGAATCAAATGTGAAAAAGTTTACTGGATGGGGTGGTAATAAGCATGTAGTGTGGCGGTGTTCAGTTAAAGGTATAATTCATGTGTTCCTTTTATTTCATCTTCTACTATTTATTCATCCCCCTTGTTTTGATGTTATTTTTTGTTATTTTCGCATACCTTAATCCTGTTACTTTAACTTTTACTTTAATATACCCGGGCATTTACGTTTTCTCGAAATGCTCTGCCTTTAAATTTATTATTTTCGTTTTTGCTTTGTTGAGAATTTTATCAGCCCCGCACCGTGGGTCACAGGATGTACGTTCATATGTAAGAAAGTTAAAAAAATTTCATGCAAAACCATTAATAATAACAATTTTTTCCAAAAGAAAATTTCTCAAAGCCATGATTTATAGTTAATTAAAAAAAAAAAACAAATTGTGTTTATAATTCCACTTTCATTTCGGCTGTCTTATTTTTGGAGGAGAACGACAGTGTTATTTTTTTTTTTGATATTTGAGAAAGAAAATCACCAATTCAATAGAAAAATTATAGTATTTTCTGTGCTGAAGAGTTTTGCACATTTGCTACCCAAAATGTATCGTGCATACAATTATTATTTATCAATAATGCAAAAATCGTCATCACGGAAAATTCAAACGTTTTTTTTTTTCTTGAATCAGCGGTTTTCGTATTCAAATATCAAAATAATTTTTTTCTGTATATGGACGAATTTCAACAACGTCTTGTTTGTGTTTGAATCAAATATAGAATTTTGTTGACTTCTTTTCTCATATTCAACAATACAGATATTTAAAAAAAAAATGGGAGTATTTTTTTCTGTGTAGTCAGTATAATATAAAATGCTTCGGGCTGTGTTCACATTATTTATATATCTCAGTTGTTTCTTTATAAGAATTTAACTCAAAATTTACAAGTTCAAAAATCTCGATACTACTTGTTTTTTTTTGTGTAAGAGGAGAAAACATTGCGTTTAGTTTTTATCAGTGGGTAGATATGACCATATGATATTATTTCTTGCAAAAATCGTAAATTACAAGCCAAAAAACATATTTTTAAATTATATAAGAATACTATGTCAAATAAATATATTTCTGTATTTCATATAATAATAATTTTTATAAATTTTTTTTATTTCAATACAAATTTTATCAAACTAATGCCCTAATTCAGTAAGAGGATTTAGAACGTTTTTGTTTGAAAATACTTTTGAGTTCTTGTGTATGAATTCGCTAAATTATTTTCTTCAAAAATAGTTGATGTCTTTGATAATGAGAAATAAAAATATTATTGCCATATTGTTTTTAAAACATAAAAATTAAATTAAAGTATTACACAATAGTTTGAAAAATATATGAAAAACTATGTGCTGGAAATAATGTTTGGAATAAAATCATAATGCAAATTCACGAGCTTTCTAGTAGAGACAATAAATAATAATTGCTTTAAAGAATCACAACTGCGGCATTTTTCCGTCCATATACAATTGTCAAATAGAATTAGGGCATAAATAATACAATTATTTAAAATTTTCTTTTTT
The DNA here is from genome assembly GCA_949987645.1 of Tachina grossa. Lineage (NCBI taxonomy): Eukaryota > Metazoa > Arthropoda > Insecta > Diptera > Tachinidae > Tachina > Tachina grossa. The sequence continues at coordinate 54,162,644 of OX465275.1, read as the reverse complement.
CCTTTCAATAATATTTTGATTAATTTAAATAAAATATAAATAAAAATTGCCAAGGCTATCGTGAATAAAATTCCACGTGAAATTTTCCGTGGAATTATTTCCAACTAATAGCAAGTAATAGGGAAAACAAAAAATTCTAATTGGAAAAGGGAAAATTTTCACGTGCAATTTTATTCATGATAGCCCTGTGCGAGAATTTCAGAAATATTTTTTATTGAATGAATGAAATATATTTTATATCAAAATTTCCTCAAGTTTTAATAAAAAATTTACTTAAATTTAAAATATTGTTAATTGAAAAAAATATAAATTATTGAGCAGATGTTTTGTTCATTCAAATATTTACATTATTAAAAAAAATTAATTTGTTACAATTTTTGTTATTAATATAGCGGATTTCTTTATCGCAGGACACTTGAAAAAATAATAATTTTTGTTATCAAAAATTAAACTTATTTTTTTCTGTTTGTATATGCTTAACTATGTATAGTTTCTTTTATTGAGAGTTGTATAATAGGTGAACCAGGCACTCTCATCCTGCTGGAAATGTATTGACAATTTCTTTTTCACTATACTTGAATCCAGCTAGTCATAAGCCTACTTTCTCAGTTGATGTAGTTTATTTTTTCGCACATTTCATATTTAGTGAGTTAGGCATCACATAGCATAGCCCGTTTGTTTCACCTTTCTTTGCGGGACGTACCACAATTTCTCTTTTCTTTGCTTTATCCACTTTGTGTTAACATAAAGAAATAATTGCGCATATTCATAGTGAAAACAAATGTATACTTTAGGAATTTAAAGCCAGTATTTTATATAGTTATGCTAGATTTAGATCAATTGAAACTTATTTGCTGCTGGTTAAGCATATCTATATATGCGTTTAATTGGTGCTTTGCCAAATCATTAGTAGACTTCAACCATACATTTTGAACACTCACCAATAAAATGCATATACACATGCATAACCACCAGCAAATAAATTTCAGTTAACATAAACTTATGACAATATATAAATAAATTCAGGGCTATTATGAATAAAATTCCGCGTGAAATTTTTTCCGGGTAATAATTGCAACTAATAGCAAGTAATAGGGAAAACAAAAAATTCTAGCTGGAAAAGTGAGAAATTCCTCTTTTATGTGGTAAATCACTCTCCGAATGCAACCCTATTAGGTAGAAGTATTAAAAAGTTCTCAGACAGACACCATAAAAGAATGCCTCGGCGATAGAAAATCATTATGTTTTAAGTTTCGTGACGCGAGAATGAAGTCCATCCATTAACCCACTATTTAATCACCCAGGGACAGGCAGATCAGTTGCTCGGACTCTCATTTCCACCCCAAAACTCTACCTTTTCGTCTTTTTCTGAAAGCGGCCTAGACACGATCAAAATGGTTGATGTAAATTTTGTACATGAATCATTAATTTTGAGTTTGCAAGCATGCATGCGCAATCAAGTGTTTGTGCCAGCGGTTTGGTCGTGTATGGGCGTTTTGTGTGATTGTATGGTTTGCTGTAGCGATGTCAAGTAGAGTTTGATATTTTGCTCATCGTACCAGCTTGCTTGTGTTGTATATGGTGAAATTAGCTCAGTTGAGCAAAGTTGTCTAAACATGCATTTAAGAAGTATAATTTGTTGATACATAGTTTGTTTCAATGGAAAACAGAATTTTAGCAATTAAGTTATACTAGCTGCTAATTTTAACAACATACCAATAATAATTGCAGCAAAAACTGTGTGATAATTCATAACCTCCCTTCCCGCAATTTTGTATGAAATGAATATTGTACCGGCTTGCTGGTATGTTGTGTGATTCGAGCATGAATACTCAATCGCTTGATTGTGCGTGCATGCTGTTGTAGTGTATGGGCCGCTTTAATAGCTGAGAATTCATATTGAGTTATATTTTTTGCTATCAATATCGTAAAAATGTTTACTAATATTCAAAGCTTATTTAGTAAAAATAATAGAACAAATTGTCTGTGAACGAAAAAATAGTTTAATTTACAAATTCTCTCAAATTATTATAATTCTCTTTTCAGCCATCATTTTTAACAACCGCAGAGCTTTAAATCTTGTTGAAAGTGTGTTCGTATTTGATGGACAAACACAAGAAATAGTTCAAAATGTGACTCTTATTTCGAAGATTGATCAGTAACACACGATTGTCAAAACCATAAACTCGAAGAGGTACATCTGCGAGGATATAGTATGTACGGTAGCTAAGAACTTCCTTGTGTGAATTGGAATGACATTCAACAGAGAGACTTATTCACAAATAATTGGAAATTTTTGCTGCACTTTGATTATAGTTGTAGTTGAAATTAAATGTAGATCGATGGCTTAATATAAGAAAGGTGTAACTCGAATTTTCTATGTTTTAAAGGAGAAGGAAAAAACTGAATGAGAACATTTATATTTAAAAATAATTTTTTAAGTTTTGCCATAAATCTTTTAGTTTTAAATGTAATGTACTTGGTTATTTCAAGGGAGGATGTAGAAAACGTTAAAAAGGGATTTGGAAAATTAGTTTGCGCCTTTTTTAAATCAAGCATCCGATATGGAATATAGACTTAGTATTGCACCAATTTTTATCAGACTTTATCATAAATATTATTTATTTACTGCAATAATATAAGTATAAAAAATAATACATAAATTATAATGGTTATAAACAATTATATATATAAACCTGGAAGTTTAAATAAGACATAAAATTTCTTTTAGAAATATTAACGTTAGCAAATAAGTCATTGTGATCATAGGTTAAACAAACTCAGCTATCTTACAAATAAGGACAAAACATGTACGTATAATTATATTATTGTATCACAAATAAATATTGTATAAATTATAATTCTTATGAATAAGTGTATATGTGTAGATTTATGATTTATAAAGTTTTTAAACTCAAAAAATTTGCTCATGTTGCTCCACTGTCTTTGAACTGATGATGATATTTAAAAATTGAGTGAATATAAAAGAATCGTTTATTATAGGCCGTGAATGTTTGTGTTGTTATGGTAACCATATGTCAACATATGTATTTCGTTAACGCACGCTCTTCATCCATAATCTTGTTAAAGTACACAGGCAAAACCATCATCCATCAGTGGCAATTCTATTCAATAGTAAAATAAAAAAACAAAAAATATAAAATTATTATCATCAACAACTTTATGCTTAATATTTTTTCCAATCTAGATTCTAAATTTCAAACGCATATGTGAGGTGATCAATTTTATTTCAGTTGTTGTTATTCTTTCCAATTTGCATTTCTGATATTGTGTTGCTAAATCAGTTTTTCTTTAGGGACTTATTTGTTGTGTTTTTGGTTAAATTGTGAAAGTTATTTGAGAATCTTTCCATTGAATTTTACACATATTTTTGCCTTCGTTCTTAAGACATTAAATCATGCATTTGCAAAAAGTATATCACTTATGTATAAAAACAGAAATCAACTTTAATTATACAAAAGAACTATGAATATTTTTAATTAATGAATGTAAATGTGCAGAAGAAATAACATTTGTGTTTGATTTGTTTTTCTTTTTTTTCCTCTAGGGTAGAATGTCTCCGTAATGATGCAAAAACTGTAAAATTTCTGAATTCAGTAAACAATTTAAAATAAGAAAAAACTGCAAGGATTGTCTTTGTGAGCAGGGTTTTTAACTTCCAAGTAATTGCGGAATTATTAGCAATATTCAGGAAAATTCTTATTCATCTTTCGTTTCATTTATTAATTTATTGGGTCTTTTTACGAGTGTTGTATTTCGACGTCTGCTACGTCAATTTTGTACTAGATTAAAGAAAATATATTACAATGTTCTTTAGTCTAGTAAAAAATTGTCGTAGTCGAAGTTGAACTACGATACTCCTAATTAGGCCCATTTTTAAATCGAGCCCACAGAGCCGTATATGATAAGCAAATGACACTGTTCTGCAAAAAAAAGTCAGGAGCAAGAACTTCATTACATGATTTTAATAAAGTTAGTGTGTTGAATCTTATTCTTATCATATTTAAATAAAATACTGATACTGGAATATTATATACGTATGTATGTATTTATTATGATATAAAGTCTTAAATTAAATTTAATACTAATATAACACAAAACATCAAATACTATTTATGAGATTGCTTTGTTTTATAAGTTTTATCTGCTATTTCACGATTCATTTCCCACCAAAAATCAGCTAAGATTTCCCGGGACCACTTTCAGTTATATATTTTTTCCATGTGCGCAATATCTCGGTAGAATCTTTCGTCATGCTCATCAAACACGGTGCTATAAAAAAAACCTGAATGCAAATAGCAGCAGTGTATTTTTAATGACATGTCTTGTAAAGATTTCTCTTATTTGAGGACCAAAAAATGTGCCTTTTGGCTTCATTTCTGTAACTTACATCACACAATTTACACGTCGTTTGCCATTTCTAATCATCCATATTATAAATTTTAGACGTAAACGAATTTTTACTGCCACACTTCGTTAATATTAATTGAAGAGAATAACTTCCATATTTGTAAGTTTGTAAATATAATAAACATCAAGAGACCCTCACCCTATCCCATTGGAAACTTTTCCATATTTTTAAAGTACTTAAGAAATATAAACTTAAATCTTCAATAAGCAACAGAAAAGTATCACATGAGTTAGAAACATGAAGCTGGCGGCACGTTCAGAACTAACAATAGAATAAATAAGAATATAAACAATTTTGAACAGCTCATTCCAAGTTTCCGCGAGAAAAAAAACATACTTGAAAATATTTTGCCATATTCCGTTTAAGTAAGTAAAAAATTTGGTAAACTGAGATGAAAAAAGACAGAAAAAAACAATAAAATGGCATCATAAGACGGAGAAATGTTTTCGCAGCATTCACACAAGCTTACTGCGTATGGAAATATTATAAAGATTATGCTAGCAATTTTCATTTCAAAAAGTGAAAATATGTATGTAAACAGTTACTTTACGTACACATATACATATTTACACACATACTTTCATATGTACATACCACATACTATTCTCTGCAAAACTTGTGGCAATAGAAAGTGAAAAAAATATTATATCACATCCTTCAACCATATCGTGTCCCTACCACGTCCAACTATCCAATAAGCAAAATTGTTTTTTCTAGATTCCTTATCTTAGTACCCTAATTTTAACGATATGCCCCGTTTCAAAATGCGGAAATCCCACGGATGATGGATAACTCAATAAGAAATATTTAATTGACGGGGCTTCGCGCTCTTCTGAAAAGTGCAAATTTACATATTGGATTGGTTGACGTGGTAAGGACGATATGGCAAAAATAACTTTTTACAGAAAAAAAGAAAACACTCCGAAAAATCAAGAATGATCAAAAGAGGAATAAATTTGGACCTTGACTGAGTACTATTCAATTGAATAGGGAAAATTTCACAAACTATCAAAATATATATACGAATAGCGTTTTGGTTTAAACATTGCCGGCCACCTTGCAATAACAATGTTATTCAATAAAAGGTTTTATCTTGTATTTAAGAAAAAAAAATTCAAACATTCTAAAATACAGAGATATGATGTTAAGATTAAAAATAAAAAAAATTACAGTGGCGATGGGGTGGATATCACCCAACCAAAGGTGGTATATTGGGCTAAGGGGGAACCCGGAGAAGAAAATACGTTTCCCGTCATAATCTGCGGGCTAAGCTCAGGACCCAAAACCAAAGCCACCTGTCCTGAATGATAAAATGTAGGGTCAGCCAGTTGCAACCCCGGAAACATTTCCTTTACAGCCTCTGCTTCACTTACGCTAGGCGTCTTTATGCCATGCATTTCTTTAATTTTCGCCGTAAGCGAAATTCGTTTCTGGCAATCATAAATTGACCGTACGCTCAAACGACAATATCCACCTGCAGCTGTCAGCCCCAGTTTACTGACTAGTTGATCGCTAACATAACTAATGTCGCAACAGACATCGATAACTGCCCGAACTGGAAACTCACGAGCTCCCACCTGCAACTTTGCCTGGACTGTCGGGGAGAAGGTCACCACATGGCGAAGTGGCAAAGGCGTCATACTAGCCTGACTCGCTCTCGACGGAACAGGTTTCGTTGGTTTCTTCTTCTTTTTCAGTGGGAGTTTATCAATCGCTTTTTGTGAAATATTGTCGTTTCCTTTTGGTAAGTGGATCAACGTGTGGTGGTCCTCCTGGCATTTGCTACACTTGCGAACACTGGCACAATCTTTGGCTTTGTGATTGCTGGCCAAGCATCGAGAGCAGTGACCCCAAATCAACAAATGTCGCAACTTTTCTTCGTGCCGCAAGCGTCTAAAGCGAAAGCAAGCTACCAGGGGATGCGGTTTTTTGCAGGGGCTGCACGTAGGAGCATTGGTTTTAGGCCGCTCATTAGCCGGTAGATTTTCCGAAGCCACAGTCTGTTGGGTAATAACAGCTGAGCTTGCCGAGGATTTAGCCGCCTCCGAAGTCTCAGGCAACTCCTTTGCAGGTAAAGACCCCACAGGAGTTGGGTCAACTGTTGGAGAAATGGTGTCCAACGCTACTGGAATCGGAGTGGCTACTTCCATTGCCTCCTCATTCTCTTCCAAGAGAGCTTCTTCCAACAATGAGCATAGGGGATCCATTTTACTAGGAAACAATGGAAGTTAATAAAATTTTATAAATTATGTGGTCAAAATGACCAATTTTGTGATTGGTCGCTTCACAATGCCGTTTGCAGTACGTATGTCCGCGACTCGAATATGGGCATCAGTCCCGGGATAAGTCTTAATTATCTTACCTAATTTCCAAGACGTAGGAGGAAGGTGTTCATGTCGAATAACAACCAGATCGTCAATCTGTACATTCCTCTCAGGAAACTTCCATTTATGTCGTTTTTGTAAACTTTGCAAATACTCATCTTTCCATCTGCGACAGAAGTCTTGTGAAAAAGCTTTGAGTTTGCGGTATCTATTTATTATACTATCGTGGGTTTCCAAAATAGTTGGTTCTGGCGGAGCTAGTATTGGACATCCTATTAGAAAATGACCAGGCGTAAGCGCCACAGGCTCATTAGGATTGTCTGATAAGGGACACAAGGGCCTAGAATTAAGACACGCTTCAATTCTGGCTAAAATGGTAGAAAGTTCTTCAAATGTATATTTTAAATCCTGAGCTTCTTTTCGAAAATGCGTTTTAAAGCTTTTAACAGCAGCTTCCCATAATCCCCCCATATGTGGGGCACCAGCGGGAATAAAGCGCCAAGTAAGACCTTGTAGGCCGAAGGTAGAAGACATTCGGGCTTTACATTCTGCTAGAAATGTACGAAAATCTGTTTCAATATCTCTAGAAGCTCCTACAAAATTCGTACCGTTATCAGAAAACATTATAAGCGGACAACCTCGTCTAGCAATAAATCGATGAAAAGCCGCCAAAAATGCGTCCGTTGACAAGTCAGTTGTCGCCTCTAAATGAACTGCTTTTGTCGAAAAACAAACGAAAATACACACGTATGCTTTCGTGATTTTACAAGCACGGCCATTAAAACTTTTCATATCAAATGGGCCAGCAAAGTCTACACCAGCGGTATTAAAGGGTCGATCTAAAACAGTTCTTTCTGGAGGCAAAGCAGCCATAATTTGAGTGCAAGAGCGTTTCCGATCTAGTATACAACGTTTGCATCGATTTACTACAGTACGGACCAAAACTTTTAGACGGGGGACCCAATACTCAATGCGAATAATTCTCAACATTAGTTGATTTCCACCATGAATTGAAAGTACATGTACAAACTCGGCTAAGAGAAGGATAAAACGACAGGAATACGGTAGAATGATGGGATGTTTTTCAGTATAAGACAAAGATGGAGATTTAGCCACACGACCATTCAACCTCATTACTCCGTTGTTATCCAAAAATAGATTCAGCGATTGTAAGAAACTTTTTTTTTTGAAATCGGTTTCTTTAACAAAAGAGCTTGTAGTTCTTCAAGATAATGAACTTTCTGAGCCAAAATTGCTAACCGTAATTTTACTTCCTTTATTTCTTCGCTTGAAATGGTTGTAGACTCAAACAAGTGTTTTCCTTTGTGCGAAGAATGTGTCCTATAGTAGAATCGACGCACGTACGATATCACTCTGAGAGCACGATCAAGCTTAGAAAATCTATCGAGAATATCTTCGAAATTCGAAAAGAAAGTTGAGTGTGTTTTGGTAGCCCTGGCTTCAACATCAGTATCTAGAGGGGTAAGATCTTTTATGCTCCACTTATATTTAGGCTCGCGTAACCACCTGGGTCCATGCCACCAGAGATCACTTCTACTCAAATCCGCTGGTGAAAGTCCTCTACTACCTAAATCCGCTGGATTATCTTCCGACCTAACATGATACCAGTTGTGTTTTCCCACATTTTCTTGAATTCTGCACACTCTATTAGCTACAAACGTTGTCCAGCTACTAGGCGTTTTTCTCAACCAGCAAAGGACAATAGTTGAGTCTGTCCAGCAATATACTTGCTTAAATGGTATATCAATTTCTCTAACAATAGTTTTTAGCAGTTCAGAAGCCAACACTGCACCACAAAGTTCCAAGCGAGGCAGAGAAATCGTCTTTATAGGAGCAACTTTCGTTTTACAGGAAAGCAAGTATGCAGAATATTCTCCGAATGACTCAATTCAAATATAAATTACCCCCGCGTATGCTTTTTCTGAGGCGTCAGAAAAAACATGAAGTTCGGCAGAAGTACCAGGCCCATATTTACCCATCTTGGTATTTGTATATTATTTACCTCCGTGTAAAAACTTACGAATTTTCTCCATTCATGGTCCGTGGAAGGAAGCAACTTATCATCCCACTCAATATTGTCACGCCAAATTTTTTGCATAATAATCTTGGCAATAATGATGACAGGTCCTAGCCAACCTACGGGATCAAATAATTTTGCTATGGTAGATAACACCTCTCTTTTGGTATAATGTAACCTATCAGCAATAGGCTCCACTTTAAAGTAAAATGAATCCAATTGAGCATTCGATTGAATACCTAATGTTTTTGAGCTGCTGGATTCAACTAATGTTAAAAGTTTCGAATCTACCAGGCACTCGGAAGGAAGACCATTTAAAGTTTCAATAGCATTAGAAGTCCATTTCCTAAGCTCAAATTTCGCCGAAGATAAAGCAGATCGAAGTTGATCCCGTGCCTTCAGAGCAGATGAAATATCGTGAGCACCCGTTAGTACATCGTCGACATACATAGACTTGCGCAATATACTGGCCGCAAGAGGGTATATTTCTTCGGAGTCATCTGCTAATTGTAAAAGGGTCCGTATCGCTAGATAGGGAGCACAATTTACACCGAAGGTTACAGTCTGTAATTCATACTCTTTTACCTCCTCCGTCGGAGAAGAACGAAATAGTATACGTTGATACTGAGTTTGAGTAGGATCAAGACGAATTTGTCTATACATTTGCGTAATGTCGCAATTAAAAACTAATCGAAATAGCCTCCAACGAAGAATTAACAACACTAAATCTGATTGCAAAGTGGGGCCAACATATAGGCAATCATTTAAACTATTACCATTCGAGCTCTTATTCGATGCGTTGAATACAACACGCAATTTCGTAGTTTTGCTATCAGGTTTAATCACAGGGTGATGAGGAAGATAACACGAAAGTGAGGGTTTAGCAGAAGCACTCATCACTGGTCTCATATGATTTAACGTTAAATATTCTTTAACCACTTTATCATATAATTCCTTGACATCACCTTTTCGCAAAAGGGAGGACTCATTTCTCAAGAATTGTGCCATCACATTCTGCCTTGAAGAGCCCAAACTAATAGAATGAGGAAAGTCCGACTTAAAACGTAGCGTCACTACATAGCGGCAGTCGGAGTTGCGTCGCGTAGTTCTCCTATAAATTTCCTCGCAAAATTTGTCGTGAAACTATTTTCCTTTTCGGTGTTTCTTCTAGCTCCCAAAAGCGAAGAAGATTCCTATTTAGACTATCTTCCGGTGAAGTTTCAATAGTAGTTGAATACACCTGAACTGACGTTTCTATAACAGACCCTGTGATTATCCATCCAAATATGGTATTTTGAGCGATTAAAGATTCGAAACCATCTCGTTGAATCCCGCTCAAAATCAACTGCGGATATATATCAGCCCCTAGTAAAATATCAACTGGTCTTGATTGATAAAAATTGGGATCGGCCAGTTGTAAATTTAAAAACCTGTTACGAAGCTCTGGACCGACTAAGAACGATGGCAATGCACCAGAAATATTTGGTAATACAAAGGCCATTGTTTCTAGGACAAGAGTTTGGTCACCCAGCGAACTAATTTTTAAGGGTCAAACCTTTCTAGTTGTGGCAGAAATTAATACCAGAAACTTTAACATTCGTCGAATGTGTTGGTAGCGATTTTTTAAATGTTGTGAAACAAACGAAGTTTCTGAGGCCGGGTCAATAAGAGCCCAGGCTGGGTATGTCATACCCTGGTGAATAAGATTTACCATAGCAGTTCCCAAAATCACTTTACGATTTTGAGTAACGTGAAATGCCTGACGATGGAAAGTGCTATCGGAGCGTATGCCGCTGGAGGTCGATGGCAATTCTAGGTCCCCACCCGGTGCAGCAGTAGTGGACACTGAAGCTGGAGTAGCGGTGGGCACGTCCTGAGAAATAGTTGCTTCACGATGTAACAAGGTGTGATGCCTTTTATTGCATGTACTACAATTGAAAGCACTCTTACAATTTTTCACCTCATGCTCCCGCGACAAGCAATTTACACAACAACGGAATTTTTTAACCATAGAATACCTCTCTGTAATTGAAAGACCCTTAAATCATTTGCACGTTCTCTGGAAATGCCCTGGTGCACGACAAAGAACACAAGAATTTGAATTAGAACTCGAATTCGCTACATGAACTTTAGTTTTCTGTATTGAAGGTTTTCCAACCGATAAGTCTTTAAGATCGCGCACGCATTCTAATGTTTGAATCCTTTCTGTCAGAAAGGCGTCAAAATCTTTCCATTTAGACAATTCCGATTTTTTTCTAACACTTTGTTCCCATAAACTGACTGTAGACATGGGCAAACGTAGAATACACATAAAAATTAAGATTGGATCCCAACTTTCGGTTGAAACTTTATATATCGCAAGCGAAGTCAAACAAATATTTATACCTCGTTGCAAAACTTTCAGACCGTCGCTAGACTCTTTATCAAATGATGGAAGCTTGAACAAAATTTTTAATTGATTATTTACAAGCATACGAGGATTCTCATAAGCTGTTTTTAAATGTTGCCAGGCAATATCAAAACCCTCATTACTCAGCGGGTATTTTGATACGATTTGTTTCGCTTCACCGGCAGTTTTCCTTAACAAATGAAAAAATCGCTCCATATTACTTAGACGTGAACTATTTATATATAAAGCCGTAAAAAGGTCTCGAAATTCTGGCCATGAAACATAATCACCTTCAAATGTGTTTACATCACATGGGGGTAAAGATAAATTATGATCAGAATTACTTGTGGTAGCAGTAGCGTTTGCCACCATCGACTCATTTAATTTTGGCACCCTTTCAAAGTGTTGTACTTTTTCATTAATTGCTGACAAACAATTTAAATAAGCCGCATAAGACGCCTCATATTTAGCCATTGTTGTAGAGGCATCATTGGGATCGGTTTTTGGATTATTGTCCATCTCCTCAAGACAATCCTCATAAACAACTTTTGTTTTATCCCATAATTCCTTTAATTCATCACGGTGAATTTCTAAAGTGTATATATTATGTACATCTTCACGAATATCATTAAATTTTGCTTCAAATTTGATAAGAGCATCTGATACACGAATAAATTTCTTTAAAATTGCAGAAGACATTTTCAGTTTGTGATACAAATTTGCTTTGCTTTAATTTGTTTGAAATATATAAAAAACTTTCGATTTAATTCAAATAATTTTTCCACGAAATATTCGTATCAAAATTTGATAGAATTGTAATTTGAATTTTATAAAATTGAAGTTAAATTTGATTATTAATATATATTTGCAAATTTTTTCACAAAAAAAATCCTACAAACACTATCTCGACCAATTTGACCGACTATAGAGTGCACATTAATCAAATAGAAAATGAAGTGAAGAAGCAGAGAATTAATAAAAGCTAAATGTATTTATGTCTCACAACAATAAATACTTTATGTATCACAACACTAATGCTTTAATTATGCAATCGCGAATTGAATTTATTTATTTTACTTTGTCACTAATTTACTTTTCACTTTAAAAATTCACCGATGAGAAAATTTCCAATAAATTTTACTTTTTTATTAATAGTTTTCTCCGTCAACGTAAACAAACGCACTGTTGATTTATTTAGCACGAAATATAGAAAGCGAAAATAAATCAAAGCAAACGTCACAATTAATAATTTAGCAAGGATATTTGAAAGCCAGAGGGCGTTTTCAACACAAATATGCCTTGTACTAATATTGTAAAGCGATCAATCATGTATGTAAAACTGTAAGTGTATGAAAACAACAATTGTTCTCCTCTTTATCTTTATACTTTTTTCCTATATATATATATATATATATATATATATATATATATATATATATATATATATATATATATATATATATATATATTATTTTTCACTTTTTATACTTATTTTATTTCACTTTAATTAATACATGATGTAAAAAAAAATAATAAAATGACTTACGCACCTTTTATTATCCAGTGAAATTGTAAAAAAAGGAGTAAACGATAATTTTTCCGTCGGAAAATTTGATGTGGTATGTGTGTATATGTATGTATGTATCTCTAAAATAGGAAAAAATCAAACAATTAACGCCTTTGACACAAATCCGGCTCGAAGGACCAAATGTTAGCGTGTAAAGATGGAGGAAATAAAAAACAATTGTTTAAAGAGTATAAAATGAAGGATTCTTTATTTTATTGATCTTACCTTTAAAATAGATCGCAGAGCGTGGAGACGTGGTAAATCTTTTTCAAGGCTCACAACAAAAGTGATTTAATAAGCACAAAAAAGATATCAAAAGTACCGAACGAACGATAAACCAAACCGTTAGATATTTTACTAGTCAAAGTCCAAGAAAACACTCCGAAAAATCAAGAATGATCAAAAGAGGAATAAATTTGGACCTTGACTGAGTACTATTCAATTGAATAAGGAAAATTTCACAAACTATGAAAATATATAAACGAATAGCGTTTTGGTTTAAACAGTATATATAGCCCATTAAAATTTTTTCACAAAAAAATTTTTTCATCAAAAACGAATGATGTACGGTGTATTAAATTTTTTGTACGAAAAATATATGACGTACATAGTCGATTTAAGTTTTTGCATACGAAATGGGCATTTTATGGTCAATTAAATTTTTTCATAAAAAAAAATTAAAAAAAAGGTAATGTATAGCCCATTAAATTTTTTTATGTACAATTTATTTATGTTTTTCCATAAAAAATAGACGAAGTATAGTCGTTTTGATTTTTTGCATACGAAATGGACGATTTATAGTTCATTAAATTTCTTCATAAAAAATTGATACATATATGGACGATGTATAATAAATAGCCCATTAAAAATTTTTGACAAACAATTTTTTTTCATTAAAAATAGATGATGTACGGTTAATTAAAATTTTTGTACGAAAAATATATGACGTACATAGTCCATTTAATTTTATGCATACGAAATGGGCAATTTATGGTCAATTAAATTAAAAAAAAATTAAAAATTAAAAAAATAGACCCATTAAAGTTTGTATGTACAGTCTTTTTAATTTTTTCCATGAAAAATAGACGAAGTATAGTCTTTTTGATTTTTTGCATACGAAATGGACGATTTATAGTCCATTAAATTTTTTCATAAAAAATTTAAAAATGGACTATTATAACACATTAAAATATTTTGACAAAAAATTTTTTTTCATTAAAAATAGATGATGTACGGTTTGTTAACTTTTTTGTATGAAAATTAGATGACGTACATAGTCCATTAAATTTTTTACATACGAAATGGGCAATTTATGGTCAATTAAATTTTTTCGTAAAAAAAATTAAAAAATAGGTAATGTATAGCCCATTAAATTTTGTAAATTTAATTTTTGTAAATTTTGTCTTTTTGATTTTTTGCATACGAAATAGACGATTTATAGTCCATTAAATTTTTTCATAAAGAATTGAAACATTAAAATTTTTTGACAAAAAATTTTTTTTCATTAAAAATAGATGGAGTACGGTTTGTTTAATTATTTGTGCGAAAAATAGATGACGTACATAGTCCATTAAATTTTTTACATACGAAATAGGCAATTTATGGTCAATTAAATTTTTTTGTAAAAAAAATTAAAAAATAGGTAATGTATAGCCCATTAAATTTTGTATGTACAATCCATTACATTTTTTCCATGAAAAATAGACGAAGTATAGTCTTTTTGATTTTTTGCATACGAAATGGACGATTTATAGCCAATTAAAATTTTTTCACAAAAAATTTCTTCATCAAAAACGAATGATGTACGGTTTATTAAATTTTTTGTACGAAAAATAGGTGACGTACATAGTCCATTTAAATTTTTGCATACGAAATGGGCATTTATGGTCAATTAAATTTTTTAATAAAAAAGATTAAAAAATAGGCATTGTATAGCCCATTAAATTTTGTATGTACAGTCCATTTAATTTTTTCCATGAAAAATAGACGAAGTATAGTCTTTTTGATTTTTTGCATACGAAATGGACAATTTATAGTCCATTAAATTTTTTCATAAAAAATTGAAAAATGGACATGTATATATATATAGCCCACTAAAATTTTTTTACAAAATTTTTTTTTCATTAAAAATAGATGATGTACGGTTTATTAAATTTTTTGTACGAAAAATAGATGACGTATATAGTACATTTAAATTTTTGCGTACGAAATGGACAATTTATGGTCAATTAAATTTTTTAATAAAAAAGATTAAAAAATAGGCATTGTATAGCCCATTAAATTTTGTATGTACAGTCCATTTAATTTTTTCCATGAAAAATAGACGAAGTATAGTCTTTTTGATTTTTTGCATACCAAATAGACGATTTATAGTCCATTAAATTTTTTCATAAAAAATTTAAAAATGGACATGTATAGCCCATTAAAATTTTTTGACAAAAAATTTTTTTTCATTAAAAATAGATGATGTACGGTTTGTTAAATTTTTTGTGCGAAAAATAGATGACGTACATAGTCCATTAAATTTGTTGCATACGAAATGGGCAATTTATGGTCAATTAAATTTTTTAATAAAAAAGATTAAAAATAGGCATTGTATAGCCCATTAAATTTTGTATGTACAGTCCATTTAATTTTTTCCATGAAAAATAGACGAAGTATAGTCTTTTTGATTTTTTGCATACGAAATAGACGATTTATAGTCCATTAAATTTTCATAAAAAATTTTAAAATTTTTAAATTTAAAATTTTTCGACAAAAATTTTTTTTGATTAAAAATAGATGATGTACGGTTAATTAAAATTTTTGTACGAAAAATAATTGACGTACATAGTCCATTGAATTTTATGCATACGAAATGGGCAATTTAT
This sequence comes from Tachina grossa, assembly GCA_949987645.1. Taxonomy (NCBI): domain Eukaryota; kingdom Metazoa; phylum Arthropoda; class Insecta; order Diptera; family Tachinidae; genus Tachina; species Tachina grossa. Next base: position 54,147,024 of record OX465275.1, on the reverse strand, counting down.
GGTCAATTAAATTTAAAAAAAAAATTAAAAAATAGGCCCATTAAATTTTGTATGTATAGTCAATTTAATTTTTTCCATGAAAAATAGACGTAGTATAGTCTTTTTAATTTTTTGCATACGAGATGGACGATTTATAGTCCATTAAATTTTTTAATAAAAATTTGAAAATGGACGATTAAAATTTAAAATATTCAAATATTTTGACAAAAAATTTTTTTTCATTAAAAATAGATGATGTACGGTTTGTTAAATTTTTTGTACGAAAAATAGATGACGTACATACATTGTCCATTAAATTTTTTGCATACGCAATTGGCAATTTATGGTCAATTAAATTTGTTCATAAAAAAAATTAAAAAATATGTAATGTATAGCCCATTAAATTTTGTATGTATGATGATGTACGGTTTGTTAAATTTTTTGTACGAAAAATAGATGACGTACATAGTCCATTAAATTTTTTGCATACGCAATGGGCAATTTATGGTCAATTAAATTTGTTCATAAAAAAAATTAAAAAATATGTAATGTATAGCCCATTAAATTTTGTATGTATGATGATGTACGGTTTGTTAAATTTTTTGTACGAAAAATAGATGACGTACATAGTCCATTTAAATTTTTGCATACGAAATGGGCAATTTATGGTCAATTAAATTTAAAAAAAAAATTAAAAAATAGGCCCATTATATTTTGTATGTACAATCCATTTAATTTTTTTTTCATGAAAAATAGACGAAGTATAGTCTTTTTGATTTTTTGCATACGAAATAGACGATTTATAGCCCATTAAAATTTTTTGACAAAAAAATTTTTTTCATTAAAAATAGATGATGTACTGTTTGCTAAAATTTTTTGTACGATGGTCAATTAAATTTTTTGATAAAAAAGATTAAAAAAAATAAGCAATGTATAGCCCATTAAATTTTGTATATACAATCCATTTAATTTTTTCCATGAAAAATAGACGAAGTATAGTCTTTTTGATTTTTTGCATACGAAATGGACGATTTATAGTCCAATAAATTTTTTCATAAAAAATTGAAAAATGGACTATGTATAGCCCATTAAATTTCGTATGTATAGCCCATTAAATTTTGTATGTATAGTCCATTTAATTTTTTCCATGAAAAACACACGAAGTATTTTTTCTTTGATTTTTTGCATACGAAATGGACGATTTATAGTCCATTAAATTTTTTTATAAAAAATTGAAAAATGGACTACGTATAAGCCCATTAAAATATTTTGACAAAAAATTTTTTTTCATTAAAAATAGATGATGTACGGTTTATTAAATTTTTGTACGAAAAATAGATGACGTACATAGTCCATTTAATATTTTGCATATGAAATGGGCAATTTATGGTCAATTATATTTAAAAAAAAATTTAAAAATAGGCCCATTAAATTTTGTATGTACAGTCCATTTAATTTTTTCCATGAAAAATAGACGAAGTATAGTCTCTTTGATTTTTTGCATACGGAATCAACGATTTATAGTCCATTAAATTTTTTCATAAAAAATTGAAACATGGACGATGTATAGCCCATTAAATTTTGTATGTATAGTCCATTAAATTTTTTTCCATGAAAAATAGAAGAAGTATAGTCTTTTTGATTTTTTGCATCCGAAATGGAAGATTTAGAGTCCATTAAATTTTTTCATAAAAAACATGGACGATGTATAGCCCATTAAAGTTTGTATGTATAGTCCATTTAATTGTTTTCTATGAAAAATAGACGAAGTATAGTCTTTTTGATTTTTTGCATATGAAATGAACGAATTATAGTCCATTAAATTTTTTCATAAAAAGTTTAAAAATGGACGATTATAGCCCAATAAAATATTTTCACAAAAAATTGTTTTTCATTAAAAATAGATGATGTACGGTTTGTTAAATTTTTTTGTATGAAAAATAGATGACGTACATAGTCCATTAAAATTTTTGCGTACGAAATGGGCAATTTATGGTCAATTAAATTTTTTAATAAGAAAGATTAAAAAATAGGCATTGTAAAGCCCATTAAATTTTGTATGTACAGTCCATTAAATTTTTTCCATGAAAAATAGACGAAGTATAGTCTTTTTGATTTTTTGCATACGAAATAGACGATTTATAGTCCATTAAATTTATTCATAAAAAATTTAAACATTAAAATTTTTTGAGAAAAAATTTTTTTTCATTAAAAATAGATGATGTACGGTTTGTTAAATTTTTTGTGCGAAAAATAGATGGCGTACATAGTCCATTAAATTTTTTGCATACGAAATGGGCAATTTAGGGTCAATTAAATTTTTTAATAAAAAAGATTAAAAATTAGGCATTGTATAGCCCATTAAATTTTGTATGTACAGTCCATTTAATTTTTTCCATGGAAAATAGACGAAGTATAGTCTTTTTGATTTTTTGCATACGAAATAGACGATTTATAGTCCATTAAATTTTTTCATAAAAAATTTAAAAATGGACGATGTATTATATTATAGCCCATTAAAATTTTTTGACAAAAAATTTTTTTTCATTAAAAATAGATGATGTACGGTTTGTTGATTTTTTTGTGCGAAAAATAGATGACGTACATAGTCCATTAAATTTTTTGCATACGAAATGGGCAATTTATGGTCAATTAAATTTTTTAATAAAAATGATTAAAAAATAGGCATTGTATAGCCCATTAAATTTTGTATGTACAGTCCATTTAATTTTTTGCATACGAAATGGGCAATTTATGGTTAAGTCCATTTAATTTTTTCCATGAAAAATAGACGATTTTTTGATTTTTTGCATACGAAATGGACGATTTATCGTCCATTAAATTTTTTCATAAAAAATTTAAAATTTAAACACAAAAACAAAATTTTCATCAACAACGAATGATGTACGGTTTTTTTAATTTTTTGTACGAAAAATAGATAACGTTTATAGTTCATTTAATTTTTTGCATACGAAATGGGCAATTTATGGTCAATTAAATTATAAAAAAAAAATTGAAAAATAGGCCCATTAAATTTTGTATGTACAGTCAGTCCATTTAATTTTTTCCATGAAAAATAGACGAAGTATTTTTCGTACAAAAAATTTAATAAACCGTACATCATCTATTGTTAATGAAAAAAAATTTTTTGTCAAAAAATTTTAATGGGCTATATACATCGTCCATTTTTCAATTTTTTTATAAAATAATTTAATGGGCTATAAATCGTCCATTTCGTATGCAAAAAATCAAAGAGACTATACTTCGTCTATTTTTCATGGAAAAAATTAAATGGACTGTACATACAAAATTTAATGGGCTATACATTGCCTATTTTTTAATTTTTTTTATGAAAAAATTTATTTGACCGTAAATTGCCCATTTCTTATGCAAAAAATCAAAAAGATTATACTTCGTCTATTTTTAATGGAAAAAATTAAATGAATTATACATAAAAAAATTTAAAAATTTATTAAAAAATTTAATTGACCATATATTGCCCATTTCGTAAGCAAAAAGTTAAATAGACTATATACGTCATCTATTTTTCGTACAAAAAAATTAATAAACCGTACATCATTCGGTTTTGATGAAAAATTTTTTTTTGTAAAAAATTTTAATGGGCTATACAATGTCCATTTTTCAATTTTAAATGAAAAAATTTAATAGACTATAAATCGTACATTTCGTATGCAAAAAATTAAATGGACTATATCCCAGAAAAAAATTAGACATTACCATCTGAACTACTTGCCATATAATGACTTACTTTTTAGATTGTCCAATTGAAGTACTCGCTTACAAAACAGAAGCAGAAGTTGAACATATTCTTTGCGTTTTAAAAGAAGACGTGAAAATATTGCCAAAATAAGTAGTTTTTTTTTAAATTATAAATATTTCTAAATTGCCTACTTATTTATTTTAAACTAAAAAATAAGTACTTACATTTTGGAAAATAATTATTTAAATATAAGTAGTTCTAAATAATTTTCTTTTCAGTTACGGTTTTAATAAAAGTTCATCAATGAAAGTAATTGAAATTTTTCTAAATATAGTATGTAGGCGCACGGTAGTGCGCCAGGCCAAGTTCTGGCCAATGCACGCAGTGTGTATATTTACACGAAGCCATTCGAGCTGTTTTACCCCCCTCATAACTTTTTTCCCCGCTATCGTAAAATTATGATATTTAAACCAGAATTAGAATAAATTCGTATAACCTCATATGCGGAGTTTGAAAGTTTCCGGAGATATACAGGTGCAAAAAGTGCATATTTTAAGACATACTCACTGACCACTGACCACTGACACACTCATCAAATTGATGAAGCACTTCCGCTATCGCTAGAGAGCTAAAATTTGGTACACGGGTTGATCTAGGTGAGCAATGAACCAGCAAAAACTGAAAACCCAAAAATTTTAACCAGGAGGGCGGGGCTACGCCCATAAAAATTAAAGTTTGTGCTATTGAGCTGAAATTTGATAGAGAGCTAGGTCTAGGTGAGAAATAAAATAAAAAAATCTGAAAACTCGGACATTTTGGCCAGGAGGGCGGGGCTACGCCCATAAAACTCAGAATTAAAAAAGCTAATATAAGGCGCTTAATGGAAGCTTGTTTTATTGAAATTCGGAATATATACTGCGATTATGCAAAGCTAAATTTTTTTTTAAGTGGGCGTTGACACGTCCATACAATTTAATCCTCATTTTAATGCCCTGCGGCTCAGCATATTTAGATATACTATTTATCTAGCTATTATTATCCGTTTGTAACGAAACTAGACACGAATAATTAGCACTGACTCAAAAAAATTTGACTTTGGAAAAGTGGGCGGGGCTGCGCCCATAAAAATTAAAAGTTAAAAGTTGCGCTAAGGAGCTGAAATTTGATATACAAGTAGAATTAGGTGAGAAACCAACTAGAAAAATCTAAGAACCCGGAAATTTTAGTTAGAGGGGCGGGGATACGCCCACAAAAATTAAAAGTTGGGCTTATGAGCTGAAATTTGATATACAAGTAGTTCTAAGTGAGGAACCAACTAGAAAAATCTAAAAACCCAAAAATTTTACCAGAATGGGCGGGGCCACGCTAGTATTATTTGAATTAAACACTTATTATACAGGTTTTAATTCAAGCCAATTTAGTGAAATCTTGCATACGCGTTGCACGTACACAATACTGTAAACTATCACCTTAATAATTTGGCGTGATCACTCCCATAAAATGTTAGCCTTGTGTTTAATCTACATCGGTCTAGCATATTTTAGAGGAAAATTAGCATGAATTATAAGCGCTGCTCACAACAAAATTTTGAGTTAGAAATAGTGGGAGGGATAATGCTGATAGAATCTAAAGATATAATTCGCGCTAGAGAGCTGACATTTTATACACCATTTTATAAACCAAAAAGTTTTACTCCAATTCGAGCTAGCGATCTTAAATTTGATATACAAATAAATCTAGATAAAAGATCACTAAGAAAAATCTGAAAACCCAGAAGTTGCTATCAGAGAGCGGAAACAAGCACTTCAAATTCAAAATTAACATACATTTTATTAAAACTTTGCATACATATTGCACTTCTCCAAAATAAAAATTCCCTATTTTGAAAAGGAGCCGTGACTTCACCCATAAATCTTAGCTTTTTCGTTCAGGTACTTCGGCTTAGCAGTTTTTATTTCAATATTCAGGTATTTGTTATTAACTTTTTAATACCAAACTTTGCATGAACCATAAGCACTAGCAGATATAAAAGTCCGCGGGGCCAGGCCCATAAATATTTTACATAATATTATACTATAGAGAGCTGACATTTTGTACACAAATAGTAATTGATTTACTCAATCGGAAAATCCAAAACTTAAAAGCACCAGCTACCCTATTGAAACCTTGCGTACACATTGGGCATATATCCTTTTGATTTATGTACTTCGGCTAAGCAGACTTTAGTATGTAAATATATTGAGAAAATAGACGGAATCATGCCCAATAAAATTTACGCTGTATTTTACATGTTTCTTCCAGTCGACTCTTACCAAATTTCACACACACTGGCGACCCATTGTAATGGCACAATAGTGCATTTTTAAGGTCAACAATTTAACACCCATTACACTCTTACCTACTATTTTATGTACCTCTGCCATTTTCAACTGGCATAGTGATCATGAATAGCAATAAAATACACTAGAAATTTTAAGTTAAAAAAGTGTTATTACAGAAATATATTATGTATTATATAAATTTGTAATCGTAAGGGTGTCATTTAATTTCTAGATAATCTGTTTACTTGGCAATATTTTTAACGTTTCAAAGAAGGAGAGAATAATGTATAAATGTTCATTTCTTTATATTGATAAAAATGTTGTCAAGTTGGCAGATTATCTAGAAATTATATGACACCCTTACGATTACAAATTTAAATAATACATAATATATTTCTGTGTTAGGTATTGTGGCAAAGAAGAACTTGGTCAAAATTTATATCTCACAACTTTTAATGGCCGAAATTTTGGATAAGAACTTGGCCGTTTTTCACATTTATGTTTTTTTGAGGATTAGTGTTTACAAGTAATGTCACAAACACTTCTTGTTCGTAACAAACCACTAGAAAAAGTAGTGTCTTCAGCATTGATGCGAGTTCGCTTGTTATTTTGCTTATTGTACGATTGAGTGTGTGTGTGTGTGTGTGTGTGTGTGTGTGTGTGTGTGTGTGTGTGTGTGTATGTGTGTGTGTGTGTGCGTGTGTGTGTATGTGTGTGTGTGTGTGTGTATGTGTGTGTGTGTGTGTGTGTGTGTGTGTGTGTGTGTGTGTGTGTGTGTGTGTGTGTGTAATATGTAGATGATAAGCTACCCTGCAAATAATATTGGAGTACGTGGTCCAATCTAGATGAAACAGACTAGTTACATCATGGTCCCATGTAATGCAGTCATGGATCATGTCGTTTTCACACAAGCATTCAATGCTGCACGATAAGTGTTCGTGTTTAAACGATTATGACCGTTCTTCTTAGTCAATCACAAATTGCATTCGAATAGTCTATAACTACTCCATATGGAGTAGTTTTGGGGTTAGTCCGATGTAATGCAAAGTTGGACCATGTGGTTCAACCCTAGGACATCGCAATGTTAAATCAACCAACTTTTTTTCATATATTTGGAGTAGTTTTGTGGTACTCCTACTCCTCTTTGGACTAGTCTTTACATGCATGTATGGACTAGTCGCATTATTTGCAGGGTATTATGTTTGAGTTTGTGTGTGTATTTACATAAATGCTATCCATCGAGACAAACGAGAGAGTAATATATTCGCGTATGTGTATTCATTTGTATAAAAAGCTGATTGATGTTCGGCGCTCTGGTGCTACTTTGGGCAGCTATGATGAAACAGTAAACAGTGTTTGTTTGTTCAGTATTTGTTTTTGAAGATTTTGCTACAGTAAATCATTTGAAAAATCCCTCATATCATGAAAATTCTTTTAAATGATCTTATGCAAGCCTCTGGTATTTATCATAATTAATTTCAGATAAAAATAGTTTTATTACCTGTTGTAAACTGTTTTTAAATTCCTTTTTTTAATTTTTAATGCTTAACTTTTTATGCTTGCTTAATTCCTTATTTTTGGCGATTTCGTTGGCCCTACTCTATATAATTTGGAAAGTCGAGATAAAAAAATTTATTACCATATTTACTAACACATCTCGATATATGTATACTGCTTTTTTATTTTATACTTATGTGAAGTATTCACAAAATGCGGCGTGAGTCGCTTTAAATTAAATTCTCTTTTATATTTTTTAATTTTTCTTCTATTGCATATACATACATACATACATACATATTTGTATAATGCTTTTATTTTTAATTTTTTTCAACAAAAGAATTCACGCGAATTTTTCCACAACAAAAGAATATCACATCCAAGATTATCACAACTTTTTTCTCTTTGTTTGGCGAATAAAATTTTTTTAGAAATACTCTTGTGTGAAAGATATAAATCTCTATATGTATGCGATAGTTTTTTTTGTGTGTTTGGGTAAAAGTAAATTCATTTTATTCATTGTTTAAGTTTTCCCTTTTTTTTAACCGAAACTGCATGTTTAAGATGGTGTGTTGTATCCATTGTTAGTTTTTCTTATTTTTGAACTTTAATTTAACTTCTTACTTCTTTCATTTCCTGTTTGTTCACATAACTTTTGCTTTGTTTGTAAGTATGTATGTACGTGATTCTATTGTTTTATGTCCATTATCTTATTACCCCGCAGAAAATTATAATTGTATAAAAAGACTACAGAAAAATTAAAGATTATTTTTAATCATCAAATTACTTTAGGTAAACAAATAAATTTTCAATTTACACCTATTGCACAAATGATGATATCAATCATCAAAATTGCAAAAACAAAAAAAAAATAATTATATTATAAAAATAAATAAATTCGAAACCAATTAATCTTTGATTGAATGATTGAATGAAGCAACCAAAAGTTATATAGAATAAATTAATTAGGTTGCTTGATTTAGTTGGCATATACATATGCACTAGTGCTGGGATAATATCGATAGTACTATCGATACTATCGCTAGTTTTAAAACATCTAAAATAACGATAGGAAAAAATATCGATATCGATATTATTTAAAATGTAGTTTTTAAAACATGAGGTGTTATAAAACTTGTTTAAAGGGCATCAGAACAATTTTTTTAAAAACTGTCACCTAAAATAACGTTCGTAGATACATTTATGCATATTAGAATAAACATAAGACTATATACTTTCATATCAACAGTATCTATAGTGAAATCTAAACTATTGATAGATATCGATAGTAGAAAAGGTCCCAGAACTAATATGTATATATGATTCAGTCCGATAGAACTAATGCAAACTCTTCAGAAAGTCTGCAATAAAAGACTTGAAAGGGCTTAGAAATCTTAAATGTTTAAATAAAAAAAGAAGTATATGGCAAATTGCCAAAAATCTACAAATCTAAAATCTTCAATCACAACATATTTCTAACTAATCAATCGAATTATTCTAACAGTTAAAATTTTTATTGAATGTTGTTAAGAATCAGTCAAAAAGTTGCTTGAAAAGATTTTATAAAGTAGTAAAATTTTCGCCATACCGAGAGGAATATTCAATGTCAACTGGTTCAGTAAAAAATCAACCAACACCCGTACCGCTGATCACAACATTTGGCCAATTTTGAGTCGTGACTTGGGTCTGCACACGTAAAAGTTAATGACGTGTGTTCTGTTAATGGGCTCCGGATCAGTTGAAAACTCACTAAAATTTTCATGGAAAAGGTATCTTCAGCAATGAAGTTCATTTTTGGATGAATAGGTAGGTTCACAAGCGAGGTGTTTGCTGTGGACTTGACTTTGAGCTGTCAGCATTTATGCTCCATATTTCTACGAAAACGACGAGGGGCCTGTCATCATCATCAACATTGATTTGGTTAGAATTGGATAATATACACACCAAAGACATGTGATTTCAAAAAGAAATTGCAAGATTTAACCTAATTAAATCTTTTTTGTGGGTCTACACAAATAAGCCACAAATTACAGCAGCCTTTAAAGCCTACATAAATCATGCCATTTATCCAATTCAGCCAAATTTGTGGGCCAGACTCATAGAAATTAGACATTTTGGATTCGCGCCAAGCTGCAAAGCAATACCATGTCCCACACATAATGTCATCGACAAGGTTTTCAAATTAGTAAAAAGTTTTCGTTTTAAATTGTTAAAATTTAAGAACAGGAAACGTTTAAAAAAATATCCCTACAAGAAATAAATGACTGCAACTAATCCAAACAAAAATTTTTTCACTAACACACTTGCGACAATTTTACAATGAATTCAATAGTGGCCGTCAATTGACTAGTTATTTGATCGGTAGTGCTGATGGGTTTATTTATTAATTATAGTTTCTTCACTCTAGCATATAGGTTAGAGGGTAACATCTAATATACATATGCCAAAACTTTTAAAACATCAAGTTTTACCTTAATATAATTCATTCGGTCTGTGAAAATTAATATATGTATATAAAATTGTGAAAAAAGATAAGTGATATAGTAAAGAAAAGAAAGTTACAAAGTTTAATTTAATATATATGAATATCTTTTCAAAATTTTAGATATTTATAAATTTTTGAATTCGTTATACCTTTTTTAATTATTATTTTTTCTTTGGTTTTTCCAGCATTTTGTGAAGAAGTCTTGGTAAATTAATTATGAATCATTACACGATCGAACAACGTACAAAAATAATTGAATTTTATTTTTCAAACCAACAGTCTATTGTGTTGACACAGCGTACATATTGTCGTCATTTTAATGTGTGCATTGCACTCACAGTTTTCTTTGGGGATATTTGAAAAAAAGAGTGTACGTTAACAAACCAAAAACCATACTCCAACTAAAAACCAACATTCAAAATGAAATCATGGCTATTACACCCGAAATTTAGCGAAAAATTATGGAAAATATGATATGTTTACTCTCTCTCGCTAAAAAAGAGCAGCAGAAAATGAACATCACTTACAGGATATCATTTTTCAAATCCAATTGAAAAATCTGCCCAGTAATATACTGTGTTTAAAACAAAAAATATAATAATCGCATAAATAAAAAAAAATATAAACCATTTAAATCATATAGCTCACTCTGCGCCACCCTGTATTAGTCAATTATGATTAGTCAATCTTGTTTAACATTTATGCTATCATTGATTAGTAAAAAGCAGTAGAGTGAGCAGTTCGAATATGCATATGATATATAGTCTATGAAACTCCTTAGCTATAGAGAGATGCAACATTACACGTGCACAAAACTTTCCATCACGTTTTTCATTTTGCCCTTAAGAATGTGATAGAAACTTTGCTCTACGCAATGATGAATATATCCTGCATGACTACCGATCAAATGACCGGCCAATTGACTAATACTTTTCTTGTAGGGATTCTTAAGCTGTTTTTTCTTTCCAATAAAGATATCAACGGAAAATAAATTTAAGTTTCCTTTTTTCACATAAAAAAAATCAACTCACCCTAAGATATGTATACATACATACCTATGTATATTTGAATGTATTCGCTGTCCATTTTATTTTATTTTTTTCAATTGATGGTTTTCGGCTTATTGTTCCATTAAAAGATTAAACTAAAAAAAAAGTTACATACGATTTTTTATTTAATGCTTTTATTTAACAACTATAAGAGGATTTATTTCATGATAGTCTTCATAATGGAAACTTAATGATCTCATTATTGTGGTGTTGGAAAAAACAATTATTTTACTTTAATAACTCTTAAAACGAATGTAAGTATATTTAAATATTTTGCAATTTTATTTTGCTTTACACATAACTCATACGATAATTTTTTCCACGTTTCTTGAAACATCATATTTGGTGTTTGTAGGCGAACATACATAAAAATTTATTTAACTCGAATAAATAAGTAGAGAAGATTAAACGATCACGTACCAAAATAATCAACACTAGAAACGTGGAAAAAATCATCATATGATTTTAAAATGTTTTCGTAAGCAACTTTTAAGAACAATTTAAAATTAAACGAGGGTGTCTACAGTGGATTTCGGAACGAATAAGAATGCTTTCAAATTTGTATTTTTATAACATTTAAATTCGAATGCATTTTTATTAGTCTCGAATTACAGAGTACACCCCGAGATTTTTAACCCATCCTATGAGTTATGGCTCACTGATCTATAGCTTATTATGTGTTAATACTAGTGAGAGCTTAAAATTGTTCAACTGGTTTGAATTAATAATTAAAAAAAAAAGAAATGTGAGTCCGATTACAGAGGAGATGTGTAAACAACTAGTAATGAAAAATTTTGTTGGAAGTACTTATGCTTTTAGTATATTTTTTTTAATGAATTAATTAAAAGTATCAAAACTTTCAATATTGTAAATCCATAGGAATTCGCTTGTTTTTGTTTGTTTTATTTAACTTATTTGGTTAGTAAATAGGCACAATGCAGTATATATGTACTGCATTAAAAATTGCAGTAAACAGTAAATTTACTGATTACTGAAAAAATTCAGTAAATTTTTACTGCTAATGAAAACTAATTTTTCTTAGAGCAGTATTCATAATGAAATTGTAGCAAGTGGCAAAATTTTTATCATTCATATTTTGAAACTTTTGTATGATAAACATTTAGCCACTTTGTAGAATTTCATTATGAATACGGGCATTACTGATTACTGAAAATTCAATGCAACTCATCATATAATAAATCATATAAAAATTGTAGAAAAAACTTTTAGTAATCAGTAAAAATTTACTGGTTTAAAATTTTTTATTATTTTTACTGAAATTTTAGTGGTACTGCAAAGTGCTCATCTATGGTAAATGCCTTTACTTTTACTTTTTAATTCCTGTTGTTCATCGTTTAGTTGTTGCTGTTCTTGTTGTTGTGTAGGCAATGCAACCCAGTAAAAACAAATGGAAGTCATTCTGAAGGAACCACATTTTCATTGCTTCCAAAAAATCGATATTTTTAATTTGCCGATAGTTAGCAGAAAACCAACTAAAAGTTTATTTTAATCACACAAAACCTGGTAGTTTTTCCATAGTTTTAGTAAATACTCACCGAAATGTTCAAAAAATCGATTTTTTGAAAGAAATTTATGAACTAATTTTGGCCTAAAATTTAGAAGTTATTTGCTTAAATTTACATGAAAACACTGTTTCGCATTTAAATTCGTACAAAAAGAAACGAATTGTTAAAATATGTAGCTTTTTAAAATTTTTCCTAGCTGAAAATATTACCATAGAACACAAAAAAGGAAATTTTTCTTAAAATCGCTTCTAATTCGGTGACTAGGCATCGAAAAAGAGAACTTCTTGCAATGACAACCCTATGTAAAAATCATTAGATCGGATCGAAATTTGAACTACTTCCAGACTGCAAACTCTACATTTTCATGACTTCTTTGGAGTGTCTGTTTTTACTGGGAATTAAAATAAATTCAGTAAAGTGCGACTTTGACTCGCGCGCGAAGGGTTCCGTACATTCGGTTTGGAACATATTTTTGATGTGGCTTTTTTTTCCTTTTTTTAAGTTTTTTTCAGTTTAAACGATTTTTTCAGTTTTGTCGCTTTTTTCTCGTTTCGGCGTTTTTTTTTCTCTTTTTGGAGCTTTTTTTCACTTTCGCAATTTTTTTCATTTTGCCGATTTTTTTATTTTGGCGATTTTTTCTGTTTTTGGGTTTTTTCATTTTGGCGATTTTTCCGGATTTTCGCGATTTATTTTAGTCCTAAGAATTTTTTTAGTTTGGTGCTTTTTTCGTTTTGGCGACTTTTTTTTTTTTTTTTTTTTTTTTTTTAACTACATATAATTACTTTTGTTATTATCATTTAAAGAAGTGTTCATCAATGCATGTTTTTTTTCAATCGATAGTTAAAAAATAGTAAAAAACTGGGAAAAAGTGTGATTTTTATGTACTTTTAACCAAGTTTTCAATCTTAATTATTTTTTAAATAAGAGCTAATATACAGACACGGTTTTTTTAATGCATGTTTTTTATTTATTCTATCTTCAAATATGAACTAACAATAAGTATCCAAATCTTAAATCTATAAAAAAATTATTAGGCCCGACCAATGTCGGACATAAGCTTAGTGATAGTTATTAATAATACATAAGTAGTGATAAGCAACAAAAAGAAAAAAAGTGTTTTCAAGCAGCTTCATCATCTAGAGTATTGAATATTAGAGCCCGTGTATCTCTCTTTTTTAAGCGGATGTGTCCAGTAAAGTTCAAAATATTGCGAGCAAGCTGATTGGGATGTGACTCGAGTTTTGTTAGATATTTGCCTGCGTATTTTACAATTTCTTCAGTCACTAGTAGCATATTCAAATCGCGATGTAGATATATTTGAATTTTTGATGTACCATGGAGCCGATGTTATCATGCGTAAAATTTTATTTTGCCTTCGTTGAATTTTCTCTACATTTGAAGCTGAAGCAGTGCCCCATAGTTGAATTCCGTAACACCATATTGGCTTTAAAAGCGACTTGTATATTAAAAGTTTGCAGTCTAGGCTAAGTGTTGAATTTCTACCAATCAGCCAATGTACCTGAGTTAATTTAAGTTTCATTTGAGTTAACTTAGAGTCAATGTGGTGTTTCCATGTAAGTCGTCGATCAAGGTGTAAACCAAGATATTTCACATGTGAATGTTGAGGAACAACTTGATTGTTAATCCGAATGGGGGAGCAAGTATCTCTTCTTAGGGTGAACGTTATATGGACACACTTTTGTTCATTGACTTTAATTCTCCATAAGTTTAACCAAAGCTCCATCTGGCTAATGTGTTCCTGGAGTTTGCGGGATGCCTCATCAGGGTTTTCGTGCATACTAAGGCAGGCTGTATCGTCGGCAAATGTGGAAGTATGGATACTACTGCTCACAGGCATATCACAAGTATAAATCAAATATAAAACTGGTCCCAGTATGCTCCCCTGTGGCACACCGGATGAAATAGTTTCAGGCCTACTCGTAAAGTCTCCCTCCACAACAGTGAACTTACGGGAAATAATGTAACTTTCCAAAATATTTAAAATGTTTATTGGTAAGTAAGTCTTCAATTTTAAAATTAGGCCTTCATGCCACACTTTATCAAATGCCTGGGAAACGTCAATAAAGAGCGCAGAACAATACTTTTTTTCCTCAAAAGTTCTTCTTATAAATTGAACCAGTCTGTGAGTTTGTTTAATGGTGCTATGCTGACTTCTAAAACCAAATTGATGGTCTGGTATGCACCCACTACTAATTAGAATTGGGGACAATTTTGTTTTGAGCAGTTTTTCGAAAAGCTTTGACATAGTTGATAGTAGACTTATTGGCCTATATGATTCAGCCTTGGTTAGATCTTTGCCCGGCTTTGGAATCATTTTAACCTTGGCAAGCTTCCAGCTGTGTGGATAATACTCCAGTCGTAAAATGGCATTAAATATGAATAATAGGATTCTCATTGCAATACGAGGCAAGTTCATAAGCATCTGGTTACTAATTCCATCAATACCCGGAGCTTTCTTCGGGTTGAGTTCGGCAATTAGTTTTTGTAAATCACGCGTCTTAAACTTAATGTGTTGAGGGGGTAGAGCGACTACATTCGGCAAATCAGCAACACCAGTACATATGTTTGGCGTAAAAGCGGATTTTAAGTGCTCAGCAAATATTTTACCTTTTTCAGTATCGCTTCTTGCCCAACTTCCGGTAGATGTGCGTAGAGGTGGCTTATACTCAATGGGTGTTTTAAGCTTTCTAGCAGCGCGCCACAAAGAGTAATTAGACGCTGGTGTGACATCAAGACCTTCCAGATAATTTTTAAGAGATGCAGTTTTTTCAGACGCAAGCAACTCTTGGAGTCGTTTAGTGCACTCTTTAAATCTGATTTTATTTTGTGGTGATCTGTGCTGTTGCCATTCCCTTCTAGCTCTTCTTTTTTCACGTACGAGACGTTCAATGTCTGTAGAATAAATTTTATTAAACCCAGTCTGCGGATGGGAGATAATGGCATGTTCAGCAGCCTGTTTAATATTCTCGCTGAGATTGACAATGTTAGATTCAATATCATCGGATGTTCTAAGCGTAATGTTTTTCGTACAATGACTACTGAGATATTTTTTGAACCCCAGCCAATTAACACGATTGATCAGGTAAGTTACTTCTTAAGGGACTACAAATTGTAATGATCGTTGGAGAGTGATCGGACGAAAGATCAAGAGAAGCTTGAACTTGAATTAAATCACTAGAGATATTTTTTATGACGCCAAAATCTATAACATCCGGAATTTTTTGTATGTCAGTAGGCCAATAAGTGGGCTCCCCACTCGAAATGACATCCAAGCCCATTTTTGAAATAGTGTTGAACAATGCTCGACCTCTGGGGGTAATAAGACGCGAACCCTAGAACGTATGCTTAGCATTTTAGTCGCCAGCTGCTACAAAACAAGGTCCAAGAGATTTGTAGAAATCCTCATATTGATTCTCAGTGATTGAAAATTTGGGAGGGGAGTAAATTGATGATATAACAAAATTTGTACAAAAACTTTCAATGCCAACATTTGTTGCTTGTAGGTGTTCTTCACAAATGTTATCAAGAACATAGTGCTTTAGTCTTGACTTTATTAGAATTGCTGATCCACCGCAAGCCCTTCCTCTAGGGTCCTTTGTATCATATATAGTGTAGCCATAAATTTTAAAAAGACTTCACGAAGTCAAATGAGTCTCAGATACTAACATTACTTCAATCTTTTTTTCCGTGAGGAAGTGCTCAAGTTCATTTTTATGAAGGCGAATGCCGTTTGTGTTCCAGAAACATATTGTTAACGTGTTCATGGCTTATTAATTAATGCTTGAAGCAGAGTATTCTGCATTCGCAGCATTTCTTGCATCATGCTAGTCATATTTGTTGTAAAATTGTTTATAGTTTGCATCACATTTTCAATAGTAGCTTCAAGGCGATTAAAATTAAAGCTTGCGTCAGTATTTTTTGAATTATTTGGCGGGGAAACATTTTGTGCGGGAATTGAATTTGTCTTAGCAGCATCTGCATACGATACACGGGAAGTAACTGGTTAACACAGTTAGCACCACTGAATTCAGGGTACTTAAATTATGTTTACCAACCAGGTACCCGCCTTGTTACCAAAAAAAAAAAAAAAGTTTCGAATTCGAGCACAAAGTATACTGAGTTAAACTCTGTTGATAATCAGGGCTATTATGAATAAAATTCCACGTGAAATTTCTCCCTTTTCCAATTAAAATTTTTTGTTTTCCCTATTACTTACTATTAGTTGTAATTAATCCCCGTGAAAAATTTCACGTGGAATTTTATTCATGATAGCCCTGAATACGTTTTTGATAGAGTAGTAAAAACCAATAAAAATAATTATAGATTTAATTAAAGGATTAATCAAAATAATTAATTTTTTTAAGAAAATCATATTTTTTTTTTTTTTTTTTTTTTTTAATGCATGTATTTATTTATTGTATCTTCATATGTGAACTAACAATAAGTATTCAAATCTTAAATCTATAAAAAAAAAATTATTAGGCCCGACCAGTGTCGGACATAAACTTAGTGGTAGTTATAAATAATACATTAGAAGTGATAATCAAAAAAAAAAGGGGGGGGGGGAAGTATTTTCAAGTAGTCCCATCTGGAGTGTTAGGTATAAGAGCCCGTGTGTCCCTCTTTTTTAAGCGGATGTGTCCAGTAAAGTTCAAAATATTACGAGCAAGCGGATTAGGATGTGATTCGAGTTTTGTTAAATATTTGCCTGCGTATTTTGCAATTTCTTCAGTCACTAGTGGCATATTTAAATCACGATGTATAATAGAATTTTGGATGTACCATGGAGCCGATGTTATTAACCGTAAAATTTTGTTTTGCCTTCGTTGGATTCTCTCGACATTGGAAGCTGAAGCAGTGCCCCATAACTGAATTCCGTAGCGCCATATTGGCTTCAAAAGCGACTTGTATAATAAAAGTTTGCAGTCTAGGCTGAGTGTTGAGTTTCTGCCAATCAACCAATATATTTGAGTTAACTTAAGTTTCATCTGAGTTAACTTAGAGTCAATATGATGTTTCCATGTAAGTCTTCGATCAAGGTGTATACCAAGGTATTTCACTTGGGAATGTTGAGGAATATTTTGATTGTTGATTCGAATGGGGGAGCAAGTATCTCTTCTTAGGGTGAACGTTATATGGACACACTTTTGTTCATTGACTTTAATTCTCCATAAGTTCAACCATATTTCCAGCTGGGTGATATGTTCCTGGAGATTGCGGGATGCCTCATAAGGGTTTTCGTGCACACTCATACAGGCTGTATCATCGGCAAAAGTAGAAATATGGATATTATTGCTCACAGGCATATCACAAGTATATATTAAATACAAGACAGGACCCAGAATACTACCCTGGGGCACACCAGAAGATATAGATTCGGGCACACTCGTGAACTCTCCTTCCACAACAGTGAACTTCCTATCAATAATATAACTTTCCAAAAGCTTTTGAATATTTATTGGCAGATATGTCTTCAATTTTAAAACTAGGCTTTCGTGCCATACTTTATCAAACGCCTGAGAAACATCAATAAAGAGAGCAGAACAATACTTCTTTTCTTCAAATGTTCTTCTTACAACTTGGACCAGTCTATGCGTTTGTTCAATCGTGCTGTGCTGACTTCTAAAGCCAAATTGATGGTCCGGGATGCACCCATTATCAGTTAAAATTTTGGACAATTTAGTCATGAGCAGCTTTTCGAAAAGCTTTGAGATTGTAGATAGTAAGCTTATGGGCCTATATGACTCAGTCTTGGTAAGATCTTTGCCCGCCTTTGGAATCATTTTGATCTTGGCCAGTTTCCAGTTATGTGGAAAATACTGCATTCTTAAAATAGCATTAAAAGTAAATACCAGGATTCTTATTGCAATATGAGGCAAGTTCATGAGCATTTTGTTACTAATGCCATCAATACCTGGAGCTTTCTTCGGGTTGAGTTCAGCAATTACTTTTTGTACTTCACGCATCTTAAACCTTAAGGGACGAGGGGGTAGAGAAACTACACTCGGTAAATCAGCAGCACCCGTACATGAATTGGGAGTGAATACAGATTTTAAATGCTCAGAAAATAAGTTACCTTTCTCACTATCACTTCTTGCCCAGCCTCCGGTCGCAGTACGCAATGGTGATTTAAGATCAACGGGTCGTTTAAGATTTCTAGTAGCGCGCCATAAAGAGTAATTAGATGCGGACGTTACATCAAGACCTTCTAAATACTTTTCCAGTAGTGCAGTTTTTTCCGATGATAGCAGCTCTTTGAGTCGTTTAGTACATTCTTTAAGTCTGATTTTATTTAGGGGTGATCTGTGTTGTTGCCATTCTCTTCTAGCTCTCCTTTTTTCACATACAAGACGTTCAATTTCCGTAGAATAAATTCTGTTAAAGCCGGTCTGCGGATAGGAGGTAGTGGCGTGTTCAGCAGCCTGTTTAATATTTTCGTTAAGATTGGCAATATTAAATTCAATATCATCGCATGATCTAAGCTGAATGTTTTCTACGCAGTGACTACTAAGATATTTTTTGAATACCAGCCAGTTGATTCCATTAATCATCTTCACATATGAGTTAGTTAAATCACTCCTTAGTGGGTTGAAAATTGTAACTATTGTTGGAGAGTGATCGGAGGACAGATCTAGAGAGGCCTCTACATGAATTAAGTCCCTATGAATATTTTCCGTGACGGCAAAATCTATAACATCTGGAATTTTTCTTACGTCAGTAGGCCAGTAAGTAGGCTCCCCACTCGAAATGACATCTAAGCCCATTTTTGAAATTGTATTGAACAAGGCTCGACCTCTAGGTGTAACAAGACGCGATCCCCAGTAGGTATGTTTTGCATTGTAGTCACCAGCTGCCACGAAACAAGATCCAAGCGATTTGTAGAACTTCTCATACTGATCTTCGCTAACTGAAAATATGGGAGGTGAGTAAATTGATGATATCACGAAATTCGCACAAAAATTTTCTACGAAAATATTCGTTGCTTGCAAATATTCTTCACTAACGTTGTCAAGGACATAGTGCTTGAGTCTTGACTTAATCAGAATTGCTGATCCACCACATGCTCTCTCTCTCGGGTCCTTTGTATCATATAAAGTGTAATCATTTATTTTAAATAAGCTTCTTGAGGTCAAATGAGTCTCAGAAACCAACATTATATCAATATTTTTTTCCATGAGGAAGTGCTCAAGTTCATTTTTATGTTGGCGAATGCCGTTTGCGTTCCAGAAACATATTTTTAACGTGTTCATGGCTTATTAACTAATGCTTGAAGCAGTGTATTCTGCATTCGCAGCATTTCTTGCATCATACTTGTCATATTTGTAGTAAAGTTGTTTATAGTTAGCACCAGATTCTCAATAGTAGCTTCAAGGCGACTAAAGTTAAAGCTTGAGTTTGAATTCGTTGAATTATTTGGCGGTGGAACATTTTGCGTGGGAATTGAACTAGTCTTAGCAGCATCAGCATACGATACACGTGAAGTAACTGGTTGGCTGATTTGAGCAAAAGTGTCGGAGTTCGCGTTTACTTGTAGAGCTGGAGTTAGCTTGGGTTTTTGACCCATAGCCTGTTTAACGAAAGAAAATACAGGGCACCCTCTATAGTTAGCTGTGTGATTACCTCCACAATTACTACATTTTTTTTCTGCTTGATCTTTTGACTTAGTGCAGCTAGCAGTACCATGCAATTCACCGCAGATAACACACACTGTAGGTAACTTGCAGTAAGTTTTCGTATGGCCATATTCTTGGCAATTATGGCACTGTACGGGACCTGAACGCTTACGTGGCTCTTCAACTGTGATTTTTCGATGTAAGAGATACTTTACGTTATAAACTGGATGGGCTTCATTTTTTTTTAATTGTATGTCATTCGGCTCCAGTTCAACCCGAAATAGGGGTTGGGGGACCTTTTCTCTATTAAATATGTTGGTAACATTTTTTACCTTGAATCCTTGGTCGACAAGTGCACATTTTACTTCTTCGGGTTCAACATATGAATCTATGCCCTTTAATACTATCTGTAGGCCTTTAGCACTCTTAAGTTGGTATGTGTAAAAATTTGTTTTATTTTTTTCGAATTCACTAACAATTTTTCGGAAATCTTTTTCATTATATATTTGGATTTTAGTTTCATCAATATTACCTCGTTTAATTGGAATGATGTGAAAAGTATTTTCACCAATGGTCGACAGTAGTTTTTTTATAAGCGCGTTCGAATTTTTTTCTCTCAGATAAATAGGTGGTGGCTTAAAAGACTTTTGCGATGATGTAGAGGGCTTGTCGTCGGTGTCTTGCAATAATGAAAAACGATTTTGACGATTGGTAGATGATGCGCTGTTATCCCTAGACATCTTTGGAGCAGATGAAAATTTTGAAGAATTTGGGCTTCGCCCACGCTTTACCACTGTTATATATCTGTCCATTCCCACTTGTACCTTGGGTTTTGAGCTACTGTTATCTGTAGTGATAACTTGGTTTAGTGATGAAGGCGAGTCCGATGCGGATGATATCGCAGACTTAAATGAAGAAGTACTAGGCAATGGTAATATTAACGATTCACTAGTTGGCATTGGACAAAGCGAAGTTGATCGCTGACGAAAAATTGGCTTTGCCGTTAAAAAAAGATTTTCATCAGATTTATTATTTATATTTTTTTCATTAAGAGTTTCAGAACTCACAGTAAAATAAGCATTTCTGCCGTTAGAACTCACTTCAAAATTTTTTTCCTTTGAGGTACTCATACAGAGTATTATTCCTCAAGGGAACTTTGTTTGTGTTTACGGTTTTTTTTTGTTTTTGCTATTTCTTGCTATGTAAAAAATATTAGTAAAGCCAATAAGCTTATTTATCAAGGTGAATATGTATTACGAATATTTTTTGTATAATTTTTGATTTTGTTGTTTTTTATATTTGTTTCGTATGTATGTATGTAAAAAAAATCCGCTTTAATGTCTCTTCACTATGAAGGTTCAACGAGAACTTTGAAAAATCATATAATTGAAAAAAAAATTAACAATAACTTTGTCTGTGTATGGCATGGTAACGGAATGTACTTTTCAACGAAAAGCAACGTATGATTAATGTCAAACTAACTGCATAAAAATGTTCAATATATAAATCATACGTATGATTTAATTAACAAATTCGTATAAGTAATGCGTAGTAGTAGGGGTGGAAAATTATTCGATGGCACTATCGATAGTTTTTTTATTTTTGTGACTATCGGTGTTTTTATTCTGCAATCGATTAATACTCGTATTTGAAAATCATATCCATATTTTTTTAGTCACTACCGGTAGTAAATAATACTCATACACCACTACCCAGCAAAAATATTTGCTGCATTTTTGTAAGGGAGATGAGCCACTTAGAAGCAATAGCAATAAATAATCCACCAAACGTGTACCTGTACTATGCACATACATATATAATTGCGTACTGTTCGTGAACGATCGTTGAACATATTTTAATGATCTCGATTACGTTATTGCTTCTAGAGATGCAATGTATTGCTTCTAATAGCTTTAAGTGCTTCTAAGTGTCGAGAATTTTTTGCTGGGTAACAGCAAAAATTTTAAATGCTTTTCATAAAGAAAAATAACTGAAAACAAATTTCGATGCTCTAGCACATTTTAAAAAATTGCCATAAGACTTCAATAAATTTTCTTTAGCGGTACAATAAAAACTGGACAAATGGATTTGCACTTCCTTTATTATAATTAAAAAATACTTTGAAAATAATAATATTTACGGCCTGGACCACAATATTAAAAGAAAATGTTCGATCGACCCGTTGTATTGAAAACAATAAAACAAGAAAATAAAATTTATTTTTGTTTTCAAAATAAGTAATCGATCAAACGTTTTATAGCTATGCTAATTATTGCGCGGTACAGGAGTGAGGGCGTGACAAAAATAATCTACACCATTACAGTAATAAATTGATTTTTATTTTGATTTCTTTGTACTTAAAAGCAGAATAAGAAAATAAAAGAAACAATGTTTAATTTTGATTTGTTTCATTTCGTGAAGTGAGTGAAACAATAACAAAACAAAAACAATGAAAACGACTGCGCAATTTCTTTTGGTATTGTTTTTGCACATGAGAACAAACCAGAGAACATAGCTGCCACCGGCCACAAATAATTAATTAATTTCATCGTATGCCGCTAGAAAAAAAAAATAATGGGAAATAAATGGAAACGTTTTGAAATATTTGCTGCGAGTTTGACATCATCATATAATATAATTTTATTGCATTGTTTTTTCACATTTGTTTTATATAACTAAGCAGGATAGCTTCAACCAGCCTCCGTATTCTGTAACTCGCTAAAGCTAAATCTCTATTGCTAAAAATCTATAAACTCAATTTATCGATTTTCTGTTACGAATGCAACTTTCAAACTTATATTGCGCCGGAATTTTAGTGCTTTATGTCGCCGCCAAAAATTTTTAATTTTCTATTTGTTCAGCATTTTAGCGATCGAATTTAGCTTTAGCTTTAGCGAGTTACAGAATAAGGGAGCAGGTATCCTCAGACACATCTCTTTTTTTTCCTTTTTTTTTAGATTGTCTTCAACGTTAAGCCATTCCCAGTAAAGAAAGAGTTTCCAAGGATTCTGAAGTCATATGTTCATGATGTTAAATAAATCAGATATTCAGAATGTTTTTTTTTTCTTCCCCTAAATTTCTTTTAAAATAGTAATCTCTTCCACTAATATCACTTATTTTTCATACCAGTATTTTAGTTTTAATTTTTTTAGAAATAAAGTTATGTTTTGATTTGCTCAAACAACATAATTTTTTTTTATTTTTTATTTTTATTTTTTATTTTTGTGAATAAGTACATTTTACGAGAACCATAAAACTTTGATAATATCACGATAGTATCGTCGATAGTTTTTTTAATTTTTGATAGTCTTGAATAGATAAAGTTTTTCACACTATCGAAAACTTTCGATAGTGACACTAACAATAGTTTTCCACCTCTACCGATTACACATTATGGCATTTTGTGACATCACAATAGTGTGTACCAGTGCCAACGTTTGTCATTTCCAATATTTTTCATTGTGTGGCATTGCTTTCCATATCAAAAAAAAAAAAAAAAAAAAAAAAAAAAAAAAAAAAAAAAAAAATGTGAATGTAATGTGAATGGCCTTGCACACATTTTGAAAATAACACTACAAAATAACAACACAAAAAATGTCACATGTCTACTCAGCATAATGGCTGGACAATTTTAAAGCTTTTCCATAAAATTTATATTAAATTGAAAATTATTTGAAACCCGATTGGCGAATTTGCCGATATTAAATAATTAAACAATGAACCCTTTATCAATTTTTTTAAAATATTTACTCTTTATCAATTTTTTTAAAATATTTTCTTGGTGTTTTGCTGATATTAAAGGTAATACAAATTCCCTCAAAACTATTTACAAGGTCCTCTTACAGAAAAAAAGAAAAACCTGGTAATTACTAACTAAAAACAAGTTAAACAAAGTTTTCACTATGCTGCAATTAATTATTTGGAAAGAATAAATATCATAAAATAGAACAAAGTTTTAAAGTAACAGACATAACCGAAAAGATAAAACCTACACACATACAGAAAGATATGGCGTGTTTGTAAGTTCTTGACTGCGCTACGAATGGAAATATAAATGTCTTGAACTTTTTCGCTTGAGGTATATAAATAATAAATAAATGTCAAATATGAGGTACAAATATGGGTGCTAGTAAAAAAATTATCAGCATTTTAAATTTAAGTTTGCTCGTATGTTGCAGAGCAGTAATGCATTGCGATAGAAAGTTTATTGTCAACATCGTCGACCAGGCCGTTAATGTGTGATTTATTTGTGGTCTTAGTCCTGCTATAATTGTGGCATTTTTTTTTCAATGTGCCTTCGAATAGAAATTTTCGACAAACAATTTTCTATCGCTTACTTTAAATGGAAAACAAAAAAAGAACACACGTTTTTGTTTTCAATATAAGTAAGCAAAGAAATTTTCTTGTTTATGTTAATAAAAAGATATTTATAAAAAATATTGTGTTAAAGTTAAACAAAACACAACTTTCGATAGGCTAAATTTATTGTTTTGTATGCATATGTAGGGTATCATAAAATCGATCTACGATTCTTTGTTTTCTATTGTTGGTTTACAAAGGAAACGCGTTACTTTATGTTTTTGTAACATAATAAAGTTGATTGTATATAAACTCAATACACGTACATATGTACATACATATATTTACACATGTATATATATACATATCTATGTGCGGTTGTACCTACATACATTCAATTAAAATATCGCACAAAGCAAAATGGCGATCCATTTCCGGCCATTTTTTCCTTTTAACTGTTATGGAAACAATGCACACAAAAAAAATACAACAAAAATAAGAGAATGACTGGAAAAACAATCTACGAGGTTTGTGAAAAAAATGCTCAAACAAGAATATAAATTGGAATTTTATTTTATCCAAGAACATGTGCAAACAAATTT
Source organism: Tachina grossa (assembly GCA_949987645.1). Lineage (NCBI taxonomy): Eukaryota > Metazoa > Arthropoda > Insecta > Diptera > Tachinidae > Tachina > Tachina grossa. The sequence continues at coordinate 54,121,911 of OX465275.1, read as the reverse complement.
CGGTTTATTTAGTTTTGTAATTTAAACTCTATTAAATGAAATTGTTTACAACTATTCTGGATAACCTTGTTGTTTTCAGATGCAACGTTGCAGCACTTGTTTTATGGTCTCTCTTTAAACATTGAATGTTTATTTTAATTATTACAACTCATACCAACTGCATGGCAAAGCCTCTTGTTTGGACGCATATTTATTGAATTTTTTTTATTCAATTTCATTTTATTTTTTATTCCCTTAAAAGATAAAAGTGTTTTTTGTTTGTACTGTTTACATAACAATAATAAAGAAGAGTTAACATAGTCATTATTGTTATTGATTGCAGGTTGATATAGTTACATATCGTTAGCTGAAACAGAAAATGTCCTAACTAACATTTCGTAATATTACAAAAAGAGGAAAAACATGTTGAACTAATACAATGTGGTATTCAATGCGCATTTTTACAACTTAATAAAATAAATTAAATCGCTATTTTCGTTTTCGTAGATTTTTGTCACATACAGCATTTTGCGCTTGAGGTAACGATATATGAAAGTAATACGGTAGAAAAAAATGTATATATTAATGTTATGCACACATACATACGTTCATACACAGTATAGATATGTCCACATATAATAATATGTGACGTAAAATTGTTTATACGCATAAAATATATTTTAATTGCTCGAAAATCTTTTGTAAAATTTATCGCAAGTGAAGCATATCATTACTTATTTATTCGCAAAATGTATGGTTTAATTTTATAATGGTATTTACGCTATAAGAATATTTGTTTTTGTTCCATATTTTTATATATTATGAAATTCAAAAAATAAAAGTTATTTCTTTAGTTTTATTTATTCCTCAGAAAATAAAAGCTATTTCTTCATTTTTATTAATTCCTCAGAACCTAAAAGCTGTTAAATTTTTATTTTTCAGAGAGTTCATGAATAAATCTTAAGTTTTGCTACTTAATTGTTGACAAGGAAAAGTTGCAGCCAAATAAGCACTTGCGGTATACGACTGTTTAAAATTTAGTTCATCCCCGACATATAAAAAAAGAAGAGATGTGTCTTAGGACACCCGGCTATAGCTATAAAACAATCTTAATGTGTTAAATAACAATACAATTTTTTTTAATGCATGTATTTATTTATTGTATCTTCAAATATGAACTAACAATAAGTATTCAAATCTTAAATCTAGAATATAATTATTAGGCCCGACCACTGTCGGACATAAACTTAGTGATAGTTATAAATAATACATAAGTAGTGATAATCAAAAAGGAAAAAAAAAGTATTTTCAAGTAGTCCCATCTGAAGTGTTGAGTATAAGAGCCCTTGTGTCCCTCTTTTTTAGGCGGATGTGTCCAGTAAAGTTCAAAATATTACGAGCAAGCGGATTAGGATGTGATTCGAGTTTTGTTAAATATTTGCCTGCATATTTTGCAATTTCTTCAATCACTAGTGGCATATTCAAATCACGATGTATATTTAAATTTTTGATGTACCATGGAGCCAAAGTTATCATACGTAAAATTTTGTTTTGCCTTCGTTGGATTCTCTGGACATTGGAAGCCGAAGCAGTGCCCCATAGTTGAATTCCGTAGCACCATATAGGTTTCAAAAGTGACTTGTATATCAAAAGTTTGCAATCTAGACTGAGAGTTGAATTTCTACCAATCAGCCAATGTACCTGAGCTAATTTTAGTTTCATTTGTGTTAGCTTAGAATCAATGTGTTGTTTCCATGAAGCCGTCGATCAAGGTGTATACCAAGGTATTTTACATGTGAATGTTGAGCAACAATTTGATTATTGATTCTAATGGGGGAACAAGTATCTTTTCGTAGAGTAAATGTTACCTGCGCACACTTCTGCTCATTTACTTTAATTCTCCATAACTTTAACCATAACCATAACAATACAATAAAATTATTTTATATGATGATCTCAAATTTCCCGCAAAAACATCAAAACGTTTCCATTTATTTCCAATTAGTTTCTTTTTAGCGGCGCACGATTAAATTAATGTAATATGTGCGGCCGGCGCACAGTGGGATGGCAGAGAAAGTGGCGATTAATTCATAGAAGTCGTAATTTTAAAGTGTTGTTATTTTTTATTGATGAATATTAATAAATACATAAAAAACCAGCATTTAAAAAAATTTTTGAAAAAAAAATTAACCTTTTATGGCCTTTTTTGTATTTTGGAGAAAATTGTCTTATTTGACTATTTTTGCTGTAACTTTGAAATGAAAAAAAACTAAATTAGTAAATTAAAATGTATATAAGAGCATACTTTATATGCCTTTAAAAACAATATTTTTGTTTTGTTTAAATAAAAAAAAAAATATTTAATATGTATTTTTCACATTGATTTTTAACAAATGGAATTCTCTCACAAAAACCTTCATAACTCAAAAATCGCACAAATGCGCAAATAGGTATTCTGGTATTTATTAGCTAAAATCTTATATTTTAAGAGCATAAAAGCATTTTTTCCTGCACTCATTCGCAAAGTTTTTGAAACTCAATGTATATTTCAAAAATACCACATTTTCACATTTTCTAAAACATTTATCTAAACAAAAAATAACTTTTTTAAATGCTCATATACCTCAAGTTGACGGTTCCATTATAATACTTTTACTTGTAGAAGTCTAAACAAAAACTATAGTCACTTGAAATATCAAAATTTTCTCTTTTAATCAATGCGCGGAAAAATAACTAAAATTATTGAAATTTGAACACACACTGCAAACAAAGTAAACTACCAAGATCTTTTATTTTTGCAGTTGGTGATGTAGAATTTTATCTACTTTCATATGGTACCAAATACGGTTGTGAAAGTTAAAGTTCATCTTTTGAATTAATTGCCACTTGTGAAGGATTTCACCCCACAGTGCGGCGGTAGCTGTTAGCCGGCTTAAAGCCGATCGGCTGTGCTCATGTGGAAAAACAATACAAAAACAACTTGAGCTCCTGTGTCGTCACATAAATAGCATAGCTATTAAAATTCCCTGCGTTCAAACAGAAAAGCTTAACAAAGCTGCAATGAAGCGTTTATGGAAATTGCAAGGTTTAAAACTGGAGAATTTAAAGTATTTTTTCAGCAAATTTCGGAATTCAAATTTTGCACTCCAATTTCTAAGTTGGTGTTGCTCCCGGTTTCTTCAACTCGATCGACGATCGACTTGAGTATAAAATTTGTATGAAAATAACTAATCTTTGAAGTGGTTTTCATATAAATTTTATAGACTAGTCGTTATTCTGAATTAGTTTTTGATAAATACTGTTCTAAAATGGAAGTGTTATTTAGTATAAATCGTGAACAGTACCACTATTTTAGATAAGAACCGATTATATTTATTTGATTAATTTAATTTGTTGTCATAATTATCCCTTCACTCGTATATGCACATTTCCAAATAAAAAAATCATTACTTTTTTTATTTGTTCATAATTGTGATTCTCCTCAATGGACCAATTTTTTTTTAAATAAGCAAATATTTTCTTTTTCAGTTAAATTATCTTATCATGTGTAATTTTCCCTACAGTATTGAATTTATTTCATTCATTTAAATTTTTAATGCCCGTACATATTTTATTCCCTTAGAAATACACTTCTTCTTAGTTTTCGTAATTGCCATTTTGCTTTGCAAGATATTTTCTTTTCATTTAAGAAATATAACTTGTCATATGTTGACAATAAATTAAGTTCTAAGTTAGAAATGTATTCGAGTCTTACAAATATTTACCATTTAATTTATGTAATTAATCATTTTCTTGTGTAGCAACTCCTTAGTATCACCAAAAAAGATATACATACACACACATTTATTTTTCTTTCTTGTTTTTGTGTTTAGTTTTATTTTATATTTGTCAGAGTTTTGTTGAAACACTTGTTTTATGGTAAATTATTGTCATAAGATATGTATGTTGTATGTGTGTATGAAAAAGTTTTTCTGTGTTTCTAATTTCTAGCAAAAGTTAGTCAGAATGCAGCAGATACAGACGTATAAAATAAAAGCGTTCTAATTGACTCACTCATACTACTGCAGCTTTAGTGAAGTTTTGGAAAACACACCTTCAATAAATATTTATGTCGAAACTTTTTTAGTGCAATATTCTACTATTGTTATTGTCTTTGTGTGCGATATTTAATTGTTGTATTTTTTAAAACTTAAGACAATATAATTTTCTTTGAATTGAATAATATTTCTTGCTTTTTGTATATACAGACTTCCCTGATATCACATGCTTAACACAATGTTCACTTTTAATGTTATTCGAAAGACTTAAAGAAAAGCTAATGACGATATTATTGTATGGGTAATACCCGATTATCATTTTGCTTTACAAAGAAACATGAGACTCCCGAGGAATGTCACTGAATTGCAAAAACAATAAGAGACTTTCTGGAAAATAAACAAATGTAAAGCATCAACAATTTAACAGAGTGTGGCATAATGGCCTTCTGTTCAAGTTAATGCATTTGCTGCGAGTTCCATTCTGCCTCCTGTTCAAGTTCTGTTTCACTGCTGTTGCGATCAGTTGTGGGACTTGTTGTTGTTTATTTAATCCCCCTTATTGTGAATGGCGTCGTCGACTCGACGTCACATCAAGACGACAGTAAATATGCCCCCTTATTGCGAAAGGTGTCGTCGACGTCATATCAAGACAACAGTAAAAATAGTCCATTGTCTACTCTTTGTTGACAACAATTGACTGCTATTTACATGCTGTTTTAATTTACAAAGCCTTAGAGATTAGTAAGAGATCATCAATAAGAGCCACTTTTTGCCGATAAAGAGTAGAGAAGTGGCAATATTTACTGTCGTCTTGATGTGACGTCGACGACGCCATTCACAATATGGCGGATTATCACTTGTCTACTCTTTATCGGCAACAATTGGCTCTTATTGACCATCTCTTACTAATCTCTAAGGCTTTGTACAACAATGGATCCAGTTAATAGCAGTCAATTGTCATCGACAAAGAGTAGACAAGTAACAAGTTTTACTGTCGTCTTGATATGACGTCGACGACGCCATTCATAATAAGGAGGAGAATTTCTGATTTAATACTTTCTGCTGTTAAAATTACATTTTTATCAACGTTACATTTAATTTTAAATTAACATGACATGATTAACATTTCAAATAATTTGTATGTTAAATCATTACATAAATTAATTGAATTAAAATGAAAGTCACAATGATATTTATTTAGTGCGTATTTAAAGTATATTTGAGGCTGTTGTGACTGCAGTGATTAGCGTGTTGACTACCACACAATAAGTTCGACTTCAAATCTTGGCTTTGGCAACCAACAACACATAACTTTTTCCTGACGCCAAGCCGGTGCCACTACACATCACATTAGTAAAATAATTATTAATATGACAACATTAGATTCATGCTGTTTCAACTTGAAATAACTTTGATACAACATGATTCTTTATGGTAATTCAGTGTCAAATTCACGTTTCTTAAACTTGAAATATTTTTTATCAGTATCAATTTTATTTTGTTTTAAATATAATGGAATATTCCCCCTTATCAGGAAGAGAAATTGTGAATAGTTTTTTCACGTGAAAAAACAGGTCGGTTTTAATTCCCGAACAGCGTAATTATATCAACAATTGACTGATTTGAATTTTTTCAGGCATTCTTTCTTTGAAAACAGAAATTTTTTTAATTTGGAAAATTTCATTTTTGATTCAAAAACGTTTAATAAATTTATCTTTTCTCGCTCGCATTGGTAACACTTTAGGCTTCGTTTGAGAACGCATAACTTATTTATTCTTATTAGAGACTTGCATAAGACCATTTAAAAGAACTTTCAATACATGAGGGATTTTTTAAATGCTTAACTGTAACAAAATGGTATGTTCTGCATTCCACGTGAAATTAAAACGAGTGGAAGGAATTGCCATAAAATTGTTGTTGGAAATATGTAATTATAACAACAATGCTATGGCAATTCCACTTCTTTTAATTTCACGTGGAATGCAGAACATACCCGAAAGTTTTCAAAAACAAACGCTGAACAATACTGTTTGCAAGACATTTGTTTCAGTTATCGTAGGTATTGAGGTAAAGAAGCAAATACTTCGTGACGAAAGAATTTGTGATGTTTGCTTTTACCTATGCATAGACGCGTATACAAACGTCATACATGTACATATATATATACATATACACATAAGTTGTGTGTATGCTCTTTTATTTTTCTGTGCCCATACAAACGTACACCTGACTTTGCATTAGTTATGCGCGCTTGCTTTAAAAACTCCTGCCATCTACATCTCACACACACACACACACACACACACACACTCAGACGTACAATACGCAAAACAACAAGCACACACCTATAAAAGGTGAAGACACTACTTCTTCTAGTGGTATTGGAGTGTTTGTTACGAACAACAACTCTTCGGAACATCGCTTGTAAATACCAATATACACGAACATCAATACATCCACCGTGCTTGACTTATTATAGGACAGCATTTATTGTTGGTTTAGTTTAATACCTGCCACTACAATACATTTAAAAGACAAGACCTATTTTCATTTCAAGTATACTTACGCAGGGCTCTAATTCGTATGTATGCTCTTTAAAAATAAAACAGCGATTGGTTGTCAATTTATAAATCTTTGCAACAACTCGCGCAATTTATCGCTTTTAAAAATTTAACTAAAACTCTCTTTGATTAGTCATATGTTCTATTTTTCTATTTTATTTGCAAAACTTAATTGTGATTACGTTTCATGTTTTAAATTAATTGCATTTTCTTGGAATAGCAAATTGCATTTCTGCAGCATTGTCCTATTACTCTATGTACATATATATATATATATATATATATGTGGCAATATGGAAGAAACGCTTAAGTCGACTTAAGCAAATTTAGCTTTATTGTATTGTATTATGCCCCAATTAATTGGGAATTGTACTGCTTATAATGCTAAATACACAAATAAAAGGTCATATAAAAGTCGAATCCTGCGTTAGAACATTTTAATTTAAAAAAAAACACTACTTTGCGTAAGTCAACTTAAGCGATTATACCATATTGCCACAGATGTGTATGTACGTATCTGAGATTTTTTGCTCGTTATCCTTTAGCACTCAAGGCTAAAGGACTTTCTTGTGCATGTGCTTTTTTCATTAATATTTTTGTTGCTGCTGATGTTTCTTTATACTCGTTTATGTTTGCATTTGAATTTACTAAACTCACCAATGCTTTATCTCATGGCAGCAAAACTATCAACAACTATAAGCAACTCTAAAACTCTGTATACTAAGAAGCCTTGAGGGCAACAACAAGTCTTAGTAACTATAGCAAAGTAACAACAACTAAGCCTTGTAATACAGAGTTTTCGAGTAGAAAGTTTGAGGTGAGTCAGTTTAGTGCTTGAGAAAAAAAATTAATAATAATTAATATTAAATAAATTGAATGCTGCATGTTAATGCTATTATAAAGAGATCCTTGTCTTTAAGTGTAGAATATAGAAAATGAACAATCGATTGTCAAATTATCTAAGTCATCTGCATATGAAGCACATATAATTTCTTTAGTCAAGCTCAAGCGCTGATGTGACTGAAAAATCTCCTCACACTTGCAGATGCATGTGTGTGTATACAAAACTTTATATGCGTATGCATATAAGAATATGCTTCTATTTGCTTAAGTCCTTTTCGAGCATGCTGTGCCCTGATCCTTTAAGATGTTTCCTAAGCATACATGCACACTAAACGAGATTACTAAACTTAAAAATACACACATACATTCCTAAAATATAATATTCAGTACACACATACCAGCGCAATCTTCTTTAGGAAAATGCCTCAAAGTATGCAGCAACAAATGCAAATGAATGCAAACTAACAACTGGGAGTGAATGTGTTTGTTAAAATGAATGAATGGAAAGTTTCTTAAAGAAAATATTTGTTTAATTTTCTATTTTAGTTATTCGTTTAAATGTTTTCATTATTATTATTATTTTCTTGTTTCATCTTGAAGTCTTAACTTTGCTGAAGTAGAAGTTTCCTGGAAATTTTATAAAATAAACGGAAATATAACAGCTGTGCGGTTCTTAAAGAAAAATGTGAGCCCTTTATATATTAGGTTTTCTTTAAGCTTTAAATTTATTTAAATTTCAATCATTTACTTTTTCCCCTCCTCATTTATATGCACGGCCTTATGTACATATATTTATTTCAGCAAATCGAAGCTAAGTTCCGACTGCTGATTTCTAAGTGTTGGTTTTGTTTTGAGGATTATTTTTCATTTTAATTTGATTTCTTTTCGTATGGACTTTTTAAATTATTTTTCTTTTGTAAGCCTACTGACTTTAAAATGTTGTAAATATTTTAAATCATAATTGACATAATACATAGCTTATTTTAGATTTTGGGTTATTTGAAATATAACAGGGGTAGTTGTAAAGGCTCTTTGCTTTGTTAAATTTTTAGAAATAAATCAAACTTCTGAAAAGAAGAAGGCACATAATAATATTATAATTTAAGTCATAAGCATTGCTGAAACTATAAAAATGAGCAATTAAAAATTATGCCAGTGCAATTGAGATTCCCTTGCCAATTTCATTGTGTTAAAATGTGAAAAAAACATAAGGCCGCGCGAGGGCACTTCGTTATGCTCTTTTTACACGTACATTCGTACCAGCATGCGTTTTACTCTCTTTATATTATATATGTATGTGTTTGCCAGACCTTGGTTTAAATCCACTTGAAAATCTTTTTTATTTAAGCCAAATAAGATTTCGACTTAATAATTTCTTACCACTATTCGATATTTTCTTAACAAGTATTTTTAAAATTATTTTACTAACACCTTTTCTAGTTTTTGCTATTTTCTAGCCTTTTACTTAATCATTTAATTAAAAGACTGGGTTGCAACATAAAATAGTGTTCTAAGTGTTTCCATCTTCTAATCTGCTTTTCCAATTTTCAACACCAATCTTTGATTTATTTTCCTCTGCTAGCATTTTCCAACAAAGTTTTTGTCTTTCCCGTTCGAACCATAGACTGAATTAAATCAATTTATAATAAAAAAAAAAAAAAATCTTTGAAAAAAATTACATATTGTCAACCGTGGCTTACACAGATATCAGAAGACGTTGCAAAATAACATATATAATAATATATATAATAATAATAAAAAACACAAAGTTACAAGTGCCATCATATCTAGAACCATTTCCTTTTAAACAAAGTGAAAATTTATGTAACATGTTTTTCTAGAAGTAGTTTAAATGTTTCTTTTAATTGACTTAAGCAATAAAAGTACTTTTTAATTTCTAATGTCCTTCTTTTGAACAGTTAATAAAATTGCTTTAAAAATTCCTATAAAAGCGTGTTACACTGTGCAACAGAAAACGTTTTTAAAATAATATTGCTCAGATTTAAAAACTAACAGCTAACTACTGCAACTAGCTGTTTTCGAAGGTCGAAAAACAATTCACTTATTCATTTTGCACTGAAAAGCTGACTATATAGAGCAGATATCTGCATAAACTGACACCACACACAGTGGACGAAACACAGAGAACGCTGATGATGAAGATGCAGCGACCTTCGAAAACATCTAGTTAGTTGCTCCTTTCTACTACGTGTTTGTCATAATATTTTCAATTTACTTTGATGTTATTTGTTTATTAATAATTATCACATGTAATTTGGCTTACAAAGCTATATAAAGTTTAGCCTGATCAAATTATAATTATAGAAGCAAATGAAAATCGAACAATAATAATACTGTGCTAGTAGCAAATTTTAACAAGATGGGCACCTTCCTTGTAAAGTTAATTCGAGTACGCAGAATTCAATGGCATTAGCCGTTTTTCGAAGTTAGCGCTCGTATTAGCGATATTCGCGATTTAAAATTTGTACGCTAAAGTACTATAAAACGGTATTTTTATACTGTTTTGACCATTTTTTTAATTTTAAATTTAGAAATTTTAATTAAATAAGCACATCAATAAATAGAAAATTTTAGCGAAATTTTTTTTCGCGATTTTTTTACGCGAATTTTTTCGGGATTTTTTTTCGCAAATTTTATTTTTGCTTTGAGTTTGAAATTAATTCGAATACGCCGAAAGTAGTCGCGCTAGATGTTTTCCGAAATTATCACTTGTGTTAGCAATATTCGCTAATATTCAAAACCTATTTGAGAATTTTGAAATAATAATATATTTGAAAATCACAAAAGAAAAAATAAGCTCAGTAGGGTTTGAAACTGATACAAAACCCAGCAAATAATTTACATTCAGGTGAACTCATTTTCTAATTGTATAAGTATGTAGAAAAAAAAATAAAAGATCTGGGTTCTATAAACAAATTTCCTCAATATCTTCACGTTGATTTATTAAAATATTTTATGAGTGTAGTACTTGTTCTCGAGCTCACAATTTAAAATTTTAGACTCATATATTATTCCAACATTGCGTTACATTACATTACATTACATTAATTTTCTATTTTATTTATCCAAAACTTTTTTAATTTCCCAAACATAGTTTAGAAATTTTAATCCTTATTATAAAAAACAAGAAAGCATATTGTTTTATATAAAAACTCTACGAACCATTTTAAATTCTTTCAATTTTCTTACTTAAAAAAAGTTAAGCGAACTACACGAATTGTATTATAAAAACTTTTATCAAAACATATGAAAAGCAAAGAAAATGTTACCATTAAATAGTAAGTTTATCGGCCAGGTTCTACATTCCACTACAATATGAAAATGAAAACGTTTTTAGTTTCGTAAAGTCGATATCACTGTGTTCTAGAAAAGTAATGAAATTTTTTTTCCACGACGATTTCATTCCCAGCTTATTTCAAATAAATATTTCAAGCAACATGGAAAAAGTACATTTTATGCTATAAACACAATTAGAACGAACGGCGAACTTCGCATAGTTCGACGAACTAGCCTTCAAGAATTCGTTGCTAAAATTCGCCTTTTAAAGCACAATTAAATTTGACAACCCAATATTTGCATATATATTCACACCAAAAAAAATATGATTATGAGTTTGCAATAAAAATAAATGCAAAAATCTATATCAAGTCTTGAACTTGATTAAAAGTACAATAAATCACACATCGCGAAAATGTTGAAAATTCGCAATGTTGGAAACAAATAATAAACTAAAATTGATTAAACTCGCTGAAACTGTAAGCTTAGCTCAGGAGAAAGCGCAAAACATTATGATAATTCGCCAAAGCTTGCAAAAATTTTAATTTTAAGTCCCTAAATATAAATAAGTAAAGAAAGCCAAAAACGTTGCAAAAATTACATCTTCCGAAAAAATAACAGAGATTTGCGAAAAATTTCAAAATTTTAAACAAGCCATAATTTTTATTAAAAATTGCTAAAACTTTAAGGACTGTTAAAAATTCGGTAAGAAAAATCTCGAAAATTCGCAAAACCTTAATTGTGGCATAGTAGCAGAGTCTAATATTGTTTAAAATTCGCGAAAACTCATAGAAAGCACTTACAAAAACTTCATTGCGAACAATGCAAAAATTCGCGAATGGTTGCAAAATCGGAAACAAAACTTGAAATTCATTAGAAGTCGCTAAATCTGTTAAAAGGAAAATAAACTCGGAAAAAACGCGAAAAATCGCAAGTTCGCGGAAAAATCGCAAGTTCGCAAAAAAAAGTTTAAACGCTTTGAAGAAATCACTTACAGAATTCTTTAGCTAATCGCGGATTTTTTCCACATATTTTAACAACGCCACCTCTTACTCCGGGTTTTTGTTCTTACCCCTTTAAAACACAAATAAAATAAACCATAAAAAGAATTTATATAAAAATGTTATTTATGTGCTTATATTTTCGTATTTTTGCAATAAATAGTTACAAATATTTCATTTTTACTAAAAAGTATTTTCTTTCACAATGTTGTTTGCTGCCGAATTCAAATTACTTTTTTTTGTAGTGAAATTGGATTACAGAACACTTCAATTTCATTTGAAACAAACTGAAAATGAAATTTTACTTTTTAAATCACTTTTACGAAATTGAGAACACAAACCAAGAGAAAATTTCACTTTCATTCCATTTTACGAATGTAGAACCTAGGCGTATATAATGATTTCCTCCATCAGGCTAAATTTATATAAAACTTAGCTGAGCACGACAAACATTGAATTACCCTAAGTTATGTTATATATTTTTCATCTACAAATTACTCCACACAGTGGTCACTTGTTGGGTCAGAAACAAAACAAAAACCTACGGGGCATTGACCCGAACGTGTGTTGAAAATTTCGGCCGTACAGCTCTTATAGTTCCAGAGATCATGCGTTAGGAGCAAACACAAACTACGATTATGTATATATATATATATATATATAATAGATATAGATTTGCACAAGGAAAAATTTTCCTCAAACTATCTTATTTTTTAAAAAGTCCTTTGTATGTTTTCGTCTACTGTTTGGTTTACATTGATTTCTCGCATTTCTCATTCGGTAAAGATTCGATAACCCGAAATTTGTGTTGCACAGTGTAATTTAAAAGCAAAATTGTTTTAGTTTATTATTGTCTGTTTGTTTCTATGGACATGCTTTCCAGTATATTTGTTTTAGTTTCACGTCACTTTTTTATTTTTAATTAATATATTTTTCTATTTGTTCACGGGTTTTTATTGCATAATGTGTTTGTTGATTTGCTTATTTTACGAGAGTTCGTGTACGTGACATTTTTTCAATAACAATTAAATGGCAAATGCTTAATAAGAGTAAATTTAATTAAAAATTGATTTAAAAGTAAAATAAAGTAAACAACAACAATAACACAAAAAACAAACAGTTTCGTCTAAAGCAACTATGTATATGTACGTGACGTATGAGTGATATTTTGTTTATTTTGTCGATTATGATTGAAACGTGTACGGAACAGCGCATGTTTACAGAATTTATTTTAAATATTTACACTGGTTTTGTTGAAATATTAAGTTTTTAAACCACGTAACTAGCGAAAAATTCACTCCTGTATTTTTAAATAATTGTTGGTTGTTACATCGAAAAACATTTCCTTGCAAATTTCCAAAACTTTATCAAACAAATTTAAAAGAAAAATAAAGAAATTTCAGTAACTTAAATAATTTTTTTATATTTTTTTCTGTCTTCTATAAAATTTAAAAAAGTGTAGTTATGTGATTTTGCATTTCAACTAACCATATGTAGGTATGTAAATTACATTTAAAAATATGTTTGTTTCAAACATGATCTGCTATTTAAGCGGATAGATAGCTGAAATAAAATGATGTCATGACTTCATTAAAAGCTACATGAATACTCTGAAATATATTTGTTTCTTTATAACCTCAAGATAGAATTGGAAATTTATGGCCTATTTCCCAACTGCGAAAGAAAACTTTCGACTCACAATTTATATTGAAAACAACAATAAAATATGAAAATTTGTTTTTGTTTTCCATATAAATTGTAAGTCGAAAGTTTTCTTTCGCAGTTGGAAAATATACCGTTAGTTAAGATAGGAGCCGGAAATGAAGTAATCCCATTAGTTTTACTCACAAAACTACAAAAGCGGAATTTTTCGTCAATCGCAAGTTTTAATAACCATGTGACTTTCGGTTTTCCTCCAACATAGTATTCTTCTCAGCATAGTATTCTTTTGTAGGGATACATTTAGTCCAGCGTCTTTCTGAATTTTTCCCCAAAAATTTCTAACCACCCAGCCATTTTTTATAATTTGGTAAGTAGTAGTAGTGTGTAAACGAGGCGTAACAGTTTTACAACATGGCAGCACAGCCGATAGAAGATCGCAATTTGCTGTTTTTTTGGTGTCAGGCACATACAGTCTCACACATAACTATTATCATTATTTTAAGGCCCTTCCAAAAAAATATATAATATTGCTATAGGTCAATGATAAGCAAACACATACATATCGTCATATGATTTCAAAAAAGCCCTAAGTTACAACAAATTCAAAGTCAACTTTTTGATTGATTATAATGCACCGTATCAAAACACATATTCAAGCAAAATGTTGCACTCCTAAAATTAAAAATAGCGTTGTTATTCACAAAATTCTAAAAGCCCTAAGTACAAACGAAAAAATTCCTAAACCAAAAATGTAACTTACGCCTTTCGATAAAGATCAAATAACAAATACAAAAGAGAGAGACAAAAATTAATTGATTTTTTTTGTGCTTTATGCATTGAAAAAATATAAATATAGAGTAAAAATATTTTATAGTTGGACACACTCAAATGGAATACGATTCAATATTCAATATTCGGCAATTCAAAGAAAAATTAATAATAAAAAAATTAATATTCCTTCTGAATTCGTTAAATATGTTAACGATTCACGGAAATTTCTATTTCCACTTAACTTAATCCTTACTCTTCTATTCATCCAGGTAAAATTATTCATGCAACTACAAACAATCAAGCTTTGGGGTATGAAGTGCAAAAAATAATCATAACACCGAATTCTTTCCATTACGTACTCAGTAATTAAACATTTCTAAAAAGAAATGGGTACATCTAAATGATGAATAAGAAAACGTTTTCTTAAAATTACAAAAACCATTTTTTAATTTGACTTACGCCTTTTTCGATTTCTGAAAAAACAAATCCTAAAAGGCGTAAGTTTCACATCTCTGCAAGTAATACAAAAACTGGATATTTTTCTTCATGTATTAATCCTTTAATAAAAACTAAGCTTAAACTGGAAAAAGTTTGAACAATTTTGGCAAATTTTTCACATTAAAGAGTTTTTTGCTTCTCCTGTGAAATTGTTTGAATGTAACTTAGGGCTTTTATGAAATCATATGACGATATGAAAAAGAGTAAAATGCTTCCTTTTACGAATGTACGTGAAAATAAGAGCATAAAGGTGTGCCCACGGTCGGCCTTTAACTTAACACTGCTAAAGATCCTTATCACAAAAAAAATATATAATTGATATTGCAAACTTTTTTGCTGAATATGTAATTGCATCTTTTTTTGGCGTAATAATTCTTATGAAATAATACTGCATCGTCATAGGCGATGGCCAAACTCCACTGCACAAAAAAAAATAAGTTTAATTTTTGATAACAAAAATTCCGGTATTCAATCGTTTTAATTTTCGAATTTCCTGTGATAAAGAAATCCTATATATATCCATAACAAAAATTGTAAACGAATAGTTTATGTTTTTCAATAATACAAATATTTGAATTAATAAAATGTCTTATTAATAATTTGTAATTTTTCAATAAAGAAATTTAATGAATCAAGGAAAAAAGTTGTTGAGTGAAATTTTATTTTCAGTGATTGTTATTGTGTTGTGTTGTTTGTGTGTATGTCACATTTTTCATTTCAACCCATTTTTGTTTGTTTTTGCTTGGCTGCGATTAAAATTGAATGTGTTTCGGATGATGAGTCGAACCGGCAATCTCTTGACTAAGGGCTAATAAATCAGTGCAAGTTAATCTCCATTTTTGGTTTAAAATGTGGTTAAACTAGCAAACCTATAAATCAATACAGTATTTAAACCATCTGTAAACGCATAAAATTGGGCGTTTAAACTACCAATACAGGCCATATGATTTTATTACTTACAGACCATATGTTTTGCATTGAACGAGCTTTCAAGTTTTTTCCCAGCCTCCACTTTTTCTTCAGATCTTGTTCGACCTGTTTTCTTACACTCTAGTATTCTTTTATACTATTCTACTTCGCCAATCATAAACATAATTCCTTTCTTGGTACAATTTGGCGAAATATAATTGAAATTTTTTTAACTTTTTTGTCTTTTTGATTGTACAAAGAATTGATAGCCTGCTGCAAAACATCTGTTTTTTTTACATTTATTCTAGTGCTGCCACAATATTATTTTTTTAACTACACATAAAGCATGGTTCACTGATTTACTCCTGTTTAGTTTAAACTGCAAATAAATTTGGGTTTAGTTTAATTAAACCAGCGTTTAAACTTTGACTGATTTATTAGGCCTAATAGACTAACGTACTTACAAATCAGCTAAAGAGCAAATCGTTATTGGTGATGCAAATAGTGTATACACGCAAAACATAATTACTTATGTTTCTTCTACATGTGCGCATTGCGTTGATATAATCTAAAAATAACTTTGTTGAGTAAAAAAAACAAGTCACGAAAAAAAAACAACATCAGCACATGACCACGTTGAGTCAATCGACAAGCAAGGAAAACACCAACACAAACAAAGGAAATTAAATGATATTTTAAAATGCGCGGAATTGATTAGTACAATATTCAAGTTAATGACAAATATTATTGAAATTAAAAATTTTATTCATTAACATGGTTTTATTGAAAATAATTCTTGTCTATTTTTTTCTGTGTGTGCCTTTTAAATAGTTTTTATATCTACAATAAACCCTCTTCTGCGAAACTCATTTTCCTCTTGGAATTGTATTGAGTTATGGAAAACTTTTGTTTTTGAAAATTTGCTGTGTATGTTTTTAATGGGTTTTATATTTATACTAGTATTTATTTTTATGTTTATGTCATTTTCAATATGATTGCTTTTAAGAGCTCTGTTCTCTCCACAAGTTTCTTAAGTTTGAACAGTAATTGAAGTGGGCACAACAAATTAAAAGTTTATTTTCTTCTTATACTTAATTTTTTTCTTGTTTTTGCTTTGAAAATATAGTAACGACAATAGCAACATTTTCTAAATGCTCAAGGGACACTTTATTCGCCTACATATTGAATCGTATTCTAAACTTAAAAGCACATTAAACTTTATTAGGATATTTTTCACAGCACAGATGTATACTAAAGGCCTGCGTAAACAGTCTTGAAATATAAATACGTGTTGTTTTTTAAATGTATTATCGTGGCATGTATTATACCAAACCAATAATAAATGCTGTTGTTTACTGAGCGAAGCATTATGGCTGTATTGATGTTTGTGTATATTAGTGCTTACAAGCAATGTCGCGAAGCCTTCTTGTTCGTAACAAACAATCAAAAGAAGTCGTGTTGATGAGTGTATGCATGGTATTTTGTATATTGTACGTTTGAGTGTATGTGTAAAATGTAGATGGTAAGCTATTATCAGTTTAAGGGTGGTTTTTTAAAGCAAGCGCACACAACTAATGCGCAGAAAAATAAAAGATCATACACACAACGTGTGTGCGTAAGTACGTGCATAGTGTTTATATACACGCCCATGCGTACGAAGAAACAAGCATCACAAATTTTTCCGTCACGAAGTATTTTCTTCTTTACTGCTATAACTGAGACAAATGTCTTGCCAACAATGTTGTTTAGCATTTGTTTTAGAAGGTTTTTTTGTAGTAAAGCATTTGAAAAGTCCCTCATGTCTTAAAAGTTCTTGTAAGTGGTCTTTTGCAGGGGTCTAATGTATACTGTATTTATAAGCGATTATTAATATTAATGTTGCTTTAACGCGTAAATATTGTGGGCCTTATTCATAAGACACATTTTTGATTTATGAAAGCCTTATAAAGCAATTTTCCATACAACAATTATTTTATAAACCTTTTATAAACCAAAAATATTTCTTATTAATAAACCGAATAAATGCATTAAATTTAACAATCGTTTATGAATACCGTTAATATCCTGCAAATGGGCTTAAGCATCATTAATTGTATTGCTTATGAATTCTAATTTCCACGTGCCCCTTTAGGGTCTTATTTTTTTGAATTGGTACCGCCTGTAAACACAAATCCTCACAAAAACATAAATGTGAAAAACGGCCAAGTTCCTATCCAAAATTTCGGCCATTAAAAGTTGTGAGATATAAATTTTGACCAAGTTCTTCTTTGCCACAATACCTAACACAGATATATATTAGTATGATATAAATTTGTAATCGTAAAGGTGTCATATAATTTCTAGATAATCTGCTAACTTGACAACATTTTTATCAATATAAAGAAATTAACATTTATACATTATTTTCTCCTTTTTTGGAAAGGTAAAAATATTGCCAAGTTATCAGATTATGTAGAAATTATATGACACCCTTACGATTACAAATTTATATCATACATAATATATATCTGTGTTAGGTATTGTGGCAAAGAAGAACTTGGTCAAAATTTATATCTCACAACTTTTAATGGCCGAAATTTTGGATAGGAACTTGGCCGTTTTTCACATTTATGTTTTTGTGAGGATCTGATTACTTTTTATAATAACACTTTTTAAACTTAAAATTTCTAGTGTATTTTATTTTTATTTATGACCACTGTGCCAGTTGAAAATGGCAGAGTTACATAAAATAATGGGTTAGAGTGTGATGGGTGTTGAATTGTTGACCTTAAAAATGCACTATTGTGTCATTGCAACGGGTCGCTAGTGTGTATGCAATTTGGTAAGAGTCGACTGGAAGAAACATGTAAAAGACAGCGCAAATTTGACTGGGCATGACCCCGCCTAATTTCTCAAAATATTTGCATATTAAAGTCAGCTTAGCCGAAGTACATAAATCAAAAAGATATGCCCAATGTGTATGCAAAGTTTCAATAGAGTAAATCAATTACTATTTGTCTACAAAATGTCAGCTCTCTTATAATATATATATATATAATATTATGTACAATTTTTATGGGCCTGGCCCCGCCGACTTTTATATCTGCTAGTGCTTATGGTTCATGCAAAGTTTGGTATTAAAAAGTTAATAAGAAATACCTGAGTATTAAATTAAAAACTGCTAAGCCGAAGTATCTGAACGAAAAAGCTAAGATTTATGGGTGAAGTCACGGCTACTTTTCAAAATAGAGAATTTTTATTTTGAATAAGTGCAATCAATGTGTATGAAAAGTTTTAATAAAATGTATATTAATTTTGAAGTGCTTGTTTCCGCCTTCTGATAGCAACTTTTGGGTTTTCAGATTTTTCTTAGTGATCTCTTATCTAGATATCGTCGTGGCCCCGAATACCAGGTAAAACTTTTTGGTTTTAAGATTTTCCCATTGGCTTACGCAGCTACACTTACTAGTGTATAAAATGTCAGCTGTCTAGCGCGAATTATATCAGCATTACCTCTCCCCACTATTCCTAACTCAAAATTTTGTTGTGATCAGCGCTTATAATTCATGCTAATTTTCTTCTAAAATATGCTAGACCGATGTAGATTAAATACAAGGCTAACATTTTATGGGAGTGATCACGCCCAATTTTTAAGGTGATGCAAGATTTCACTAAATTGGATTGAATTAAATGCTGTATATTAACAGCCGTATTCATAAAAATTTTAAACAGCGTTTCAAATGGTGTTTAAGAAAAATTCGCTAAAATTGTATTCATAATAGAATTTTAGCTTAAAAAACGGTTTTTAAACCTTTCGTAAATCAACAAATTTTAAAATTGACTGCCCCCATGTTTAAACCAATTTTAAGATGACGTTGTTGTAATTTTGCTTCGTTTTTGTTTACATTTTGAACTTTACCTATATGTACATATGTGTGTATGTATGTATGTACTTATGTATGTATGTATGTATGTATGCATATGCCAGTATTATTTAGAAGAAAACAATGTAATTTTTTTATAGAAACTAATGCCGAAATATCAAATATACTCCAAAATAATATTTAAAAAAAAAGAAGCGATCCAGTTTCCATTCCCAGTCATTGTTTTCTCATTTTATGTGTTAACAAAAATAATCTGATTGTAGAAAATTAACTACTGATGTATAAACACTCAAAAGAAACAAAATAAAGCTCGTTATTCTAGTGCTTCTTTATCTGCAATAAAATAAATCATATAAAAAGCACTTTTAACAAAGATTTGTTGTGAACTTTTTTTATTTTTTTATTAAATACAAGTTGGAACACATCTTTTATTTTATAGAAACAACATTTCTCTGAAAAGCGACAAATAAACAAATATAGACACGAGTACTTTGTGAGTTAACAATCGTTGTTTTGCAGAACTAATATGCAAGTGACAAATAAAGAATACAGTGTTGCCACGATATTTTTAAAAAATTTGGTTAATTGATTCTTAGTTAAAAAACTGATTATGAATACCAATATTTAAAAAACGTTATTTAGCCTTAAAACGTTTTTTAACTAATATGAATTTTAAACCTCAATCAACTTTTTTTTATGAATACGGCTGTAAGTATTTAGTTCAAAACAATATTAGCGTGGCCCCGCCCATTCTGGTAAAATTTTTTGGGTTTTCAAATTTTCTAGTTTGTTTCTCACTTAGACCTACTTGTATATCAAATTTCAGCACCTTAGCGCAACTTTTAATTTTTAATTTTTATGGGCGCAGCCCCGCCCCTCTAACTAAAATTTCCGGGTTTTTAGATATTCCTAGTTGATTTCTCACCTAGACCTACTTGTATATCAAATTTCAGCTCCTTAGCGCAACTTTTAACTTTTAATTTTTATGGGCGTAACCCCGCCCACTTTTGCAAAGTCTAAATTTTTTGGGTCAGTGCTTATTATTCGTGTCTAGTTTCGTTATAAACGGATAATAATAGTTAGATAAATAGTATATCTAAATATGCTGAGCCGCAGGGCATTAAAATGAGGTTTAAATTGTATGGGCGTATCAACGCCCACTTTTTTAATAAAAACTTCATAGCCTTGCATTACCGCAATATATGTGCCGAATTTCAATAAAATAGCTTCCGTGAAGCGCCTTAGATTAGCATTTTTAATTCTGACCTTTATGGGCGTAGCCCCACCCTCCTGGCTGAAATTTTCAAGTTTTCAGATTTTTTTTATTTTTTTTCTCACCTAGACCTAGCTCTGTATCGAATTTTAGCTCGATAGCACAAATTTAAATTTTTATGGGCGTAGCCCCGCCCTCCTGGTTAAGATTTTCGGGTTTTTAAATTTTTCTGGTTCATTGCTCACCTAGGTCTTCTTGTGTACCAAATTTTAGCTCTCTAGCTATAGCGGAAGTGCTTCATCAATTTGATGAGTGTGTCAGTGGTCCGTGGTCAGTGAGTATGTCTTAAAATATGCACTTTTTCCATCTGTATATCTCCGGAAACTTTCAAACTTCGCATATGAGGTTATACGAATTTATTCTAATTCTGGTTTAAATATCATAATTTTACGATAGCGGGGAACAAAGTTATGAGGGGGGTAAAACAGCTCGAATGGCTTCGTGTAAATATACACACTGCGTGCATTGGCCAGAACTTGGCCTGGCGCACTACTGTGCGCCTAGATATAAGTAAGCTTAATAAAAAAAAATCATTTGATTCACAAGACCTGATGGCATAGAAAAACATTTTCATAAATGAGATAACACCTTAATATGCTCGGTTCGCACCATAAAGTTTGTAATGAAATTTGTTGAATGAAATTTTTCCGATTTAGTAATCAGTAAAACTATTCGAGAATTAATCTTCAGTAGAATTCAACCACGCATTTTGAATAGTCACAAACCTCTCATCTTATGCACAGACTTTCAAGAACTAATTGAAAATTTGACAATATGTCGAATAATAAATTTCTTAAATATTTAAGATATCTTTTTTTATTATCCTACTTCAAAGGCGAGCGAGTGTCCCATTCTAGATCCTGGAAATGCCCCTATTTAGATTACAGTGGCGCCATCAACCCAAATATAGCTAATCTCGACTTAGCATATTTTCCTTTTTTTCCACAGTAATATTGTTTTGATAAAGGCTGAATAATTATAATATGAAGACATCCAGTACAAAAAATGTTTCTCCTCCATGCGTCAGTTTAAGAACCTGAATTTCATCAGTAGTTACGATCAGGAAAGCTTTCACAATTTCAACTACTTTAAAGATGCACCAAGTATTTTCGTTACATTATTGATGATATAATAATACTTATTTAGCGCTAACATTTTTGTATCTTAATAGTCACCTGACATTTCAAAATGTCTGATGACACTTTATACATTGTTTAAAGTTATATCCCATCAATATTGGAAAAGGACACACAAACTCATTTTTTAAATTATTCGAATTCTTAAGGTATAGCTCCTTTTTCGTCTTAAAAAAAACAAACAGACACAATAAATTTTCTTACTGTAATGAACTAACACTAACGCAAGACCTGCATTGCTTCCAACACTACTTATTTCTCATTTACACAATAACAATGCACGAAAAAAATATTATTGTATATTTGCAATTGTTCAATCGTTGTTGCCTTCGGTTTTAATTAAAATAAATTATTACACTTCAAAGGAATCGAATGTAAATGCATGAAAAGGGAAGACCACAAAATGCTTTATTATACAAAAAACAAATTAAAATAATTTTATGTGAAAAGCAATGTTTCCTAGCAACAGTGTTCCAAATTAAATTTCATAGTCGATAGAGGTTATATTAATGAAATTATACCTGTTGTATTGTTTGTCATTTATTTCATCTACTTTGGCAAATATATAATATTACGTGAAAATAGGTCTGTTCATTTACTTTCCCAGCAGAAACTAGTAACGAGAAAATAAAGCAGAAATTTGCAAATTTAATATCCAAAATATGAAAAAGTAAATGAACGCTTTACTTGTAAAAACTTGCAAGAAAATTTTATTTATATCAGAACCATGGATGGAAATCATGATACAATTGTAATTTTTCTGGTGAATTTTGGATAATCTTATTTGATAATATTTTAAATTGAATTTTTTTAATTGGCATTTAATATGAAATGCTTTACACAGTTTCAGGTATTATTTACTATTTTTATGCATTTTTCATAATTTTGTCATTTTATTCTATTAACAAATAGAAAAATGCCACTTTCCATCTGTGATCATATGTATATGAAAAGCAAACAAAATTCTTTGATAATAAAATTTAACTTATGTGTCTTAGGGCCATTTTCACAACTTGCCGTTAACTAAAGGTAGGATTTTGTCGGACCGGTAAATGGCTTTGCATTATTAAATCTTCATTTATTGTTTTTTTATCCACACAGAGAAAACAGTGCCTAATAAATACCTCATAAAATATAACAAAATTAATAAGAAATCTCTATGTTTTTTTTTCAATAAGGAAATCTTATTAATTTCATAGAGAAAACCTTTTTGAAAAAATCAAGAAGAAATCTTGTAGTTTTTATGAGGTTATCTTATTGTTTTTTTTTACTAAGGTTTTCTTCTTGATTTTATGAGGCGACCTCATAATATAAAAAAAATATGTCTTTCTTTATTATTTGTGCTTTGCTTATGTATTTTCATCTAAATTCTACACCATATACTTATGTATGTATGTAGTATATGTAGATGTTATTTATTTATACTATACATACTATACATACTTACATAGATACATACATATTATATTGTATTCTTAATTAATTAACTCACCATACATACATATTATTACTTGAAAGGAGACAAGTATTGAACCAGCAAACTTCTGACTGATAGACTAACACTCTAACCAATATGCTAACAAGCAGTCTGATTAACCACTGCAATAATTTTGCAAACATGCTTATACAAAAACGAAAAAGATCATAAAAAAAATTGTCTGTGTCTATTTATAGATATGAAATAACAAGACACCTCATAAAATCAAGAAGATTTTCTTATTAAAAAATCAATAAGTTGCTTTACACATAATCATATAGCAACCTAATAAAATCAAGAAGAAAACCTTATTGAAAAATTCAATAAGATAGCCTAATAAAATCAAGAAGAAAACCTTTTTAAAAAAATCAATAAGGCAACCTAATAAAATTAATAAGAAATCCATATAGTTTACAATTTATAAGAAAACCTAATAGAATCAAGAAGGTTTTCTCTGTGGATTGTTTTTTTGGTGCCAAAAATAACGGAAATTGAGTAAAAAAAGTTGGGAATAATAAGATTTCTTCTTGATTTTATGTGGTTTTCTTCTTGATAAAATTAATGAGACTTACCACATAAAAACAATAAAGAATCTCTATGAAAAAATCTTCGTTTCTTTCTGCTGGGATACCCCTTAGCCTTAAAACGTTTCATAGAGAAAATCTTATTGATTCTATGAGGCAGTTTTTTCTCTGTGCATTAAATATTATTATTATTGATAAAAATAACTATAAAAAATGGAAATAGTAATAAGGCAAAGCTATTTATTTATCGGGCAGGCAAAATCCTACCTTTAGCTAAAGTTAAGTTGTGAAAATGGCCCTTAATGAAAGAATAACATAAAATTAAAAAACATGCTTTCTTTTTACGTACATATCTACATATATATATTTTTAATAAAAGCACATTTTTGATATTTCCTGTTTCAGATATTTTTCAAATAATTAATTTGAAAACAAAACACAGAACAGCTGTTTGGATCATTGTTGCCATTTTAGCATTTTCACTGCTAGATCTGGCATTTTCATTAGTTAAAAAGCATTCAACTTTCAAAAAGTTCTGCTAAATACTTTCTGGCAGAATTTTTTTTAAATAAAAATTTTAATTTGTTAAAAAATTCTTTTGTATATGAGTTTTTTTTCTCATAAAGGCATATATGTATTGCAGGGTAAAGGTTCCCTGATGATCTGCACTAGCAATAGTTAAATGCGCATAGGATACGGGGAACCTCTCAATAATCAATTTCAATGTATTTTTAATAAAAAGAATATTTTACTAAATAAGTAAAATAATAATTTGGTATTATTAGTGCATTAAAAATTTTTTTTAACGCAATTAACTATTTTAACTATTTTATGTTTGTCTGTGCTTTGAAAATACCTATAAATACTAACTGCCTTATTCATAAAAAATATTTCAGGTTTATTAAGCTCTTATTTGACACATTTCTCTTGGAAATTTGTCAAATAAACCTGTAATAAACCTAAAATATTTTTTATGAATTAAACCGTAACACTCGTAAGTTTGTATAAACATGAAATTCAAAGCTACATATTACAATAATTTTCTAAATTTAAATCTGGCATTATAATTTTATTCTGTAGAACATTTTAGCAGAATTTTTTGGCATTCTCTTATCATCATTTTCTGGCAACACTGATTTGGATAATCCTTGCAAGTAAAAATGATGAATTCAAGTGAGCTATGCTTAAGGCGGCCTCCAACCCAAACTAATCTAAACTTATATCCATTTACTTGTGAAATTAGTAAACTTACGTGTTTTAGTGAGCAAACTAAAAAACCAAAAATATGCAAGAGGAATCATAAAAATGCACGAGTTCATACTTACCGAGCTAGGTATGAACCCCACTAATTTGTTTTATGTTATAAATAAGCAAACAGAATTTCGTGCAACAAAATACATACTTATATGGATGTAAATTAAATTAATTTTGCACGATATTGAGCACAGCATCAAATAAGATTTCATTGGCACTGGAAATGCATTTTTAAAATTAAAGTTACCAACTTGCAACAGCAGGACACATCAAATATGTATACACATGTACATATTTCTATCTAAAATATATTAAAAAGGGGAAGACACATGCGCTAAGGATTAATATTTCCCACACGCATTAGAAAAAAAATGTAAATATTTTTAATGGAAACATACAGAAATAGCACATCCTTAAACAAATCCATAAATTTTTTGGCCATGAAAAAAAATAAAGTAAAGTAAAGCGAAGCCAGGGGTGGAATAACATTCAGGTTTCCAGCAAGAGAATGCCTGCCCATCATGTAGAAAATTTAATTTAAAGTTCAACAAAAAGAAGAGCGACAAACAAAATAAAACCAAACAAGTTTTGATTAAGCAAAAAAAAAATCGTTAAATCCATGTACAGCCGCATTTGAAATTAGTTACATACCTTTATTTTTTTTTAATCTCTGGCATTACCTCCACCCCCGGGTTGATTCCATAATTCTTTCTAGTATTTAACTATGTGTATCTAAGAGAAACAGTGTGTGTATATGTGTCTTTGTATAAAAATACGAGTATTTATGACTTGACTCACCACCCTTTTAACATAGAAATAAATAATGTTCAACTTTGTGTTATTCCAGTATGCAGGGATATTTTTACATTTTGTAGTAGAATATCATAAAAAAAAACAAATAAAAAACGAAAATAAGTGAATGTGGTTGGACCTTTTTTTATGAATCACAACAACTGCAAACGAAGCAAAAACTCTTAATAAAGCAATTGCCTCAAGCAGTCGCAAGCAGCAGGCGAACGATCCACAAAGTTATCTTTTCTACAGTAAAAGTTCAAGACCAAGTTAAAATATTGTGCATACACGGGTATTAATTTTGTTTAACTCATACACCAAACCTCGATTAGGAAGCAAATTTATTTAGAATACGAGTGAAATGCAGACGACAACTATATAAATACCTGTAAGACGGCGTGTGTGGTTTCATAATCTCCATATTTTAAGAATTTAAAATTGAAGCTCAAGATACTGAGATAATTATAGTTTATAATTATTATTAGTTCACACAACTAAATTATTATTTAATTTAATGACCCCAAGAAAGGTCTAAGAAATTTAAAACAAAACCTTTACGATTTATTTACAAAAACGTCTTTCAAAAGAGATATATTTACAAGCTTTGACAATTGCTATCGCCCAAACTGTTTTTTATTACTATGGGCCTGTGCCCTGTACAATTTTGACAAGCAGCAAATAAGAAGCATGGTATCATTAAATCTAAAACCACCGCCATTGTTTTTGAAATTTTCAGCCGTCACCCAATACATCGATTTGTAGTTAGACTGTGAAGATTGCATTTGGGGTATTCAAATGGTGCTCATAAATTAATACGTTTTAAAGTAATAACACAAAAAAATATGAGAGCTGTAAGCAACCCGTCATAATTTACAATTATAAATATTGTACTTATTTGTATTTTGGTTTTAGCATCTTTGCACATTGCTCTCTCTCCCTCTCTCTCTCTCTCTCAATTCTTTTGCAAAACTCAAACGCATTTCTACCATTGCTGTCAGACATGACGATTTCTCGCCAAATGTGGCGATTTTTCAACTTGTTTGGCGTACAAATTTTTGATTTGGCGACATGACGACTTTTCTTGCGATAAACAAATTTATTGGCAATTTTACTGACGATAAATAAATGTGTTGGCGATAATTTTGACTATTTTTCAACAAAATTTAACTTCAAAATTTTTCTAATTCAGGAAAATTAGTTTGTTAAAGGAGCAGTATCATAAATAAATCCTACCAAAGCTCGTCTGCAAGAAGTTAAAACAATTAGATTTTGATGATTTTTCTTATATTAATTAAAGTAAGAAATAATTTTTGGAGATTTTCTGATAAATTTTGACGCAAGCATTTTGTAAAAATTTATAAAAACAAATTTATTATCAAATAGGTTGGAAAAAATCTGATAAACCTGATTTCTACATCTAGTTATGACAAACAATAAACATAGCTGAGAAAGTCTAATTACTTTGTGACCTTTTTGTTTGAGGCACAACAACAATGTTTTTAAACTATGTTAAAATTTTAAGATAATATGACACTTAGGACACTTAAGACTCTGGGGGTCTACTCTGTAATTCGAAAGGAAAGAAAATACTTTCGAATTTGTATGCTTATAACGTGTAAATTCGAAAGCATTTTCTTTCGTTTGGAATTACAGAGTTGACCTCCTGGTGTAAATACCCCAATTGTTTATTTTAATTTACTAACAATTTTACATCATATTATAAAATTTTTTGCTACAAGAATATTGTTTTATATAAAAATGTCCTATGAAAAATTGTTGGTAGCCGACGCACAGTGGGGTGAATGGTAGAGAAAGTGGCGATTAATTCATAGAAGTCATAATTTTAAAGTGTTGTTACTTTTTATTAATGAATATTAATAAATACATAAAAAACAGCATTTTAAAAAAATGTTAACCTTTTATGATCTTTTTTGTATTTTTGAGAAAATGGTCTTATTTGACTATTTTTGCTGTAACTTTGGAATGAAAAAAAGATAAATTACTAAATTAAATTGTAAATTAGAGCATTCCTTTAAAAAATATTTTTTTTTTGTTTAAATAAAAAAAATAAATATTTAATATGTATTTTTGGCATTGAGTTTTAGCAACTGGAATTCTCTCACAAAAACCTTCATAATTAAAAAATCGCATAAATGCGCAAATAGATATTCTGGGATTTATTAGCTAAAGTCTTATATTTTAAGAGCATAAAAGCATTTTTCCCTGCACTCATCGGCAAAGTTGTTGAAACTCAATGTATATATCAAAAATACCACATTTTTAGAGCAATTTAATTTTTTTAAATATTGCTAAAACATTTATCTAAACAAAAAATAATATACTTGAAGTTGGCGGATCCATTATAAAACTTTTACTTATAGAAGTCTTAACAAAAACTATGATCACTTGAAATATGAAAATTTTCTCTTTTAATCAATGTGCGCAAAAATAACTAAAATTATTCAACTTTGAAATACACACTGCAAATAAAACAAACAACCAAGAACTTTTATTTTTGCAGTTAGTGATGTAGAATTTTATCTACTTTCGTATGGTACCAAATACGGTTGTGAAAGTTAAAGTTCATCTTTTGAATTAATCGCCACTTGTGAAGGCTTTCACCCCACAGTGCGACGGCTTGTAGTTAAATTTTTTTTCTTCGCCACCGCAGAAATTTTTTCATCAGCCTCTTTCTATACTAGAGCGAATTTGTTAAAATTTTACATTGTCAAAAAATATTCTTTTTTTTAAATTTGAAGGAAAAAAAGCTAAGGAGTACTTTAAAAATTCGTGCTTCAAAGCTGTAATGTTAAAAAACTTTTTATTTGTCCTACAAAATCTTACCTTTAACGAATGCACAGTGGGGGATTTCGTTAGAAAAAATTAAATAATTCTGCAGTTTCTCAACGACCCTTAAAATTTATATGAATTTTCATGCTGCATTTGAGGACATTCTTAATTTTGGAATTTGGACTATACATATATGTATATCTAAAGGAGGCGGAGCCACAAAGCCCCAAAGTGGACAACCTCGAGTTAATGAAAAATTCAAACCGATGCCAAACCGATGTTTTTAATCTGATAAAAATAGAGCTTTTGCACGTGGACTTTTTTTATCCAAGAGTAGAAAAATCTGCTACATTTATGAATTTTCTTTTACAGTTTAGGAACTATGCGAGAAATAAATTAAAAATTTTAATTTTTTTACCAACCATAGTCCACTGTTCTTCTAATGGGGAAGTCACATCCTGTTCAATTTAGAAAAGGGAACTTATTAGGGGTTAAGAAAAAAATTAAAAAAAAACTTCGTACAATTAAGTCAAAAGTTATATGCAATCTGAATTAAATTTTTTTAAAAAGTCGATTTTTCGCCGTTTTTGCAGAAAAAAGTGGTTTAATTATTTCGCTAATATTAAAAATTATTGCAAAAACTACAAATCCCATATTCTTATTTATTCAAAAGGTAATGCTACAAGAAATATTAAAAAGAAAATTTTTGTTCAAAATTTTCGTTATTGAAGGAACCAGATCGTTTCGAATTCTACTTATTTTTATTATAAATATCCAACGTAAGGCTTATTTTCTCAAATTAAAAAACTGGAAGCAAAAAATGTATCATGTTCTAAAATATTTCCAAAAATATTATCCGCAACCGAAGAAAGGTAAGAAAAATGCAGCAAAATTTTTTTTTAACCTTCATAGGGTATTTGGTCAATTTTGACCCATTTCAGGAAAAACTTTGATTTTTTCTGAAAATTAGTGATTGATCTACGTCGTATTTTCTGACTTTTATTTAATTTTATATCTTAACAGATATAGCAGGTTTGGGGATATATCAACTTGCCAAAGAAAATTGTATGCAAGATTTTACACTAGAGATCTTCGGGTCAAATTTGATCCGTGTTAAGGTTTGGAAGTGTTGTGTCTGGTATTTCTTGTAGAATAATGAAAGATAGTGAAATAGAAAATGGCCTGCATATATTATCAGACGATTTCGAAAATCTAACACGACTGCAGATAATTTTTTTTGTATCTTGTCGGTTGGAACAATAAATACTGAGATTGTAGTCATAAATTTTTAACAAGACTATATTGTTAAACTCTAACCATATCACACTTTTTTATGGATGTGATAATGTAATTATTAAATTTAAACATTACTCTGTTTATCGTAACGAAATAAATGTTTAAAATAACAATAACTAGTTTTCGACGACCGCACATTTGTTTCAGAGAACATAATATTGTTTTCTCAACCATTCTACAACCATATCTTTTCTTTGCGTGTGTAATACCTCTGTCTTCTCGTAAAACTATTTATATGTTGTAAGCAGATGCAGGTAATTATAAAAAAGGTAGTTCTAATTTATTTTTATTATTATTATTACTATCCAAACCATCGGCTGTTTCTGATAAAGTGTCCATAAAAAATTACATGTGTGTAAAAATTGCATTGATAGCGAGCAAAAAGGCCACTTATGACCCAAAAAATAACTTTTTTCACTATAAAAAGTCTTGGCACCATAACTTTCAAATTCGGCGTTTTTTTTTTGTAAAAAAATTTATATACCAATTTTTGTTTAGAATAGATGGCACAAAATTTTTCCCTAAATTGGTTTTGCTCTAACTATGTCCTATTATAGCCCTTTAATGGGATAAAACTAATTTTTTTTGCAGGTCTCTTTTAACGGCTCTCATTAAAAGTTGTATAGCGATAATCATAATCCGTTTTCACTATGTTATAAAATAAAATCTTTTAGTAATGTTCAATAAAGGAAAAATTAGGTTATGTTTTTCTCTCAGAAATTTGGTGTGCAAGATTTTTGTAAAAAAAAAATTAACACACATGTAGTAACATTTTGCTCATATAACGATATGAGGGTTATTTCTGCATTATTAGCTAAAACCTCGCATATGTGGAGTTATGATGATTTTGAGGTCAATGAATGATATGTTTGTAAGTACATCGCAAACTACGTTAAGAATATGTTCCAATCTTTGAAATTTGATATTTTGCTTAATTTCAAATTTATTTCTATTTCATCTTGTATATATACATACCCTGTCGGAGAATGTGTGGTTAACTCATGGTTAACTTTTCTTAGACTGACTATAAGCTAACTGCAATGTCATCCAGAACAAACTCAAAATTAATTCTTAAGTAGAGTATGTAATCGAATTTGATGAGTGCCAACAAAATTATTATCAGCTGCTTTGAAAATCATTCCAGTTTTATATTAACATTTTGCTGTTGTTATTGTATATGGTACCTTAGCTGAGTGGTAACGCGTTGAGTACACAACGTGTGATGATTAGTGTTGTCATTCGAACAAAAATTGTTCGAATATTCGAACAACTTTTTATCATTTTTATTCGAACGAACAAAAATATTCAATTTAGAATAAAAAATTATTCGAATCATTTTTGTCGAACATTCGAATATTCGAACAATTTCCTTAATTTCTTTATATAGAAAGTATTTTACATTGCATTACTTTTTAATTTGTTAACAATATGATATTGAGTAATCAAATTACGCCAAATTATAAATACTCGTGTAAGCTTTGTTTGTATGTACATATGTATGTATGTATCCATACATACATTCGATAAACTCATCTTTATTCTTTTTTGGGGGGTAATTTCTGATAAAGAAGTTAGAAAAAAAACAGATTTTCTCTAATCAAAATCGTTAAAAATCGAATTATTGAACGACGTCAAATACCAAAAAGAGAAAAAAATTTATAAGTTTGTAGTGTGTGTCTGTGTATCTGTTTGTTTTTACGAGTCCACGTACAGACCAAACGGCTGGACCGATTTTGATTTAGTTTTTTCTGTTTGAAAGGTGACTTGATCAAAAGTTTTCTTAGCTATGTTTAAAAAAAAAGCGGTCCAGCCGCTTAGAAGGTGTCACATCCTTTTTAGATATATTCTGTTAGATCTGTGTGTCCTTGACGCGGCTCCCGAACGGCTTCACCGATTTTAATTTTCTTTGTTTTCGTTTGAAAGTTGACACGATCGTATATCTTCTAATTTGTACTTGAAGAAAATCGGTCTAGTCGATTGGAAGTTATCTGAAATTTTCTATATATTAGTTTACTCTCTTCTTTTTTGCGATTCTGCTACTTCAATGGTATTAGTGGAACATAGAGTTCTTAAATTATACTACAGCGTCAACTGCGGCAAAGGTTCTTAAAATTTTCAAGTTTTGTTATTAATATTTCTAAATCAGTTATTGAAATCATATGTTTTTCGTGTGTTATGAATAACTTTTCGTTTGTTAATAAAAAAAATTAAACTAATACACATACGTGTCGTTTTTTGCAAACTTTTTTAAGATTATTCGAATATATTTTTTTATTCTTTGTTCGTTCGAATATTCGAACAAAAGTACAAAATTATTCGTCTGTTCGAACAAGAAAAAAATCATTAAATTTTATTCGAACAAATATAAAAGACGAATAATTAACAACACTAGTGATGATACATGTTCGAACCCTAGAAAAATGTTTTTAATTTACTGACTACCAGGTGATTTAAAAAAAATCAACTTTAAGTTAGCTGAAAAGTAATGCAGAGTGAGACAATTGACTACCGCCTAAGACATCGCAATGTTAAAATAGTCGGTTGATTACATTGAAAAGTAATCCAATTGTCTGTTAGTACTAGTTGTGAAATAGTTAGCTTAAAGTTAGTTTAAGGTTAACGTAATTTCCGACATGGTAGTTACATTATCTAATACACACACACATACACATACATGCCACATTTTCACATTTTCACACAAACAAATCTATATATTCATATAATTTATATTACAGAATCTGTACAACAATATTTTCTTCTTTTTATTTTCATCCGTTTATTGTACGAGTAGCACAGCAGGATTTGAATAGAATATATAATACGATTCATTGAATTTTTCGCAAATGTGTAATCTAATTCAGTATTTTATCTTTCAATTAGCTGTTAAGGGTATACGATGTTGGTGTGTGTGTGTCAGTGTGTATATGTGGATACATAATTCCAATTGTGTAACCAACCATACAATAAGTACTGCATATGATAAATATAATTAGCTATTCTATTTATTATGGAAAACAAGCCAAAAATAAAAAAAATGAATAGGAAAATGTTAATAATAAAGTTGAATTGTACATACATAGCGTTACCTTAATATAGAAAGCCTCTAAGTCAATATATTTTTTTTTTCAAATCGAGATATCTGCATATTTTTCGATACATTAGATATTTTTCTATCGACGTATGCAAAAACTCGATTTCAAAAAAAAAAAGATTTAGAGCCTTTCTATATTAAGGTAACGATATGTAAGTATACATATATGAAAGTAGGTATGTACGTATGTATATTAAACCCATCTGTATGTACAAGAAAATGACAATAAGTACTCAAAAAATATACTTAGTTAAGAAAATTCTCTTAATTTAAACAACAGCAATAGACAATTCGTACTCATACATACATATTGGTTTTCGAACAAAACATGCTGCATGTTTGAGTGTTTGTAATACTTATACTCCTAGTATTCTTATACTCAAAGTATGGATATTTATTTGGACAAAGTATATGTACGCAATATTTATTATGATACTCTGTTTATTTATTCATTAAATGGCCCCACATGCATTTCTGGGTATGAAGTATAACGAAAAATATGTTTTTTTTTTGCAAAAATAAAACATCGGTATTAAACCGATATTTTGAAAATTGTGTGGTGATAAATATATCTGCGGTTATAAGGAAAAAGTGCTTAAGTCATATTTGGCTGTTTGGTAGGAGAGCACTTTTAAGTGTTCAAGTCGATTTTAAGCAATTTATTTCTTTTACAGTTAAATTGGGAAATTCTCTATTAACCTTTTTTTTTTAAGCAAACATCGTTCTACAGATTATAAATAATACATTCCAGTTGATATATACCAAATAGAAAGCTGCGTAAACAGTCTTGAAATTAAAAACGTCATGATTTTTAAATGTATTCACGTCGCATGTATTATACTAAACCAATAATAAATGTTGTCGTACTGTAAGCGAAGCACGATGGATGTATTGGTGTACGTGTATATCTGTGTTAACAAGCGACAGCGCCAAGACAGCAAAACAAAACAAACACTCAAAAGAAGTGCTGTTGATTAGTGTATGCTTGTTATTTTTCATATTGTACGTTTGAGTGCGTGTATAATATGTAGATGGTAAGCTATTATGTGATTAACCGCATACAACTAATGTTAATGCATGTGTGTGCCTTTGCATGTGCGCAGAAAAATAAAAGATCATACACACATACATGCATAGGATTGCCAGACGGCCTGGATTTTCCTTTTGTTAGAGCCTCATCCAGTTACCAGGTAACATAGAATTTATCCAGTTAAAAATTATTTCTTAAATTTTGAAAAATAATTTCTTTATCAATTATATTCTTTAATTAATTACACAGCGGAACAGCGGTTTTATTGCTTCATTTAAAATAGCCGATCCTTATGTATTTTTATCTGCTGATTACGATGACATCATTAGTTTTTCCCCAGCAGCTCTAGTTTTAAAGATATAGTGACAATTAGCATATCCTTAATTTATGCCACTTTTTTATAATTCACTTAGTATATCACGAATGGTCCCCCAAACTTAAAAATACTTTCTGGATTATTAAATTTCATTAAATTCTATTTGAGTAGATGAACATTGAGTATATCATGATATCGTACTCTTATTACATGGATGTTAAAAATCGTGTCTTTTTGGTTTAGTTCTTAAATTTTTTTTATTTAAATTTTTGAAATTAAATTAACTGGTTCTTATGTATTTTTGTCCGCTGATTACGAATATAGTTTTATTATTTATCTGTCACCTCTAGTCTCACAAAAAAAAAGACTAAAATTTTTGCTCTCTCATGCCTTCCAAAAAAATTAGTTTTTTGTATCACATATCTGATCAATGCAATTATTACGTATAATAAATGTTGTATTGACCAGTCCAGAAAATTTTTGTTTTATTTGTAATTATTATATCGAAATTTGCAGCTTTTACCAAAAAAAAAAGAATAATTTTAAGGAAAAATTTTAATTTTTAATGCAAAATTATTGGGACTAATCACGAGTGTGGTATTTCGACTTCTACTACGACTAATTTGTACAATACTAAAGAATATTGCTTTACAAACTCTTCGTATTCTAAATACGACACTCGTAATTAGGCTCACTAAAATAATCAGAACTTATCAAAAAATAGAGCCTACATTTAAAATCAGCGACGTCATATTATTAGAAATAATATTTTTTGATGGCGTAAGAAAAGAAAAATTCGAGATATTATTTTTTAAATATAATGCACAAATCTCTGAAACTAGAGGGTATAAGAATATAAGAAATCTTTTTTCGTACTTAGCGGACAAAAATTCATAACGACTAGTTATTTAAGTAAAAAATATAATAAAAAAGTTTTATGGACTAAACTATGCTCCTCAACGTAAAGCTATCGAAATAAAGGAAATTGTTTTACAGATTAAAACGAATGACGGAATCGTAATCAGGAGATAAAAATACATAAGGATCAGCCTTTCTTATTAAAACAAGGCAAAAATTTCTGTTTTCTGGTTGTTTTATTAGTTCCTCTATTTTGTACATCACTTGCAATTTACAACCACAACAATATTTTCAAAAAGCATCAACACTTTGCTTTTAAAGCTTATTTTTAAATTGTCCAGTTATTTTTTCAAAATCCAGTTGAATTTTTTCCATTCTCCAGGTATTTGACTTTTGGTATCTGGCAACCCTACGTTCGTATATGCTCTTATGCGTAGAAAGAATCTAGTATCACAAATTCTTCCGTCACGAAGTGTTTTCTTCTTTACTCTTATAACTACAATACTCAAATAAATTTCTTGCAAACAGTGTTGTTAACGTTTGTTTTATAAGATTTCGCTGTAGTAAAGCATTTGAAAAATCCCTCATGTCTTGAAAGTTCTTATAAGATGTCTTATGCAGGAGACTAATACCAAAGTATAACCTAATTTAAAATATTATTTCAAATGAGATTAGAAGTCTAAAAAAGATAATTTCCAAGTAATTTTGCTATAACTTCTTGAAAAATCGCACAAATTGATTGGGATTTTCTCCAGGAATACTTTCAAATATGAAGAACACGGAGGTACCAATACCTCAAAATCAGCTTATCTCGACTTGAGCACTTTTTCCTTTTTGTCATAGATATTTCTACTAAATATTTAGTTAAACACACTTTTAGCACAGTCGGGAATTATTAAATAGTACATTCTATCCCAGTATACAAAAATACTGTACCGCATTTTAGCCGGACATATCATACTGCTTTGTAATTTTGTATAAGTGTTTGTATATACACTAAAAGAAAAATGACGATCTAAATTTAAGAATAAAATTCTTGAATTTAGATTGCAAAAATTCAATTTAGAAATTGGGTCACTAAGATGGACGTTCTTAAATTTAAGAATGAATTCTTAATTTATAGAATGAATTCTTTAAATCAAGAAGGTGGTCTTTAACTTAAACAGTCGTATTCATAAAAAAAAGTTGGAAAATGCATATTGGTTAAAAAACATTTTAAGACTAAAAATGGTTTTTTAAATATTGGTACTCATAATCAGTATTTTAACTAAAAATCAATTAACTTGATTTTTTTTTAAATATCGTAGCAACACTGTATTCTTTATTTGTCACTTGCATATTAGTTCTGCAAAACAACGATTGTTAATTCACAAAGTACTCGTGTCAATATTTGTTTATTTGTCGCTTTTCAGAGAAATATTAGACCAATTCACAATCTTGTGCAAATGGTCTTGCATCGTTGCATGTGCAAAATAGTATAGCATATTGATATTCACCACTTAACAATTCTTAGTGTGTATTCTTAGTGAGTATCAATACACTATACCACTTTGCACATGCAATGATGTGGGCTATTGTTTCTATAAAATAAAAGATGTGTTCTAACTTGCATTTAATAATAAAATAAAAAAAATTCACAACAAATCTTTGTTAAAAGTGCTTTTTATATGATTTTTTTATTGCAGATTAAGAAGCAATAGAATAACGAGCTTTATTTTGTTTGTTTTGAGTGTTTATACGTCACTAGTTAATTTTCTGCAATTATATTATTTTTGTTAACACATAAAATGAAAAAACAATGACTGGGAATGGAAACTGGATCGCTGCTCCTTTTCTTTTAAATATTCTTTTGGATTCTATTTGATATTTCGGCAATAGTTTCTATAAAAAAATTACATTAGCCCAATTCAGAATCTTGTGCAAATTGTCTTGCATCATTGCATGTGCAAAATGGTATATTATATTGATACTCAACACTTAACAATTCTTAAGCCTATAGTACACGGCATGTAAAAAACCACATGCGCATGTGGTTCTGACGTAATTTTGACGTCATCACAAAGCTACATTTGCTACATGCCGTGTACTAGCAACATATGTATATGCAAATATTCACATGATTACAGATTTGCTGCCTCAGAAAATATGTTCAATTCGGTTAAAAATTTCACATTTGTATTTTGAAACAAAATTTTATATCAAAATTTTACGGCATGTAGCCACTACTAGTAATTTTAAAAAATGCAACCAACATGCTGAAAATGTCCGTGACGTCATCATCGCATATGCCGTGTACTATAGGCTTTAGTGGTGAATATCAATATACTATGCCATTTTGCATATGCAACGGGGCAAGACCATTTGCACAAGATTGTGAATTGGGCTTTTATTTTCTTCTACATAACACTGTCAAATCAAGAAAAACAATTTGATTTTAAAAACGTAACCTTTATGAAATAGAACCTAGTTTGTTTTCTGCTATTTTAGAAATTTTCACTCTTGTTTTAAAAATTAGCAGCCTTATTCAAAAAAAATATTTTACTTGAGCTTTTGGTAGCTACTATGAACTTCATAGTAGCTACCAAGCACTTTAAGGCTAACATTACTTTGTTAAGAAATTGTATTCAAAAGAAAACTTTAATTATTTTGTGATTTAATAATAAATTCTGGTAACACCACCATGTTCAACAACCATTTCACAGCTTATGATGTACAACATCGTATACAATTTTATTCGAGTATTTAATTTTTTAATTAAATAAATTTTTATTATCTTGAAGTTAAGCAACCTAATTTATAAAATATAAACTTCTGACATGGAAGCAAAACAGATAAACATTTTTATGAAGTAAAAGTAAAAAAATATGATGAACATAGAAAAATTATCTCAATTTATTTTATTCGAACGAAATGAGTATTTGAATATCCAGCTTTTTTCGATTCGTTTTGTTTGAATGTACATCACTAAAACATTTTTGTATAATTGTATTTATTTTAATATTTTTCTTTATGGATTTTGCTATGTATTTCGAATCAGTTGGATAATTTAAAGATATTTTCCATCACATGACAGAAATAATAAATTTAAGATAAGAGCTAGGCACTTCTAGCTTCATTTTCAGGTGTAACATGAATCAATATGTGCTATATTAACAAAAATATTTGAGGTACAAAATACACATTTTGGAAATATCAACTTAAAGTAGCCTTAACAAACGTAGGTGCCTACTTTAGAATATTGATATAATAATTTTTTTTGAATAAAACTTTACTTAAGCCCCGTTCAGACTATTATACAAGTATTAATACTTTCATCACATTTTACGATACAGAAATCTAAATACATTCGTTGCGACTGTCAAAAAAATCTAACGTAAAATCACATATTGTGTTCAGACCATCACACTTCAAATCAAATGTGTAATACAAGTAGAAAACAAAACAGTTGTTCAATGAAAATGTCTGTGCTATTCATTTACTAGCGGCGGCAAAACGGTTTCATGCAGGCGGGGACGTGCCGACACTTGAAAAAATTCAGCAGTTAAAAATATTCTATGTAAATAACAGAAAAAAAATTTAAGAAAAGATATTACAAAAACGTTAAAAAATTACGTCAACGAAATATACTTCCACTTATTCAAAATTTTGAGCCGATATACACATGACAAAACATTACATCAATGACGACACGCTATCGGCGGCGAAACAGCCGACTTGAAAGTTTGGTTTGTGTGAAAATGCAACCCTGATCTAATGAAAAGTATTATTATTTTAAAACTTATTATTTTTATATCAAAAATGAAGCGTTTGAATTAATAATGGAGAATTATTAAGTTAAGAATGAAAGGTCTTAAATTAATAATGAAGCATTTTTGAATTAAGAATGAAACGTCCTAAATTAATAACGCAGAGTTTTTAAATTAAGAATGAAACGTTTTAAAATAATAATATAGAATTTTCGTTTTACAATTAAAAATATTAATTTTTATTTTGGGAATCAAAATGCCCTTTTTATGAACAATTTTCGATCTTCGACTGTAGTTCAAACTACTAATGGAACGAATTTTCATTTGGGTTATGACGATTTTTTTTTGTTGCTCCAGGATCATACAGGTTAATGGACATTAATATACACTGGGTCATAATAATAAATTAATTCTCTTTTTTGAGCACGACAAAAATATAAAATATTACTCGGTGAAAAATATAATTTCCTTCATTTTTAAAAATTTAAATTCTTGATATAATAATAAAATATATTTTTTTAAATTATTAAAAATACATTTTCTTTTTCATTATGACTTCAAAACTTACAATTTTTATTTTAATAAGAAAACATTATTGTTTTTGAAATTTTTAAAATGAAAGCGCTTATTTTTATTCTAAAATTGTTTCCTTATAAAAATAAGAATGTTATATATTATTATTATACAAGAAACATTCTTATTTTAAAAATAATTTCTAAAACCAAAACGCACATTTTTGTTTTAAAACTGCTTCGTTATAGACATAAGAATTTTATTTATTAATGCTATAAGAAATATTCTTATATTAAAAATGATTTTTAAAAATGCTGCATTTTTAAAACGGAAACACACATTTTAGTTTTAAAATTGCTTTGTTATAAAAATAAGAATGTTATATATTAATGTTATAAGAAACATTTTTAATTTAACAATTATTTTAAAAAATGCTGCATTTGTTTTAAGAATGCTTTTTTGGTTCAGTGTACATACATAAGTACATACATACATACAGGCAAAGTTAAAAATATAAACAAAAACGAAGCAAAATTACAACAACGTCATCTTAAAAGTGGTTTAAACATGGTTTAAAAAAACGTTTTTTAAGCTAAAATTTTATTATGAATACAATTTTAGCAAACTTTGCTTAAACATCATTTGAAATGCTGTTTTAAATATTTATGAATACGGCTTAAAGAACGCATTCTTAAAATCAGGAATGAAATTTTACATTTAATATTATATTCTTAAGAATATGATCTTAATTTAAGATTTTTATTAAGAACAAAATCTTGAATTCGAACTTAAAATGAGATTTTATTCAAGGTTATAATCTTAAATGCTATTTTATTCTTGAATCAAGGATTTTCGTATTTAACAGACTATTAAGATTGAAATGATTTGATTTCAAGAGTAAAATTTTGATTTAAGCACGTTTTTCCCCTTAGTGTACAAAATTACAACACATAACAACATTATTTTCCTACTTTTGTTGTTTCTACAAATTGATTAATAAATAAAAGAAGTTCTATAAAATGAAAATATTTTTAATAATAGAACAAAGTGAAACTATTTATGTATAAACATTCCTACTAAATTAAAGGCAATTTTCACAACAACAAATATGTCTTTTGCTGAATTCCTTGTGTTAATGTTTAGCAAAATATGGCAGAATACGATGAAAGTTGGGTCATTGTAAGTGTGTGTTAAGAGTTGTATGTTAGATACTAATAAACATGGACATAGCCAAGGAAATATCTTATAATACTTGTGAGAGAATATGTGTAATGAATTTTGTATAATTTTTTTTTCTACACACACAAACACTATGGTCGTAGCCAGGGACAAGGACATAAGGTATTTAAAAATTATATTTTAGGCACCTAAAAAATTAGTTTCGAAATTAATAATTTTTAACCCCCGACTAAAAAAAGGGGTGTTATAAGTTTGTAGTGTGTGTATGTGTGTCTGTGTGTCTGTCCATGTCCACGTACAGGCCAAACGGCTGGACCTATTTTCATTTAATTTTTTCTATTTCAAAGATGACTTGATCGAGAGGGTTCTTAGCTATGTTGGAAGAAAATCGGTCCAATCGTTTAGAAGATATAACATCTTTTCTGAAAAAAGTCGGGGTTTTTTAAAATTTTTTATTTTTGTTATTAAGACTTTTATTAATTTGAACAAAAGTAACATTTTACTGAAGTCGTATGTTATATCTACCAGAGACTGACAAAAGTATTGTTTTCAGTACTCTTCGAGTATTGGCCGTCAAACAACTATAAAAGCGTACATATGCAAACAAACGCATTAATTTAAAACCGAATAGTTGTAACTATAAACATCCAACAGTTATTTTGAAAGTTTTATTTGTTTTTATGGTTAAGCAATTGTCTACATATATGCATTTCGTTCCAGCTTTTGGAACTCGTCAGTAGACTTCAACCCAAAATATATTTGAATTTAGCTAACAAACTTCGTATGTTTACAGTAAGATTCTTAACACTATATTGAGAATCACAATATACAAACACAATAAGTTTGAAAGCCGCAAACAAAAATCTTTACAAAACAAGCATCTTTATTCGATTGTGCATCTATTTTATTTTCCAACAGTTATGTTTAGATATATTTTGAAATAAGCCAGCACAAAGAACTGTTAATATAATTTATAGACTGTATTAACTACAAAATCATACGCATGAGTATAAAAATACTATGAGTATTACTCGGCTAAATATGCGTACATATTTAATTTACACACAAACATAAAAAATGTTGTCAAAAGCCAAAAAAAAAACATTTTTTGTTCCATTTTATGTACAGAAATGTACGGTGGCGAATGATGCAAAACTATCCCGAGTATAATGCCTGTAAATTTGTTTAAGTACTCATTGCTATTCTCTGATATCTATATCATGTAAAAATACAATGCCTTAATTCGCAACGTATTTTTGGAGTCGTAGTTCGTATATAAATTGTTAATAATTTCAATTAAAAACATTGAAATTACCAACAACGTTCGAATTTAAAATGATTTAAAAGACAGTTTAAAGCAGAGCTCTTCAAAAATATCTAGTTGAAATTTATAATGCCACAGAGTATTTTTAATTGCAAAAATGCTCTTATGCCTGTCTTAAACAAAATTTTCAACTTCAAGTTTTTCATATGCTGCCATTAGAATCATAGTTATAAACAGCTTGGTATAACAAAATCAATATCATGCTCATAAATTATTCGAAATTTTACTTACACTATTTTTTTTTTCTTTTTTGTAACATATTAAAGTAACCTTTTACAAAGTGTTAACAAATTTCATGCTTATGGCAATACACCAAGAAACAGGAAGTGGCATTTAATGCGAAACAGGGAAAGGATATATAGAGTGTGAATGGAGAAACAAACAGACTTTTTACATTACTTTCATAAAAACTCTGAAAATTGCCAAATATTATATTGAAGAGGGTACTTTTGATTATTTTATTGAAAACTCTCTAGTGTTTAACCAAAAATGAGAAAAGGCAAATATTTATTAATAAAACTAACCAAACAATACATATATGTTAGTATGTACTTATATATGTACATACATATTAGAGGCCTGCATAAACAGTCTTGAAATCTAAATACGTCTTGTTTTTTTAAAGTATTCTCGCGACATTTATACTAAACCAATAATAAATGCTGTCGTATAATACGCGATGCACAATGGATGCATTGGTATCCGTGTATATGTAAAGAAGTAGTATTCTTCAGATGTAGATGGTAAGCTATTATTTTTGTGCTTAAGAGAGATTTTTTTAAAGCAAGCGCACACAACTAATGTGAATTCAAGTGCGCGTTTGTATGTGAGCAGAAAAATA
This sequence comes from Tachina grossa, assembly GCA_949987645.1. NCBI lineage: Eukaryota > Metazoa > Arthropoda > Insecta > Diptera > Tachinidae > Tachina > Tachina grossa. The sequence goes on along the minus strand of OX465275.1, from coordinate 54,079,050 downwards.
AAAGAGCACACACAAGATATGTGTGTAGGTATATGCAGCCGTTTGTAGACGGGCCCGTGCGTAATAAAAAGCAAGCATCACAAATTCTTTCGTCACAAAGTAATTTCTTCTTTAGTTATCCTATATCTGTAATAACTGAAACAAATTTCTTGCAAACAGTGTTGTTTAGAGTTTGTTTTTGAAGACTTCGCTAAAGTAAAGCATTTCATGTCTTGAAAGTTATTTTAAATGGTCTTTTGCAGTGGTCTAATACATAGGTATCTCTGTTACTAAACGCTGTTTCTTCACTAAAGTATCACAGTCAGCATTTCATATGATGCTTGCTTTGTAATGAGAAGTTTCAAAGTAACAACAATAAAAAGATATAACAGAATTTGGGTGGTTATATGATGTTTATATACAGTGTGGACAAATATAATTCAAACACAAATTCTATCTAATTTTTTATTTTTTTAAAGAGGAGTATCAGTCAGGCAATGAATTTCTACTATTCCTATTATTAGGTATAACCTTCTTTAGGAAAGCGATAGTGATAGTGAAAACAGGTGGTGAAGGAATAGATAGAGGAAAGCGTCATTCTTTAACAACTCTGCTATTTGCACGTTTTTAATAATGCAGTATTGCAGCACCTCTGATGTTAAATGAGGCGTATTATATATATTTTTAATTTTTTTTCTTTGGGAGCTGTGTTTGGTAGCCTAACGTTTTGTGTATTTTTGTTGCCTGTGGATATAATTTTGTAATCAAACCCTACAGAAGGCCTTCATACACTGTACACTTTCGCGCATTTCATACTGTACCCACCACACGGTTAAATAATTTCGTAGAAGTGTAATAAGAGAACAACAATATTGAGCTCTGAAGTATACTTCTGGTATCATTACTCTTTTCTGTTTGATTAATATTTTTCAGGTTTTGTTTATTTTCTTTTTCGAGAGCTTTTACATGACTGTTTAATTTTTATAACTTTCTTAACTATCTCCATAATAAAGCTTCTGGAAAATATGGATACATTAAGTGGTTCAAATAAATGTTAAGCGTACATTGCAAGCACTGCCAATGTTTATTAATTTTTTATCTTATAAATAAAATAAATTTTTTATTTGATTTATTGTGAGAACACTCAAGCAAATTTATTTAATTATTTGCAAATTTATTTAATTATTTATTTATTGAATATAACAAATGTAATAGTAAATTATATCTATAGAACATATCGATGCTGCGGAAAATATACACAGAAAAATTTCCCATTTAAACTTAAATAAACAAGATTAATTTCATATTGTTCGGCAATGATTTTGCTTCATATGTTTCTTACGTTAATTCAACATGATTTACAGTAACCTTCAAAGAAAATTTCTTCATATTGAAATAGCTTTAATTCATGTTGATTTAACATTTCAGCACTGTTAAATCAAAATTGAATAAAAGTTATTTCAACTTGGAACAACGCAAATTTGATACTGAAATAATACGAAGAATCATATTAAATCAAAGCTATTTACAGTTAAAACAATATAAATTTAATTTAATGTAGTCATTGTATTCCATTAATTATTTAACTTGCGTTGTTTGTGAGTATTGATGGCGTAGAATTGACCTCAGACTCACCGCCCTAAATATTCTTTAGAATAAAATTTTAATTCAAAATTATTTGATTGACTTTTTGTGATTAACATAAAATTTATTTGAAATGAAACTTATAGTAAAAAAACACAAACTGCCAAGCTATTTTGTCTCTCTCTCTCTACTCTCTACTCTCTACTCTCTACTCTCTACTCTCCCCGATATGCGAAACTGCGACCCTCTGACTACATGACTAGTACACTAGCTACTAGTCATCAACAAGGAGTTTTCTCTGATAATGCGAAGTATGTCGGCTAATTACGAATATCAAAACAAACAACAACAAAACAAGAACAAATCACACAACTGAACACAACAGTGTAATGCAGCTATGAACGAAGCATATAAATACCAACACGCATAAAGAACATATTATTTCTAAAAATTTAATATAATTTGCAATCAAAATTGTTTGCATGTTGATTTTACATTGGTGTCTTTTTATGTATGTAGAATAACATTAATGCTGTTCATTTACTGAAGAACTTCTGAATTTCTCTTGAAATAGCAAACTCTGTTTTAAGGCAGAAAGTTAAGTTCCAATCAAACCACCTTTATCCCAGTTGTACTGCTTCAATTGGCATACAACCTAGAGACTGAGGGCAATCACTGTATTCAGCTTCAAAAAATGTAACATGGCTCTAAGTAGTTATAGGAAATCATATAGACACTGGAAAAAGCATCGCTCTCGTCTTAACAAAATATTCACAAAAAAATTGTAAATATATTTATTTTTTAGTTATAAACAAATCTAGAGGATACAAGAAGATTTCAGATTCAAAGTAGACTTTAGATCTACAACAAATATTTTCGACTACGCAAAAAGCTCTAACATAACTTTATTGCGGATAATTATATTTTTTTATAGAAATATGTAATGCAATCTTCTTCACATTAAATTAAATTCGTTCATTAAGGATCTTATTCATCCATATATAAAAAAATCTTATGTTACATATAAATACATATATACTCGTATGTATATAAAAGTTCATTCACTATCCCCACATAATTTCTGTGTAAATATATTTACATAAAATTTCTTTCCAGTAGCTTTTATTTAATTAATATTTTCCTTCATTTATACAGATTCTATTGAAATTTAATTAAATTCTTTTTGGTATATTATATTCGTATCTTTATGAACGTAACTAAAATTATTTGATTATTAACAAACCACTTGGTTTTATTAAATCTAAATGAACAATTAGAATCTTTATTAAATTTTAAGCTTTCTTAAAGCCTTATGCTTAAGATTTATTAAGGGTATACGTGTTATACGCAACCGAATTGTTGTACCAAAATATGTATATAATTCTTTATAAGTTCATACAAATAAGTGTTTATATTAGGGAAGTAACGAATACCAGTTTAGCGAATGCGAAAACGAATAATGCATTTGAATTTTTGCGAAAGCGAATGCGAATGCGAAATCGAATACAAATGCTTACAATACTGTAAAAAATCACATGAAAATAAATTTATTTAAGAACATGAAGTTGTATTATATACATATATATATATATATATATATATATATATATATATATATATATATATATATATATATACAACATATATTGAGTCTTGAATTAGATAAATATTTATTAATTTATTAAATTCTTAAAACAGAAAGATGTATAAATGAAAATTATATTAAATTAAGTATAGATAATAAAAAATAAATTTACAAAATGTTAGGCAATTAACCCATTCGTACGTCAGCCCTAAATCCTGGTACTCTTTTCAACATTTCATGTGAAATGCTGCCAAAATACATACTAAGAAAAATTGGCATGAATTGCAATGCAATTTTTTGGAGAAGTGGTACTTTTTCATCTTGGGAAAAACATATGAAATATATCTTCAACATATTAAGTTTTCATGCGAAATAAAAATTATAAAATTAGGATAATATTCGATATATAAGGTTGTTAATGTAAAAAATTTGGACGTTCGTTATATCGGATTTTCGTTAAAGCGAGATTCGTTATACCGAGATTTGCCTGTATATAGCTAAGTGAGAAGTTTCAGGGAGGTTCAGAAAGGTTAATCGATTTCTATATTTTTCCTACCCCTTTGAGTGGTAAATTATAATAATAACTTATTTACTATAAGTCTTACTCGGTAGAGTCCTATTAAATGCTTCGGTTTAGCTTTCATATTACCTACAGTATATGCATGGAAGTTGCTTAAAAAATGTAGTGCTTTTTCATATAAATTTTTCAGACCACTCAATTGTTATGCACAAACTATTTATATATATAAAACAGATTCAATAGTAATTTTAAAACTTAAAACTACTCTAAAACTAAAAAAAAATCCTTGCCAACATTAGTTTGCAATTAATGTCTGGTAAGCTTATAAATTTTAATTTTTCGGATAATTTTCTTTATTTTCAAAAGGTTAAAGGCGAAATAATCATTCAGGTATAGTTTTTATATTACCATCAGTCATAATGTTTAAACAATTCATATGAATTTCAACACTACATATTATCTAGAAAATTTTAATAAAAAGCACCAAATTTTTTGAGTGATTTCTATAGAAAAAAAATTTTTGACAAGCTAACTGCTTGTAGTATAGAAACCAAATCAAAAACAGGTTTCCACATGACAGATGGAAACGTATACATGAAGATGAACAGACTTAAATTAAAAACCGTTTTTTTTTTATTCTTTATCTGTGGATATCAATAAAAATACCGCATATTTTGACATAACACTTCCTGTTCATACACAATCTTCCAATCAAAAGCACCGGGTAATTGATATATTACTCATACGCTTCTGTTGACCTTACTGTATGAAAGTCAGTGATGCCAATTAACAATTTTCTGGCTAAATTTAGCCATTTTTCATCCCATTTAGCCGGAAGAAAAGTGAGTTTAGCTATTAGCTATTTTTTAGCAATTTTTATTTTAATCTAGCTATTTTTTAACTATTTTTCCAAACATGAAATTTGTTTGTGATTTTTCACAAAAAATTTAAACTCTGAATATGGGAACATTAACTAACTACCAAAAAAAAAAAAAAACAAAACACAACAGACTAATATGTTATTGGTAATGGTAAAGTAAGAAAATAGAAAAACTTGTTGATTATTGAGTTCTTGTTTCAACTTTGTTATTTGTTGTTGAGCTTCTCATTTGTTTAAATGAAAGTTTATAACATAATAACTCTAGTTGTTCTAAGAAACTTTGGGTAAAGGTTCCCTGATGATCTGCATTAGCAACAGTGAAATGCGCATAGGATCCGGCTAAACCTCTCAGTAATCAATTTCAATGTATTTTTAATAAAAAAATATTTTACTTAATAAGTAAAATATTAATTTGGGATTATTAGTGCGTTTAAAATAAAAATTTTAAACTTAAATTTTAACAAATTCGCATAAAAAAACACTAAAGGCGGTTTCAGATTATGATACAAGTATTAATACTTTTGATGAAAATGCTTCCCTGATCTAATATCTGTTTAAAAAATTTCAAAAAACAATAACAACTCAACATGTCAGAGTTGCATTTTCCACAAAAGTACTAATACTTGTATTATAGTCTGAAACCGCCTTTAGTAATATGTTATTGTTTTCGCATTAATATCTATAAATTCCTGTTCAAACTTGACATTTTTGTTGCAGCAGTCTAAAAGCGCTTATATGAAAGAGATGGCTCAATTGGTAACAATAAGATTTGCTACTGCATTCTTATATTCGTTGCAAGGTGTTTATAAGTTGTCGGGTCTCTACAGAGAAACCTCTCATAGCGGACACCTCTAATAACAGGACAATTTTTGTAGATCCAACACGTTCATTAGTTTTTCCATATAAAATGCACTCCCATAACCGGACACTCACAGAAGCGGTGAAACACGGCAACAAGAGTTGCATTTAAATAGTAGGTCTTTCTTTATTCAACTCTGATTCATATTTATATTAGTGTCAATGATATTGCTGGTAACCTGGTTAATGTAAAAACTGATTCGTTGGAGACGCAGAGATTTTGCTGTTTATATGAAGAAGTTGTTTGCTTAGCTGGTGTCCCAAAATGGCAGTGAAAAAATTGTTTTTATCAATTACAGAAAAAATTATATTTTAAACGAGTTGGAAAAAGGAAAATTATTCAGTGCACGAACTTGTGAAGATATAAAGTTTCTTGTGCATTTTAACAATTCATATTGCTAAATTTCTTATACAAACTGTCTTTTCAAAGCATTTTTTTAGAGACGACATTGTTGTTGTTCCAAAAAATAAAATCATTGAAAGTTATTTGAAACCCAACAGCTAAAATTATACCAATCTAATTTGAAGAAGTCTACTCTTAAAATAATTTTTCAACTACAATGAAATCCAAAAATTGTGTAGCTCTCTCATAAGCCGACACCTCTAATAAACAGACAAAAACAGGGCGACCGCGAGTGTTCGGTCATGAGAGGTTTCACTGTAATTGGTGGTTTATGATATCAATCAAACAAGGGTCATATTTGTTTTACACGAGTGAAAATATCAAGAAAAATAAAAGTTTAAATGAAAGTTTAAAAAATATAGAAAGTTTAAATGAAAGTTTAAAAAATTTCGCAAGGAATGGATTAAGGCTTCATTAGTCTTTACTTTCTGTTGCGGTTCTGTGCCGTTCCTTTCGGTATAAAATATTTTGCAATTACTGTGTCTGTGAAAAAAAAATCAGCTGTCAACCTATAGAATTGATTACACTTGTACAGAAAATATCACAACACACTAATACATACACACTTTTGGCTGTCACTTAACGTTGAATTCGATTTTCTACAGATTTGTCCGCAACAGAACAGAACGAAAAAGGAAAAACTAGCCACACATACAGATTTTCAACTCAACAGAAACAAAACAGCTGATTCAGAACAGAACAGCACGTACAAACTAATTCTGCCTTTAGTATCCCAAAAATTTAAAGACTGAATAGCAGAATGTACAAATGAATAGAAGGCGTAATGCAAGTATTGTAAGTTTTCACTACGAGTATATGCGCAGTTTTTTTTATTACCTGAAGAAAAATTATTTTATTTATTAATTAAATTTATTGTTTTTATTTACTTTAAAAAAGTTCCCAATTTGCCTTAAAAAAACAATATATGAAATACCTTCTTGTTTTTGCTAAAGTTCATGATTTTTGCATTCGATTTTGCTTAGCCATTTTTTGTTCGAGATGAGCCAGCTAGAAGCTATACATTTAGCTTCCAATAATTGTTTTGCCTTAAAAAAGTGCTTCACAGAAGAAATAATATATAATTTTTGTGAGAACTCGCCTTACGTTAGTGCTTTTCAGAAGCATTTTTTGAAGTTTTTTTTTATCAAGTAAGCAATACATTGCTTCCCTCAGTTTTTAGTGCTTCCAAATTAGAATTTTTTTTTTGCTCGCAGCCTTATCCTACACAAAAATTCCGTGATGGTTGTTTCACTTTTTTCTTTTCTCTTATTATCAATTGATTCTCCATTTTAAACAAATGCGAAAGGTAAAAATTTAACTGAAAATTTTTCCCTTTGCAAAACAGAAGGAAGTTTACATAAAAATATAATAATTTAAGTTTATTTGCACCAGCATTATATATTGTCTATATATTTCATTGGTTCTTCGCCAAAGACTTCAACATCCTCTTTTCAAAAACTATTTGAGAATTCACAAACAAAAATATTTTAGAAAATCACATAAGAAAAAAAAAGTCGCTACCACTCAGCAACGGAAGCTCGATTTTTTTGAGTATTGGGATTGGGTAAGTAACTACAATCTAGCAAGTTATTACTGCAGATACTAGTATACACTGCCGCTCATCTGATTAGGTTTAATATTATAAGATTTTTTTTTTATCAGCTCTCTCAAAAACTATCGCTCAAACTATAATATATTTGGTTTTATTAATAAATTGCATGCATATCATGAAATCTGTGGAAAAAGATTAATGGGAATAGGAGTATATCGAGAGCGTATATTCAAAATACGTCAACTGAAATTTTGTCAAAATGCTCCCCTATGCAATATTCATCTGTAGTGTAAATTTCGAATCAAAAAAATTATTTTTTCTCCGTTTTATATAAATTTTTCATATTCTGCTACCTCAAAGTATAATTTTTTTTGGTGAAAATAAATGCTAACTCCCTCCCATGTAAATTTCCAGTGTTTTAAAAAATTAGTAATTTATTATAAATCTAGCTCATAACTTATTACATTTGGCATGCTGAACACGAATCTGGTAAGGATTTTAATATCCTATGGCTAGTTTTGGAGATATGGTCACTTTTAAGATATTAGTCCTCTCCGATAAAAAAAATGGTAATTTATGTACAACTTTTGAACTGTTAATCCAATAGAAACATTATGTATAGACCGATTATAGTCAATGGCATAATCTTTCGAAATTGATAATTTGTAGTGACCCTGTTACAATAGAGGTCGAGTTGGAGAGTGCTGAAGCTGACAACCTCGAGATAGAAGAGGCTTTCAGTCAGGCTTAAGTTATTTTTTAATGGTGTTTTAAGTTTTTTCTTGTAGCTTTTCAACTCTTATATCTAGCATTGAGTAAAAGATTTCACTAATTGATTAAAAAATAAATATATTCAAAAAAATCATATTTTTTCCGACAAAATATGCTAACTCTGAAAAATATTTATTTTTTGATCGACTAAAATATGCTGTCTCATAAAAATACGCAGTCCTTTAAATGAGTAAGCACATTTAAACGATATTATCGAAGGCACATTATTTATTTTTACAATAATGAGCGAATTAACTAGTTTTTTCGCTCTACTGAAAAGTTTAGCTTTTTTGAGTTGACATATTTTGAATATAGGCTCTCGACGATATGCATTAATTTTTTTGAACTTAAAAACTGACTGGAAGTATCAGGGCTGACCTGCAAAATCAAGGGATTCCTATATTTGTTTATTTTTTTATGCTTTAGCATTTTGCTATAAATAGAACAGATGTGCAATTGCTTTACGTGAGTACCTGCCGTTACGGCCTTATCTCACGTGTGCCAAAGCACCGGGTGTGGGTTAGACGCCAGATCAACGCCCCCATGCACCCTTTTAGAATGAACCTATGGCCCACTCCATAAGGCACATAGGTTGCAATCTTTGAATATAGTTATCCCTGTTCTATATTCAAGTACCTTGCTGAGGTACTTTGAGCTATCTAAACTCTGCTGCTATGTCCGTGCCCATAGCAGCTCTATTGAATGGCAACAGCACCTAGAACAGTGTCTGGCTGACCGCGTCAGACCAACCACTAGCATTGATTTAACAACGGGAAGCCAAGACTATTCTCCCAGCGATTTTGGTAGCAACCACAACCACCACGATAATTCTCCGGCTTCCACGCTTAGGTGTTGTGTATACACCTAAGCGAGGTCCCCTAGAAAATTCCTCAACCATTTCCGGTACAGCTAACCACTCATCCATAAAGAACGCATGCCTGTGTCGCCAAATAACCAGTGCCTACTCCACACTTACCAAAATCATCCCTTTAACCCCGTAGGGTATACCCCGTAGGGTATACCCCATTGGGGTAGGACGAACTCGGCATTTTAGCAAAGGAAACTGACGACCGCTACATGCACTCAGAACTTCAGAGCAGCGAGGACCACTTACGCGAAAAGAATGCAAGCACGCCACCTAAGTTTCTGTGCCTACTACGGCAAGACACTAATAAGTGAAAGAGTCCTGGGGTCGTATCCAGGACGAAAGCCATTTTAGACCAGAAATTTCCGGCAACCGCAATGCATTTATCTCTAAGCAGCCCAGATGTCGGGCAACCAGCACCCGTGGTACCAGAAGTAGCCTCTGGTTAGACCTCGAAGTTCCACCACAAGGGCTTCACCTCTATCGTTTTTTGAACTCAGGGGCAGTTCTAGGTGACGCTGCACCTAGCTGACAACAACGGGCGTACAATATTTGTTTTCCTTTTATAAATATGTGCACATCCGTTACTCTGTTTATGTTCAGAGATTGGGTAGTAACACATAAGTTTTACGGGTAATGAGCCAAAGGTCCGTCAGCGGAAAAAGCTACATTACCCTAGCTGGGGCCCCGGGATTGCCACACCCGTAGTCAAAAATAGACTCCCCTGGGGGTGCTATAAATAGAACAGATGTGCGATAGCTTTCCGTGAGCACCTGCCATTACGGCCTTATCTCACGGGTGCCAAAGCACCGGGTGTGGGTTAGACGCCAGACCAACGCCCCCATGCACCCTATTAGAATGAACCTATGGCCCACTCCATAAGGCACATAGGTTGCAATCTTTGAATATAGTTATCCCTGTACTATATTCAATTACCTTGCTGAGGTAATTTGAGCTATCTAAACTCTGCTGCTATGTCCGTGCCCATAGCAGCTTCTGTTGAATGGCAACAGCACCTAGAATAGTGTCTGGCTGACCGCGTCCGACCAACCACTAGTATTGATTTCACACTGGGAAGCCAAGACTATTCTCCCAGCGATTTTGGTAGCAACCACAGCCACCACGATAATTCTCCGGCTTCCACGGCAAGGTGTTGTGTATACACCCAAAGCGAGGTCCCCATGAGAATTCCTCAACCATTGCCGGCACAGCTCAACCACTCGTCCGAGATGAACCCATGCCTGTGTCGCCAAATAACCAGTGCCTACTCCACACATACCAAAATCATCCTTTTAACCTCATGAGGTAGGACGAACTCGGCATTTTAGAAAAGGAAACTGACGACCGCTACATGCACTCAACTCTAAGCAGCTCGGCTGTCGGGCCACCGGCACCCGTGGCACCAGAAGTAGCCTCTGGTTAGACCTCGAAGTTCCACCACAAGGGCTTCACCTCTATCGTCTTTTGAACTCAGGGGCAGTTCTAGGTCACGCTGCACCTAATTGACATCAACAGGACCTGTCTTCCTTTTGTCATAAATATGTGCACATCCGTTACTCTGTTTATATTCAGAGATTGGGTAGTAACACATAAGTTCTATGGGTAATGTACCAAAGGTACGTCAATGGAAAAAGCCACATCACCCCAGCTGGGGCCCCGGGGTTGCCACACCCGTAGTCCATAACAGACTCCCCTGGGGGGGCTATAAATAGAACAAAAGGTTATACACATATCTAATTGCTTGACAAATTATATACTAGCATAGGAAATAGTAAATATTCAAAGTATTTTTTCACTTTGAGCCAGCCTAATATTCATTCGCATAACTCATTCTATTTCTAAAATTGAAATTCGTATGTACATACATATGCACATACATTTATACATAATTACTTACATCCTCAAATATCCATTGATGGCAAGAATGCCGGTGTGGTGTATGCTTGTATATTTGAATAATATTCAATCATTTTACTTCTGGTAACTAAATATACTTGATCAAATAATTCAATGTAATTTCAAATATTTGTTTGCTTATAAACGAATTCAATGAGAATTTACATATGCATATAATAATAAGGACATAATTGGCAAAAGGTAGCGATGGAGTAGTGGGGTAGTAGAGCAGGTAAAAACGAGGAAGAAAATAATATTTCTTCATTAATTCAACAATACGATTTCTCCTTATTTATATTATGGAATTGTGAGAGCAAGTATGAATGTTCAATACGAGTAAAAAAATATGGGCTTATTTAAGCCAAATATCTACAGTAATTTCCGCTTAATTGATTTTTTTAAAAAATACTTGAATATTTCATGCAATTTACCGGTTAAGTCCATTATGCAATACTTTTTTAATTAATTGGTTCTACGACAGAGTGAAATGAAAATGTAATGCAAATTTAATGTCAAACATTCTGCAAAAGCAAACTTTGTATAGGGTGTTTTTTTAAGAGGTATAGAACTTTGAATTGAAATAAAACACAAGAAAATCGTTTTAATGTCCATCAATTTGGCTTTATTGGAAGGATAATTTTATGCCATTAATGTTTAAATATGATTTCGGGCATGTGGCCGCCGCGGCTGGCTCGAATAAAGCTAATTCTACAGGTCCAATTTTCAACCACTTTTTCGAGCATATGGGGCCGTATGTTGGCAATAACGCCACGAATGTTGGCTTCTAAGTCCCCTAACGTTTCTGGTTTTTTGGCGTAGACGAGCGACTTCACATATCCCCAAAGAAAATAATCCAATGGTGTCAAATCACACGATCTTGGTGGCCAATTGACAGGTCCATTTCGCGAAATTATGCGCTCATCGAATGTTTCCTTCAATAAATCGATTGTGACGTGCGCTGTGTGGCATGTAGCGCCGTCTTGTTGGAACCACAACTCATCCACATTCATGCCATCCAATTCGGGAACAAAATAGTCGATTAGTCGGCTCCAATTGCTGTGCACGGTGGCGAATCAATTCATTCGGGTCCTCTTCAACACTTTCCTCTACAGCGGCAATTGTTTCTTCGGTGCGCACTGTTCGACGTCTCTGCGGATGCGTATTATCACATAGAGTAAACGTAGTGCGAAAACGATCCATGGTTAACCGAATTAATTGCTCTGATGGACGATTATGTCGACCATAAAGTGGACGGAGCTTGCGGTAAACTTCGCGAACTGAACCATTATTTTCGAAATAAATTTGCACGATTTGCAAGCGTTGTTCTTTTGTCAACCTGTTAATGATGAAATGGCAAACCAAACTTAATATTAATCACTTGACATCTGACAAAATGGCCGCCAGTTAAAAAAGTGATGCCAACTTAAAGTTCTATACCCCAATAAAAAACACCCTTTATTTGCTCATATTGTTATTTACATTGTGCGAACATTTTATACAAATATTTTGTATAATCCTAAGACAAAAATAATTTTTTTCCATGTAAATTTAAAAATTTAAGCTCGTTTTCTTAAAAACTGGTTTTTTAGGGTTCCGTACACCAAAGGTGAAAAAGAACCCTATTGTGTTCGCTACGCTGTCCGTCTGTCCGTCTGGCCGCCACAGGATATTTTCTCAGGAACCGTAAGAGCTACGGACCTTAAATTTGGACAGAGTATGTCAAACCTTGGCCGGTACAACAACAAATACATGAGAGTTATAAATTAAAGGGTGTTCCAAAACGAGCAACGAAAATGTTAAAATCCCATGTAATATACATACAATTATATGTACATATATACACTTGAAATTTGTAAAATTAGTGTATTTTTATACAGACTACAACAATTAACACTAAAATTTAAAAAAATTTTAATTAAAGGGTTTTCTATCACTTAATGAAATTTTGACTATGTAATTTTGACAACTTGCTGTATCTTTGCAACCGTAAGAGGCAAACTCTTGAAATTTTCAAAAACGGTAAAACTAAAAAAAACCGAAAGTTATAAAATTTGCAAAACCAAAAAAAAAAAAAAAAAAATGCCAAACGAAAAAAAGCACCAAATTAAAAAAAAAGTTCTAACACTAAAATAAATGGGCAACACCGAAAAAATCGCCAAAATGAAAAAAATCGCCAAAATTAAAAAAAGAATCGCCAAAATTAAAAAAAATCGCAAAATTAAAAAACGTTAAAAACCGACAAAATCCACAAAACGAGAAAAAAGTGCCAAAACTAAAAAATCGCTCAAAACCGAAAAAACCCAAAAACGGAAAAAAGCCCAAACTATTTATTATATAGGCTAAAGTTTGTATTGAATTACATGTCTAAGGTCCGTACAGAACCCTTCGTGCTCGGGTCAAAGTCCCACTTCCACCCAGTTCTTTAAACGGAAACCTTAAGCACCCCATACACGTTTCAATTCAATTGTGAATTAAGTCTTTCAATTGAATTGATTCTTGGCAACACACATCATAAACTGAATTTCAAGATTTTCATTCATTTTTTTTAACAATTACAAATTTGAAACTTCTATTCATTAATTTTTATATTTTTTATTATAAATTCAATAAAATTAAATACAATTTTAAAAATACATAACTTTTTCTATTCAAATTAAAGCTACAAACATAAATTTTGACAGCTAATAAAGAAACTCGAACACACACAACACAATCGAGTTGAACGATTTACTAGTCAACATGAAAAATCAAAATTTTTGATTTTTCTTCAACCAACTCAACAACTGCTAAACTAAACAAAAGCATACATGCTTTGATTTGGGCAACAACCGACTCAATTGAAAATTGAATTGAATCGTGTATGGGGTGCTTTACTTAGGGGTTACACGTTAAATTTTTGTTTCAAAGTTCAACACATTCACACTTTTTTACTACCACACTCCTACATTTGGGAATTGAATACCAGGTGGACTTAAATTTTTCTTTCAACGCTTCATTCAATTTTCCTTTCAATTTAACAGCTGTTTTAAAATAATTTTTGCGTTTGTAAAAAATTTAAGACAGAAGTAATTTTATTTGCTGAAATAAAATATGTAGGCGTAAATTTTAAATTGTTTCCTGGACGACGGCATTTGGAACATAAAATTGGTAATCAAATTGCTTGCAGCCTACGTCACAACTTCAATTTTAGCAAATTTTGACAAACCATGCATGTGAAAAAATTGAAAGCAATTTATTGAACGTGTAGCCGCAAAGTTACTCTAGACATATTTTGAATTGAATATTTCAATACTTAATTTTTTTTATTTGACACGTGTCAAAAAATACAAATTTAAAAAGAATTCATTTGTTGTAGTTAAACACATCCAGATGTATTTCGTTGCTGCTCAACCAAACTTATCAAAATATTTTTACCATAATTCCAAAAGGTTTACAATACCTTGTCCTTGATCATTACATTTCGTTTTTCGGATATGGTCTCAAGTGGTTTAAGAATATTTAATGAAATTGTCACTTTCAATAAAATGATACTTGTATTCACCTTTGAGGCGACTCAATAGATTCCAATCAAGAATGTAAGATTCCATAAATTTTTCTCCTGCAGAAACCACACATAAATTAAAAGTTTTGCTCTTATTTTCTTTCATTCCTGACATCGTTATTTAAATTCATATAAACGAAGGAGTTTTGGTCTTACTATTTCTAGTAGCACTGTTGTATTAAATTTGCATTAAAAATTGCTTGGTAGAATTTAGCATTATTTTGATAAATTTTTACCATAAGTCATCAATCACACTTTACCTTCAACGGCAGCATGTGCGCTAGACTTCTTTATGGTTGAACCTTAAATTGTGTAGAGATCTTTGTGGTGACATATTTTTATAATTTTCTTCAGAGAGTTTGTATGTACATACGAGTATGTATTTATATTTGTTTAGTTAAAAGGTTTTTGAGTTGAAAACATTTTTCACAAATTCGATTCATTTTTTAAATAATTTAAATAAATTTAATTTCTTTGTGCTAATAAACGACTATTAATTACTGGAAAATATTTAATAACAAAATACCAAACTGAAGTAGTTTTTCCATTACCATTATCTGCTTAACAACAATTCATGTTGGTTCATTTGCAACATGATTCCAAGTACTTGTACGATTACTCGTACTATGCATGTAGTCGTATTTGTGCTTCATCATTTAAAATGGTTTCCCTGCTGTTCTTGTTCAAATATGTACAGTTTGTCAAGAAAAAGTTTTCAAAAATTATTAAAAGAGTGGTAAATAAGTCTTATACATTTTTTATACAAGGTAGACAGACTGACTTTAATTTTCTTTGAAAATATTCATACTTGGGATGTCAAAAAAAAAAAATGTATTGAAATAAAACTTAAAAAAAAATTAACTGAGTTAAAAATTAAACACTAAAACGTCACAAATAATTTTAATTCAGTTAAGCACTACATTTGTATGTGTATTACCTATAAAGGCCTCACTATTTTTTACTTTTCGTTGCCGTTCTCTATCGTTCTATTCTGTATAAAATATTTTGCAATTACTTTTTCTGTGAAAGGAATCAGCTGTCAATCTATAGAATTGATTACACTTGTATACAAAATATCACAACACATTAGTATATACAAACTTTTGGCTGTCACTTAACGTTCAGTTTTATATTTTCTACAGATTTGTCCGCAACAGAACAGAACGAAAAAGGAAAAACTAACCACACATACAGATTTTCAACTGAACAGAAACAAAACAGCTGAGTCTGCTTTCGGATGAATCCTGCTGCTTGCAAACATTTTTAAACTTCTGCTTGGATGATTCTAATTTTTTTGAAAGTTCTTTTTAACTATGACAACAATATTAATGTAGTAATGTCTTTAATTCGTCAGCTGTGAAGTCAGTCAGTCATTTGTCTTCGTCTTTGGTTTCAAAATCATCACTCCTGAAGCACACTTCGCTGCAAATGGTAATTTAAATGTCCTAAAACGATTCACTGAATTAGAAAAAGAACAGATGAATGTCAAATATGTGAAACAAACATGCAAACTACCAAAAAAATATTATCAGTGAACTTGTATTGTATTTTAAATTAAAATTTGCTCGTATGATGCAGAGCAGTGATATATTTCCGAACAGTCTCCATTTCTCGCACTTAAAACAGATGTTCGATGAGTTCATTCCACATCAGCTCCAGCTGCACCTTTTTTCATATTGAAGAAATGATGCTTTTTTGTAGGCACAAAATTCAAAATTTTTGAAGCAAAAAAATGTTTGTTTAGGTTTAATATTTTTATCGCTCCTCATCCCAAAATTAATATTTGACGTGTTCAGTAATATATTAATTCTTTCTCAAAAATACATTGAAATTTATTATTGAGGGGTAAGCTAGTTTTGGTGCTAACTATATCACTGTTCCTAATGCAGATCATCAGGGAAGCATTATCCAAAAATATACAGAAAAAACATGAGAGATATTGTTGTTAAAATAAGAAAAATGCGAACATCGTGCTCCCAAAATAATAACAATTATTAATAGAAGCAAAACCATATGTTCTTAAAATCTTTATACGATTTGTTGTGGAATTAAAAACAAACGTGCTTGGCTCACTTTTTATTTTGTTATTGCAATTTCTGATTAAATAAAAAATCCCAAGGAAGTTTTTCACAATGAAAACCTTTTCTGAACAAAGTGTATAAGTATATATAATCGTATATAGATTTATAATATACATTATGTGCAATTTAATCTATGTATAGCGACTCACTTAACTGGTAAGAGTACGTGTACGTTATTGTAAAACCACCTGTACAATTTAAGAAATTGCTTTTCGAATACAAAACAACAATGCATTTGATAAATTAATGCGCTGCACAGTGTTATGAATGATGGTTAAAAAGTAGTCAAAATTTATAAAAGTTATAAAAGAATTCCAGACATTTTTTAATTTATTATAATTAAAGAATAATATGATTTATAACTGAATAGTCCAGTTTAATTTTCTGGAAAAAATATTTATTTATTTATTTATTAATATTTTAATTTATAATTGAAAAGGCTTTTAGCAATAAAAAAAATATAGAAATTTGTATGCTATTTGCTTGTTTTGTAAAAATTTTTGTTTGAGGCTTTTCAAACTGTTGTGTTTGTATATTGTGATTCTCAATAAAATATTAAGAGTTTTGCTATAAAAACACATGGAGTTTTTCAACTTATTTCAAAAACTTTGGACTGAAGTCTACTAATGAGTTCCTTAAGTAGTTAGGAACGAAATGATGCTGCTTAATAATCAGAAGAAGAAAAATGTATAATACATTAAAGACTGAATATCCAATAATTATGCTACGGTATTTCTTATCTAAACAGATAAGGGGAGGATATGTTAAAAGGTTGCTGGTATAGATAAGAAAAGGATTTCAGCCTACTTGGGTCTAAGAGTATGATACTCGTAACTACGGAAGAGAAAGAAAAGGAATGAGCGAGGAGAGGGGTCGTTTTATAAAGTCAACGTCATTTAAGAAATCAGGGAGTAAACTGCCAGTTTAGTTGCATGTCTGAAAGGTATGTCTGAGTTGCATGTTTAAGTTGCATTTCCGCTATCTCGAATAAGCCACTGAGAGCTCTTTTACCCAGAATCCGAAAGCGGTACAGAGGCACAAAAGGTGCATAATATTTTCTTCTTATTCGTCAGTACAAGCACTGGTCATTAAAAAGGGGATCCATGCGCTTGGTGTATATAACAAAAGTGTAGTGCCGAGTAACCGTAGCCATGAGGCTCCGCAAGTATAACTTGGGGAAATTCAAAAAGTTATTTAGCTCATAAGAGTTAATAAAATCGTATAGTCTTAGTTTTGAATTTGTCAAATTATTTTAAGTCTGGATGTTAGTTAGTAGAACCGTAACGCTGCCAGCAAAATTGTCAGCTGTTATTCTATTTCTCTTTATTTTATACACGTTTGTGTATGTACATATCGACGGCTCCATTCTTAAAGATGCCAAGTCAAAAAAGCTAGTTTTGAGATAAACGCCTTCAAAGTTTATTGATGATATCTCGGAAATTTCATGAGATAGAAACTTCAGACTTTTTATAATCATATAATAATTGCAATAGAATTTTTTTTTAGTTTATTTGAACTTTATAAATTTGTCGTAGATCATTGTTAAAATTTACTTAAAATCATAAATCTATTACCTAGTCCTCTATGTAAGGTTCTTTCTCACCTAAAATGGTCTTCTAAGTACATCTTAGCATGTTTTATTTTGTAGAAAAATTTAATTGGTGGCTCTAGATATCTCCAAGGCGTTTGATAGAGTGTGGGATGGTGCACTTTTGTCAAAATGTATTGCCATTGGTGTCGGTGATAATTTCTCTCGTTTCTTGTCGAGTTTCCTCATGGATCGCACTATAAGAGTTGTTATAGATGGGATCTCATCAAATGAGTTCAAGTTAAATTCAGGGGTACCACAAGGTTCCGTTCTTTCGCCAACTCTATTCCTTATCTTTATAAACGACCTTCTATGTAAAACTTTAAACCCTATCTACTCTTTCGCGAACGACAGCAGCATTTGCCATTCTTTCTCATTCAGCAATAGACCTAGTCTGCCGCAGGTTGAGGCCATGCGTCAAACAATGAATGAGACTTTAAACTATGATTTAGAAAAAATTTCCGAATGGGGTCATGCGAACAGGGTCCACTTTAACGCCCGTAAGACCCAATGTTGCATGGTTAAAAATAGACGCATCACCGAAAATGCTGTTGCCTCTGTAGTTATGGGGGGTATAAATATTAAGGAATCAGATGCTGTTGATGTTCTTGGCATGAAAATATAGTGTGATGTTCGTTAAACTGAACAGATTTTTCAAATTGCAAAAGAAGCATTCAAGTGCCTCGGCTTTTTGAAACGGTGCAACGGATATTTCACCCCATCTGATCTCCTTACTATTTATACCACTTATATCCGTCCGAAAATGGAATACAACTCTCATGTATGGGCCGGCGCTTCAAAGTCTATTTTGGGGCTGCTCGACCGCGTACAAGAGAGGGAGAAGAAGCTCATCGGTGACAGTAGGGTATCCAACTCTATTGATTCATTGGAGCATCGACGCAATGTGGGGTGCATTTCATTGTTCTATCGTTACTACAACGGAATGTGTGTGTTCCAATGAAATTAGGGAACTTGCTCCTGAAAACCGCACATTTATACGTACAACACGTGCCTCATCCAGAGCACATCCCTTTGTGGTCGATTGGCCAATGCATCGCACTACGCATTACAGAGAAAATTCCTTTTTTAGCCGCACTGTTTGTATGTGGAATCAACTACCTGCGGAGGTCTTTCCTGTCACTACCAGCGTGGGAAGGTTTAAATCGAATGTCCACAGACACTACTCCCTCTATCCTCCTTCCCTATAACCTATTTTCCTAGTTCTAGCACAGTGCATTGCATGAGTAGGGGTTATCTCCTGAGTGCTGGTCCTATTTAAAAAAAAAATAAAAAATTATGCTAAGTGTACTTAAAAAATTGAGGTTTTTCAAAATTGACAAATTATGCTAAGTACATTTTTGCCCATAACTTTTGATAGAATAGTCCGATTACTATCAAAATTTTACAGAAACTAAGTTAATAAACGATGAATTCAGAAATGTTATTCCCAGCATAACATATTATGTCGAATTAGCATGTTTTGGAATGGGACCATCGATATGTATGGCAGAAGTTCACTTCTGCAAATTAAAAATATATTTTCTGTAGGTTCTTACGTAGCAAACTTTACCAATACATTTTCAATTAGCATCAGTATGTTTATTAGAGTTGCGTCCTATAGCTCTCTTTGAACTAGTTCATTCTGTTGGAAATAAGTCCGGTCAAAAATATCTATGTACATTAAATTTTTTTTTTAATTGAAATTTATTTGGTGATGGTTAAATCATCAGTAGACTTTAACCAGATATTATGTCAGCTGATACGCAACAGCAAGACACGATTTGACTACCGGAGTCATTATACAGACATGTCACTCATGTGCTTGTCAACACATTTAATGATGTGAAACATTTTAGGGATATTAAATGTGTTGTACACACCCGTGAGGGCTTTAACTATCGGTTATAATTTTTATTTCGCTATTCGATATCAAGTGAAACCTTATCTTATTCATTGCTTTTCGATGGCAGTTAACACTGATATTGGGATGCTGCATTCGTTCGGCCAATCAAAGTAAGATCATCAAATTAATATGGTTTAGGAAATGCAATATAATTTAAACAATAGTACCAAAATAGGCAATTAGATCTCCGGCAAAATTTGCTGATATTAATGAAATTTAATCGAACTTAACAAAATATTTATACATATGTATGACATTTATAATTATTCCAAATTTAAACTGTCTAATTCATAAAAAATATTTTAGGTTTATTACAGGTTTATTTGACAAATTTCCCATAGCAATATGTCAAATAAGCGCTTAATAAACCTGAAATATTTTTTATGAATAAGGCAGAAATAATTTATTATGATATTGAGTAGTTTAATTGTAGTATTTATCAAAATAAGCCAAATTTTAAATTTGTGTTTATATTTAACACATAATTCTCATTTTTTTAATGAACAACAACACTGTAAATTGCAAGCATTTATGTGTTCATTAGAGGCCTGCGTAAACAGTCTTGAAATGTAAATACGTATTGTTTTTTTATGTATTCTCGTGGCATGTATTATACCAAACCAATAATAAATACTGTCGTATAATAAGCGAAGCACGATGGATGCATTAGTGTTCGGGTATATGAGTGTTTACGAGCAATGTAAAGAAGTAGTGTCTTCACGTCAGTGTTACCATATGTGAATATTTATCTTATTTTTGAAGTTTTTAGACATGTTAAAACGACAAAAAGATTTCTTATCTAAAAAGAAGATTTTTAAAAATTTTACTTTGATACTTTTAATATATTATTGAGGGATTTTTTGACTAAACTAAACTACTTACAAATTTTCTGATTTGCTTCATAATGATCTTGTACATATTCTATACAGTAAATATTTTGTGTTATTTTAACGCATCTTCATTCAATAAAATAACAAAAAAGATTTTTGGCAAAAAAAAAATTTTTTTTCTCGACTTGAAGATTTTTGAAAAATAAATATGGCAACACTGCTTCACGTGTATGCTTGGTATTTTGCATATTTTACGTTTGAGTGTGTGTGTACGATTTAGATGCTAAGCTTCCCTGCAGAAAGTGCGAATAGTGAAATTGTAATGATTTACTAGTGACATTGTCAGTAGTACTACTGACCAGGTGAACCCCAGCCAATGGCATCATCTATTGACATTTAACATTAACTTGTCATTGAAAATCCACCACTAGACTGTATCACTACTAAATTGTTTTTTTGGGTCAACATGGAGACATTGACAGCAAAGATTCACTAGTAAATTTTAGGGGGTCTAGTCTACAATATCGATATTTCCTCGTTCGTTTTCAACAGTAAAATTATAGTGACTTTCTAGTGACATTGTCAACAGTGCTGCTGACTAGGTGCACCCCAGCCAATGTAATCTCCTATTGACATATAACATACGGTTGTCATTGAAAATCTAGCAGTAGACTTTAGCACTATTGAGAAGGTAGTTCTTTTACGACCATATGGAGATATTTGAACCAAAGATGTACTAGTGGATTTTAGTAAAACTCGTCTACATAGATTTTTTAATATTATTGCACAGAATTATAAAAAAGAAAAACAATCTATTGAAGCGTTCATTCACAATATTACCAGAAATGCAATAGAACTGTTGTCTCTAACGTATCTTTACTCGCACATAAAAGGAAAGTTTTAACTAGTGCAATTGTCACTGGAGAAATAGTATTGACATAGAGACATATGGTTCTAGGCTGGCTAGATGGATTTTTTGTTTTTGTTTAAGGGAGGTTTTTTTAAAAGAAGCGCACGCACCTAATGCCAATGGATGTGTGCGCTTGTATGTGCGCAGAAAAATAAAAGAGCACACACAAAGTGTGTGTGTGTGTGTGTGTGTGTGTGTGTGTGTGTGTGTGTGTGTGTGTGTGTGTGTGTGTGTGTGTGTGTGTGTGTGTGTTAGTGTGTGTGTGTGTGTGTGTGTGTGTGTGTGTGTGTGTGTGTGTGTGTGTGTGTGTGTGTGTGTGTGTGCACATGCATGCCGTTTCTATTCGCGCCCATGCGTATGGAGAAGCAAGCATCACAAATTTTTATACCCGCAATATCTGAAACAAATTTCTTGCAAACAGTGTTGTTTAGCTTTTATTTTCAAAAGCTTCGCTAAAGTGAAGCATTTAAAAAATCCCTCATCTCTTGAAAATTCTTTCAAATAGTCTTTTGCAGCGGCCTAGTGTGCATGTATTCAATTGTTATTTTTGTAATAGAATACAAACTCACACTCACAGACTTCCATGCCATCCTATTGGTTTCTATGGTTTCCTTGAGTTGTTTTTTTTTTTGTCTGTGCGTGCGAACGTGCGTAGCAGCATTCTGTGCACTTGTTACTAATGACAATATAAATATAAAATTCTATTTAATAAATATTTCATATTAATTAATACTTTTCAAATAAATTGTTGCTGAACATTGCACAAACAAATTATGTTTAAATTTTGTAAAGAATGTTATATCCTATTATAATTTATTTTTGTAAGTAAAATTATTCAAATGGAAATACTGCTCGTCGTATCATGATATCCATTAGCAATATATGAGGGTGTTCTTGGTTTTTTTGCTTGATTTGTCCTTTATAAATATTTTTAAAAAATATTAACTGCTTGTTTTGGTAAATAAAATAAAAATTTTCGCTTGGGAATTTATATTTAGAACACAAACATTTTTTTATTATTTTTAATTTTTTTATTGTTGTTCCAATATAAATTCCCAAATGGAAAATTTTAGTTTATTTCAGAAAAAAAGAGGCAGTTTGTATTAATGGAAACCTTACAATTGAATAAGTATTAGATTTTTTAGCTCGAAACAATATTTTTCCTTGAAGAAATATTTGATGCGCATACACTAGTTGTCCTGGTTTTTAACATAAAATAAAATTGATTGAATAGCATAACAGCAATTTTCAAGAAATGGCTTGGCTTATTTTTCTATTGGCAGATATTCCCAGCAAAAAATTACACATTACCATTAGAACTACTTGCCATATAATGACTAAATTTTCTGATTGCCAATTTTCATTACTCGCTTATAAATCACATTACCTAAAATTTAAAAAAATTACGTGCAAGTTGCTAAATGAAGAGAATGATTTTTTTGACGAAATAGATTACGTGAAATGTTGACAAATACAAAAAATGTAAGTACTTCTCAAGAATCGATTATTTTAATCTCACGCCTTGTTAAAATCATTAAGTTGGTAAGTCCTGATTCACACACATCAGGTTTAGCTGATCAGTTTGCTTCATCAAGTCTCATCAATTTGTGTTGTAATTAGTAGAGTATTACGAATGACAAAACAAAAAAGCAAACTTGACTGGTACGGTCAAGTCTGTGCCCCTTTCCATTCTCTTTTCCTCTCTCTCCTAAAAACTCAAGACTTGACGACTCAGACCTGACGTGTGTGAATCAGGACTAATCCAGTAGGGAAGTGCTTCCACCAAAAATGCTTAATTCCAAACTCGATTACCTTTTCTGAAATTTTTTGCTGGGTTGTTATAACTTCCATTAACAATAAACTATGAAGTCTAAAGGACACAACTGTGTTTTTTGCACAATGTTTTGTAACCATTTACAAAGAAAAAAAACTGCAAAAATAAATGGTAACTATTTAAGAAAATATTTTAATCATAGCTCAGAAAACAAGTTGAAGATATCAACCTTCACTTTGTTTTATCTGAAAATCAAAACATAAATTGACAATGTCTGCTTTAAGAGAGGAAAGAAAAAAAAAACTACTAGGAGAGCAAAGAAAAAGGGAAAAGTGGGTTGGGTGTGGGGAAGCCCCGCATCAGGATGTAGTTTATTCACCAGGTATGGGATCACGCTGGGCAAATTAGTTACATAATACAAGTATGTGGGTGGCCCTTGCAATGTTGTAGAATTAGGTAAACTATTTGAAAAGTATACATATACCAAATTTAATGTAAAAAATCTTTTTGATGCTTTCAAGAGGCTAATATTTACTATTGAAGCAAAAACTGTGAAACAATTTGTCGCTAAGCACATTTTGTTATTGTTATGTAATGTAAAGTATTAGTAAATACATTTTAATCGTCACCTGAAAACGTCCTAACTAACATTTTAATAGTTTTGCTAAAGAAGGAAAAAACATACTAAAAGCAAAAATATTGGGATTTTAAATTCCAATATCTGAAATATAATATAAAACACCCGGAATACTTAATTTCGATATAAAAATTGTGTGCATGTATAATATTTTAAAATTTATATTATTTAGGGCCATTTTCACAACTTGCATTTAGTTAAAGGTTGGTTTTTTGCATATATTTTTAAATTTTGGGTGCATTTGTTAAGCGCTTAAAATTATTTTTTAGTTGCATGATAGTACGAGCCCTGCAAATATCATAGAACAATTTTTTATGATTGCAGATTTTTACATGTCTTATGAAACTTAAGTAAAATGTTGTTTTTTTTTTCTTTAAAAATTTATTTTAAAATATCTGCATATTTTATTGTGTTTCATGCATATTTCTCATTTTTAGGGTTCTAAGGAACCCTATTGTTTTCCCTACGCTGTCCTTATGTCTGTCTGTCCATCACAGGCTATTTTCTCAGGAACCGTAAGAGCTACGGACCTGAAAATTAAATGGTGTTCCAAAACGAGCAACGAAATATTTTAAAATTCAATGTAATACACATACAATTATATGTACATATGTATATTTGCTTAATTCATAACAATATTTATTGTGTATTTGTGTATCAAATACACTTTTTGTTTTTTAATTGTGAACACCCTTAATAATTAATGTATTTTGTATTTTTAATGAAAAAAGAAGAACAACCTACATACAAATTCTCTCAGAGAGCCTCTCTCTGAATACAACATTTTAAAAACATATGAAATAAAAGTGTAATAGTGTATTTCATTTTTATATGAAATTTTCAAACAAAAAATGTTACACTCTTGTATTAAATATGATAATACAATCGATACAGAGATACAAGAGGTTTTTTGAATTAAGCAACTGACACTTGAAATTTGTAAAATTAGTGTATTTTTATACAGACTACAACAATTAACACTAAAATTTAAATTAAAGGGTGTTCTATCAGTTAATGCAATTCTGAATATGTAATTTTGACAACTTGCTGTATCTTTGCAACCGTAAGAGGCAAACTCTTGAAATTTTCAAAAACGGTGTAACTAAAAAATTGCAAAATTATAAAATCGCCAAACCGAAAATAAAATTGCCAAAAATTTAAAATAAATAGCCAAAACTAAAAAATTGCCAATATGAAAAAAAATCGCCAAAATGGAAAAAAATCGCCAAAATTAAAAAAAATCGCCAAAATGAAATAACGCCAAAAAACCGAAAAAAAAATCGCCAAAACGAGGAAAAAAGTGTCAAAACTAAAAAAGCTCCAAAACTTAAAACAATCGCCAAAACCGAAAAAACGCCAAAACTAAAAAAACGCTCAAAACCGAGAAAACCCAAAAAACGAAAAAAATGCCAAAACTATAGGCATCTAGTGTCCGTGTTCCTTCGTGCGCGGGTCAAAGTCGCACTTCACTGAATTTATTAATGTTATATTTTAGGCTCCTCAAACACTTTTCCAAGTACTTCATCCTTCTAACTGATTATTAATAATTGTTGCATGAAAAATTTTCATTTGTCAATAGGAGACCTGGGGGTCGATTCTGGTTCTGTGATAATGTGAAGTGAAAAAAAAACGTTTCATTTTCGTTTTCATAGCAACTTTTCACACCGTCTTTTCATAGTTTAACAGATTGCGATTCTGGTTCAAGTAATGAAAAAATGTTTCATTCCAGTGCAGCTGTGAAAAGTTTCTATTCATGTTATTTAACTTTAATTGTCAAATACAAGGATCTACCCCCTTATACAAAAAAATATTTTACTTTAGTTTTAAAGTTCATAGTAGTTGATAAGGACTTTAAGGCTAACATAGCTTTATTAAAAAATCATATGCAAAAGACAACTTTAAATATTTTGTGATTTAATAATAAATACTGGTAACACCACCGTGTTCAACAACCACTTCACAGCTTATGATGTACAAAATTGAATACAATTTCATTCGGGTATTCAAATATTTTTTTTTATTTTATTAAATAAATTTTTATTATCTTGAAGTAAAGCAACCTAATTTAAAAAATATGAGCTTCTGACTTAATAGGAAAACAGATAAACACAACCATGAAGTAAAAGTAAAAAAATGTGAAAAATTATCACAATTTGTTTAACTCGAATGAAACGAGTATTTGAATATCCAGTTTTTTTCGATTTGTTTTGATTGTATGTACATCACTAAAACATTTTTGTATAATTGTATTTATTTTAATATTTTTTTATGGATTTTACTATGTATTTCGAAGCAGTTGGATAATTTGGTGATGTTTCCCATTACATGACAGAAATAATAAATTTAAGATAAGAGCAGGCACTTCTAGCTTCATTTTCAGATGCAACATGAATCAGTATGTAATTACTATATTAGTAAAAATATTTGAGGTACAAAATACACATTTTGGAAATATCAACTTAAAGTAGTCTTAACAAACGTGGGTGCCTACTTTAGAATTTTTATACAATAATTTTTTTAGAATACAACTTTACTTAACATTGCTTGGCAAAGCTTTATTAAGTTTTTTTGCATAAGACCCCTAAGTTTCGCAGTTACGATGCCGCGCTAAGCCGCATGCAATTTTTTATTATTGCTTGAGCCACTGCCGCTGCTTATATTTATGATTGAAGTATATAATCTGGCTTATATTTGAGCCTGATTTATTTATTAAAAAACAAATATATAAATAAAAAAAGAAATAGTAATTTTTTTTGCAATATACATTGTACATATGTATGTAATTTAAATAAGAATGTACATGAGGAAAAGTTAAGTTCAAACAAGACAAACAGTTGCTTTCCTTTTTTTCATGCATACTTATGTACATACTTATAGTTATATGTATATACATATGTATTTCATATTTTTTCAACCTTTTGCTAGCTTTAAGTTTCACTCAATAAAGAAAATATTTCACATAACAATAAAATATTTTACGAGAAATACAATTTAAAATATGTTTGTCCAATGAAGTGGCTCCATTTATGATCCCAGTGTGCATGTTTCTGTCAGGTAGAGAAAAGTGTAAAATACCAGCACAAACCAAGATTCCAAAAAAATGATAAGCAACCCAGCAAAAAAGTGGTGAAAAAAAAGTAGAAAAAGCACCACAACTACTAATACGAAGCACTTCGAACTCCGAGCAAAAAGTAGTGAATTTTACATTAGCGTGTCATTGGAGCGAAGTGGTTTGTTTTTGCCAACCCGTGAGTGAATAAGATTTACATTTTATTTGCTATATAAACTCTAAACTAAAGGTACCAACAGACGACATGTTTTTTACATGTGTTTTTTAAGTTTTCGACTCGTATGTTTTTCTTTATGCTTGTCAATATTGGTTAATTTACATAAGGTTTATAATTTTTGGACACAAACGTACATGTAGTATCACTTCTTCTTTTTCAGTACATAAATATCCACGTAGTTTGTTTTACAAATGACTTGCAGCCGTCGAAATATTTTTGGTTCCGTCGCTGTAGTACTGGCGACGCAAATTTGCTTTTTTAATTTTTTCTTTTTTAAACAAGACGTTGAGGTTTTATCTAAAAATCTATACATTTTTGGACTTATTTTAATAAAACGACAACGTTAAATTAAAGAAAAATATATAATTTATTTGTCTTGCGAAATACTTCATTCAGACGGCTAATGATAGTGCACATAATCAACCGCCGACGAATTTGTTCGCATGACATAGACATTTGGAGCTGTATGTTTAACATAAGAAAATATATTTGAAATATATATTTCAAATAATGTCTTATGTTTTTTGTCATGTTTTTTACACAAGCAATGCTTTAAAGGTAACACACGACATGTTTTCGTTTACATATGTAAATTCTGGCACATACAATGTGAAAAACATGTCGTCTGTTGGTATCTTAAGGTGTGATTTTTTATTGGTGAAGTAAATCCAATATATTTTACATTTAAGATGTGGTTCTTAACCACTTTTCCAAAGCACTTAAATCTATGATTTAGGAAGTGGTGCTTATTCACTTATTTACTAACCCAATTGGAAGCTATTTAATTCCTAAAAGTATTCTGCTCATTAAAATAATTGTCCCAGAAGAAAAAAGAAGGGAAATCTGTTCTAGTTTTCGTTCATTTCCGAAGTTAAAGAATTGGTACTTTTGAACAATTAAATCAATCAGTCAATTTGTTAGCTTACAGGCTTGCTCGGAGTTTGAAGTGGTTCGTATCAGTAGTTGTGGTGCTTTTTCTACTTTTTTCATCACTTTTTTACTCGGTTTTTATTTTAGAGGATAATAATAATAAAATAGGTGCTTTATCATTACTTTAGATATGTGATTAAATATAACTTCATTAAACCAGAATAAAATGCATAACCTATTTTGGAAGTAATTTAGAAGTAACTACTTTCTAAAGAAGTACTCATTTTATTTTTTGCTGGGAAGCTAAACAACATGCGTTTTTACCAATTTTTTTTAATAATGTGCATAGAAACATTCATACATACAAACTAGCATACGTACATGTGTGCAAATTTATGTAAATACACATATTTTTTATGTAGAAATTGGCATATTGTTCTTCAAAATTCCTCATAGTGCTTCACAAATACCAATTGTTTTTAAAGACTGTGGAATTGTTGCATTGATTTCACATGGATTGCAAATGGAGTTTGAAACTTTCTTCAGAAAACATATTAATTTTAGTGTGGTATGGCATTTTGATATATTAATTACTAAAAAATTTTATAATGAAAACTATAATAAATAACATTTCAAGTTAACTTCCACTTGTCGCCAAATTATTTTTTGCCGCCGATAATAACTTAACTTATGCCTCCCGCGGCTTCTGATCAATTGCCAAATTATGCAAATATGAACATGAATAAAAGTAGAAAATATCTGGATAAAATGTTTTAATGGACCTATCAGACGAAATTAAGGATGAGGATAAGTGAATTAAATATTTTAAAAGTGTTATAGTAGTATTAGTATGGGGTTTTAATGGTTTTCCATGCTTTTTCACTAATGAATTGTGTGTGTAAAAAAACTTTTCATATGAAAAGGTTTTTGACATTTGTTTACACTTTTTCATAAAACGAGAATCAGTAATGATGTGTAACTGTGAAAACGTTTTGTTTCATTCCAATTGTTTTTTGTTCATATGAAATCATTTCAATTTTGTTTTCATTTTTTCACTGAACTAGAATCAGAAACACTATGATAAGATGAAAAAAGTTTTCATTTCACATTATCACAGAACCAGAATCGACCCCCTGGAGAAGCAACTCATATGAAAAAAGTTGCCAAAAATGCATTACAGTTTCATTCTACGTCCTTTTTTATATAATTTTTTTTTATAAAGCTCCAATTAGCAAATAGAAAAAGTTTTGTGCAACAAAATTTATAAAATTTCATGAAAAAATGCTTAATGTAAATAAGCTAATAATGTTTACAAAGCTTTTACTGAATTATGGTCATAATTTTCGTTGAAGCGCAATATGAATCCATGCAGTAATTAATTGTTCTCTTACTGCAATTTTTTTTAATAAATTAGGTATTCATCAGCATCCATCTCCAAGGTTTTATTAATTTACAATCATTTCTATAACAACAGAGTATTGTGGATTGTGTTTTTCATTTAATTATTATCAACAAAAAAAAAAAAAAAAAAAAAAAAAAAAAAAAAAAAAAAAAAAAACACACAGCACCCCTATAAAAATTTTGAGATTAAAACGAAATTTTGTTCTAAAGGTTGACTTGTCACACACACAAAGAAAACGAGACTATAAAAAAGCAAATTACTTTTATGAAAAGTATAAAAATTTCGGCAACGATAAAATCAATTTGTAACAATTTTAGCTTGTTGTCAGAAATTTGCAATTAAAATTTCTTTTCTGCATATACATACACACATATTTACGTATCTATGTACATATGTATGTATGTATGCATATAAGGTTGATTTTTATATTACATTAGCTTGGTTTTTTGTTTTTTTTTTCCAACACATTTTTATGATTTCGATAACGAACACAAAAAAACAGCCATAAAAAATTAAAAGCAATTGAAATGCCTAGAAAGCCATATTATTGTTTTTGTTGTTTTTTAATCCTGCAAACGAAAATATTCAAAACAGGTTTTTCTTTACAGTCCTTTTATATTACTACACGTAACAACAGCAACAATAATATAAAAAATAAATGTTACCACCAACAGCACAAACAGCAGACGTCCATCATTCTTAAATTGTTCTGTTTGTTTGTTGTTGTTGTTGCTGTTGTTGTTTATATTCACATTGTTTAATTTGGAATTTTGACTAAAGCATTTGTCTGACAGTCTGTCTGGCAGATTAAATTTTATGCGTAAAGTACACAGGGGATGATTGCATTTGAGATCGGCGTTTACTATTTACAATCCTTTCATTTACAATTTATCTGAACGAAATGAAACCAAATCAAACGAAAAACTAAATGAAATGCAAATTTTTATGAGTATGTGTGAGTGCGTGTGTACGCGCGATTAGAAGTTCTATTCGAATACACTCAACGAAATTATTTTAGAAATACTGCAAAAGTAACAACTTATCTCATAACTTGCAGCATACTTTTAGGAGCTAAAAAATTATTTCTTATTTAGTCCTGGTTCCCACAAACTTCGGCAACTACAACACAAAGAAATTGAAGTCTCTTGTGCTTATTCTAATTATTTACCTACATGGAGAAAATTTCTTTTTTTCAACTTTTTTCCTTCTCCACAACTTGTGGTCTTATTTCCTTTTATTTTTAATAATGAAACTTTGTATAAAGCAAGGAAAAATTAATTGGTCGATGTGTGCACGCTTGACTTGTGCTTAGTGGTTTCCATACAGAATTTTCTGGGGAAGAAATGCTGGGAGAATTTAGCGGAAATTATTTCTGTTGGGATTTTCTCGATCCAATTGAAACTTACGTGGAAGTTGACGTGTTGCCCAGCGGTTGCAAAGCAAATATTAAAGTCGATCTTTTAATTCAAAAAACTTTAATATAATTCATTTATTCAAAAAACATGTTGCTTAAGTTAAAGTTATAAAAAGGAAGTGAGTTAAGTTAGAGATATAACAAACTGTTATACCCTTGAACAGTTGTAAGCATTTGGATTGTTAAATAAGGTTGCGTTTTTCTTACAATCTCCCCCTCAAACCAAATGCCGTTTGAAAAATATTTATATGTTATTACATTTGTATATTCAAATAATTAAATTTACATTTTAAGTTTTAATAAGTTACAACAATAAAAATGCTTCTGTTTACTTAAAAATTTTGTTAATATGTCTGCTGCGTTCTCATTAGTTGTAACATATTTTATATCGATTTCTTTGTCTTCGTACTTTTCTCGAATATAATGGTAGCGGATATCTATATGCTTGCTTTTCTTCTGCACTGTAGAATTTTTTACCATAAAAGCTGCACTCTGATTATCGCAAAGAATAGGAGTGGGAGACACGATATAATCAGCAAAACCCATCTCACGAAGTAAACATCGAAGAAAAATCGTTTCTTTTGTACCCTGGCACAATGCAATGTACTCTGCCTCCATCGTACTCAAAGCCACCACTGTTTGTTTTCGTGATTCCCATGAAATGGGACCACCTGCCATGAACGTAACAAATCCGGAGTAGGACTTTCTGTCGTTGGTGTCACAGGCCCAATCAGAATCTGTGAAATACTCAAAACTATTTATATTATGAGAAAAAGTTATTTTACCTATTGGATTTTTCTTGAGATATCTGAGGGCATATTTGGCCGTCGCAAAATGTTCTTTGTGCGGATGTGTGTTAAATTGTGATAATTTTGACACCACATGCATCAAATCTGGTCTAGATATTACGGCTAAATACATTAACGCTCCAATCAAACTTTGATAAGTTTTTGTATCCAGATTTTCACACTGGTTTTTACATTTTTCAAGTACTGTACCACTTGGCCATGGAGTAGCTGCTGGTTTGCAATTCGACATACCCCATCGTTCCAGTAATTCTTCGGTATATCGCTTCTGATGAATACTTATATCACCTCTTGGACCGTCTCGATTGACTTCTATACCCAAATAGAAAGATATTGCACCTCGATCTACTGCTTTTACTTGTTGATTTAACTTTTTAACGACTTCATGCATTTCTTGCTCACTAGAGCATGCCAGTAGCATATCATCAACATATATAGCGATTAAACAAAGTTGAGTACCATTTCGCTTAATGTACACACAGCTATCGGATTTACAGCGTTTGAAACCTATTTCGAGCAAAATATCATTCACCTTCTTATTCCATTCTCGGCCCGCCTGCTTTAAACCGTATAAGGCTTTTCTAAGTCTGCAAACTCTATGTGGATGCTGCCTATCTTCAAACATTTTTGGCTGTACCATGTAGACATCGTCTGTTAAATCTCCATTCAAGTAAGCTGCCTCTATATCTATATGGTTTAAAAGCAATTTGTGTCTAGCGGCTAATGCAAAAATCAATCTTATGGTAGAATGCCTAACTACCGGTGCAAATGTTTCGTGGTAATCGATATTATATTTTTGTGAACATCCATGTGCGACCAACCTTGCCTTATATTTTTCTATTACACCATCAGGCGAACGTTTCACGGTAAAAACCCATTTGCAACCTATGACATTTTTATCTTTTGGCCTATCTACTAATTGCCATGTTTTATTTTTTATCAATGAGTTGTATTCTTTTAACATTGCGTCCTTCCATTGTTCACAATTTTCTGAATTTAATGCTTCATTAATAGTATTGGGGTTTTCGATTACAGAATTTAGCATTTCAGGCCCACTTTCAGTAACATATACTTTGCGAGGTCTTCCCTTACTACCCGTTCTAATTATTTTAGGTCTTCCTCTTTTTCTTTTATTATCAACAACAATAGTATCATCTCTATCACTCTCACTACCTGATAGACTCACCTGTTCATCTTCTACTTCATCATCTTGTATGTCATCATCGTCTGCTGCATCATCATCTTCTTCATTATTATCTGTTGCATCATCATCTTGATCAGAACCGCATTCATCTTCATCTTTCAATTCATCACCAGCTTCACTTTCTGTGTTTTTATCGCGTTTTTGTTTACATAAATTGAAATAAAATTTTTCACGTTCACCAGTTTCTAAAGACGTGTGGTCGAACGATTTTTCAAAAAATATGACGTCACGGGCAATAACGATTTGTTTTGTTATTGAATTGTACAAACGATACCCTTTTGTATGTAACTGGTATCCAACGAATATCATTTTAGAGCCTTTTGGTAAAAATTTGCTGCCTTTTGGCTTAGGACTTTTGTTCAGAACAACTGCATCACAGCCGAATGTTTTAAAATGAAATACTGATGGCTGCTTACCTGTCCATTTTTCATATGGTGTAATGTTTTCAAGAACTTTTGTGGGTGATCTGTTTCTTAGATACGTAGCTGTGTTGATTGATTCGCCCCATAAACTTTGTGGTAACTTCGACTGTTCTAATAAACACCTTGCCATTTCGACGAGAGTTCTGTTGGCCCTTTCGGCAACACCATTTTGTTGCGGTGAATAACTCACGGTTGTCTGGTGTACTATACCTCTTTTTGCAAAAAACTTTTTAAATTTGGAATTTATGAATTCTTTTCCGTTGTCACTTCTAACAACTTTGATTTGGCGGCCTGTCTGCTTCTCCGCAATCGCAGCAAAATTAGTAAATGCCTCAAATGCATCACTTTTGTTCTTTAAGAAGTACGTTGAGATATAACGAGAATAGTCGTCTATAAATGTCATAAAATATGACGATCCACCAATAGATTTTGTGCCAATCGGACCGCATAAATCTGTATGCACCACTTCTAACAAATCCTTTGTTTGTACACTCGAATAATTCTTATAAGGTTTGACTGAAATTTTATTCACAGCACAGGTAACACAATCAATTTTGTTAGGAATTTTAAGATTTAATCCTTTTACCATTCTTTTTGCTGACAATTTATTTAAATCATTTGCGTTTATGTGTCCATATCTATAATGCCACCTTTTTGCCATAGCTTTTTCATTTATACAATTAACACTTTCAATTTCTTTAATTATTTCCACTTTTGCAACAAATAAACCTTCCTTTAAAACAGCTGATAACACATTGCCTTTTTGTTTACTTTTAATAACAGCTTTGTTGCCTTGGAAGTTAACAGAATATCCAGCTTTTAGAACTTTGTTTATAGAAATGAAATTTGAATGCAATTTGGGAACATACCAAACATTATGTAAAGTAAGATTACAAAATTGTGTATGTAATTTAACATCACCAAGACCTTCAGCGTAAATACTCTCACCAGATGCTAGTACAACTTTTTGTTTACATTCTGTTAATTTAATAAAATTTGTTTTTGTTCTGCACATATGGGATGTTGCTCCACTATCGAGAATAAATTTATCTGTTAAATCATTTGAGCGTTCATGTAATGAGCAAGCTAACTCAGTTTTATCATTACTTTTACATTGCGAGCGATAATGGCCCTTTTTTCCACAGCGAAAACATTTAATGCTATTAACATTCGTATTAAAAAGCTTTTTATCACTTTGATCATTTTTAGTATAATTTGACCTATGTTTATTATTATTAAATTTTTTGTTCCTTTTATATTCGTTCCTGGAATTTGCTATGAATACGGTTTCACTTTGGCTACAATTTTTATTCGACTGACGTAGTTCTTCTTCAAGTATTTTGGAAATTAATCTATCATAACTAGGCAAACTATCTCTGCTTTCAATTGCAATGACAAAGTTTTCCATCTCATCTGGAAGACTGCATAACAGCAAAATCGAAAGCAAGTCATCATTTAAGGTGATATTGATTTCTTTAAGCTCGTCCACTACCGAACTAAAATCATTTATTTGTGTGGCGAATTTTTGGTTCGTGTTAAACTTGAACCGAACAAGTTTTTTGAACAAATTGACTTTTCTCGAAGCCGTATCTGCCTTATATAAAGAACTTAAAATGTTCCAGGCATCTTTTGCCGTACTACAATTTTTAATATGAATTAACTCACTTGGCTTGACACTTAACGTTATAGTTGCTAGAGCTTTGGAATCATTTGCAATCCATGCACCTTTTTCAGGGTCCTTAGCCGGGATGTCTTCATCGATCGTTTTCCAAAGGTCCAATATAATTAGTAAACTTTTTACCTGAATGCACCATGTAGCGTAGTTGTCGCCGCTCAACTTTTCAATGCATCCTACACCTGTTGCCATTTTCAAACTTATTGTTTTTTGGGTAGACAAAACAATTTAAAACCTTCAAACACGTTCCGTTTATAACCTCAAAATCTTTGCAACTTGGACCGCTGGGCCCATAACCTTTGTTGGGATTTTCTCGATCCAATTGAAACTTACGTGGAAGTTGACGTGTTGCCCAGCGGTTGCAAAGCAAATATTAAAGTCGATCTTTTAATTCAAAAAACTTTAATATAATTCATTTATTCAAAAAACATGTTGCTTAAGTTAAAGTTATAAAAAGGAAGTGAGTTAAGTTAGAGATATAACAAACTGTTATACCCTTGAACAGTTGTAAGCATTTGGATTGTTAAATAAGGTTGCGTTTTTCTTACAATTTCAAATTTAGTTTGTACGCAGATATGAGATGACGACATTAATAGATTTTGTAAGTACTTTTGGGAATTAATTTTCGAATAAATATGAAAATTTAATTTATGCTCAAAAATTATTTTGTGTAAAGGTAAACGTATTAGCTGCCTTATTCGACCCACTTGAGCAATATTCATAAAAGTGTAAAAAACGGACAACATTGAAAAAGTATTATGATAAGAAAGAAGATTTAAGTTTATTAGAATCAAAACTAGCCTGATGATTTTCTGTAAGGACTATTACAAGCACATTTTTCAGGGTTCCCTACACCAAAGGTGAAAAGAGCTGTCCGTCTGTCCGTCATTGGTTATTTTCTCGAGAACCGTAAGAGCTACGGGCCTGAAATTTGGAACGAGTATGTAGAACCTTGGCAGCTACAATTAAAAATTAAAGTGTGTTCCAAAACGATCAACGAAAAATGTTAAAATTCCTATGTGAGACATTTTTAGATTTAGTTGAACTGTAGTGAATTTCAATCAGAAAAAAAATTGTTATTCGGGCTTAAGTTTAGTAATTTCAATTCTTATTGAATGTATATAGTAGGCAAATTATTGAAATTTTCAAAACCGGTAAAAGAAAAAAATCTCAAATTTGTGAAATCGCCAAACCGCAAAAAAATCGCCCATAACCGAAAAAAGCGCCAAAGCGAAAAAATCACAAAAATAAATCACCGGAAAAATCGCCAAAATTAAAAAACGCCAAAATTAAAAAAATTGCCAAAAATGAAATAAAACGTCAAAAACCGAAAAAAAATCGCCACAACAAAAAAAGCGCCAAAACCAAAAAAACTCCACTAACTAAAAAAACGCCATATTAAAAGAACGCTCAAAATCGAAAAAAATGCCAAAACGAAAAAATTAAAAATTTTCATCTAGACTGGACCACGTAGTCTTATATTATTTGCAGTGTTGTAGTTGTAAAAAGTACACTCAGGGAAAAGCTGCAACTTCAAAATAATAACGCGTCACATTAATTCAATATTTTTCAATGTAATAGAAAATGTATATTGAGATACTAAAAAATAAATAAAATTAAAAAAATTATATAACGCTTTTTTGACTATAAAATCAACATAAGTATTTAATTTCTTTCACTGATAGCACTTTTTATAAATAAAATTTAATACAGGCTGTTAAACGATTCTATTTTCAAAGTAACTTAAAAAAAATGTTCATATAATGTACCCAATAAGCAATTTTGCTTGATATAAAGTGTAAATCAATTGTTATTCAAGTCACATATTCAATTGT
Source organism: Tachina grossa (assembly GCA_949987645.1). NCBI lineage: Eukaryota > Metazoa > Arthropoda > Insecta > Diptera > Tachinidae > Tachina > Tachina grossa. Next base: position 54,041,978 of record OX465275.1, on the reverse strand, counting down.
CAAGGGTTGAATTATGCTTGATTTACACTTTATTTCAATAGCATTCTCCAGTAAAATGGGAACTTCAATTCAATTCGAACATTCCAGTTGTATTACAGTTCAATTCAAGCCTTGAATTATACTGTAATTCAACCTTGAATTCAAGTATATTTCAAGCTTCAAAAACAATGATTTTAAACTAGAAGGGAAAATGCAATCCACAAGTTTTCTTATAATCATTTTATGCATATCTACCTTCACTATTGTTTTCACGATTTTAATCACCTTCTTTTTAAAAATCATGTTTTTATTTATCTTTGATATTTTTTACCACAATTTCAATTTTATTAAAAATAAATTACTTATTTGACAAGGTTTGAACATGTTGTATGTTGTTTGGTTTTTTATTTCAAAATATTTTCAAACTTGCATATTACTTGAAAAAATGTTTGAATTCAACTTTGTTTCCAGTTAAATTTCAAGTACTTGAATTTTAATTTTTTGAGTGCTTATTGGGTAATTTTTTTTTTTTTGTGTTATATCAATTCACTTGGCTTTGCATTTACTTACGAGTAAAGCCATATTAAAAATTATTATAGAAGGGAGGACAGAGCTATGCTACTTAACTATATAAAATAAACATCATAGGCCTTATTCAGAAAAAAATAATTTAGGTTTACAAAACGTCTAACAAAGAAATTTACATACAAAATTTGTTTTGTAAACCTTTCGTAAATTAAAATAATTTTTTCTGAATATGGCAGCATATGTCTAATAACAATGCAACAAAATTCTGTAGTTTTCATACATAAGAAATTGTACGGCCAAACAAACAAACATTTGCCCAAAAAAGCGTAACCAACAAACACTAATGAAAAAAACACTTTTTTATCATATTAAACAATTTCGAACACAACTAATGCACAATCTCATACAATTCAACAATATTGGCTACTCTTTAACTTGTCAAATATTTTGTTTCATTTATTTTAGTACTCTGGTTTTAAATACAAAAAAAAAACAAAACAAAAATAATTTTTTAACTGTAATAGTGTCAATTATTTTTGTAACGAAAATCACATCCTAGCTCTTGTGTCGTGGCATAAAGAGCATAGCTCTAATAAAGAAACTTTATGATAAAACAGAACTCCGGCCTAAGCACATTTTCCATACAAATTGACACAAAAAAGAAGCCCCTAAAAGCAGCAGAGAGATAGAATCTATTTTATTTTGACAACGTTTTTTCTAATACTCTCCCATACAAATACAAATGCTCTCAACAATGCTAGTATACTTTCAATTAATTTCATATATTTTGTGAACAAAACTACAAAGAAAAATAAGCACAAAATAAAATGAAACAAAAATTAGAGAGAATTTGAAGTTACTGCTGTAGATTTTATTGTGGACCTTGTTTATTTTACAGGTTTTTTCCCTGAAGTTGCGGACTTATTCTGTTTGAACATTTTATTTCAAAAAAGTGTAGTTGCGAGATTTTACATTTCAGCTAACGATATGTATGTATGTATGCAATATTATTTTATAAAGAAGTGAATTTATATAATTTTTTTGACTAACATGTTCATAAAACGTTATTATGAATCATTATATCGTGCATTACCGCCAAAATAGCTTAAGCGACATAATTCTCAAACTTCAATTTTTGACCAAAGTCGATTATTTGCGATATTAAACAGTCGATTTTCATCAAAAAAACGAAGTCCAAAAAATGTGTCGCTTAAGCTATTTTAGCTGTTATGGCTCGATATTTTTTTTATTAAATTAAACTAAATAATAATTCCCGGGAAATTGAAAAATCATTGCCGCTTTCACGCGAAATGAAAAATTCCGGAAAAAGAAAAACTCTACTTGTGCTCAACATTAACCACTTTTTTTTTGGCATGTATAATGCTGTACGATGTTTATGACATAAACAAAATTCCAATTGGAGTTTCATTAAATATTTTTATTGTTTCACTTTTAAAATAACAAACGAAAAGCAAAACTTTCGCTCATGTTCTGTTCATGAAAGACTTTTGGTCGGCACATCCATTGTTTATCGATGGAATAAACAAACAAAGGAAGCAGAATTTAACAGCCAAAAAAAAAAAAAAAAAAAGATTCGATATGATGTTGAAAGAGGCAGCTGGTCTCTAGCGAACACACACAAAGGACACGCACGCACTTAACGCATGCTATTGTGTGTAGAAACTCTTACTTGCATACGAGTACGTTTAGATTTTTTCCTCTTGTTCATTGTTGTTGCGCTATTTTGTCTGTGAAAGCTGTAAGTGCTGAGAGCAGAGTTATTCGAGGTCCAAACACCATTCGACCATTAGTCATTTGGCGTTTATTAACATTTTTGATGAAGCAATTCTTCATCCTGTTCTTTCCATTCAAACAAAAATATTTCTTTTTCTTTTTTTTCTATTAGAAGGAAGATTCACAAAGCATCAATGAATGACTGGCACATGAATGATTTGAAATATAATTTTTTTTTTGCTTAATATTTTAATACTGTGTTCACCTCACCATCCCCCTAAATCTATGCTTAGGTTTGCATTAGAGATGGACAGTGTGTAGTAGAATTTGTTTGCAATTATTTCGTCGTTGTGGAAACTTTGGTATTATTATTTGAAATTCTAAAAAACGAATTAATAATTATACTATGCCTAAATAATTACTGCCTTATTTATAAAAATTAGTATGGCTTTGTAAAGGCCATTAAGCAAAATTTTGTATGGAAATCGGTTTTAAAAATCCTTTATAAATTCTTACTGCCTTATTCATAAAACACATTTCAGGTTTATTAAGCGCTTATTTGACATATTTCTATGGGAAATTTGTCAAATAAACCTGTAATAAACCTAAAATATTTTTTATGAATTAGACCGTTCATGTTTTTTTTTATAAATAACCCTAAAGAAAATTTCATGACAATTGATCCAAACGTACTCGTCCTATGGCTTGAGAAAATTGGGAGTCTTACTGAAATTAGGGAGTAGTGTATGATGAAAAAAGACATACCATGTAAATGGTTACATTGTCAGATGTTTCGTCTTGATCTTTTGTATATAATTGGGCATCGGTAAACGGCACTGAACTAGTTCGATGTGGTTGGATCCAGAATCTATCATATAGTATAAATATAATCTAAATTGTTCCTTGTACCGTAATTATAGTTAGATTTTAACTTAAGCTTAACTAGTGTTTATACTTTTAAAATATTAGTGCCCCTGTTGTCGAGTGGATAGTGTACAGGCCTGTCATGCGCGGGGGTTATCCGTTCGAATCCCAAAATATCTGCTTAAAAAAATATAATTGCATTTATAACAAAAAAAAAAATGTCGGAATGACATTTTTAAATTATTTATATTATTATCCCTATAAGATAGTTCAGTGACAAGTCACAAGATGCATACGAGGTATCAATTAACCCCCCCCCTTGACCAACTTCATGTAAAAAGTGAATGGTGCGCTTCATAGGAAGTGTTAGAGCTCAGGCGTGTCCCCTTCACTTGGTGACCGATCACGTGAGTAGTCTGGTATCAGTTCCATTTCCTGCAGGGAAGGCTCTTATTTATTTAAACAAAGAAACAATTTTATTTATTTGATTTATCCCTCGTGAACGTGATTAATTTTCTTTACATTCACTTGAACGTTTATTCACGATGCCATCCCTTGTATCGTGTGTAATTACTTTTTGTTGGTTTATCGTATTTGCATTTATTAAATACAGAAACAACGCACGTCTAACAGAATAATTATACGTGTCAACATTTTGATTCCATTATTAAAATTTTAATAGAACACGAATATGCAAAATAAGGACTTTTTCTTTATTTACTTTTTTTCCAATTTGTTTATTCAACCAACAAATTTAATTAAAATTCTTACAAAGTATTTGGCTTGTTAATCCAGTGTCATTGGTTACTTCAGAAATATTATATTCGTTAAACAAAAATTTGTAATTAATTATAAGAATAAGGACATTTATATGTTAATATTTTTGGGTTTTTCCATCATAACATTTTTAAGTTTTGTAAGATTTTTATTTCATACTGGTCACTTCTACTGAGACTAAAGAACATTGCTACAATTTATCTTTAATCTACTACAAAATCGTTGTAGTCGAAGTCGTAGTACGATACTAGTAATTAGGTCGAATAATACTGTAGAGACATGAATTTGTGAAGTCACACCCATCACAGCCTTCTGATGGTCATTCTAAACAGGAAATAATTTTAAGATTTACATACTTGTGAACCAATATCTTTTTTAGGGGTCTGTACACCAAAGGTGAAGATTAAACGCGATTCCGACTAGAATCGCTGTGCAAACCTCTTACTACACAATTACAATTACTCTCCACCCTTTTATTTATCCAGTGCGTTATATTTTTATTTTCATTTCTAATTTTCTTTGTCCAATATAAGCAAAATTTATAATCAAATCAAGTTTAATGAACACATTTCTAAGTTAATGTGTTCTTTATTCTTTAGCATAATAATCAAAATTTACATTCAAGTTGCGAAAAAATATGTTTCCCTATTATCTCCTTTTTTTAGTGGCTAATTAATTTAAATTTATTCAAATCCCTAAAATATATGTTTAATTAAAAAAAAGTCTCACAAATGCTTATTACTACTCATATTTTATCAACTATAAAAAGTGATATTACTTAAAATGAAAAAAATTTTGTTAACTACGCCAAAAATAAATTTATAATAATAACAATAATAAAAAAAATTAAGTGAGAAGTTGTTACATAAATTTTTAAAACATTTTACCGCATCCTGACATAAAATTTCTATTTAAATATACACAAATACAAATATAAATTCCCTTCATTTTCTCAGATCCTTGTACTTACATATTTATTTTACCGACAAGCAAACAAACACCCACTCAGCTTAAAATGTGTTGTAGCAAATTTCCATTATTTTCTTTAGCACTAAGTTATAGAGACTAAAATCTTCATTATTACTTTTACAGACTTCGTGATAAGTAGAGGAAGTCAACCATCAACACTTCTTTTTTATTTTATCAATACATTTTACTTTATGTTCTGTTTGCTACGCTTTAATGGAATCTTCACCAACTTTAAGTGTCCTATAAGCAATTGCAAATGACTGCATGAAAAATTGCCTAAAACTAAATAAATTCAGTAAAGTGCGACTCTGATTCGCGCACGAAGGGTTCCGTACGAACACTAGATATGTAATTTAATACAAACTTCATCCTATATAACATATAGTTTTGACATTTTTTTCGTTTTTGGGATCTTTTCGGTTTTTTTTTTGTTTTGGCGGTTTTTGCGTTTTTTCGGTTTTGGCGATTTTTTTAAGTTTTGGCTCTTTGTTTAGTTTTAACACTTTATTTTCTTGTTTTGGCGATTTTTTCGGTTTTTGGCGTTTTTTCATTTTGGCGATTTTTTTATTTTTGGCGATTTTTTTTATTTTTGCGATTTTTTTTTTAATTTTTTTTTAGTTTTGGCGACATTTTCGCGTTTTGGCAATTTTTTTGGCGATTAATTTTAGTGTTAGAAATTTTTTTTAATTTTTGGCGATTTTGTTTTTTTGGTTTGGCGATTTTATAATTTTCGGTTTTTTTTAGTTTTACCGTTTTTGAAAATTTCAAGTTTTTGGCGATTTTTAAGTTTTGGTACTTTTTTAGTTTTGACACTTTATTTTCTTCTTTTGGCGATTTTTTCGGTTTTTGGCGTTTTTTTCATTTTGGCGATTTTTTTTATTTTTTGCAATTTTTTTTCATTTTTGCGATTTTTTTTATTTAATTTTTTTTTTTGCGACATTTTCGCTTTTTGGCGTTTTTTTCATTTTGGCGTTTTTTTTCATTTTGGCAATTTTTTCGAATTTGGCGATTTATTTTAGTGTTAGAATTTTTTTTTTAATTTTGGCGATTTTTTTCGTTTTGGCGATTTTTTTTAATTTTTGGCGATTTTTTTTTTTGGTTTGGCGATTTTATAATTTTCGGTTTTTTTAGTTTTACCGTTTTTGAAAATTTCAAGTGTTTGCCTCTTACACGGTTTCCAAGATTAGCAAATTGTCAAAATTGCATTAACTGATGGACCACCCTTTAATTTTAACTTTTTTTAAATTTTAGTGTTAATTGTTGTAGTCTGTATAAAAATACACTAATTTTACAAATTTCAAGTTTCAATATACAATTGTATGTATATTACATGGGATTTTAACATTTTTCGTTGCTCGTTTTGGAACACCCTTTAATTTCTAATTCTCATGTATTTGTTGTTGTAGCGGCCAAGGTTCTACATACTGTGTCCAAATTTCAGGTCCGTAGCTCTTACTGTTCCTGAGAAAGTAACGTGTGACGGACAGACGGACAGCGTAGCGAAAACAATAAGGTTCCTTTTCACCTTTGGTGTACGGAACCCTAAAAAAATGGCCTTAAATTAAAAAATTACCCCAAATTGATAAATTAACAATATAGGAAAACAGTTTGATTTGTAGAAAATTTTTTCATGGAAGCCAGTTTTCAAAATATTATTTACTTATTTTTTACATATTCTACAAAGTAAATTTAGTAGAATATGGTTGCACAAGTATGGACGGAGTAACTAGACAATATGCCCAAGATGTTATTAACAGAATTTTTAAAAGTTTTTGTGACTGACTATACACGACCTATGCCTTCACATAGGAAGAAACTTTCGAGTTTACAAAATATGTTTGAATAAAAAAAAAATATATGTTTTGATAAAAAAAATCCGTCCGTGTGCGTGAAGAAAATCTTCAGAGTTCGATGACAATGTTCGTACAAATACAGGGTGGGCCAAAAGAAACCAAGGGGTGTAAAAGCTTAATAACTTTTTTGTTTATTAACTTTTTTTTATTTTTTCTTTCAGATTATATAATATACAAAATGGAAATTTTTTTACACTAAGTATGAAAAATGATGTCTCTTAAATGACCACCGTTTTCAGCTTCGCACTGATGGGCTCTTTTTAGAGCATTTTCCATAACATCTTTCAAAACTTGTGGCTGTAGCGTTCGAATTTCTGCAACAATGTTTGCCTTGAGTTCAAGGATTGTCTCTGGCTTGTTCACATACACTCGCTCCTTCAAAAAACCCCAAAGAAAATAGTCGGGTGCTGTCAAATCTGGCGATCGCGCTGGCCAAATAATTTCCGAATTTCGAGAAATTATTCGCTCGCCAAAAATTTGACTTAAAAGTGTCATTGTGTCTCGGGCAGTATGGGCAGTGGCTCCGTCCTGCTGAAACCACATACCAGGTCTGTTTTCAAAAGCAGGACGTAAAAAATTTTCTATCATAAACCGATACCGCTCTCCATTTACGGTTACAGCACTTCCATCTTCATTCTCGAAGAAGTAGGGCCCAATGACATTTTCAGATGTGATCCCACACCATACTGTACACCTGATGGGGTGCAATTGGCGTTGATGAATGGCTCTTGGATTTTGAGAACCCCAGAAATTCTGACGTTAAAATGTCAACGATATGCTCTTTGCGTTAAAATAATTGATCTCTGCTTTAAATAATAAAATTCTATTGTTCTGGTTCTCTGTTCAGTTGTGAACCTCTCCATTATAAATTCTCCAAGTGTTGTCTATATAATCTGAAAGAAAAAATAAAAAAAAAATTAATAAACAAAAAAGTTATTAAACTTTTACACCTCTTGGTTTCTTTTGGCCCACCCTGTATTTCATAGGTAAAATAAACGCATAATTTAGTTCATTTTGCGAAAATATTCGTTATTTTCACGGTACGAAATGCTTCGTAAATAGTAGATATGATATTTGTTTATTTTACGAAATATTTTTTGTCTGCAAATAACAAAATTTTGTATTTTTACAAATTTTTTTCGTAAATTTACGAAAAACAATGTTTATATTACAAAAGAAATTCGTGAATCATGAAAATACATTTTGTGTAATATACGAATATTTGTGTAAAATTTAAATCTGTAAAAAAAATAGAATCTGCAAAAAAAAATTATATTTTCTAACATTTGGGAAATAATTTTATAGTATAATCTGTAATTCTTGGAATTAGAAGTTGTAATAATTTTGAAAAGAAAAAGGTGATTTAAGGGGAATCGTTACAGCATATGTCCCAGTCAGCATGTGGGAGATTGTTTCGCCAAACTGAGTCTCTTTCGACTGCCTTAGATGATCAAAAACTGATTAATCAGTTCTGCGCTTAAAATATGATTCGAAAATGAATCCCAGAAACACTTACACCTAATTCACACGAAGACTTTTATGAAGTCAGTTTTTCGACGTCACTTTTTGTTTGTTAGCGAACGGTGTAGAGAAGAAAGAGGGGTAGAAAAAATTACTCGATTTCTGTTTTCCATGGTTTTTTTCATATTTCTCTTGTTGTTATTGTTGTTACGTTTCAATGTTACTCTTCTATCTTATTGTTATTTTTTATTGTTACTCTTCTAGCTTATTGGCTATATGAGTGGAGAGAAGTAAAATTAGACGTCAAAAAAAAACATCGTATGAATGCAAGGAATTTTTGGTAGCAACTTCAAAAGAGAATTAAGAAAAATAGACGCCATAAAGTTCACCGTGTGAATTAGCACTTAGAAAGTGATTTGTTTAAAAAACAAACAAAAAAAAAACAGCAAGCTCGTGCAGTAAAATCAAGAAAATATAAAAATATAAAAATTTAAAACAAAAAAACTGAATGTAAATACTCACAAACTGTCTCGAAAGTGAATCGAAATTGATCAGAAATGCGAGTCATAAAAGACTCTTTTAGAAGACTCGCGGCTAGGGTACCATTTTCTCCCGAATGAACAGTCATTTTCGACTCGAAAACGAGCGCATAAATGCTTATTTTAATCGTGCGGAGGAGTCGAAAAAGACTCGAATATGATCATTAATTTCATAAAATGCTGACTAGGGTATTCCTCATACTCCTACATTAATACATACATACATACATACATGTTTTGCACTGAAACTCACGAATCAAACTGGAAACACAACTGCGACGAATAACGAATTTTTTGTGCGAACTTTCGTCATAGAAAATAAAACGCATTTGTTCATATGAAAATTAACACAACACCACCGTCAAACGAAATCCGTCGTGCAAGAGGAAATCTGCGATATATTTATTTCTACGAGTATTTCTTGCGCCTATGAACGACAAAAACAATTTTATCTCTCTCTCTCTCTCTCTCTCTCTCTCTCTCTCTTTGCACAAACAACAACAAATTATCCAATTATCAATCATAAGATCCGCTACTTATTCATCGTTGGTGTACCGTGGACGAGATTTGTCGTTCGTTCCAGTTGTCTTCCTATCTTCCTAGCATAAAGGCAGAATTAGTCTTTACTTTATGCTCTGTTACGAATCAGGTGACTCTTTTTTGTTCATAGAAATTTAATACAAGTTGTTAGTTTTTCTGTTTTGTTCTGTTCTGTTTCGGTTCAACCTGTGAAAATCAAAAAACTGTTAAGTAATTGTAAGTGACAGCATAAATTAAATAAAATTATTTTGAAACAAATTGTGATTGTGATTTTAGAATTAAAAGATAATCATTTTTTAAAGAAAAACATAAATTTATATTGAAACTTAACAATGGAGGTTGCAAAACTCATCGCTTTAGTGGAAAACTGCGACCCTTCTGGTCCGAAACAGCTGATAAGTTACTACAGAAAAAGTAAGTACTCAAATTTAGAAGCAGAACGGCACAGCACAGAACAGCAACAGAAAGTAAAGACTAATGAAGCCTTAAGCCGAAAACTATTTATTTATTATAATTTTTTTATTTTAATTGAAATTTGTTGAATAATTTTGTATGGAATATATACAATGGCAGGAAAATAAATGGGGCAAATATTAAAAACTAAAACAAAACAACAGTTTTTATTTTATATTTAAAATTTTTCACGAAACTTGTTTAAATTTAAGAATAATTTTGTACTGTAAACAAAATGTTAACAAAATAAAATTTGTTTATTTTACGAAATTTCCAATTCTATAAAAATATTTTATTTTATACTAAATTTAATAAAATAAACGAAAAATGTAGTACTATTTATATACGAAAATAATTATACGAAATAATTTTTCTAACTTAACGAAATTCGTAAAATTACAAAATCTGTTTTCCTGCATGAGCCACAAAGATTTTCGTAAAATGTACAAAATTTTAGTTTATTGCACAAAAATTATTTTACGAAAAATATTTCGTATTTTTAAGCATGGAATATTGTGAGTGTAGAGGAAAAATATTGTATGCCCTTTTTAGGACAACCACTAAACGTTAACACACGATTTCGAAAAAAAAAACTTGAAGCGTATCTCATATATATTAAACCATCTACACATTCTCGCAAAAACATTTAGATTTAATTTGTGGGAAAAAAATTTATTTAAAAAATAAAAATATGACATATGAATTTAAATTGTCAAGAGAAATAAAAGTTATTTAACAAATATGTATATCAAAAACTTAATTGACACAATAAAGCTGTCCCTCTGATAATCCAATGTGAAGTGTCAGTTTGGGGGTTGCACTCCAATAACATGGCCACTACAAAATTCGTACTATGGCCGGTGGTTGAAAGAACACCTCTTCTCTCGGCCGTCTTATATAGAGGGCACACATATACATGTCTCTCCTTTAGATCTGATCTTTTTACCGGCTTCATCCATATCAAGGGCATACGATCGTATAGTTCACGAGGATGAGCTTCAGCTAAATAATTGTTCGTGCGATCCCATCGAGCTCCTTCTAGAAATATGCCATAAACATACACTCCATCTTTAGGAGCCTTTGCATCAGCAATTTGATCCTCTTCCATGCGCAATACTTCATAATCAAAAACAAGTAAATCAATTGGTATGACATATTTTCGGGCATAATTTTGCTGGGCTCCTGTTAGAAATGCTTGGGTAAAGAAAAAGCCCGATAGCCAAAAAGTAGTGGGAGGTCCTTCATCGTACCATTTCTTACAAAAAAAAAATAACAAATTTATATGAAAAGAAATTAATTTTTAGTATTAACAATTTCACAAAAAATTTTTATTAGAAGCTTTTATAGGGCATTTGCACCTGCACAAAATCTAGCAGATTTTAGTTAAAATCTTTATGAAAATCCCTACCGTTTGCACCAAGTTTTTTCGACATTTAACAACTGTAATGTAGCCAATTCGCACACCTTTTTAAGCAGACTGTAGCTAATTCACTCATATAAAATTTTGTTCGGAAACTCACCCATTGTTTCCGAACAAAATTTTTGTCCGGACAAAATTTTTTTTTAAATAGTTTGTCGTTTCTCTTTTTGAGAGAGAGAGAGAGAGAGAAAAAAAAAGAGAAAAAATTTTCTTCGGAAAATTTTCTGCAAGGTGTATCTTACTAGGTGGCAGCGCTACTTTAGCTGATAATTTTTTGCTCTATGTGCTTTGTAGCGGAGGCATGTCAAAAACTTCGATTTTGTTTTGGTTTTAGTACAATTATTTTTGTGCTTTTGACATTCTTGGTTTGCCATATTTATGTATAACAAATCCTAACGCAGTCACCTGTATAATTACACCATGATTTTGCGCTTGAATTGGTTTAATTTTAATTTTTGTCCGGACAAAATTGAACTGAGTTGCCAACTATTTTAATTTTTCAGCCAAAGTTGAACTGAGCTGCCACATCATGTTATATGAATAATAAAAGCACAGAGTATACTTATATTTATTAGAATGGAAATAAAGGAAAATTAAAAAAAAACATTTACACATGTATGAAGTTAAACGAAAAAAATTGCATTAAACAATTATAAAGATGTGTGTGACACAGAAGATTGTAAGACTACCACTTGTAAGACTAATACGCATCGTTTACACATGTATTTCATATAGTAGCTTTAATTTTCCGGACAAAATGTTCAAAAAACAATTTTCTCCAGACAAAAATTTTGTTCCGAAACAATGGCTGAATTCACCTTAAAGTCAAAAGTTGTTACACGTGAGAGGACGAGAGAGTAAGTGATAAAGAAAATTGTTTCTCGTGAGGTTAATAGATAATAACTTTAAGACCATTAAGAGGAAGGCTTCCAAACTTTGATCCAAAAAAAAAAAATTATTTCATTTGGTTCTGCCGTTTTTCTGTAACTAATTATAGCCACAAAATGAGTAAAATTTCCTATAGTGTAGTGAACCAAACACAAGAACTCTGGCGATGTACATAGTTATAGCGAATTTCGGAAGCATCATGTTGTTCCATTTATAATTTAGGAGCTGGCAAACAAAACCAGACTAATCCCGTTAACTCTTTTTTATAGGACAGGCAAATTACTAAACTACTTAAATATAGGCTATCAAGGAAAATTTAGTCCTCGTTATTTTTCTGAGGTAGGATCCAACTGGATTTAAATGAAAATATTTGGTAACTTCATAGATGTGAACTTGGAGAGCCCGAAAAAAATTATTTACTAAGGACATGTCTAGTTTTTTTCGCCAGCTCCTCAATTGTTTTTGGTATTATTTTTTCCATAAAAATTATCACATGTAACTTGGGTTAAAAAGAAGAAAATATGAAATTGACACTAAGTCACACCAAACCAACAAAATTATTTAACTTGCGTTGCCTATTTTTAATTTAATTTTTTTTTTATTATTTTACTAAAGCTTAACAACAACTACCCAAATAAATGCTATTTTAAGAGAGGTCGTGAGCCGCTAAGTATTACATTATAAATCACCCAATACTAACCCAATTTCTAAATAGAATGTTACCTAGTAACAGGTAACAAAAATAAATACGTGTAGCATATATAATACAATAGCAAAAGATATTAACTCACTTGTAAAAAATTTAAGCGACGCAAGAAATCATTGATATAAGCACCTAAAGGCTTCAAACTAGGATACGATTTGGAAGCCCACATGGCAGGTATTTTACTGATTAATATTGATTTGTAAACCGATTCGTAATCGGCAGACATAACAACTAGGCCTGAAAAGAAAGGAAATACATAAATATCAAATAATAAAAAAAAAGAGTTAAGGCAACAAGTAAATAATTATATTTTCCAATTGACATTGCTGAAGTAACAAGTGACACAAAATAATAAAATATACATATATAAAAATTGCACTAAAATAAAATTGAGTAAAAATTTTAAAAATTCAATAACAGATTATTGCTTGCAATGAATATCATTTAAACATCATACGAATGGTTATAAAAGAAATTAGTGATTGTATTACAAAAGACCAATTGAAAACATTTTGTTGTTTAAGAAAAATAGCTAATAAATCAGAATTTAAATGACTTCAATAACAAAACCAAAAGGAATATTAAAGAATAACAATTGTCAAAGAATAACAAGCCAAAGTAGAACACAATCACTGACTGATGTTTTAAGTAACACCAGTATACAACAATCAGTCAAAAAAAAAGTGTTGACATTATCATCAAATGTATCAGCAAAATCAGCAAGAGCATTTAAAAAAATTAACAAAATATTTGTAGATGGCCACCCAGAAGATAAAGAGTCTTTCAGTTACCACGAGCCATATTCTTCTCCACCCCAACAACAGCATACGAATTATAGCAATAACTCTAAGGGAAGTAAAGCTGGAATGAGTGCGAAATTTGAAGATAATGATAATTTGAATCATCGACAAAATAGACTAACTGCAGGTCAGTTTTGATGTGAGACCTTAACAAAGATTTAACTAAAAATGTTGTAATCGATAACACTGTACAACACAGAAAACTATAATATTATTAACCAGGATTTCTAATAACACCAAATATGGAAATTGCCCTCAATGATGGCTCCTACTCTAAAGTGTACTTTTTACATGGATCTCTCTCTTTTAAAAATGTGTGAAGTATTTTGGTGATGTCTTTTCTAGAGACAGATTTCTAATAAAGTTGGGTTTTAAATTTTCTCCTCTTCCATGAATTACCATATTTTTAATTTTTTATAGAGAATCGGGCATAAAAAATAAACCCTCGAAATATTTTAATCAATCAAAATCAATAATACGGGATTTACACTATAACTTTTTCCCCTGCATTTTTCTTGAATTCTCTTTTGTGTTGCTACCCCTTTGATCGCCTTTGTACCCCGTTTGTCAATAAACTCTAGAAAAGTCACAATAAAAAGTCATAGTGGGAATCCCGTATAAGTAAAAAACATACATTGCCAGGAACACAATTGGGACGAATGACGAATTTCGTCCACATCTTCGAGTTCGTCGATAAGAATTCCCTGCGTAAATTCGTCGTGTGAAGCACAATAACGAATTTATTCAGCGAATTCAGCTCTTATAATTGATAAAGTTGGTTATTTTCAGTGTGGCCATATTAGCTAATTTTGGGGTAAATTTAGCCCCATTTCTTCTGGATTTAGCTTTAAAATTTTTATTTAACTCTTAGCTTATTTTTTAGCTTTTTTAAAAACCGATTTAGCTTTTTTAGCCTTTTACAATGCAAATTGCGTATTCTCTAAAAATGTATTAAAGACATACGTGACTTAGCTTAATTTTATTTTAAAACCTGGTCACACTGGTTATTGTGTATGCAAAGAGAGTGAGAGAGAAAATTGTTTTTTCGTCGTTCGTCGGCGTACGAAATAGAAATAAATCTATCTCAGAGTTCGTCACGCACGACGAATTTCATTCTACGGCGGTGTTGTGTTCATTTTCATATGAACAAATGTATTTTATTTTTTATGACGTAAGTTCGCACCGAAAAATTCGGCGTTCGTCCCAATTGTGTTCCCTAGCATTACTTTGCATTTCCATGATGTCGAACGTGACCATCATACACATTTAAAGTGAATAAAGTGAAATTAAAACGGATGTTTATTTAGACAATAAGGGTAATTTATAGCTCATAACCAGTGCTAAGTTTGATTCTAAGTCCTCGTCCAGACTTGCAATTTTTGTTGCTGCAATTTTGTAAAATTCTGCTTTGAAATTGCATAAGTGTCCACATTAGGAAATTCTAGTTTTGCAATTAAGTATTAAAAAATTCTATTTCACAACAAATTTGCCTGAAAAATTAACAATTATTTTTACTTATTCTTACATTTTGTGTTTTTCATACAACTCAACAAATAAAATAAAACGTCAAATACACCTACAAACTTTAAATTAACAACAGCGAAATTCAAAACAAAAGGGAATTGCCAAGCACATGAAACTATGTATCCCTCCCCAATCTTCTCACCCCTCTCGCCAATAAACTCTTTAATTGCTGTAACAAAAATTGCAAGTCTGGACGAGGACTAAGCAATTTTTCGTTTTCAATTTAATTGCAAAAAGCCAAGGCATTCGCATGTGACAAAATCAGTAGTTTTTTTAGCGGCCAATGAATAAAACGCTGATTTCAGCGAAACCTTAAGCAATATTTTATTGTGACTAATTTAACAATGTTTTGCACTGATATCTCTTTAATAGTATGTTTCCACCGACTTTAAATCAAGTAGGTTTAAGTAAATCACTTCAAAGTGTTTCCACAGAGCTTGCGAGTGATTTGTTGTTCGAATTTTCGTGATCAATTTATGCACGTGCTTTATGAGATGGGCCAGCATAGGCGTAGCTAGGCCTTTCTGGGGGGCAATGCCCCCCCCCCCCCAGACTTGATTTTGCCGCCCAGGATTTATTACAAATTCTTTTTGAAACGTATTCTTTTGCCTGTAATATTAAAAAAAATCTATTTTTTATTTATTTTAAAATTACTCATGAAAATCACCAGTAATTTTTATACAAACTTTTCGAATAATCGCTAAATATGCATACTTTTATTAGATAACAAATACCTAAAAAACTATATGTTTACAGCACTTCAAAACATCACAAATAGTAAACTCCATGTGAATTTATAATGCATGTGTGTAGATATGTATTTGTGTATGTAGCTTCCCTGCAGGAGAACGAACTAGTGTCCAACTAGTATTTTAGTAGTACAGATATCACCACCACTAGTTCCCAACTGTAAACCTTCCTATACTATCTTAATGCTCAAATTAGCATTGAGTGTGTCTAGAAAACTACTAGTACCATTGGTACTAGTTTAGGACTAGTTTATTACCAGTTCTTTTGTAAAGAAAAATCCTATAAAATTGGTGGTTTATTCCTTTGTTACCCAGTGACAACTGCTACTTAAAATTCGCAATTATTTATCAAAAATTCAGAAATACAAACGGGTACTTATAATTATTTAATTATAATTAGTTTTAGATCAAGCTATAATGTTACTAATTATATGATACCAATTGTCATACAGTGCAAGGGCTCTGTTAGACAGTCAAAATTTATTTTGCAATGTGGTGCCTTGGAACTACTTCATATACTAGTACTCATCAGCACTAGTAATTTTACACAACAACTTTAACCCATTTTGCACTAGTTCTTGCTATTCTAGTAATTATACTAGTAGCTTTTAGACAATTATCGCCTATTCTCCTGCAGGGTTTTAACAAATTCTTAATAAAATTGTATTATGCCCATTTATTCAGTTGGTAATCAAACCGTAATTATTTTTAAGTTCTAATTAAATACGAAATTGTGTTTTTGAGTGCTTATTTAAATAATAATTAAATGCCCAACCTTGCGAAATTAAACACTACTTAAGTTTTATGATTGTACCATATGTTTTTATGTGTGTGTGTGTTTACTGAAAACATGCACATGAGCATCATGCGGTCGCATTAAAAAGAATTTCGTTTAAATTTCATAAATATATAACATATACAGTACAAAGTTTCATATCATGGAATAAAGTAATATAAAAAGTCATTATGATGTTCTTTTGGTCTCATAAAATGAGTTTTTATGCAATTTAATTTTCTACATGTTGACAGCCTAACTTTTTTGTTTACATTAAACAGCTGCTGTTTGAAAAGCCTTCAATAATACTGGGAAATTTTGCAGTGCTACCGTACTTTCAACCTAATTTAATAAGAACTTTAAATAACCACTGAAAAAATTAAATCGTATTTAATTACAACTTAATTTTAAATAAAAATTAGCTAATTACGTACTTAATTTTTAAGTTAAAAACTGGGGGTTAGTGTACGTAGTTAGTAGCAAGACAAGTTGTTTTAAGGTGTTCTTATGATTTTCTACTGTCAAATTGTTTGTAACAATAGCCACCAATTTTTATTTAGAGTAAAATTAAAAAAATAGCGAAAAATTATGATCTGCAAATACCTTGTATATATTCATATACTATATATATATACTCGTATACACACATGTATGTATGTATGTATGCATATTTATGGTTCAATCGAGGGCTGCCAGATAAAATGACGGAAAATCACCGAAATCCCGATAAAATATAAAATAATTGTCATTTCATGTCCGAAAAATCGTCAGAAAATCGAACAAATCAAAATTTCCTCTTTAAACATGTATACATATGTTTTAGTTTTTATTAGAAAACAAAACAAAACAATTCATGTTCATATACAACTTTGTTAGACTAGTGGAAAACTTGTGAAAAATATTCCTAGGTCCAAATTTTGGTATCAGTACTTTTGATGACCGAAATTTTTGATAGGATATCAACTTACATAGAAAGTGTAATATTCAAAATGTAAATTTTTTGTACAACTGCTTGTAAAAGCGCTACTTTTTACACTATTGCAATAAATTTTTGTGATGAGGTGTATTAGTATTAGTGTTAAATTTATTGAAATCACTGAAAAACTCAACTATCGATATGTATGCATGTATATATATGCACATAAAATTTTTTTCAATTGAACACGTATACATACATACTTGCATACATACCCCGCAGAAAGTGCGAATAGTGAAAATGTACTGAGTCGCTTTTGACTTTGTCACCAGTACTACTCTACAATTATTCCCCATACAATACTTTATGCTATAGACATTTAGCATGTGCTTGTCATTGAAAATCTACTAGTAACACTAAAACAATTGACTAGGTAGTGAATTCATAGTTCTTATGGGAACATGGATACATACCAATCAGACTATAATAATAATATTTATATACCTTACGTACATACAAATTTATTTATATTGACAAGTTGTTGCAAAATCCACCAGAAATACACCACATCTGTTTTCTCTATTTCTTTTATACTGACGAATAGAAGAGAAATTGTAGACAATGTAACTACTACTAGAATTTTAGTGTTGACATAGAGACACTTGGTCCCAGTCTGACTGCAGGGTATGTTTGTACTTATTTATGTACAGGGTGGGCCAAAAGAAACCAAGGGGTGTAAAAGTTTAATAACTTTTTTGTTTATTAACTTTTTTTTATTTTTTCTTTCTTTCTTTTCTGTTAAATAATCCCAAACCAAAACTTTACTTATTAATATTTTACTGATTAAGTAAAATATATTTTTTTAATTTCCAATTTCAATGTATTTTTAATAAAAAATATATATTTAACTTAATAAGTAAAATATTAATTTGGGATTATTAGTCCGCTTAAAAAAATTTAAGCTTAAATTTTAACAATTCCCATAAAAAACACTAATTAAAAAAAACCCAGGGATGGAGTTTGTAATTATAAAAGCAACGCAGGGTTGCATATATAAATTGAGTTCGAAAGATACTATTTTCGACATTATTTACAATAACTACTTCGAGGTGATTCGTCCATATGCAAAATGTATGGTAAATCATGTATAAATTAACGTGATTTGCACAAATCATCATGATTTGTCTAAATCATGCCGGTGGAAACATACTATAAAATGGTTTAGATTTTACCCAAAAACCATGTACGGCCCGTGCCACTATGTCGTCGATAACTTAGTTTTATTATCTTGAATAGCTATTGTTGTTATTTACATTTATTTGCTTTTTACATACTCTGACAACTACAATTTGAAGCTTAAAAAAGTCAGCCAATGTAGCAATGGTAAAGTAGAAAATAAAAAACATGTTGATTATTGAGTTCTTGTTTCAAATTTGCTTTTTGTTTTTGAGCTTCTCATTTCTTGAAATGAAAGTTTATAACATAATAACTCTAGTTGTTCTAAGAAGCTTTGGGTAAAGGTTCCCTGATAATCTGCATTAGCAACAATTTCAATATATTTTTAATTAAAAAATATTTTACTTAATAAGTAAAATATTAATTTGGGATTATTAGTGCGTTTCAACTTAAATTTTAACAATTCCCATAAAAAAAAACTAATTAAATACAAATTTTATTATTTAATGGTTGTTTTAAATACAAGCTGTCGATCGGCATCGTGCCGCTAAATTTTTTAAACTAAATTTAAATTACAGTCGCACGTGACATTTTTTCTATCATTATTTTTATTTTTCCACAACAACCATTTTGAAAACTTGTAATGAATTCCGATCGATATGGACAATCATTTTTAGACCAGTCTAAAATTACTAAAATTAATTAAAGCGCCCTCGAGGATAAAATATAAACAACATAGTAAAGCTGTGAAACGAAATTCACAAAAAAATTATTGAAAAAAAACTATTTAGCACAAATTATTGGCGAAACGACTGTCGCAAATACATAACACCTTTTATCGTTTTTCAATCGGTTTTGTGTCTAAATCAGCTACACAATATGCAAACTTTTACAAAAAAGCTTTTGTGTTTTCACACAACGAGAGCACAACAGCCAATCAAATCTCGGCGACAACAATTCTTCCTCTTACTTTGCAAAAAAAAACACACACACACAAAAACAAATTTAATAGCTTTTAGAGCTCTTTCCCTCAAATTTAAATATCAAAGTATCGCCCAGGTTCTACATTCCACTACAAAATTAAACTGAAAAAGTTTTTAATTCCGCAAAGACAATATCACTATGTTCTAGAAAAGTAATGAAACTTTTTTTCCATGACGTTTTCATACCCAGGCTATTTAAAATAAATATTTCAAGCAACATGGAAAAAAACATGTTATGCTATACACACAATTGGGACAATGGGCGACCTTCGCATAGTTCATTTTACGAATGTAGAACCTAGGCGTATGTGTATTTAGACGTAGCTGGTCTAAATCATTTTTCGTCACATGCCTAATTGTTTTTGTTGCTCTTTTTACGATACTATAAAAAAACTAGCCTAGTAAAAATGTTTTCAAATAAATATATGTAATCAACTGGTTTTAAATTTTTCTTTGTGTCTCTTGGCAATGTATTCTTCCCTTTTTTACAGCCTTTGCAAAGATTTGCTACATTTGCACGGCTAGTTTTTTGCTTATTTGGCATTTCGTTATCCTGGAGTTTCTGCCTCTCTTACACATTACGCTTTTACCAAAGACAATGCTTTTTTAATTTATTCTTTTTGTAATAATATTTGTGTGTGTTACTTCTCTTCTTTTTTTTTTTGCCCATCTAAATTTAAATAATTTAAAAATATGTAAAAAATTGTTTAAGTAATTTTTTTTAATTTAATACTGACGATGTCGCACGTGACCAACTTTTGTAGGTACCACGATAAACATTTGAAAGTGCTTAAATTTTTTTTATTTAATTTGCTTTGACTATGCTAAATGGCAACAAGAAAATTTTATGTTTAACACTTTAATAAAAAATAATAAATAAATAAATAATAATAAACTCTTTTTTTTTTAAACAGGAGCCCATCGTCACGCAACCGATAAATTAAGTTTATCTCCAAGTCAATGTAAACTACAATCCGCTGGCTTGGAATTCTTTGATGCCAAAGAGCATGTAAATGTTATCAACTTGCAACTAAATGATGTTCAAATGAACGCAAGTGTGCCACAACGTCGTAGTGCTGCAAAAAGCAGAACACGTGCCACCCAGACACTATTCCGGTGAGTTTATTATACAAACGAATAAAAAAAAGAAGATAAAAATACTAGGAAACAAAATCACATTAAACTGAAAGCATGGGTAAGCATTCGCAAGATATGTCATAAGAGATGATGCACGATTAACGATTTACAATGAATTTCGTTAATACTTTTAACAAATTTGAAATATCAAGGCTGCAGATGATAGATAAAATTATTTTATTTCCAGAAGTACAGCTGCAGGGAGTAGTGTGAGCAAAGCTAAAAGGGGATGAAATGGGAGTTGACGGCAAGATGAAAAATTTAGCAATTCAATACATATTCGTATGGTACATGGGCATTTTAAAAAGCAACTGTGAATACTGCTGTCAAACGTCAGTAACAAACAATAATTTCTCATATTTGGTGTTTGAACAGTAGCACTTCGCTCATGGTGAAGTTGATTGCTCACAAGCTATTAATCTGCCTTGGTAACATGTTTGCCGCCATCTTTTTAATTAAAAAGAAATTTTGTAAGTCCAGTGAAATCGAAACGATGCAGATAAGTTAGACGTAAAACGAGGCTCCAATGTAATGCCCTATTCATAAAAAATAATTTTGTCTGATAAAGGCTTAATCAAAAAAAAAATATATATATATATACGTAGTCTCTACAATTTTTATTGCAGTAATTCTTGAGTTTATAGGTGAGAGAGGTGAGAAGATTTGGGGACGAGAACAAAGTTTCATTTGCCCTGCAATTCTCTTTAGTTTTGAAATTCGCACGGGTTAATTTAAATGTAGGTGACGTTTTATTTTATTTTCTTTCCTGTTGTTCCTATAGGAAGCACAGCATGAAAAACAAAAATCATAACAAAAAGTAAAAAGAATTGTTAATTTTTCAAGGAATTTTTTAGCACATAATTGCAAAACAAGAATTTTATAATGTGGACACTAATCCAATTTCAAAGCAGAATTTTGAAGAATTGCAGCAACAAAAATTGCAAGTCTGGACGAGGACTTACTATAAATGTGAAAGTTTATTTGTTTGTTTGTTACGCTAAACCGATTTCGAAACTTCTTGCACCAATGGAAAGCTACCATAGTCAAATATAGAATACTCTTCCGGTTCGGAAGCGGTTTTTTTATTTGGTATGGATTTTTTCCGAAAAACACATTTCGTTTCAGATTTGATTGTTTAACCGAGTTTAAAACTCGGTTTTTATTTTTTTCGTTTTTTTTCAACATTATCAGTTAGTAAGTACAGTAAAGATGTGTTTCAGATTAACGCGAGGACTTACATTTACTGTTTAATCTCATGGTGGTGTAAACACCAGGTGAAGGTGAACGTCGAACCAACGCCCCCATGCACCTAAGAATAGTGTCGGGCGAAACGATCCAACTCCTAGAGTAGCTCGGCTGTCGAGCCACCGGCAGCCATGGTAACAGTTATAAGCCACTGGTTAGACTTTGAAGTTCCACCCCGAATGGCTGCACCTCTCCCGTATTTTAAAACTTAGGGCAGTTCCAGATGAAGCCACACCTGCAAGGCAACATAGCAAAGCTACCTCCTTTTGTAAATATGTGCACATCCATTCCT
This sequence comes from Tachina grossa, assembly GCA_949987645.1. Lineage (NCBI taxonomy): Eukaryota > Metazoa > Arthropoda > Insecta > Diptera > Tachinidae > Tachina > Tachina grossa. The sequence goes on along the minus strand of OX465275.1, from coordinate 54,019,670 downwards.
CTGTTGCCAAAGATTAGATAGTAACACATAAGTTCTATGGATAAAAAAAACAAAGGTATACCGAAAGGAAAAATCCAGTTTACCCCGGCTGGGATCACGGGGATCGCCAAGCCCGTAATATCTTAAAAGATCCCCCTGAGGGAGCTTCACAGAGGCAAAAAAGGTTACAAAGAAAAACTACTCTAAGAGCTTCTGAAACGCTTTTTGAAACACAGGCTTGTTTAGATGATTAAGCTTCACGCCCAGCTATTTTAAGATTTCCTGAAATGTATCTTCTAACCCGATTTCGTTTATATGTGAAAGCTGAACTCCAAGCTTCTTTAACAGATTTCGAAACACCTCTTCAGAAGCAAGTTCGATCAAATGAGCAAGCTGGACTCCAAGCTAATTTAAAAGCTTCTGAGCTTTCAAACACAAGTTCGTTTAGATGAGCAAGCTCCACGCCAAGCTATTTTAAGACTCCGAAACGCCTCCTGAAACAGAAGTTCGTTTAGATGAACAAGCTTCACGGCAAGCCACTTTACGAGCTCCTTCAACGCTTCTTTAAAGTGATTTCGTTTAAAAATGAAAGCTGAACGCCAGGCTTCTTCCGAAAAACCTCTTCAGACCCAAATTCGTTAAAATGAGCAAGATTTACTTCAAGCTAATTTAATTTAGGTTAGCAAGCTGAACGCCAAGTAACTTTACTAAGTGCTTTTGAAATGCTTCTTCAAACGATGATAGTGAATTGTGTGTTTTTGTAAACAGATAAACGCGAGCTCGGCCGCGTGTAAAAGCTGGTATCTCTTATAAATCAAAAATATTGCAATTCATGCAAACATAAAAACCTCATTTTACTTTATTTAAAGAGATTCATAAAGAAATTAAATTTATATGTATTTATGCTATACTAGCATCTTTGCGCAACTTCTTTCAGAAAAAACTGAAACTGACCCATAAACTGTCTACACCTATTTCGCAAAAAGGGAAAAGGTACCCAAAGTACAAATTTTTACCCGTTATACCCTTTAACAGTAACATTTATTTTAGTTTTATGTATATACTATGCGTCTACCAATTTTTATTTAAACTCACAAACATACAAACTTTCACATTTATAATATTAGTGCGATTATTGGCCAGTAATGGGTTAATTCATGTCGAAAATCTTCAAACTTTTTTCTCAAGATTTTTTTTTTCATTCTTTTATCAAAAATATTCTCCTGAGTGAAATTTTTAAGAACAATACATAACCCATAATAGACTAAAAAGTATACTTTGTTTCAATCCAGCATACAACCAGTCCGAATTGTAGGCACCAAATTTTATTAAAATCCCTGTAGCAGTTCTTTCGCTAATAATAATAATAACACATATACAAACATCCAACCATATCGTTAGCTAAAATTGAAAAAGGCGTAGTCAACAAAAAATTTAAAATTGAGTTTTTGATTGATAGACGTGTAGTTTAATGCCATTCATAATACTCGTAATCAGTCAAGAACTCGATTTTGAATTTTTTGTTAGTTACGCTCCTTTTTGCATTTTAGCTAATGAAATAAACTTTTAAATTTATAATATTACTAGCCGATGCCAGCAAACGTTGTATTACACTCAAATAATTATTTTTTTTTAACCCTTATGTTTTATTTACGCAGATCAATGATTCAAATTTCGTCAAAATTAATTAAATATTTTCGACGAGGCAGTGATTCTCCTTACGTCCCCCTCTGGGTAATTTGGTTTCGAAATGTAGGGAAAACAGCTTAAACACGTTAAAATGGTTTTATTTTTCTTTTGGGTATGGAAAATATTGCTTTAATATATCTCTTCTCAAACGATAATTACTATTTTCTGAGTATAGGAGGCTTACCGCCTTGGACCCTATCCTTAGCTCTTTAGTGGAACCTTATGTAGCCTATATCACTTTGAAGGTTCCATTCTTTAAACAAAATTAAATCAAATTAGCATTTTCGAAATTACCTCTTACCAACATACAAACATAGAAACATACCAACTTTTCAGCTTTATAATATTAGTATAGATAGCAGGAAGTAGGATAATAACATAATTTTACTTTGTTAAAAGACGTTCACAGAGAAATGGTTTTTTTATATTTAGTTTTTTATTTATAGTGAATCGTCAGCTCAAACTTTACCTTATCTACCAGAAATTTCTGATAATGTCAAGGACCTAGAGACATTGGAACTATTTAAATTACCTGCTATTTTACCGGGAAATGGTCCACCTGGTCTGTACGAAGTAGAGGTGTTAGAGAGAGCACGGAAACGCTGGGCTTTTGCACAAGCTTTAAAAGAGAACTTTCGCAAGCATTTAAAAGCAGCTAAAGAACAAGTTCACCCTCAAGAACATGAACACATTTTAGAAGCTTTCGAATGGGAGCATTGGATTGAACGTGAGGAAAGCATACAAGAATGTCAAATGTTAAGATTGGAGTTATTAATACATATGTTTGATAAAAGAGAACGTGAAATGCATATTGCTTCCGCGACTAGAATACAAAAAAGTCATGAAGAAATAGAAGCTAAAAGAAAAGCTGCACTCAAGAAAAATGAAATAGAATATCAAAGAGCTATAAGACGTTTAGATATTAAACATGCCAAACAGCCCAGAGTTTGGCGTAAGGAACACATAACAGAGGCTTTAGGAGAACCCAGCTCTGAGTTCTATGCTCCTAAAATGCGTTATGGAGTTAATCCGAGTAGAAGACATTATACAGCTTTGCGTGCTGGTTTCGATATGCGCATGGATGATTTGGAAAAGAAAGCTATCAAAATGGATGCCCCAAGCTTAAAGTGTCCATTTGCTAAGCTAAGACAATGGTCCAGGCCTAAACAAGTTTTAAGGGAAGTGGAACAAAACTTCTGTTCAGATGCCAATCTTGACAGATTGTATGTAAGTTTAAGGGTAAGTGACAACCAAAATTTCCTCATTTTTGCAATAATTATAAAAAATAATATTAACAGGCTCTTAGAGAAATATCTGCGGAACAGAAATATATACCATTATGCTTAAAATCAAAAAAGCCCCAAACACCAAACAATTTAGAAGAGAGTACGGCAGAAGTTGTACAAAGTGTACAAATATCTGATGATGAGATTAGTAAGGAAAAATCTTCAGAGGATATCAGCCCTGTGGAAACGAAAAGAAAAAGTTCTTTAGATTTACACGAACATGACACATCTTTTGAGGAACTGCGTCAGCAAAAGCAGGCTGAATGTGCTAATATGGAACAAATGCGCAAGGAAATGTGTTGCGAGGAATTAGAAGCCTTGATAAGTTCCTATGAGGGCAACACTATTGGCTGCCTTATGCGTTTTCTTTCCGAAGAAATGAGCCGTTTGAAAGAACAACGTAAATTGCAATTTTTCACGATGATGGCTAAGCGCGAGAGATGGCAACGTGAAGCAGCCGAGGCTGGACTACGTCAGAAAGAAAATTGTATGCGCGAAGCTTATGAAAACATATATCAGGATTGCAATGAAATTAATAAAGAAATAGCAGATAAGTTCCTAAACTCTATACTCAGCAAGGACATAGAAGACTATGCCCACGAGAAGGCCGAACAAGATGTTGCTCGCTTGGCTAAAGAGCTGGACAAAGAAATTTCTGGTTGGTTAGAATCATTTGAAGAAGTACAACATCCCCTCAATTATCATACTTTAAGGCATGCCCTCAAAGATATATTTATACCCGATGCAGACAAGAAGCTTTATAGCCTGGAAAGGGATACTTGTATTGATTACATAATTAACGATGTCATACTGGCCAAGGTATATCATGACCTGGAACCTTATGATATAACATTTAACATAGCTAACGAGTTTGTGGATCGTTTGTTAGACAACGATCTTTACCTCAACTCACCTGACTGCAGTTCAGATTGTGACCGCTCAGTATACTCTGACTGCAGTGTAGCTGAAATAGAAGCGGAGGCTATTATAAGGAAAATTATACGATATGCTGTCCCTGGCAGACGTTGGTATACCCAAGAGGAACGTATAATTGCAGACAATATTTTTGATCTACTGGATGATGTCTGCAATAAAGTTATTACACCAGATAATATAATGGATGTTGATATATCAAATCTACCAGATATTCCCAGTCAAGGAGCTTACACTGATTTGGTTTGCTCTGAGAAGAATATTATCCCGGCAGATCTTTTAGATGAATCATTAATTGAAACAACAGTCGAACATAGGGATGAAATAAAATTTAAAACTCTAAATCCCGCTTCACAATTCTCTGCAACAAATGTAACTAAAACCTTAAAGTGGGATGAAAAACTTTTGCTAATCGATCCCGACGAGTTATCCAACGATCAGTTTTTGATTAATGTAAATGAATACGCTGTACCCAAAGCTAAGCCAAAGCTTAGTGTATTGCATATGGTTCCCAGTACTCATGATCTTTCTAGCATACATATTTTTGATACTACACCCATTTATACTCAAACCTCATCCGAAGAACATTTAGAGAGGATGCAATTGGAGGCAGAAGAAATTAAGGATGAAATATCAATGGTTTATGAGGATTTTTCAGAACAATTGGAACATGAAATCAGAGAAGAGGAGTTGCAAGAGCAAGAAGAAGAAAGTCTGGAGGAGGTTCAGCAAGAAGTTGAAGCTGAAGTCGAGGAGTATATGTTAGTTGAAAATGTTGCTAAGGATCTAACAGTAAAAATTCAGGAAACACCAGAGGAGAAAATTATTGATGCTGAGGTGGCAGAAGAGGAAGATGATAATGCAAGCGAATTAATGAAAGTTTCATTTTCATATGATCCGAAGGTTAAATTTTCTGTGGCCATGCCTTCCAATGGCGACTCATTTAGTGACGAAACAGCTGAGTATTTGTCTGATAATGTAAAAAAGTCAGACAATGAGCAAAATTAATTGTTATTGTTATTGAATTGTAAATTCTGCTAAACAAATTTTTAACTAAATTGTGACATTTTTTAATACATATATTTTATATTATGTTCTACATTTTACTCATAATAAATTGTTATATTTCTTAACAATTTGTCTCTCAACTTTTAAACCATTAAGTTTTTATCTGATATTTAAAAGCAGTAAGTTTATTAAAAGAACAAATTTTAATAATTTTCATGGCATTATTATTATTTATTAGTGTTAGAATTAATTCGTAAGACTAAGTCAAATAAATAAAAATAAATAAATAAAATAATTTTCATAATTACAGCTGGAACTGGAATTACTGGAATAAATTATTGCAATAAAATTTAGTAGAAAGCTTAACTGTGTACAGTTCTAGAAATATTTAAGCCATTTTCCCCTGAGGGAATAGAGCATGATTGTCCTGTTATTATATTCGCGAGTGTAACGAACTACACTGGGATTTAACTACTTATTAATATAACTAAATAAGAAAGAAAGAAAATCAAACAACTTACCCTTTATAGCCTTGCACAATGTAATCAAACTGGAACGTATTGTGTCTAATAAAACATTGAATCGTACCATTTCCTGGACCAGCACTGTATTCATGCTCTGATGATAACTGGTGGGATAGCGTTGTAAGGCAGCATCACGATCAAAATTCTCAGGTAGACGTTGCAAAATATCAGTGGCTACATTAGTAACAACCTCTTCGGGTGACAAAATGTTACCAGCATCTTCACTACTCTCACCCGCACCAGCAAATGTATCCTTGGCGAAATAGTAGAGGGAAAGAAATTCAGGACAAGTAGGACAGGTGGGAAGTAATAAATTTTCAGGATAAAGTTTCGAAAGTGTTTTTGTATAAGAATTTTGGGATTTTTGGAGTGACTGCATGAAAAGAAATAACAGTAAAGCAGACAAAGAAAAATGGAAGCATGTAAGCATTAAAAGCAAGCGATATCTTTTAAATTTTGCAAAAAAAAAACTTACCCGTTTCTCGTATAAGTCCTTCAAACGTTTAATGGGAATATAAATTAAAAAAATTTTTTTTGGTATTTTTTTATACTAAACTTACCACACGATCCTATTAGGTAGCAGCATAAGTAATTAAATAGGATTTTGATTTATAATTTACAACAACAACACTAATTTTAAGAATAATTGTAATAAAAGTATAATAATAAGGGCAAATTCGAAAGATGGTGCACTAAGAGTATAATTTTAGAATGGTGAAAACTACATATCGCCCTTGATCAACAAGAATGTATTAACTCAAAATTTTTAAAATTACACTTTTTGCAAGAAATCAACTAACAAAATCACTATCTATCTACTGCAGAAATTTCAACTCATTCCGATCTTTCATCTCTAAAACCACATTTGAAATCATTTCTTTGGTGGTGTAGTGACTACGTTTATATCGCCAAAAAAGTATTATATTGTATTTCAAACAAAGGTGGAAATAGAAATGTATCGTATGTTTTAATAAAAAAATTATTATTTTGATTTGAGTCTTTATTCGCGTTAAAAATTATCAAATTCTTAATCTAATCTACTGAAAGTTTAAACATGTTTAGTTAATGCTAGGGTGATCGACTCGGTTTTCCAACCGGTTTTAAAACCCGGTTTTTTTAAAATACGGTTGTCGGGTTTTTCAAAATTTTGATTTTTCGAATGTCGAATAGTCCGGTTTTTTTACAATTTAAAAACCGGCTGAGTCGAATACTTTTGGATTTGTACATTTTGCATGTTTTGTTGATTTTCATAAGTATTTTTTTTACTGAAAAATGAAATTTAAGGGAAATTATTTTATGAGGTAATAGCAGAGGCGAATTTAATTGGCCTTATGGTGTGCAATGGATGTCAAAATACAGTTGGAAAAAGTGTTTTTTAGTTTTGTTGTCATTTTGCTTCATATTTTATATAGAGGTAGATAACCACCTTGTCCATACATTCATATGTATAGTAATTATATACAATTAAGGAATAAACTCCACATACAACCATAATTTTTGGGGTTTGAGGAAACTTGGAAAGAAATTCAAAAAATTAAATATGCCAATATTTAGGTTGCTAATATATATGTTTATACAAAAAATAAAAAATAATTATAATAACAAAAACATAATAGACCATATTTGGATGCCATTTGTTGACGGCTTGGTACCGGAAATCACAGATTTTTCAAACAAGTTAGCGACATCAAACATTTTGCACGTATATTTTCATGTATTTTATGCCTGTATGTAGACTTTTCTCCTATGTATTTTTAATATTTTTGCTACTGTAGCTGTTATAATTATGTTTTTATTATTTGTATAAACATATTTATTAGCAACCTAAAATTGGTATATTTAATTTTTTGAATTTCTTCCCAAGTTTCCGCAAACCCAAAAAATTATGGTTGTATGTAGAGTTTATTCCTCAACTGTATATTATATATACCGGTCGGCCGGTTTTTCCTGAATTGTAAAAAACCGAAACCGGGGTTTTCATAATTTCAAATATTCGAACTATTCGAAAACCGGTTTTTGGAAAAAGTCGAATAATCGATCACCCTAGTTAATATCCTCTTGTTGATTGAGTGCGATATGTATATATACATGTGTATATGTATTTGTTAATGGAATAATGGACTATATTTTTACTTCAAAATATATAACGGATAAGGTTTTCTGTTGTTCAACTTATAAATGGCAGGGTAAGACCTACACTAACTTCGTATTTTTACCCGTCTATCAGTATATGTATGTATGTACATATGGGTGTTGCTTTGCGGCACTATATAAACCGAACGCATGGATGATTCTTATATCAATCGATTTGTCTTAATCCCGGAAATGTCACTAAACATATGTCAGTTGTCAAAATTCAATATGGCGGTCAACAGACGACATTTTGTAAATACGAAAAAAAAAATAAGATTAGGCAAACTGTATGAAAATAGGTATCCTTCGACAGGTATTTTAAAATCATCTTTAGGTTTCTCTTATGATTTTTCATTTCGAACGACCATTAAGCATATTTAAGGGTTCAAAGTTGGTCGGAGTCGGGTTTTTTTATTTTTTATTTTTTTGTTTTTTTTTGTATAAATACTTGTTATTATTTATTTTTCTAAAAAATATCAGCCTTATTTATAAAACCTATTAAGGCTTTATAAAGGGTTCTTAAAACAAATTTTCATACAAAATTTTTCTTAAAAAGCCTTAATAATTTTTATAAATAAGGCTGCATGTCTTTTAGATCCCAGCAAAAAATAAATGAACGCGTTCAAAATGAAGTAGTGTTTCATGAGTTCTTAAGCATGTGTTTCTTCGCATGCTTTCTGAATGACATCGCAAAACGTAAATAATGCTATACTATCTGAACTGATTAAAAACGCATGCGACGAACGCATGCATACATTGAAATTAATATCCAGCAAAAAAAGGCATGCAAAAACGGAATTAAATCATCACATTGAAACATTGTCATAAAACAAGTTTTATCTCCAACAAATAACAAGAGTGCAATAGCTCAGTGGTAGAGAGTATGCCTTAACAGTCAGAACAGCACGGTTCGTATCCTGGCTGCGAAAATTTTTTTTCGTTTTGTATTTACGTGAAAAAACGTCATCGAATCATGGGTTCTTGCATGGGTTCTAAGCACTCATTTCAAACGTCATCGAATCATGGGTTCTTGCATGGGTTCTAAGCACTCATTTGAATGATGAGCAGTTTTGCTAAATGTGAACCCATGCTCGTCAATGACACTCCTGTGTTAAAATCATGCGTTCTGCACCTAAGTTGAACCAATGCATTTGCAGTAGAACCCATGCATTAACTATTTCTTTTGCATGTCTTTTTTGCTGGGATATTAATAAAAATAAATTCAGTAAAGTCCGTCTTTGACTTGCGCACTAAGATTTCCGTACGGGTACTAGATATGTAATACTATACGAATTTAAGCCTATATAATATATACCCAGCAATAAATTACACATTACCATCAGAACTACTTGCCATATAATGGCTTACTTTTCTGATTACCAAATTTCATTACTCGCTTACAAATCACATTACATAAAACTTAAAAAAATGTTGTACAAATTGCTATATGAAGAGGATGATTTTTTTAGATGTTGACAAATAAAAAAAGTAAGTAATTCTCAAGTATCGATTATTTTAGTCTCACGCCTTGTTAAAATCGTTAAATTGGTAATCCAGTAGAGAAGTGCTTCCACCAAAAATGTTTAATTCCAAACCCGATTACCTTTTTTGAAATTTTTTGCTGGGTAGTTTTGGCAGTTTTTTCGTTTTTGGGATTTTTTCGGTTTTAAGCGTTATTTTAGTTTTGGCGTTTTTCTTGCGTTTTTTCAATTTTGGTGCTTTTTTAACTTTGGCACTTTTTTCTGTTTTTGGCTTTTTTTCATTTTGGCAATTTTTTTAAATTTCGGCGATTTTTGTTTTAATTTTTGCGATTTCTTCGGGTTTTTGCGATTTATTTTAGTTTTAGAATTTTTTTAATTTAGTGATTTTCTGTTCGTTTTGGCGATTTTTGTCGGTTTGGCGATTTTATAATTTGGGATTTTTTAGTTTTACCGTTTTAAATTTTAGTGTTAATTGTTGTAGTCTGTATAAAAATAAACTAACTTTAAAAATTTCAAGTGTCTATATACATATAATTACATTACATGGGATTCTTATATTATTCGTTGCTCGATTTGGAACACCCTTTAAGAGAGTTAAGACTCTCAAGTAGCGGACAAAGCTCCGAAGCTTAACTCAATACCTATGGACGATGCAAAATAAGTATGATTGTGTTTTTTTCTGTTGTTTTTTTTTGTGTCTTTGCAGAAATTGAAAAACCACCCTATTTCTTACTATTGTATACTACTTGCAAAATGGATAATGACTAAACTTTTAAATAAACATACATGCATGAGTTGAGTGAGCTGAATCAATATGAGTAGTATAATTTTTTTCCAGAAATTAGAAATCAAACTGAGGTAGTTTATGAGTGTGAGTGTGGTATGACTATAACGTCGACGTCGCATTCATACCTATTTTTATAAATTAATGTCATCGTGAGTACGCGTAAATCAGAGTAGTTTAGACTTGGGTCGAACTCGTTCACTAGTTCATTTTTGTCACAAACCAATGATCAAACCCATGTAATTTAAATGGTCAAGGTTTGTGGCAAAAATGAACTAGTGAACGAGTTCGACCCAAGTCTAGAGTAGTTAAGTTTAAATGATGTCTACTCACTTATATTTAAGATTTCATGAGTCAGTACGAATAGCGAAAAAACGATTCATTACCGATCACTGGTTCCTTTTCACCTTTGGTGTACGGAACCCTAAAAATGCCATAAATAAATAAATAATTTATGCAAAACACGTTTTGAAGAGCCATTGAAAAAAAATGCTAAGAAAAGTTGGGCATCTAGTTTGTAACGTCCGCAGCGAAAAGCAATGATTTAAATTTATATTTAATTTAATTTAATTTAATTTAATTTAATTAATTTAAATTTAATTTAATTAATTTAAATTTAATTTAATTTAATTTTTTTTTTTTTGCTAAATTTTTTTTCTTCTTAAAACGTCCGCCACAGACAGAATAATTAAAATGTTTTTGGATAAACCTGTAAATGTATTATTCTCACTACAACTATTTTGATATCCTCAAATATTCCTTTCTTTTAGGTATATGGATTGTTTGCCTTACTTTGCAAAATTTGCTAAAAATTATGCAAATGCACATTGACTTCAAAACGGACTTTCATTTGTTGCAACGTCCTTAACGTAACTTTCGGCAAGATTTTTTTACTCAAAAACCATTAAGTAAATAATTAAATGTCATTTCAAAGTACTCCTAAACAATTATTTTTTATGAAGATTATTTGACAATATCTCATTCAGAATGCAAAGAGTAGCAATACAAGCAAAAATTATATGCGTACGAATGTAACGTCCGCAAAACGGGATTTACCCATTCACAAATTTTTTTTTTAATTTCATTATTTGTGTTTAAAACTACTTTATCTTAAATTGTAAATAAAAACATAAATTTTACTTACCTGTGTTAAAAGCGTGTGTCCCAGCAGCATATCCGTCTCCTGCTGATCCTTCATTATATCCGCATTTGCATGAAAACCAAATATACCAGGCTCTGTTTGCTGTGGTAATTCCCTGGTATAGGATAAATAATTCTCCATTTCCTTAAACACCGGTATATAATAAATTTGCTTTTCATCAAAATAGAAAGGATTTGCTATATCCAAAACTTCCGGACAATAATATCGATTCAAAATAGTCTTCAAAGTACGACGATCCCAATCATCGGTAACACGGCCACCATAGTTGCATTCACCTGTCAAATATCTCAAAGCATCATAATTTACACCATCATATTGATCCAAGAACATTTTCAGCTGCATTAAGCTAATGCGCAAATCAGTTTCATTATATTCATAGGGAATATTCCAGCCGATAGGACCAAAGTAACGTCTTTCCTGTATAACAGCATGAAAGTAGCACAGCGAATATATCAACTGTTTAAAGGTTTGACTTTGCTTGCAGGACTCATACCAATCGGGATCTGATATGGGATCCGATAGCAAGGAACGCACAATATTCGATCGCAAGCCTTTAGGCGGTTCGTTAGTCATTTTTATGCCATTTTGCAGTACTACGACAGGAAAATGCTCTGCCGGATAGGAAGTCAGCCACAAACGAAAATCTGGATGTGTCGAGTCGGGCACTAGACCCTCACAGATCTTTTCCAATTGTGGCATAAAACTTTTGGCTAAATGGCAATTTTGTAAAATTACCCAGTTGCCCATTTTGACGCCTTCATCTATCATTTTGACAGCTATGGGACCTTGACCTTGGCCCAAAGATAAGGAAAACAAACGATTACTGCCAAAACCCTGTTCGTCAGCAAATTTTAATAGCGTAGCTGTGGGATCTGAGCCTGGTGTCAATATGAAAATCAATGGCACACAGCAGTGGGAATCCTCAAAAGAAGCTGTCAAATCAAATTGTGGAGGATCCACAAATTTCTGCCCCATTTCCGAGTCCACAAAATTCAATACGGCCGGCACCAATTTATCCGGCCTAAAAACTCTCAGCAGCAATAATTTCTGAAACAATGTCAGCTTCTCTCGCCAATCTTCCGGTATGGCCTCATTATTTTGCGGTGTGGCTGAGTCAAAAAACAATTTCCATTGTTCCAAATGAGCCACCACATCTTCGCGTAAACCCTTAAAGTTGCTCAGTTCTGATAGACGACATATTTCATTCCAACTTTGCACGCCCAACCATTTGGCAGGATTTTTGTGCGGGTTGTCTAAGCCAATACCGCCCGTTAACAAAAACATCCATTCTGTATTATCGATCTTACCCTCTGATTTCATAAGATTTATATTCAAAATTAATGAAAACAAAAGTTTATCCTGCAAAAAGGAAATGAAGCAAAAATTTGGTAATAAATATTTGTGTAAAGGAGGTAGTCAAGCAGCAAATAAAGTATTCGTATATATGTATATATCGTTACCTTTATATAGAAAGGCACTAACTAACTCTTTATTTTTTTTTTTTTTTTTTAACCTAGTGTCTTGTATATTTTGATAGAAGAACATCTAATGTATCGAAAAACGCAAAAATTTCAATTTCGAAAAAAAAGAATTAATTAGGGACTTTCTATATTAAGGTAACGATATGTAAGTATGTATACGCTCGCACTATGTTTTAAAAATGTATGCCTGGTAAAAAGTATGTATTTATGTATGTACATATTACATAAGTTAAGAAAAAATGGCTTTAACAACAACTGTGAAGCCAATAAAGATTATTTTGGACTAACGAATGATAAATGTATTAAATCCCAAACAGCTGTTGCGATATTAACGCCGCAACCCAAGCAACAACAGTGATTATAGAAATGGCCAGTTTGGAAATTTTCTATATGAATAAAATCGCTTTAATGCTTAAATGCTTAAAGTATTAATGTTCCAAAATGAAAACAAAATTTATAGTTTAAATTGTCTTTAGACAATATACAATATACAATAGAATTTTGTTTTTATTAAAAAAAACAGTTACGCTATTACGACGTCACGGGAAAATTCTAAAAAGAAATATTTCATTTTTCTTTCAAGATACTGCTTGAAGATGCAATATAATAATACGAGATATTTGTATGAAATTTTTACCCAATATGAAAAACCATATAGGGATTAATTTTGCACTATTAACTTAAAAATCGCAAAGTAAATCGAGATCTTTATTTTTAGACATTCGTTTGTAAATATCTAAAGTTATCATTAAATTACGATTATTTGGAACTTTGTAGACAAAAATTAATTAACTTAGGGCCATTTTCACAACTTGCATTTAGTTAAAGGTAGGATTTTGTCTTTGCATAATTAAAACTTCAATTTGTAATTGTTATAATTATCAATAATAATAGTATTTTTTGAAACCTTCAAACAGTGTTGAATAGAAGAGAATTTAGTCTTCTTTAGTACTCGTCTACATAAATAGCAACCAGTTTGTAGAGAGCAACATATGTACGAGTATTATTTGCAAATAAAATTTTAAAGCGTTGCCGTATAACTTGTTTATTGTAAGTTAATAACTCATGAAAATTATTTGCAAATAACGCACTAACTACTGGACGGTCGGCCGACATGTCATTAGGATAGGTCTGTCCTATAATGAGTTCTGCCGAAGTTGTCGAGAAGAATACAGAAAAAAATATTCCTGCAATAAACAACTTTATTTGAAAATAAAACCAGTACCTGGACTCAGTAACTTTTATTGCGATAGTCTTATCGTTATAATAAATATAACGAAAATTTATGAACTTTGCTATTCAGTAACATTTTTTAACTATATTCGGTATCGGGTGGAGAAAAAAAATTAAGTTATAAGATCTAATTAGTTGAGTTTTTCTTAATTATTCTTTGTGCTTTTCTCTTTTTTACATTTTTATTGAATTAAATTGTGAATAAGATAAAGCGGGAGACTTTCGTTAAAAAAAATTACAGAATCACAAAAAGTTACAGAATCCAGGTACAGAAATCAATTGAAAATGTATTTGAGTCAATTAAACTTTTGCTTAAAAATAAAATATAAACAATAAATAACTTTAATTGAAACTAAAACCGTAAATCAATTAAAAAAAATTTTCAGCCAATTAAACTTTTGTTTAAAATTTTAATTAATTACAAAGTTTAATTGACTCAATAACATATCTAATTGATTTTTGGTTTTATTTTTAATTAAAGTTGTTTATTGCAGGAATATTTTTTTCTGTGAAAGCAAAGAGACAATCTACCACTTTTTTTTGCGAATGTCCGGCTTTGCATCTCTCGAGACTAGACGATCTTTCAGATTTATCTGAGATTGGGTTGAGTGGCCTTATCAGATATCTCCACGCGACGGGTTGGATTTAGTAACGATCACCGTATCCGAATACTGAGACACGGTTCGACATAGTACATAGGGGTGAAAAACTATCGATGGCACTATCGATAGTTAATTTTTGTGTGGCTATCGATGTTTTAATCCTGCCATCGATTAATATTTGAAAACAATCGATATTTTTTAGTAACTATCGAAAGTAAATGATACATCACTAAAACCAAAAAAATTTAAACATGTTGCTTTCCATAAACAAAAATAACTGAATGACGGGAAAATTTCATCCACTGATTTCACTTATAATTAACCGACCTAAATAACAAAAATTAAAAATTTAAAAAACCCTCGAATATATCTAGAAAAGATGCGATATCTTTTAAACGGCTGGACCGATTTTCTTAAAACATGGCTAAGAACCCTCTCGATCAAGTCACCTTTCAAACATGGACAGACACACAGATACACAGATACACAGATACACAGACACACAGACACACACTACAAACTTATAACTCCCCTTTTTTTAGTCGGGGGTAAAAAGGAGTGTTATAAGTTTGAAGTATATGTCTGTCCGTGTCCACGTACAGATTAACTGGCTGGACCGATTTTGATTTATGGCCAAACCCAAGATATCGACAACGTTCGACTTGTCGCTCACTTACATTCAAAACAAAAACAAATTTCAACATTTTGTTGTTGTTTCAAATGTAAGTGTGCGACAAGTCGAACGTTGTCGATATCGTGGGTCAGGCCTTTAGTTTTTTCGACAGGAGACTTAATCTAGAGGGTTTTTAGCCATGTTTAAAGAAAATCGGTTCAGCCATTTAGAAGATATCGCATATGTTCGGCGGTTTTTAAAACTTAATTTTTGTTATTCATACAATTATTTTAGTGTAGTTATTTATATGGAAAATAATATTTGTTCAATTCACAACCTATTGTAAGTGTAGTAGGTCGTCAAGCTGTGCAATAGTTGTAAAAATGTTGTTGGTAATCCATAGAAACGTTTGCTACGACACCTACAACATTTTTCCCTATGTTTATTGAATGACGTAGAATGACATCAGGAATGCATAAGCTTATAGAAGTGCTATTGTTTTTTAATTATATTTACCTTAATTTTTCTTTATTAGTTTAAAAAAAACTAGTGCAATTATATATGTATATAAATAAAATGAAATTCGCGAAATGACGAAAACTGGCAAAAAGCTACAACAGCAGGATGACAAAGTTGAGTAATGTTTTAAACTCTTCTAAACTGTTAGTTCGCTAAAAACCACACAAAAAAGCCGCTTTTATTGCGAACTTTGAATTAAAAAAAATTCCAAAAATTTGCAAAATTTTAAACAAGCCATAATACGAGTGCCAATTAAAAGTCGCTAAAACTGTAAAGAATGCAAAAAAATTCAATAAAAATCGCGAAAATTACGTAAATTTGCAAAAATTTATTAACAGCGGGATGATAACAAAGTCTAATATTTTTTTTTTAATTCGGCAAAACTGCCAAAAGGCTGAAGACATGTAAAAAGTCACTTTTATCGCGAACTTTGAAAAAAATCGCGAGAAGTTGCAAAATTTTAAACCAGCCATAATATTGATTAAAAATCGCCAAAACTGTAAGCAATGCAAAAAACTCAACAAAAAACTCGAAAATGAGGAAAGTTCGTAAAAACTTACTATTAGCGAAATGATGGCAAATTCATATATTTTTTTTTAAATCGGCAAAACTGTTAGGAAGCTGAAAGCATGCAAAGAGTCGCTTTTATCGGAAGCAAGCCGGGGTAAGAATTGTCTTCTTCAGAATCGCCTGAATTTTTTTTTATGAAATTGTAATTGTCCTTATCTTTTATTCACCCGAATCCACCATTAACATTTCTGCAGTATAGTTTTCTCATAATGCATAATTTTTGTGTGTTTTGTGCTTTTATTAAACTATTTTCGTTATTTTAATATTTACGCTATTTTTATTATTGCTCTTCTTCTTTTTAAATGTTCGACAATTTTAAAAGTTTAGCAACAATTTAGCCCTTCACAATTACCATAGTTGTAGTTAATTTAGGCGCACGGTAGTGCAACAGGCCAAGTTCCGGCCAATGCACGCAGTGTGTATATTTACAGGAAGCTATTCGAGCTCTTTTTACCCCTCATAACATTGTTCCTGGCAATCCTAAAATTATGAAATTTTAATCATAATTAGAATTAATTCATGAGGCTACATGCGAAGTTTGAAAGAAACCCGATTATCTAGAAATTATATGATTGCCTTACGATTACAAAACTGTGGCAAAAAGGAAAAAGTGCTTAAGTCGAGATAAGCTGATTTTGAGTTAATGGTATCTCTGAAATCTGCATAACTACCCCTGGTCAAAATCTCAACTAATTTGTGTGATTTATCAGGAAGTTGTAGCATTAAGACTTGCGACTTGTCTTTTTTAGACTTCCAATCTAATTTGGAATAATAGCTTAATTCAGGTTATAATATATAATATAGGTTGGTATATTTTAACTTAAATGTATTACTTATAGAAGGATATTTGCTTAAAAAATAAAGTTAAATAGAAAATTTCCCAATTTAACTGCAAAAGAAAAGAAATTCTGAAAATCAACTTGAACGCTTAAAAGTGCTATCCTGAAAAACAGTAAAATATGACTTAAGCACTTTTTCCTTATTGCCACAGAAATTTGTATAATGCATATCATATTTCAGTGTTAGGTATTGTGCCAAACAAGAACTTTGGAAAGGAACTTGGTCCTTTTTCACAATTATGTTTTTGTAAGGATACAATCTACACTCTACAGTGAAATGGGTAAATTTATATTCAGTTAAATAAAACAATTTTATATATCAGCAATTTTAAAGGGGAGTGAAAAACTGTATTTGTATTAAAATTTTTACGTGATACATATTTAAATATACTCGTAGTTGAACTAGAATAATTAATTTCTTAATCGATTTTAAGTTTAGTATTCTAAGGGAATGAAATATTTTTATTAATTAATGTGATATTCTAAAGAAGACAAGAAAAATTAAACACTAGACTTTAGCTGGGGGAAATTACTTTAATGTCAAATAGTACAAATTTTGTAATTTTATTTGCTTTCAATATCAGAATGTAGAAGTATATAGAAGCATTATAATCTAAAATCTCTTGCAAGTTCGCTGTGAGTAATAAAAATGTGCATATGTTATTAAGACAGTGTGAGTGTAGTAAGCACCCTATCGGAAATTACGTTAACTTTAAACTAACTTTAAGCTAACTATTTCGCAACTAGTACTGACTGGCACTTGGATTACTTTTAATGTTATCAACTGACTATTTTAACATTGTGATGTACTAGGCGGTAGTCAATTGTCCCACTCTGTATTACTTTTAACTAACTTAAATCACTTAAAAGACAATTTAACATAAAAAGAACAGGCAAATAAAATTAATGATTGTCATTTAGATATTTTTTAGCGCATATTCAATGCACATTGAAATCTACAATTAAAATACACTAAAAGCTTTTTCAACTTCATGAATCTCAAAGAATAAGCGACAACAGTAAAAAGATACATCATTACATACTTCATTGCCTTCTTGTGATTAATTCTTTTGAAGGAAGAGCAATTTTTTGGAAATATATTTTTATACACAAATGAATACAGCTTTTCTGTATCAGCAGTAATCTGCAAAAATCGAAAAAAGGAAAGGATAAAATAAAATTAAAATAAAATAAGATTCTTTTGCATCCTTATAAGTGTGAATCCTTAAGATATTATGTATTCGCTGTTTCCCTGGCTTTATATACTTATGTGCATAGATATGTTAATAACAAATACATTTATCTTGTTATTCTCACAATAACAAATGTATCTATACCATTAATTGTCTGTCTTATTTATTTGCCAGTATACTGGTGAAAGGAAGACTATGTAAGCCGTTTAGTTGGAGTTGGAGGCTACTCCACTGGCAAACAAAACTACATAACAGCAATTATGTAAGAGACTTCAAATAGTATTTCGATATGCAAAATGTTCTTGTTAGAATATCAGATTCTTCAATAGTTGACTAGTGAAAACTTTAAGCAATCTTAAATATAATTGCTCAATTCACAACCTATTGTGGGAGTCGTAGTTCGTGCATGAGTTGTTCGTAATTTCAATACAAACATTGTTTATAAACAAATGTTTACATAGAAACTACCAACAACGTTTGTACACCCAAAAAAAAAAAGTTTTGAAATCAAGAAGAAACAATTTGATTTTAAGAATGTTCATTCTTGTTTTAAAAATTAAAAATATTTTGAAATCAAACAATAATATTTTTTGTTTGAAAAAGACAACAACCTTGATATAAAGTTGAGCATACTCAAATTAAAAGATTATGTTTTCGAGTTAAGAATGGAATATTATTGAAGTAATAATGAAGCATTTTTATTTTAAAACTTATTATTATGTATTAATATGTATTAATATTATAAGAAACATTCTTGTTTCAACAATTATTTTTAAAAATGCTACGTTTTAAAAAGGAAAACGCAAAATTCTTGTTTTAAGAATGCTTTTTTGGTTCAGTGTACGAACTACGACTCCTACAATAGCAAATGATTTTGAAAGTATACGAGATCCAAGTTGTAGAATATTGAATAGTATTTCCATAATTTGAGAGACTATCAAAAATAAAACATCAATCACTACATATGTAGGTGTAAGTGTCGTATGCTTACAACTCGAAAGGAGATGTACACGCACTTTTCCACCATTAACAAGAATCACAAAGAAACTAATGTCAATCAGAGTTGGAGTCGTCAAATAAAAAATCCAAAATTTTTCATTTTCATCAATCATTGCCAACAACGCGTATGTGTAGCAAAAAAAAACATGACTTCACGCACCCAACTACAGTGAATCGCAGTGAAATTGGTCCATCTTCAAAACTTATATTTTTTTAATATTAAAAATTTCGGATTTAAGAACACACAATTTAAAAGATAGTGTAGTTAATATTAAAAAAGGTATATAATCTAAACTTATATACAACTACAAAAGAAGTACATAAAGTTAAAGAAAAAATTTTAGATTTTTATGTGATTAATGAGTTTTATTTGATCATATCCAGGGCATTTGGCTGCTCAAATTTAAATCGCCTACGGCATGAGCTTCACTAACGGATGTATGGACGTTATTCAATACACATGTTGGTACTGTTCTAAAACTTATTTGCATGTCAGATACTGTTGCGCATAAAATACATGAAAATTTTTTTAAAGAATTCCCTACACCAAAGGTGAAACGGAACCCTATTCTTTTTGCAACGATGTCTATCTGTCTATTTGTCTCTCTGTCTGTTTCCTCGAGAACAGTAAGAGCCACAGATCTGACATTTTCACATAACATGCAAAACTATCTGTACTACTACAAGTAGATGACAGTTAAAAATTAAAGTCAGTTCTTAAGCGAGCAATGAAACATGTTGAAATCCTAATGTAAAATACTACACCCAGAGAAAAAGCAGGTTAAAATCAATAAAAACCATATTGAATTAATAAGAAACATTAACGAAAGCCTAGTCATGTTGAAATTTTTTACTTCAATATAAAAAATATTAATTTACAGTATTGATTTATTAATTTTATTTATTTTTAAGTGTCAATATACATTTTCTATTGTATTGAAAATGATTGAATTGATGTGACGCATTCTAATTTTTTAGTCGCATCTTTTCCCTGAGTGTATCAATTATATATAGAAATTTTCAAGGTTAGTCTATTTTTATGCAGACTATTTGTATGATTAAAATTCGAAATTTAGAAAATCAAATTTAAAGGGTATTTTATCAGTAAATGTAATTTTGACAACTTGCTGTATTTTGGATACCGTAAGAGACAAACTATCGTAATTCTCAATAGCGCTAAAACTAAAAAAAAAATCCAAAATTAAAAAAATGCCGAAACGATAAAACGCCAATACTTAAAAAGCGCTTAAAAAAATATCACCAAAAATAAAATAAATCGCAAAAATGCAAAAAAAATCAGCAAAAATAAAAAGGTCGTCAAAAATACAAACAAAAATCGCCAAAAACCAAACAAAAAAATTTCCAAAACGAAAAAACGCTTCAAAACTAAAAACATATCGCTAAAACTAAAAAACAACATGAAAAATCGCCAAAAACCGAAAAACAATCACCAAAAAGGAAAAAGCGCCATAGCTAAAAAAAAATTGCTAAAACTAACAAAATCGCCACAAAAAAAAACGAAAAACGGCAAAACGAAAAACGCCTAAAAAATTAAAAAAATAATAACAAAATAAAAACTTTTTAAAATATTTACATCAGTAGTGCGATTCAGTAACTTTTAACGATCCGACAATCGTAATTTTGGTCTATACATTTTGTCGCTTACAATAACGATTGTTTGATTCTTTAACTTCTTTTCAACGATAGTACGCAGCTGATATTTTCTGTTGATTTTTGTCGATAAAATTAGCAGCACATAAATTATTGTGGCTTAAATAACGACACAGCTGACATTAACCTACAGCGAATATCGTTAAAAATGTTACTGAATAGCATATTCGATAAATTTTCGTTATAATTATTTTAACGATGCGATTATCGTTAAAAAAGAATTTGTGAATCGCACTACAGGTAAGATATTCGATTATACTATAGGGCTGCGTAAACAGTCTTGAAATGTAAATAAGTCTTGCTTTTTAAATGTATTGTCGTATTAAACTACACCAATAATAAATGATGTCATTTAATACGCGAAACACGATGTACGTGTTAATTAGTGTTTACAAGCTATGTCGCGAAGACTTCTTGTTCGTGACAAACACACAAAAGAAGTAGTGTTGATGCGTGTATGCTTGTTATTTTACATATTGTACGTTTGAGTGTGTGTGTGTGTGTGTAAGATGTAGATGATACCAAGAATGATCAAATAAAGATTACGCCTTGCGTATGATTTACCGTTTGATGACGTAGTAGTCCCCTGGCAAAGGTTACCAAGTCTGTATCATATGTGAAATTTATAATTTTTTGCAAAAAATTTATTTATTTTTACTCAGAGAGATCTCCAAGAAAAAAAATAAATGTTGTTGCTTAAAAGCTGCAAAACTAAGAAAAATAAAAAATAAAATAAAAATAAAGAGATAAGAAAAAGAGCAAATATGAAATGTGAGTTTGTGTGTCTGTAATAGTTCTACAGTTGAATTTTACTAGCCAATGAGAACACAGGCTGAGTGACGTCAGAATTCCATCATGCGCAGAAATGTATTTTTATTCTTGCGCGCTGGCGTAATCTTTATTTTATCATTCTGGGATGTGTTTAAGTGCATACAACTAATGTCAATGCATGTGTGTTCGTTTGCACCCAGCAAAAAATAAATGAACTGGTTCAAAAGTCATGCGTGTTTTTATGGGTTCATGCACTCTCATTCATTACAATGCGTTCTGAATGCATGCAATGCATTAATTTAAACGCTGGTTTGAAAATTACAATATTACAGATTATTAAAATAATCTGCACTTGAACCACGCAGTAATATATTAAAATCCATTCAATTAATTACTTAAAAGATTTAAAACTATATTTTCAATTTAATAAAAGAAATAAACATTAAAATGACTACGCGATGCTATATTTATAATTGCTTAAATTTTTTACATATAATTTGCAAATAAAAATGTCAACAAAAACCAGAGTTGTCAACAGAGCGATTAAAAAACACGCTGTCTGTTCTCATGGAAATCGCTAGTGTTGACCATGATATAATGGTGTTGATGACACTTACATTTCTGTGATGCTAAGAAAAATAGACGCGCATTAAAAAGTGTTAAAAAGTAAAAAAGCTAATTCTTAAATTCTTAAAAGTTATTCTTAATCAAACAAAAGCTAATAAGTACAAAAAACTGTAAAACAAAATTATGTTCATATTTACAACTAAAAAAAAAGTAATTAAAAATGAGTTCTAAAAGAACTTTTAAAAGAAATTTAAAAAAAGAACAAGAAAGAATATCTTTAATGTTAAAAGCTGGATGTTCCAAGTCCCCAATTCGAGAAGTTTGTTCTCCGCTGTTGGAAGTTTTTGAAAATTCCGAGGAAAACAATTATACCCAAGAATCTCCACAGTGCTTACGAAGCAAACTTAAATTGTGGTTTCAATAGTATAACCCATCAGTACAATGCTGTAATAGTCTTTTAAAAATTTTAAAGTCCGAAAATCTAGATGTTCCTACAAGTGTTGGTGGCCTCATACAAAGAAATGAGAAATGTCGTTCCAAAACAGTGGCACCTGGTGAATATATTCATATTGGTTTGCAAACACAGCTAGAGAAAGCCAAAGAAATTATTCAGCCACATAGTGACACACTACAATTAGACATTGCCATCGATGGGTTGCCACTTTATAAAAGTTCTGCAGTTGGATTGTGGCCGATCTTGGGTAGAGTTGTAAATGAGCCGAGATTAGACGTATTTATTATAGGGACCTACATTGGAAAAAGTAAACCAATCAACGTAAATACATATCTCCATGATTTTGCCGAAGAAATCAAGTCCAAAAAAACTTATATTCAAATTGGAGGGAAAAAAGTTTGCATTGAGATTCGGGCTTTTGTTTGTGATGCACCAGCAAGAGCTTTTTTGTGTCAAACAAAAGGCCATAATGCTATAAATAAATGCCACCGATGCTACCAAGAAGGACCCCGAATCGGACATAGAACTGTTTTTTCTTCCACTGTTGGTTCAAAAAGGACAGACCTAGATTTTAAAACTAGGAAAGATGAAACGTATCACAAGGGATTGGGATTGATATCCGAATCCAAATTAGAAAGTTTAGGGATAGATATGATTACGCAATTCCCATTAGATTGCATGCACTTAATTGAGTTGGGTGTTACCAAAAAGTTGCTTGTTTTATTACTATGCAATAAGTCTAGTCAAAAAGTGTCATCTCTATCCAAATCACAAATGTCTAGTAATATAGTTTCTTTCGTCCCGTTTATAACAGAAGAATTTGCTAGAAAGCCCAGAGCACTTGAGGAATTGAATAGATGGAAATCAACAGAATTTCGCCAAGTGGCTCCTTATACTGGAATAGTATTATTGAAGAACTTTGTAGACGACGAGTTTTATAAACATTTTTGTAAACTATTTGTAGGTTACAGAATATTTGTAGGCTCCAAAATTTATAATAAAGATGTCACTTTCAACACGGCAGAAATTTTTTTTTAGAGAATTCGTTCAAGATTTCTCCCAGTTTTATGGAGTTGAGCACTTATCACGCCATGTCCACAATCTCCTCCATGTAGCAGAATGTCACACAGAGTTCGGCAATCTTCTGA
This sequence comes from Tachina grossa, assembly GCA_949987645.1. Classification (NCBI taxonomy): domain Eukaryota; kingdom Metazoa; phylum Arthropoda; class Insecta; order Diptera; family Tachinidae; genus Tachina; species Tachina grossa. The sequence continues at coordinate 53,996,031 of OX465275.1, read as the reverse complement.
GCTACTCCGCATATCCATTTGAAAATTATTTAAAAAAAAAATTAAACAAAGCATTAAAATGCCCAAACATATTCAACAACAAATATACAACATTTTTTCCGAGAAAAGTATTGTCCTGTCCCCCAAAAACCATGAAATAGTAATTAAAAAAGGAATAGTGAAATCAGTTTTTGTTAACGGTTACCATTTTAAGACCAAATCCCCAGACAACATTTGTTGTATTAAAAATAATATATATTTGACCATAACACATCTGGAAGGAAATGGATATGCTACAGCAAAGAGATTCCTTGATATAGAGAACTTCTTTAATTACCCTATCAAGTCCTTAGATATTGGTATAGCGTTTAGTAGAAGTTTAGAAATTAGTGAAGTTGAAGAAACTAGTGTTGTAAAAGTATTGAGTATTTGAGTACTGAGTACTCAATACCGGGAGTTTTTTCCGGTACTCAATACACAAAAGTAACTACTCAATACTTTCTGGGTTGCATTTTGTAGTATTCAAGCGAAAGTCTTCTTTTAAAATGGATCAGAATTACACAACTCTGTGAGCTTGATACAAATAAATATGACTCGGAACCTCATGGAGTTAGTGTAAAGGGCTTTGGACACGATCAAAATGCTCGATGTCAAGTTCGTGTACGTGTGCTTGTCGGCTTGATGTTACCATGCTTGATGCCCCACCAAGCATTCATTTTTATTTTGATTTTGTGCTGTTCGTTTGGTTGAAAAAAATATATAAAAATTTTTAAATAAAGAAATTCAATAGCAATAATGGCAGCACTCTTTACAAAAGAAGAGAAAAGCAAAATAACTCTTCTTTTTTCTTCACCAGTGAAATTTATGTTTTTCTTCTTTTTATTCCGATGTTTTGGGCAACCGTTCACAATGAAAATATAATTATAATGATAATTTGTTCGTGCTTGACGGTTTAACACATACACATATATAACAATTGACAGCAAGCATGCCAAAAATCAAAATTTTTTGATTTTCCATCAAGCATCGTTGGTGTCGCACATACTAACAAATTTTCACTCATAATATAACCAATCTCAGCAAGCATTTTGACCGTGTCTAAACCCCTTAATGGTAGGTACAGACTTAGCAACGTGTTTATGCAACCAGGCAGGTCTTGTTTATGGTTGCATTCGAAGTTGTATTCGAAGTTTCGAAAATATCAAAATGTTTTGAAGTTTATGGGTTGCATTGGCGGTTGCATTGTAGGTTGCATAGTCTGTATCAAAATATGCAACATGTAATATAAACGTGTTGCGTAAACACGTTGCAAAGTGTGTACCCACTATAACAAATACCAATTCTGTTAAGAATTATTTTGATACGAAAACAGCCACTAAAAAAGTACTAAAAATGCGTTATTAAACTACTTCAGTCATTAACAAATACTATTGGACAGAAAAAGTGACCCTTTAAAATAGTGGAAGGAAGGCACTTGATACAATATAACCAGCAAGTCAGGTCCTCTCAAAGATGAAAAATATTTTAAGTTCTTTCGATGTCGGTAAAATTTTATTTCTACATTTCAACAATGACTTATAAGGGATTTACACTATGACTTTTTCCCCTGCATTTTTCTTGAATTCTCTTTCATGTTGCTACCCCTTTGATCACCTTTGTACCCCTTTTGTCAATAAACTCTAGGAAAGTCACGGTAAAAAGTCATAGTGTGAATCCCGTATAAGTAATAACATCAATTGTGAGAAAAAAATTTTTATTAAAAAATATTTAGAAGATAATTTAAGAGATTAATGCACTAGAAGTTTTAAGAGTACGTTAACAAAAATTTATGTAGAAAAACTAATCTTCAAACATATTTATTTTCATTTGTTTTAAATTAATTTAAATATGCTTGCATTTAATCTTTGTTTTTCCATATTCCATTATAAATAAAATAATAATTTTTTAACTTCCCATATACATACATTTATAAAGTATTGAGTAGTATCGAGTACCCAATTGAAAAAGTATCAAGTAGTACTGAGTATTCAAAAGTAGCCGCTTTTTACAACACTAGAAGAAACCTACCAGCAGAAAGATGTTGAAAAAATTATGTTGTTACCTTTTAATGGAGGTGGCGTACTCATCCCACTAATTAATTCATATCTAATGCTTTTTAGCTATTTTAAGGCGCCGATATGTACAAACACATAAATAAAAAAACCGATATGCAAGAGCTTAAACATACTATTAGACATCTTCAAAAAAATATTAAAATATTATCAGGTATGAATCATTAATTCATATATTATCATATTACTTATTATTATTTCTTTATTTTAGAAAATTTAACCCAAATGGCAAACAATTTTAAAGCTCACAAACAATATATGGAAACGGAACTAAAAGGTTTGCTTACTTATTTAAAACAAATACTTTAAAAATAACATAACTTTTATATTTTAGAAATAAAAAATCAAAACATTGTGATTTTGGAAGTTTTGGCGGAAAACACAGCCGCTATGAAGAGTTGTGTCAAAACCAATGCACCTAAGCACACAAAAGTGTTTCTAATTTCCTCCCTAAATGAATTTAAACTACTTGAAGAGTCAGTAAACGACAACAATGAAAAAGAATATGTAAGTTTACATGTAGTAGAATTTTCAATTTTCCATTTTATAAACTTTTTGAGCTAAAGTGTTGAATTATCTATATTTAATTATCTAGATTTCGTCCGTAAGAGCCATATGTAGTCAACGAGGAGTGAAGAAAGGGCTGAGAGAGCTTATTACTCCTGAGGCTCTGGACTTATTTAATTTAGATGGCACCCACAACAAGATTCGACTGCTAAATTATCCAAAATTTATGCAAATTTTATTTGGTAAGTACATATTTCATTTATTGTATGTATATGTATTCATAAATTGTTTTGTATTTACTAAAAAGTTTATTTTTTAATCGCAGCTGGAAGCTATTGCGAGGGCACCACCGATAAATCTTTTAAATCGGATATCCGAGAGGCCTTAAAACTAGCAAAAAATCGGCATTGCAAGGACAAAAAGAAAAGCAAAGAAAATACAGCTGAGGAAATTAATTAATTAATTAATTAATTCATAATTTTTATATTTTTTTAATCCTAAATTTAATCCCTTGCAATAATGAAATTTTAAATCCTTCATTTTATTTTAATTTTTAATTTTCCAAACAAAAAAGATATCTAAACTAAAATTAATAAAATATTTTTAATGAAATAAGGAATTAAGTCAGTCAATTTATTCAATGAAGTATAAATAAATGAGTACTCATGAAACGTTTCATGAACCCATGTAAAAACGTCATCGAATCATGGGTTCTTGCATGGGTTCTAAGCACTCATTTCAAACGTCATCGAATCATGCGTTCTTGCATGGGTTCTAAGCACTCATTTCAAACGTCATCGAATCATGCGTTCTTGCATGGGTTCTAAGCACTCATTCGAATGATGAGCATTCTTGCTAAATGTGAACCGTCAATGACACTCCTGTGTTAAAATCATGCGTTCTGCACCTAAGTTGAACCAATGCATTTGCAGTAGAACCCATGCATTAACTATTTCTTTTGCATGTCTTTTTTTGCTGGGCATGTGCGCAGAAAAATAAAAGATACATGCATGACTTTTGTATACGCGCCCATGCGTAGAAAGAAGCAAGCATCAAAAATTCTTCCGTTACGAAGTATTTTCTTTTTTACTGAAACAAATGTCTTGTCAACAGTGTTGTTTAGCGTTTCTTTTAGAAGACTTCGCTTTAGTAAAGCATTTGAAAAAACCCCTCATGTCTTTAAACTTCTTATAAGTGGCCTTGTGCAGGACTTTAATATACACACATTTTTCAGTATAAATTTCTTAAAGCGAATTGAACTGAGTATACCTTATAGAAATTGCCTTTCATTTTATATGAAAGCTTAAAACTGGCAGACCGAGGTATTGGCAGCATACTTTAAACTCAGGATGCAAAAACATCGATGCATCGAAAATCAACATCTTTCTGTGGAATTCTCGTATTTACTGTATTATGAATACAGTAAATACGAATATTTTAAAGTATTAAACGCCATGAAACAATAATTTTCATATATGTCGCTTATTAACCCCCGACTACAAAACGGGGTTTGTAGTGTGTGTATGTGTATCATTGTGTCTGTCCGTCTCCATGTACAGACCAAACGGATGGACAGATTTTGATTTAGTTTTTTTTTTCTGTTTGAAATGTGACATGATCGAGAAGGTTCTTAGATATGTTTTAAGAAAAACGGTCCAACCGTTTTCAAATTTTAGTTTTTGTTATGTACTACAACAACGTCATAACTTAAAAATTGGAATTTTCGAGCTAATAATGCAAAATTAATACTCATATCTTTATTCATAAAATTTCATACGAAGATCTTACTTATATGTTAAACTTTTCATAGATATGTAAAATTTTATTTTTCCATTAAGTTGTGTGTAAATTGAATGAAAACTTTAAACTCGTTTTCTGTCAAACTACTAGTTTTCTTGTGTTATAACTTTGTTGTAGTAAATGAGCAATATTTACATATGTACACTCAGGAAAAAGCTGCAACTTAAAAATAAGAACGCGTCACATTAATTCAAGAATTTTCAATATAATAGAAAATGTATGTTGTGACACTTAAAAATAACTAAAATTAATAAATTAATACTGTAAATTAAAATTTTTCCATATTGAAATAAAAAATTTCAACATGACTAGACTTTCGTTAATGTTTCTTAATTATTCAATATAGTTTTTATAGATTTTATGCTGTTTTTTCTCTGAGTGTATGTGTATAAAATTCTTTTATGAACATAATCGATTGTATATAAAAAAAAAATTTAATTACAAGCACTTTGTCGAATTGAGTAATCCTAAACATTTAAGTTTGTCCAACACATACATGCACTTACATAGTTGCAGACAAATTAACTAAAACTGACACATTTTCATATATTTTATATACTCGTACAAGCTCGTACAACGTAATGTTTCCATTAAAACCACTTATATACCAAAGTAACCGTTAACATCATTTGCTGCAATTAAGACTTTAAAGTGCATAAAATGGCGCACATCCGTTTTGAGCGCCTACACTAATGTGAAAATGGAGATGATGAATATGGCAACAAAACAAAAATACAAAATGAAATAGTATAACAATAAAAAATAGATATAAAACAACGCACACACACACACACACACACACACATACACACCACACTCTTTAAAGCGAAACACATTATAATTTTAAATGAAAACTGTACACACAGTGGAGCCGATAACAATATGTTTATAAAATTTTACAAAGATAAATGAATACCCAGCAAAAAATTGCACATTACCATTAGAACTACTTGCCATATAATGACATACTTTTCTGATTGCCAATTTTCATTAAATAAAATTACAAAAAATTACGTACAAGACGAAATAGATTACGTGAAATGTTGACAAATAAAAAAATGTAAGTACTTCTCAAGAATCGATTATTTTAGTCTCACGTCTTGTTAAAATCATTAAGTTGGTAATCCAGTAGCGAAGTGCTTCCACCAAAAATGCTTAATTCCAAACTCGATTACCTTTTTTGAAATTGTTTGCTGGGTAGGGCTTAGATTTTTTAAGATTACTTGGTGGTAGATGGCACAGTAAATATTACAAACGTTTTTAACTATGACCGATTGTGAAAGCATACACGAACTTGAAAATTTTGCTCAAATCTTCTTTTAATGGAAAAAGTAGACATTTTCGTAGACATAAACATAAATGCAATCGGGAATTTTTTCACATAATTTAAATGTTAACAAATCATAAATTCCTTGTAACAAAGTTTTTATTTGAGGTATGTACAATAGAGTGGTTCGATTTGTTCGTATGAGAAAAAAGCAAAAGGCGTCTATCAAAAATGAAATCTACACAAAATTCTAAGATAATAATTCTAATACCCTAAGAAACTACGGGTCTAAAATCAAAACCTATCTCCAGCCGAAAGTCATCAAAAGTCAAGCTATTAGTTGGGTAAAAGCATTTATAAACAAGTAACAAAAGCGACATTTTGAATATTTTCGCTTCCGATTTTCATGAAATTTTCTTTTTTTTTTATTCGAAATAAATAAAATAGCTGAAAGCTTCATTTTTCATTTTGTTTTTTCAACAGATTGATTTTTAGCGAATATGCAAGTAAATTAAAGTTGATAAATTGGTAAAAATATAGTATGTACATTTTGGAATTTTTTTATCCTCAATATGGGAAGGCATAAAAATATATTTTCGTTACAGTTCATTTAAAGTTGCACCCACTCTGGACAAATAAAGCGCCCCGTAAACTTGAGTACATCATCTAGAATAGCTGACACTTCAACCCAGACATACACGCAAAGAAAATATATAGTTGTAAAATGGTTGAGAAAACAATATTATGTTCTCTGAAAAAAATGTATGGTCGTCGAAAACTAGCCATTGTTATTTTAAACATTTATTTCGTTACGATAAACAGAGTAATGTTTGAATTTAATAATAACATTATCACATCCATATAAAAGTGTGATATGGTTAGAGTTTAGCAATATAGTTTTGTTAAAAATTTATGACTACAACATAATTTGTTTTATTATTTAAAAATAATATGATGTAAATAACAATATAATGTTTTCCAAAACCATACTATATTAAGTTTTCAAAAAAAAATATTTTTCTGCAACAACTGTCAGTTCAGTGTTTCGCTTGTAATCTATTGGTGATGTTAAATAAATGAATAAATAAATAAAGTATAAGCAAAAGGGTATATCAATAAAAATAGATAAACATTTGTGTATCTCTTTATACAGAAATGTCGGTATGTCGTGTAAGTATACATTTCTATATATACATTTTATTTCAACAATATTAAGTTATTTTTATTTCGATAATATAATATATACAATAAATATATTATTAAAAAACAAAATAGTATTATTATGTTAAATAATACTGTAGTCGTATTTAACAATATTAAAATAATATTAGAATATGGTATGGTGAGTCTCGAATATATTTTAGTCACATCTAACAATAGTGTTGTCATATTTGCAATACTAAGATTATAATATAATTAACTCAGATAATATTATAATTAACTCAGATAATAATATTGTTAAAGTTTTTTTCTATTAACAATAATATGATTTGACTGCAACCATATAATTCAATCATAGTATGTTGCTGTTTAATTATGGTTACCTCAACCATATTTTTTCTTTGCGTGTATGATGAATCGTTTCCAACAGCTCATTGCAATTTCTGCGATGTTAGCAATTTTTTGCGACTTATCTAATTTTCTAAGATTTTGCTATTATTTGCAGTGTAAATGCTTTCTTCAATGCATTTAGAATTTTTTTCGTGAAATTGCAATTTTTCTCGTTAGTTCCGAGTTTTTGTACAAAATTTTTTTAGCATTCCTTAGAGTTAAAGTTTTGCAATTTTTCGCAAATTTCTGTTATTTTTGCAAAAGATGTAATTTTTCCAAAGTTTTTGGCTTTCTTTATTCAATTTTACTAAGGAGATTAACATTTAAAATTTTTTAAAGCTTTTGCGAATTTTCGTAGTATTTTGCTTTTTCTCTTGCAGTTTTCTTTTCTATAATTTGATTCTTATTAAAGGCACAATTTTTGAGAATATTTTAGCGCAAATGCCATAATTCACAAAATTTTCAAATAAAAAATTGCATAAGAAGGCGTAAACAAATGAGCAAAACATAAAAAATCTGATTCGAACATCGAACATATTTGCATTCAAAAATAACAAAACCGACTTGTTGTTATGACACCAAATGAATACAATATTGGTTCAAAAAACCGACAATCAGCAAAACCGACTTGGATTCTGTGACACCCCCGATTGGTCTATATTTCTATGTTATGTTATATTTTCTCAAAATATAACACAGCTTCATATCAGGCGAAGAGCACACATATAAGATAGCTTCCTACAAGTGAAAGACTATGCGATACTCATAGTTCTTCACTATACACAAAACACAGTGTAGTAATGTACAATATATTGAAATTTTTTTATGCTTGCTCTATATTTTTACCAAGATCTAATACACTACTGTCCACTGTTGAATACACCACTAAAGCACAATAGTGTACACACGTTTATACATATAAATATATGCATGTATGTGTATTTAATGGCAGTATGTTAATTTTATATACATACATACATATCCATTATTATTTATGCATGTCACACAGCCATACACAAACACTCTCTCACATATACTACGAATACAAATAATACACAACTAAAAATTAATGTTTCAACATTTACCGCATTGACAACACCAATATGTGCTTTAAGCATACGAGTACATATGACAGGATGAAGTTTATTTGGTTGCTGTTTCTGATTTCGAAAGGGTTTTCTGCTGCCTGAACTCCTATAAAGTGTTTGGCTGAGTACAATCTACAAATTGGAAACGAAATAAACAAGTTTAAAGCACAAATGTTTTTGACTGTCAAAGGCAACCCAACGTTAATATATTTTTGTAGAAACAGCATTTGTTGGTAAAGTCATAGACATTATTTTATGCAAGTTTTTGTTATTTGGAAATATATATACATATATAGATGGAACAATAGTTAAATGCAAAAAATGTAAGTGGGTAAATTTTGAATTGCGAAAACTTTTTATTTAATTACTATTAGTTAATTAAAAATTTTTCATTCAAATTTAGTTTAGTTCACAATTTGTAACAATTCTGAGACAATAATTTTTATGGTCAACTGGATACAGTATGAGAAAAATTTTACGTTTCGCTGACAAAATAATAAGAGTTTTTTTAAAAAATTATGTACTAAAGATATGCCAACAGAATTAAATTAGAAATCATGTTGAAAGTATGTAGTTTAGTGCTCTTTTAGAACTCCACACGTACATATGTACATATTTTACAAAATAAGAGATCTTTTATAAAAATTTCGAGAAAGAAGTAGTTATTTACAGCGTTGTCAACTTTGAAATTTCAAAACGCACCAAAATGGAGAAAAAAACGCGCCATTTACAAAAAAACGCACCAATCATAGAATTTCTTTTTTTTTAGTTTAAAATCTTTATTGAATTAATTTTGCATAAAAGTACATTATTTTTTTTGTGTTAAAAAGTTAACACTTAAACAGGATTTTACAGTTCAGCGTTAAAAAAAAAATAAAACCTAAAAAAAATTACTGCCTCTTCCACTATGTCGAAAGAAAACCTTTGCGAAAGAAAACTAGTCGCTCGAACTTTAATAAATTTTCATTCCATTATGTCGCCAGTTTTCTTTTGCTTATGATTACGTTTGTCAATATTTTGTTTTACGTGTTTATAAATCAAAGTACAGGCAAATCTCGCTATAACGAATCTCGCTTTAACGAAAATCCGATATAACGAACGTCCAAGTTTTTACATTAACAGCCTTATGTAGCGAATACTATCCGAATTTTGTACTGGATATAACGAATGATAAAGAAAAAATTACAAAATAAAAAACAAAAACTTGCTAAGAATATATTTCTAGCATTTAGTTCTACTTTATAAAGCGAATGTTTTGCTAAATGTGTGCTCTGTATAACGAACGGCAAAAATATATATTAAACATAATCTAAAGCTGCAATGTAAATGCAAAAAAAAAATGTGATACCGTTAATTTGTATTTGGTTGCTTACTTGAAAAAAATTGCCTTCATTCTTTTAATTGTATTCTATTCTTGTCTACAATAATAATAGTTAAAATAACACATGAAAAAAACTTTGCCATATAAAGAATGGGCCTGACATTATATCGTTCGTTATACCGGGATTTGTCTGTAGTGACAATTTGTAAATTTCAAGTAGTTCTAGCGATTTTTGTAAATTTACTCACATTTGCATAAAAATAAATACAACCATATTGAACAATGAAAAAGAATTCAACAAAATAGTCGCGCAGCAACAGCATGTTATTACTGTTTTGCTTTGAAACTACATTCGTTATGTTAGAAATGTGCGAGTACTTTGTACAATGAATATAAAACAATAACTAAAACAAAAAATGCCCAATAACATGTTGATGAATATTTTATCAGTTTTTCCTACAAATAAAAAATAAATTCATCTAATTTGAATAAAAAAATAATAATAAAATGATAACATATTAATTTCATAAATTTTATCTGATTGTTTGCAAATAAATGTTGCTAGCCGAAAGCAAAATAGCAAGTGCTTGATTTTGACATGGTGTTCGCTTTGCTGACAATTCATTCGAACTAATGGTATCAAAATTTTTATGAAAAAACGTCTTCTTGCGACCTGCCATTCGAGTAAAATTTCGTACAAAGGTAAGATAAAGAAATGAAAATCAGCTTTCTTTCGCTTAGAATGCGCACGAAACCCTTCTTTCGAAATAGTGGAAGAGGCAGTTAGCAAATTTGTTTATATTATATTATATTATTGTATTACATAGATAATAATTTTTTTTTTAATTTCATAAATTCTGTACAAAACTTTTTAAAGAGATCAACGATTAATAGAAAGGATTCAAAACTAATAAAAGTTCTTTATTTATCATTTTATTGAAATATTTTTATTTTTTTTTATCGGAAGTTTAATATGTATATCCATATTAAAAATATAACAATAAAAATTAACAGCTCTTTACAATATATGTACATAATTAAAAAACAAACAAAAAATAAAATAAACAAATTCGTACATACATAGTGTACATATGAAATTGGTCTAGGTCATACCATTTTTTATTCGATATAGTACATTTTGATCAGACTAGTACAACTCTAAATTAAACTGTTGTATAACAAAAAATTATTTTTGGATTGTTTCCCATGTAATCTACTAAATATCTCGACCGAAGAAATATAAGACTTATACAACTTTCATAATTAAGGGCACATACATATCTTTGAATTCATTTGTACAAGATGATACATTTTTGTATATTAATTTTATAAAATCGGCTTATAACTTTTTAAAAAGTGACCAAAAATTAATTATTCCAAATAAATAAAGCTAATATTTTCATCATTATTGTTATCATTGGACCATAAAATAGATTTCATTCCAAATTGTGATATTTTGCAAACATCATTAGTATTAATATGGTAATTAACACTATCAGGAAGTTGGTAAGTTTTACAACAAGAATTTTCCGGCTTTAGCCCATTGTTGTGTTAAATTTGCGTTGGTGCCACCAAAAATTAAAAAACGCACAGAAATTTAAAAAAAAAGCGCACTACGCACCAACTAAGGAATTTTTCGCACAAAAAATTTCAAAAAGCACCCAAAATGGTGCGAAACGCACCAAGTTGACAACGCTGGTTATTTACTATCTCTACGACTGTAATGGTGAGAAGTTTCAAAATTTTGCGACAGTCACACAAAGGAGCAATTATGCAATAGTGAAATTATTCAAAATGCATGAGGGCTACTTTGATATAAAGAACTTACTTACTTATCAATATGTTAACAAATGTTTTTACTTAAAGTGTAACAATTCCCGAAAAAACACAAACCATAATGCTCATTAGCATTCTAAATAAAAATTGATTTGGGTTTATCAACAACCAACATTTATTCGAACGGCAAGTCGAAAGAAAAGGTACAAGTCACATTTATTTCCAGGTAATTCATATCAGGATTACAAAAACAATGAAAAAATACAACAATAAAAAAACAACATGATCCTAAATATTAATAACAAAAATCAAAAATTTTACAAACCCCCGACTTTTTTCAGAAAAGATGTTATATCTTCTAAGCGGCTGGACCGATTTTTTTCGAACATAGCTAAGAACCCTCTCGATCAAGTCATCTTTCAAACAGAAAAATGAAAATCGGTCCAGCCGTTTGGCCTGTACGTGGACACAGACAGACACACAGATACACAGATACACAGATACACAGACACACAGACACACACTACAAACTTATAACACCCCTTTTTTAGTCGGGAGTTAACATAACACCCCTTTTTTTAGTCGGGGGTTAAAAATAGAATTTGTTCAAATTAATAATAATAATAATTATTCACAAAAAGTTGAAAAAAAATTTTCCTCGGCAGCTACCTACCACTAACAAAATTTGCAATGTTTAGCACTTTTCACAATTTTTTAATAGTTTTTTCGTATTTTCAAATTTGTTTTAAAAGAACTTTTTTAATAAAATATATATCACATTAAAATTTTTTTTTAATTTTTTTAATTTCTCATCAGCAATACGAACTCAAACCGCCCCTAATGGCAACAGAGCAATAACTCAAAAAATTTCGTTTTGCAGAAACTCAAGTAAAATTGAAGACAAGTAAAAATTCTCGTCTGCCTCAAAAACAGACAAGTATTTTTACTTGTGTTCTATAAACATGCCAATCAGATGCGAATTTTAATTCTGATAAATTACAATTCTGACTTGGATACAGGGAAGGCATTGAGAATTTTAAAATTGTACCAACAACTTTCAAAAATTGTACTTGTTTGACCTTAATTGTACTAAAAATTTTTTTTGGTTCAAATCACATATTTTTATTTGTTTTTATTGATATAATCAACTTTGTTCAGACTACCGAATCGTTTGCTTGTAAGTTGGTATGTTAAAGCATATAGTTGAGCCTGTTTAAGTTGAAGTTTAGAAAATACAAGTTGAGGCCGTGATACACTATCATACAATGTCGTGCGATCTACGAAAATATACAACCCTGGTGTGATGTTATTGTCTTTTGAAATTTTTCATAAACTCCATCATACCAGCGTTGCACTTTTTCGTAGATCACACGACTTTGTATGATAGTGTATCACGGCCTTTAATAGCATTTGCTCAAGCATCAGAATTTAGAAAAAAAATGATTTGAAAAAGGACAAGTTCACATTTCATAATTTTCTCGCTGCGTTTTGCTTTCACATACTACGTTTATACACGCACTATTTGCAAATAAAAATATTCACAAATAAATTAACTTACTGTTTATATGGAATAGCAAAAGTACACAAACTTGGTAGCACTTCTATAGAAAATTTACTTTTTTTGACAAAAAAAAAATAGTGTAAATGTGCAAAATATCAAATAATTATTTGTTTTAATTGTCATTATTTGCTTCTGTTAATGTTTTTTGTGCAATATTAATCCATTTATTGTTTTTTGCTATCAAACATTTGTAAGCGTGGCAACCTCAAGCATTTTATTTGCAAATAGTGCGTTAAACGTGAATAGTTTTCTGAATTAGTAAGTCGCAATAAAAACAATAATATGGCAACAATTTACAGTTTTATTTGCAAATAAGCCCTGCGTATAAACGTAGTAACAGTACTGTTTTCAAGTGAAACTGGGGAGATTCCTTAAATGTACTTAATTAGTCATTGGTGTACTATTGTACTTTCCGAGTTTGAATAGTACCAAAAAAAAAGGACAATTGTACCAACTTTGCCATCCCTGCTTGGATACCATAACAGCCCTGGGGCCTAATTCCTGCACTCGTGATCGGAATTGGATTCGAATAGAAATTAATTTCGATGGCAAGAAATTTTCTGATGATGTCACTCGTTACCAAGCGAACCAGTTTTTGTTTCAGTGTTGGAAAAAGACAAATATATTTATATATAAATTCATTTCACAACACTGAATAAATTGTAAGCAAAAGCATATGATTGTATATATGTATGTCTGCAAAAGGATATGTATGTACGTACATTAGGGCGTTTCACCAAAGGCGTTTTTTGCGATTTTGCAACACTTGAAGCGGAATATTAAGGATTGTGATGTAAAAGAATTTCGAAAAAATTTTTGGATTTTTTGAAGATGGGTATGGGGTCGCTGACGTAGATTTTATCAAAAAATGAGGTTATGGAGAAAAAAATTTTATATTATTTTTTGCAGGTGCTTTTTGTTCATACAACTAAACAATTCTTTTCTTAAGGATCCGATCCCAAGACAAAAAAATTATTGGTGTGAAAAATTATTATATTAAGGACCACTTTGATATTCTTAAAAGTGAAAAATTATTTTTCATAGATTTAAACCTCGATAACTTGAAAAGTTTTCAAAATTTTTTCAAGATGTAAAATGCGTTAGTAAGGTCTTTAAATTGCCTTTCATTCGGTACATAAATTTATTTTTACTTGTTGGAAAAATATAAGAAAAAAATTAAAGTTTGAGAAAAATTTTTTTATTTATCAAATTTTATGAAAATTAAAAGGATTTCATTATGTTTTGTTCTTGGTTGAGTAAAAAAAACATCTAAAATACATTGCTTTAATAAAAATATCAAAAATTCAATTCATCAATATATTTGTATTCCCATACAAAATCAAAAGATATTAAATAAACAAAATCAACATATTTAATGAACAAATTAAAATTAAAAAGTAAATTTGTATCTAAAACTACAATACATTAAACATTAACAGCCGTATTCATAAAAAAAAGTTGATTGAGGTTTAAAATTCATATTAGTTAAAAAACGTTTTAAGGCTAAATAACGTTTTTTAAATATTGGTATTCATAATCAGTTTTTTAACTAAAAATCAATTAACTAAATTTTTTTAAAATATCGTGGCAACACTGTATTCTTTACTTGTCACTTGCATATTAGTTCTGCAAAACAACGATTGTTAACTCACAAAGTACTCATGTCTATTTTGTTTGTTTGTCGGTTTTCAGAGAAATATTGTTTCTATAAAATAAAAGATATGTTGCAACTTGTATTTAATAAAATAATAAAAAACGTTCACAACAAATCTTTGTTAAAAGTGCTTTTTATATAATTTATTTTATTGCAGATAAAGAAGCACTAGAATAACGAGCTTTATTTTGTTTGTTTTGAGTGTTTATTAGAGTGGTTCGATTTTTGACTTTTTTCGAATTCAATGCTCTACCAGACCATAACCTCTGGAGGACATATAATAGAGCCCAAAAAACCATAGAAGCAGTAATATTAGCGAAATTTCACTTTTCGCCAGAGCCTCACAGTTTTTCAAAAATTTCCAAAACTAGGCAAAATTTCTATGATTTTAATGTCACGTTTTCTGAATGGGCAAGCGATATACAATATTAAAACAAGTATAAAACTACATAAAATTCATATTTCAAACAAAACAAATCTTTATTTTAGTCGAAACCTGCCGACAAGCCATAAAAATTCTTTACAAAAAAGTGGTAAAAAAAAAGATGATTTTCAGTGAAAAATTTTGTCGGCAGGTTTCGACTAAAATAAAGATTTATTTTGTTTAAAATATGAATTTTATGTAGTTTTATACTTGTTTTAATATTGTATATCGCTTGCCCATTCAGAAAACGTGACATTAAAATCATCGAAATTTTGTCTATTGGACATTTTTGAAAAACTTTGAGGCTCTGGCGAAAAGTGAAATTTCACTAATATTACTGTTTCTATGGTTTTTTGGGCTCTATTATATGTCCTCAAGAGGTTATGGTGTGGTAGAGCATTGAATTCGAAAAAAGTCGAAAATCGAACCACTCTAGTGTTTATACATCAGTAGTTAATTTTCTACAATCAGATTATTTTTGTTAACACATAAAATGAGAAAACAATGACTGGGAATGGAAACTGGATCGCTCCTTTTCTTTTAAATATTCTTTGGAGTATATTTGTTATTTCGGCAATAGTTTCTACAGGGTGGCGCAAAAGTAATCCTCCTATCAGAAAATGCTATAAATTTTGCGATTGGCGCCTAATGTCAGTTCTGTTTTGACATTTGTGTAGTAAACACATGCGAAATACACTTTAATAAACAATGGACGGTGCAACGGCACACACCGCACGTGCCACAACCGATAGGCTGAAGGATGCATTTCCCGGGCACCTAATCTCCCATTTTGGCGATTTGCACTGGCCAGCAAGATCACCTGATTTGACCGCTGCAGACTTCTTTTTGTGGGGCTTTTTGTAGTCGCGGGTTTATGTCAACAAGCCTCAGACTCTTGCAGCTCTTAAAGACAATGTGAGAACCTATCGCCGGAAGTTTTGGCCAAAGTGATGGAAAATGCCATAAAAAGGGCTCAAATGACAATCAACTGTGGCGGCGGCCATTTACATGACATCATATTCTCGACTTGATGTAAAAAAATTAAAAGACCAAATAAAAATAATCCACAAGAAGAATCAAAGTTTTTCATTTTTTTTTTTAAATTACAGCCAAATAACATCGGAAGGTTATTTTTGCGCCACCTTGTATAAAAAAAAATTACATTGTTTTCTTCTAAATAACACTGGCATATGCATACATACATGCATACATAAGTACATACATACATACATACACACATATGTACATACAAGTAAAGTTCAAAATGTAAACAAAAACGAAGCAAAAATACAACAACGTCACCTTAAAATTGGTTTAAACATGGGGGCAGTCAATTTTAAAATTTGCTTATTTACGCAAGGTTTGAAAGCCGTTTTTTAAGCTAAAATTCTATTATGAATACAATTTTAGCGAATTTTGCTTAAACAATATTTGAAACGCGGTTTAAAATTTTTATGAATACGGCTGTAAATGTGGAACAACTGTGGAAGTATTTTCAAATTGGTTTCCTAAGAGCTTTTTCAATGACATTTTTGTTAACATTACGTATAATGTTTTCGATTGCAATCAACGCTAATCAATAAGTTTTGAAAATCATCCTCATTCTTTGTAATTTTTTTCTTATATATTGCAGCTCACGCAACGCCTCTTTCTGATAAATCATTCACAACACATAGTTTTTCTAGTTTTTTCTTTGCAGAAACAAAATCATCATTATTTTCCCATAAATGTGTATCTTTCGAAAAAAAAGGAAGTTGGCAATTTTAATTTATCAAAAACCCTGTTTTTTTAACTTCTGTGGACATTTGTAGAGGAAAATTGTTGCTTAAACTTAGAAAACAGTTTTATATATATTGTACTTACCCATGCTTTGATTATTTTCTTTATACAGTATACCAATTGTAAATGAAATATTTAATATTTTTGCCAATTACCTACTTTTAAAGAAGTCCGACTTCATGTATCGCAAAATTCAAATAGTCTGAAATATTTTTATTTTTGTATATTTTGTTGCTTTAAAAAGGGGCTACTTCAAATATTTTAAAATTCAAATTATGTGAATTTAAAAATAAAAAATTATTTTTTTTTGTTTTTTTTTTATTTTTATTTTTTTTAAAATTTTTTCACAAGTAAGATATAAACTTATACATACCAAATTCTAAATATCTAAATTATCTTTCTAACGCATTTTACATCTTGAAAAAATGTTGAAAACTTTTCAAGTTATCGAGGTTTGAAATCTAGGAAAAATAATTTTTCACTTTTAAGACTATCAAAGTGGTCCTTAAACATAATAATTTTTCACACCAATAATTTTTTTGTCGTGGGATCGGATCATTAAGAAGAGAATTGTTTAGTTGTATGAACAAAAAGCACCAAAAAAAAATAATATAAAAGTTTTTTCTCCATAACCTCATTTTTTTGATAAAATCTATTTCAGCGACCTCATACCTATCTTCAAAAAATCCCAAAAATTTTTCGAAATTCTTTTAGATCACAAGCTTTAATATTCCGCTTCAAGAGTTGCAAATTTTTTTTTGTGAAACGCCCTAACGTACATATACACACGTACTTATATGCAGAAAAAATAAACGAATATATATAAATGTTATTTTCATTTTAATTTAATTAATAACTTAATAATAAATTAGTGTAAAGTTAGAGAATAGAGCACTAGCCACATTTTAGATTCTTTTAGTGGTTGAACAGAAGCAGTTAATTTGTTATTTAAATGCTCCCAGAGTTGGTTGATTATTTTTATTTTCCCCGACAACTCTCAGGCAAAACATTATTTGCCAAGTCATTGTGTTTTGTTATATTTAAAGTCAACTAGAAATTCTTTAATTTGTATTTTTTATACTTACATTTGTGCATTCATTCACTTATAAATATATAAGTCAAATATTGAACATGCATTTTCTTTTTCTTCACTTTTTCTATATTAAACATGATTTCGAATGCCTTTTTGCTTTCGAGTAAAAACAATAACGGTTGCATTCGAATGTATGCACGTTATCGAATGCTGTCATTAGAAATTTCGATATATGTTATTCGAAACTGAATGCGAAAATCCCAAAAATTAAGCAAATCGCACAGTCGAGTAATAACTCGCTCGCAACCGAATGCGGGAATTAGGGAGCGAACAGAGTGAGCGCAGATGCAGAGCGGAACCGAGCCGAGCTTATTGACGCTTATTTTCATGCGAGAAGAAAATTTGTATATAACACAGTAAATGCGAGAATCAGCGCTGAAATTCTGTTTATTCCATGTGTTTTGCTTTTATGTCATTTAGTATTGTTGTTCATTTGTGTTTATAAAATTGCTGTACACGGTAATGGATATATCTAATGAAGAGTATTTTGCTTCTCCTAGTGTGATTAATGCAATTATTAACACACAAAAATTTGGAAAACATCCAATTACACTAAAAAGGAATGAATTTTGTGAGTTTCATCATTTTTCATCGATATTCATTTTTTTATTTTTAAACCATTAAAAAACACGACTGCACACTAAAAAAATTAACATAAACAATGTTTTCGACGCTGAAATACGCTTTGAAACTGTTTTCTCGCACTCATCGGCTTTGCTCTCTGCTCTTGTCGGCATTCACTGTGTTATACACAAGATTATTTGTATTGATTTGTTTGTAATCAGTTTTATCGCACTGACAATCTCGGCTCGGCTTTCAGCGCTCACTCTGTTCGCACCCTTAGGCCCCTGAATATTTTGATAACGACAAGTGTAGCGTATAAGTAATGTCTAATTATATCATATTATATATAACGTATACGTATATATGCTAGCGGATTGCTCTGCGATGCACGGTTGCCAGAAATGCAGATTTATCTGAATTTTTACCGTCCAAAAAGACAAAACGCAGATTTGAAGATTTTTGGCCTAAAAACGCAGATTTTGTTTAACTCCAATTATAGAGCATTTTTTTAAATTTTTCCTAATACTGCTACTACTTCTTGTTTCGTGTGTGAATGACTCATAGTTTAGAGAGTTATAATTTTTGAATTTACGAGTAGAAGACATCATAAAAGGAAAAGAAGAAGTAATTTTTGGCAAGCTTCTGGAAACGAGTATCTGATATAAAACGAGCTTATTCTGATTACGCTTTTGCAGCCTTAAGTTTGTTCAAAATTTAATGTAATGGATATATATGCAACAAGTTAAATGACTTTTTGTATAATTTTCTTTTCTCATTCATTTTATATTATTTGCAAACAGGTTAGGAAGAGTGGTGCTATACCGCGTTTCCACTCGGAAAATCAAATGGGTCGATTGTAATTTATTTGCACATAACTATGAAGAATTTGTATTTGTTTGTTGGTTATATGCACTTCGTTTCTCCTAAAGAAATACGGTTTTTACACACGCGAAGTTTACTTTGCAAAGTAAATAGAAGGAAGGGAAAAGAAATCTTATTCTATATTCTTTTTTTCTTCAACAAACTCAAGACTTTGCAAAGTCGTCAGTAGACTTCAAAGAATGTGGCAGCTAATTGTAAAAAGGTTATGAGAAAATAATAATGGATTCAGAATCGAAGATGTTAGCTTGTAAAGATTTTCGCTTGAAGCTTTTAACCTTATTCCGCAGTATTCATAAAAAATAGTTTTGGTTTAGAAAAGGATAACAAAATAATTTTTATGAATATTACCTATTATGTTTTTGTACGTACATAATTCTTATTAACATATTTATAGTCGTCCTACAAACATATAAAGTTTTTTATCTTATTTCAAAAATTTTTTGGTTGAAGTCTAATGATGAGTTTCTTAAGCAGAAACGAAACGCACATTCTTCATACATTAAAGGCTTATGTTCATAAAAATAAAATAAAACGTGCTTGATAGTTACTTTAAGAAATTTGTTTCTAAAAAAATTAAGAGCCTAACCCACGATATCGACAACGTTCGACTTGTCGCACAACTACATTTGAAACAACAACAAAATATTAAAATTTGTTTTTGTTTTGTTTGAATGTAAGTGTGCGACATGTCGAATGTTGTCGACATCGTGGGCTTGGCCCTAAATAAAATACAATTTAAACCGATTTTTCATTTTATGCATTTGGGTTGTCGAAAAAATATTTATGTTACACATGTACATACATCCATATTTATGTACATTTTTTGAACAAAATATAAAAAAAAGTTGTTTTAAAAATTGCTTTGAAGATTTTCTGGAGATTTTAAAAATAAATTGCAGATTTTGAAGATTTATTCGTGAAAAATTGTTAAAATTTCCTTAGAAATTCTGGCAATACTGGTGCCATGTGCCAAATAAAGAGTAACCACTAATTACTAATGAAAAACTGTTTGATTCAGACATGTATTTATTAATTTAAATACTTTCCAATCATGTTGGATTCTATAAAATTCTCTATAAGAGCCGGTCCAGACTTACAATATTTGTCGCAGCAATTTTTGATTATTTGTGAGAGTATTGAAATAGAAATATATACTTTTCGTATTTACATCTCGCTCTTTTGCACTAAAACATAAAAATTTGCTGCAACAAAAATTGCAATTGCAATTGGGACTTAAAAAAATATAACAGCTATCAAAGGACAAAAATAAAAATTAGTAGACAAATTTTATTTTCAAAATAAGTTCGGTTGAATATTTTTCTCCTAATATTTTGTAGTTGAAAAAAGAGAATAAATTTCCGTTGATAGATATTCACAATAGTGATTTTGTAGTTGATGATTGATAAATTATGGTTGATACCTCTTTTCAACCGCAAACAATTCGTAATACCGATTTATCAACTTTGTTGTAAAAATTTCTCTTATCAACCACACGTTGCTGTTCATAATAAGCCTGCAGGTTTTATAAAGACGTTCGTGTAGTAGAGCAGGCGAGGTTTGATCAATCCTACATCGCCTAACTTCATCATCGAGTATTCTGCAGTGAACGGTTCCATTTCCGTTCCACAGAGAGGTACATCGAAGACAGATGGTAATAGATGGAGCATCCCAAGTGCATCCGCAAGAGTAACGCGAAGAGCACTGGTTATATACAAGGATGCAAGTCTTTGCACCTTGTGTAAGATATGTAGATACGTCTTTTTCTCCAGGGACGGAGATCATCTTACGATGATCCCATACATGAGAATTGTACGTACTATTGCAGTGTAGATCCAATGAACGATTTTTGGAGTAAGACCCCGATTTTTTCCAATGGATTTTTTGCATAGATAGAGTGAAATTGTTGCTTTTTTCACTCTCTCTACAATATTGGTTTTGAAACTCAGCTTTGAATCAAGAATAATACCGAGATATTTTGCAGCACTCTTACTTGTTGGAATTGTGGTTAAATTCTACCGCTGAGTTGCTTGAGCGACAGCTAAATGCATCTAGATGTGCTTAACCAACAATAAATAAAATATTTAAGCTAGATAAGATTTTATATTACACAACGGCTTTAATTGAAAAAAAAAGGAAACTGGTCATAATTCTTTCCTGTATATGTGTACTCTTTAATAAACTGTGACAAAAACAAAACTTTTAATACTAACAAAATTTTATTCTAATCAATTGCTAAATGAACAATTTTCAACTAAAACAAAACAAATAACATTTAGCTGCACAACTTACAAAATTATTAATAAAATCAAAATGAAACATAATAATTGAGAAAAGTTTCAATTATCTTATTTAATATTCATAGAATTTCATGGAAAATGCTCTAGCAAAAATGCCCTTAATTTGTATTTCTAAAAAAAAATAATAAAAAAGAGTAAAAATAAACTGCAAAGCACAAACAGTTCATGACAATTTTCTGTTCGTGCTAAAACTTTATTTTTATCCAGCGAAACCTACAATCATTAATATCAATTCAATGTTAATTAACATTATTAAAAGGAAAAAGGCAACAAAGAATCCATGTTGCACAATCCCTTTAAACCTTTTTCCAAGCCAAATAAACCACCCGTTATAAAATAGTAAGGGAAAGTAAAAGATGTAAATGCGATTCGTACTTACCCTCTCGAACAAACTGCGACAGATATTAACGTACAGACTGTATGTAAAATGTTGTTTTAAATCGCTTAGACGTTCGGTAATATCATCGACTTTTTCCGTATTGTCAATGGATGCAATGAACAGTGCCACAAACCAGGCCAAGCTGTATTGATACATTGGATCAATATTAGCCAAATCAACTGTAATGAAAATTAATGGGATTTTGTTTGTTTTTATATTCTCTCTGTTTGTTTTTAGTATTTTTTTATTATGCGAATATAAAATACCATATCGCTGCTTTGATGGAACATGATCATAACTCAAAAAGTAAGATAATCAGCAACATCGTCGTCAATTTTGAAACAACATCAATATAACAAAATATCAATGCTAACTTTGTATTCCTTAACAGTATTATGACGACGTTGCCTGTTTATCGATAAATACAATACACATATCCAATATTTGAGTCAGCTGATTCATTTTGTTTACTATTTTTGGTAAAAGTGTTTTTGAATAAGCAAAAGCTTTGTAAATAAATTAAAATAAAATGTTTTTCTTTCCTATTGGATAAAAAAATTTAATAGTGAAAATAAGATTTCTCAGACAAAATTCATGCATTTGCCAGTTACCCAAGGAAAAGTAAGTGATAAATTCCGTCATGTTTTTGGAAAATAATGAGTAATGTTCATCCTTTTAATATTTTCAAGTTATTTTCGGCTGAACAAAACATCATTTAGGCAAGTATTGGACATATAGCCTATTTTTTGAAACAAAAGGGATCAGATCAACGTTTATTGGAGAGTGGAGCTTCCTCCAAAGGAGTTCAGTTCTAATTGTTTATATATTCCACCTCCAGTTGCTTCACACTCAGTACTGTTTGCAGCCTTTTTTTAATTTAAACCTCAAGTCCCCATTGTACCTTGAAATAATTGGGAACATTACCTCTGCGGAATCCACTAGCAAAATACGGACTTTTTTCAACTCTTCCACAAGCTTTTCAAATTGGTTGGGGATAGTCATTTTAATTTCGTCCATATGTTTTTCTCTTTTTTTAAGAAATTTTTTTTTAAATAAATACGTACATTTTTATATCTGCTTTGGTATTTCTTATATTTCACTCTTTTAACATTTAAATTATTTTTCAAATTCGTTGAGGCATGCACACAACAGAACACGACATCAAAAACACTGACGACAAAATGAACGGCAACATCAACATCAATTTTTCCTACAGAATACTAAAATTTGCTGACAGTCATCGATAAATGGCAATACTATCTAAAGGAATACCGATTTGCCAAAAACCATTAAAAACGACGTCGTCTTATGTTGCCGACGCCAAATAGAATAAGGGCGATTAAAAAATTTTCTTCTCCAAAAGATGACTGCACAAGATATTTTTTTTATAAACTGTTCTTACAATATAAAATGCGGTAGGGCGAATAATTTATTTATTTATTCACAATTATAAATTATGTAGTAACTTATTTTAACGAACATGGTAACAGACACCAGTTGTAATAAAGCAGAACATAGCACACGACCCCAAACTGATATAACTATCTTTCACACAATATCATCTAGTATACCGTGGCAGCCAGGTATGATGAATTATTTTGAGATATGATTATATTGCAATAAAGAAGCGATATGAATTTTGAATTTGTACTCAGTTAAGGGAGTAATTGTTGAAATCAGGGAACGTAAGTGAAACTTATTTTCGAAATTTCAATTCGAAAATTAAATAAAATAAATTTAGCTATGTGATATCTGAGTATATCCGTGAGATTACGAACAATATATTAAATATTTTTTTTAACGCACTATTAATCCCAAATTAATATTTTACTCAATAAGGAGTGCGTTAGTGCGTCTAAAAAAAAATTAAACTTAAATTGTAACAATTCCCATAAAAAACACTAATTATTAACTTCACTGTACCCGGTCAAAAATACTTGTGTGGCAACACTCTATTCTTGAATAGCTGTTGTTGTTATTTACATTTATTTTCTTTTTACATACTCTTACGACAACAATTTGAAGCTGAAAAAAGTCAGCCAATGTATTAATGGGAAAGTAAGAAAATAAAAAAAAACATGTTGATTATTGAGTTCTTGTTTCAACTTTGTTATTTGTTGTTGAGCTTCTCATTTGTTTAAATGAAAGTTTATAATATAATAACTCTAGTTGTTCTAAGAAGCTTTGGGCAAAGGTTCCCTGATGACCTGCATTACCAACAGTGAAATGCGCATAGGATCCAGCTAAACCCCTCAATAATCAATTTCAATGTATTTTTAATAAAAAATATTTTACTTAATAAGTAAAATATTAATTTGGGATTATTAGTGCGTTTAAAAAAATTTTAAACTTAAATTGTAACAATTTCCATAAAAACACTAATAAATATATTAAATTATTTTTTACTTTTTGTCTTTTTCGAAAGAGTTTAAATATTGGGTGATTTTTTAAGAGCTTTTGGATTTGATTTATAAAAAAGAACACATAAAATTTAGAGAAATATTTAATTCAATGTTTAAAGATGATTTTCATGTAAATTTTGACCGCTAATATATCTTAAATGTTTCATACGCTGGGTACAGTTTTGGCATACTCTCTTCAACATATCGCCCGGTATCCCAAGAATAAATTCTTCAATATTGTCTTACAGTGCAATAATCGTTGAGGGCTTCTCCCTATAGACATGAGCCTTAACATAGCCCGACAGATGTGCAATAGCTTTCCGTGAGCACCTGCCATTACGGCCTTATCTCACGGGTGCCAAAGCACCGGGTGCAGGTAAGACGCCAGACCATCGCCCCCATGCACCCTTTTAGAATGAACCTAAGGTCCACACCTCAAGGCACATAGGTTGCAATCTTTGATATAGTTATCCCTGTACTATATTCAATTACCTTGCTGAGGTAATTTGAGCTATCTAAACTCTGCTGCTATGTCCGTGCCCATGGCAGCTTCTGTTGAATGGCAACAGCACCTAGAATAGTGTCTGGCTGACCGCGTCAGACCAACCACTAGCATTGATTTCACACTGGGAAGCCAAGACTATTCTCCCAGCGATTTTGGTAGCAACCACAGCCACCACGATAATTCGGCGGCTTCCACGCTTAGGTGTTGTGTATACATCCATAGCGAGGTCCCCAAGAGAATTCCTCAACCATTGCCGGCACAGCTCAACCACTTATTCGAGATGAACCCATGCCTGTGTCGCCAAAAATCTAGTGCCTACTCCACACATAGCCAAAA
This sequence comes from Tachina grossa, assembly GCA_949987645.1. Taxonomy (NCBI): domain Eukaryota; kingdom Metazoa; phylum Arthropoda; class Insecta; order Diptera; family Tachinidae; genus Tachina; species Tachina grossa. Next base: position 53,970,755 of record OX465275.1, on the reverse strand, counting down.
TCATCCCTTAAACCCCGTGGGGTAGGACGAACTCGGCATTTTAGCAAAGGATCCTGACGACCGCTACATGCACTCAAAACTTCAAAGCAGTTCGGCTGTCGGGCAACCGGCACCAGTGGCACCAGAAGTAGCCTCTGGGCAGACCTCGAAGTTCCACCACAAGGGCTTCACCTCTATCGTCTTTTGAACTCAGGGGCAGTTCTAGGTGACGCTGCACCTAACTGACATCAACAGGACCTGTCTTCCTTTTATAAATATGTGCACATCCTTTGCTCTGTTGCCAGAGATCGGGTAGTAACACATAAGTTCTATGGGTAATGTACCAAAGGTACGTCAATGGAAAAAAGCCACATCACCCCAGCTGGGGCCCCGGGGTTGCCACACCCGTAGTCAAAAATAGATTCCCCTGGGGGGAATAATAATGAGAACGATTACCCAAAATGTTTTTGTTTTGTTTTTGCACAAAGAGTACAAACTAGAAAACACAGCGATTGGCTGTAAGCCGGCTAACAGCCGCCACCGGCCACAAACAATACATTAATTTAATCGTACGCCGCTAGAAAACAATTAAATGTGCTGATGTGAAGTACCTAAAAAAAATCACCCTTTATAATTGTTATGTTCAACTTTCTATTTTTTAAATAAAAATTTAATTTAAGATTTTGCAGATATTTTCTCGGTTAAAAATAAAAGTAAAAGTTGTTTCTATATTTTTTGCTCCTAAATAAAAGTCAAAATTTCAACAATGCTTTTTTTCAGTCAAATATAAAAATTAGAGTCCAAATGGTCGTGCCTCCGCCAATTTTTTAAATACAAGATTGCCTGTTTTTTAGAACTTAGGGTGCGTGTTAAATCATATAAAAATCGGTAAAGTAGAACCACGTAAAACAAAATATCAAATTTTAATGGGCGGGACTTCACACATTTTTTAAGAGCAAGATTGTGTCTGTTTTAAAGCTCAAAGGGTGTGGTTAGTTTCGTAATCGGTTAAGTAGAACCGCGTGAAATATTATCGGCCAGGTTCTACATTCCACTACAATATGAAAATGAAAACGTTTTTAATTCCGAAAAGTCGATATCACTGTGTTCTAGAAAAGTAATGAAACTTTTTTTCCACGACGATTTCATTCCTAGTTTATTTGAAATAAATATTTCAAGCAACATAGAAAAAACACATCCTATGCTATAAACACAATTGGAACTAACGGCGAACTTCGCATAGTTCGACGAACTTGCCTTAAAGAATTCGTTGCGAATATTCGTCTTTTAAAGCACAATTAAATTTGACGACCCAATATTTGCATATATATTCACACAAAAAAAAAAAAGATTATGAACTTGCAATAAAAATAAATGCAAAAATCTATATCAAGTCTTGAACTTGATTAAAAGTCGAATAAATCACACATCGCGAAAATGTTGAAAATTCGCAATATTGAAAACAAACAATAAACTTAAATTGATTGAATGAAAGCGCAAAACATTATGATAATTCGCCAAAGCTTGTAAAAATTTAAATTTTAAGTCCGTAAATATAAATAAGTAAAGAAAATTAAAATAGATAAAGAAAGCCAAAAACGTTGCAAAACTTACATCTTTCGCAAAAATAACAGAAATTTGCGAAAAATTTCAAAATTTTAAACAAGCCATAATTTTTATTAAAAATCGTTAAAACTTTAAGGAACGCTAAAAATTCGGTAAACAAAATCGCGAAAATTCGCAAAAACTTAATAACAGTCGCATAATAGCAAAATCTAATATTTTTAAAATTCGCGAAAACTCATAGGAACACTTGAAAAACTTGCTTTCATTGCGAACAATGCAAAAATTCGCGAAAAGTTGCAAAATCGGAAACAAGCCATGAAATTCATTAGAAGTCGCCAAAGCTGTTAAAAATAAAATAAACTCGTAAAAAACGCGAAAAATTGCAAGTTCGTGAAAAATTGCAAATTCGCTAAAAATTTCTAAACGCATTGAAGAAATCACTTACAGAACCCTTTAGCTCATCGCGTATTTTTTCCACATATTTTAACAACGCCACCTCTTTTTGTTCTTACCCCTTTAAAACACAAATAAAATAAACCATAAAAAATAATTTATATAAAAATATTATTTATTTGCTTACATTTTCGTATTTTTGCAATAAATTGTAACAAATATTTAATTTTTACTAAAAAGTATTTTCTTTCACAATGTTGTTTGCTGCCGAATTCAAATTACTTTTTTGTAGTGAAATTGGATTACAGAACACTTCTATGAAATTTTACTTTTTAAATCACTTTTACGAAACTGAGAACACAAACCAAGAAAAAATTTCACTTTCATTTCATTTTACGAGTGTAGAACCTAGGCGTATAATATTTGTTTTTTTTTTCAACTTTCAAATTGTGCAATTACAAGAAAGATTTTTTATAGGTTTCGCAGCAATAAAATAAGTAGAATATCATGAAATTAAATAAAAAAAGTTATGAGCGTGTATCCGCAAACTTTTTTTACAATGGGAGGGAAGCTATACCCTCTCAGACAAAAAAAAAAGAAATTTTACAATTAGGCTAAAATGTACCGAGTTAAGAAGTAACACCCCCAAAAAAATAGAGACGAATTGTTAACCTGCTCCTTTTTTTGAAGTCGGTTAAAAACCGATTTAAACCTGATTAAACAATAAAACACAAAACGAAAATTACGCCAACCAGGCCAAAAAAAAAGTGTTTTTGGGGGAAAAAACCTATACCAAATATAGAAAAACAGTTTCCAGATTTGATAAAAAATATCCTTTATTAGACGCTTGTAACCAGTGATGCCAGTTTAGCCATTTTCTGGCTATATGTAGCTATTTTTCATTCCATTTAGCCGGAAGAAAAGTGAATTTAGCTATTAGCTATTTTTTTAGCCATTTTTATTTTAACTTAGCTATTTTTCCAAACATGAAATTTATTTGTGATTTTTCGTAAAAAATTTAAACTCGCATCAAAGCAACACTTGTTTACTAGCAAAAAAAAAACACAACAGGGTATTGTTTCGCATTAATATCAATGAATACCGGTTCAAACTTGTAATTTTTTTTTTTTTTTTTTTGTTTTTTTTTGTTGCAGCAGTCTAAAAGTGCTTATATGAAAGAGATGGCTAAATTGGTAACAATAACATTTGCTACTCCGTTCTTATAATCGTTGCAATGTTGTTATAAGTTGAAGGGTGTAATTGATGGTTTATGACAGCAATCAAAAAAGGGTAATTTTTGTTTTAAACGAGTGAAAATAAAAAATAAATCGAAGTTTAAAAAATAGAAAATGAATAAAAAGTATTAACAAAAATTTCGCAAGAAATGGATTAGTGACCCAAAAATTTAAAGAATAAATAGCAGAATGTACAAATGAACAGAAGGCGTACTGAAAGTATTGCAAGTTTGCACTATATGCGCAGTTTCTGAATTACCTGAAGAAAAATTATTTAATTTATTACTTCAATTTATTGTTTTTATTTACTTTAAAAAGTTCCCAATTTGCTTTAAAAAATAATAAATGATAATAATTTTGTGCTAAAATTCCTGATTTTTGCATTCGATTTCGCTTAGCCATTTTTTAGCTAATTTTAAGCTATCTTTTAGCCATTTTTGTGTCTATATTTAGCCATTTTTGGTAAAGGAATTCTGACATCACTGCTTGTAACCCCCGTTGTCACATGCCAGTAGTTACTTGCATGTAGTGTATACGTATTACTGACGAAAATCAGGAGAAATATAAAAAACACAACAATATTTTGAGTGGCTACACAGCACAGTGCAAGTTAAAATGTCGTCAACAAGTAAAGTTCTAGATAACAGCTTTGCTTCAACTTTTAGTGCAGTGTTGCCAAGAAGTCAATATTGAACTTTAACTGTATTGTTAATATATTTCATTTAATAAAATATAAAATTTATGTTCGAACTTAGCTCTAAAATGAGTCTATGCCATTTCTCAATATCCTTTTTATATATACAAAAAAATCAGCTATAATACTAACCAAATTAATGAAATAACTCTCTACTAGGCAACACTGTTTTTCGTTTTGTCAGTTTACTTGCGACAAGTGTGAAAATTTACTTGCTTCAAAATTTAACTGCAAGCTGACTCGCAAGTGGCAAAAGTGTGACTGTGTTAGTAAAAAAAATGTGAGTGTATTGAGTTTTTTTCACTTGCACTTGCATGTGGCAACGGAGGGTAACGTAGCTTCTCATTATTGCAAGAAAGAATTAGCGAAAAAAATTTTAAAATCGCTTTAGCGGTTTGGACGTAAAAGCATCACAAACAAACAAACAAATTCATTTTCAGATTTATATTAGTAAGGATCGATCAAACAATTGAGCCTACTTACCAGTGCCGTATTTCGAATTCAATGATTTTTAACTAGATTAAAGAAGAAAAATTGCAAAATTATTTAGTCTAAAGCAATATCGTCCTATTCGAAGTCGAAATACGACACTCGCAAGTAGGCCCAAAAACTTTTATATAATATTTTTCTTTTTTTTCAGTCATGACATTTACGGTCCCTGGTTGAATTTTATGTTTAAATAAAATTTTGCTTTTGTGATCCAACGCGAATGAATGAATGGAAAGATGTGGTTTCAATGATGTAACTGACATGTTATTTAAATGATGAAAAACCGCAGACATACAGATAATTTTATACATTTTCATTTGTACACATATAAAAAATGACCCCTTTGCTCCAAAGTATCCTATATGTTAAGAACAAGTATACTATTTTTTTTCATCTTGTTTGCAACAACAAAAATAATGAGATACATATTTGTAGAAAGTTTACACATTTTTTAATTCGTTTACAGAAATCCGAAAAAAAATTAAAGCATTCCGACATATGCTGAATGCGATTACGATTTGAAGTCACAAATGTGATATTTTGAAAATTTCGTTTATATTACTACTCCGAAATTATTAATTACACTTTACTTTTTTGAAACGGAGTAAAAAACACAAAATTTTTGCTCATTGCATTTTCTAGAGAATATAAAAACGTTTCAATTTTCACTCATACGAATTTTGTTTCTTTAAAATACCTGAATATTGTTCTTTTAAATGTTCACGCTAAAGTTATTAGGTCGGGTTTACATCTATGTACCATGTGCCCAAGAAAGCGTAACCACTAATTACTAATTAAAAACTGTTTGATTCAGACATATATTTATTGATTTAAACAGTTTCCAATCATGTTGCATTCTATAAAATTGTCTATTAGTTATGAATGAAACTGTTTAACTTAATAAATACATAATAATTAGTGGTTACGATTAAACAAATAAACTGCAAAAATGTCGAGCAAAACATGAAGTGAAAAGCAAAAAGACTGTTAAAATGGTCGTATCTAAATATTAATTTTCAATGAAATAGCATTTAGGATAATTTGACACAAAAGATTCGCCACGTGCACGCAACAAACTGATGACTGACTATTTGTTATTTAATATTTAATAGAACCGTTGTCATGTGAGTTAATATTCAGACAGACATTTAAATTTTGCTAGAAAATGTGTAACATCAATGATTAAAAATAGGCTTAAATGATTTTTAAAAAACAAACATCTACATACATACCAGAGCTGTAAATGAATCGTTTTTAATTCGCTACGAATTAGCTAAATTTTTAATTATATCTTTTCACAACAAAAAAGAATTGAATGAAATTGGAATCAATTCAAACGAACTAGACAGAAATGAATTTCAATTCGTCTCCAATTCAAATGAATTTGTAAAATGAAACGTAATTCATTTCCAATTCAAATAAATTTGTTAAAATGCATTATAATTCATTTCCAATTCGTTTAAACTGAATTGATTTTGAGTTCATTCAAATGAATTAAAACAATTAATCAAACAATTCAAATTAGTTAGAAATGAATTGCTAATTATTTTTTCTAATTCATTTAAATTAATTAAAAACCAATTCAATTTAAATGAATTTGAAATGAATTGCAATTCACTTTGACAAATTCATTTGAATTAAAAACGAATTGCAATGCATTTTTCCCAAATTCATTTGAATTGATTCAAATTTCATTCAATCAATTTTTGTGTGAAAAGAGTTAATTCAAAATTTGCTAATTCAGTGCATGAATGATTCGCGAGTTAATTCAAAAATGAATGATTCTTTTACAGCTCTGATACATACATACACACATGTAAATATCATTATTATCATATCAAATATATAAAAACTAAATGCTGCTTCAGCATTACTGTGAAAAGGTTTTAATTAAAAATATAGAAATTTAACCTAAAAAAATTTGGCTGATAAAGAACAGAGTTACCGTTGTGCGACTAAAGTAGCATTTTGCCTCTTTCTCAAATGCCTTGCCACTTTTTATGCCCCTTACTTTTAAATCCCTTTTTAGTATCATTTGCATTATTTTGTGTCCCTTTTGTCCCTTTTTGTTCAAAGTCAACTTTCGTTTTGATTTTGACAATAAATGTACGCATATTCGTACAGATTCTACCACATTAAACAAGATTCTATTTCCTATGTGTCAAACTTCATATAAAAACATTTGCGTAAGATTTTTAAATATACGAGTACAATTGTACGCTCATACTTGATAATTCTGACTGTATTTTCGTCAGCTATTGTGTGAGGCAAATTTAATTAAAGTACATATTTTTAAAAGACAGTTCTGTAAACCGATTGATTTGAAATCGCACCATTTTCGAAAAATAAAACATCCAAGCACGTGGCAAAATCCCAAAAGCAAACGATCTAAAAATATCCGGGTTACCACAAAAAAATACTTATTTTCGGAGTAAAGTGACTATTGCTGATGATAAGTTGCAACTACTCGTTTAAGTCAATAGACAAATTGGCCAAACTAAACGCAAAAATATACCCAGATTCAGCAGTTGTAAAGTCGGTGATTTACACATTATTTCATCTTTATAAAAAAAAAAAATTACAAAAACAAACATAAAGCGTAAACATAAATTAGCATTGCTAAAAAATTTAAATAGACTGAAAGTACACACTTGTCTGTACATGCTGTCTGCCTTAAATTTATTTCAAAACGATTTAAAAGAATAGATTGCAAGTGAAGAACTTATTAATAAATACAGATGTACAATTTCAAAAGAATTGATATTTAAGGTATTTAATAAGTATGCATTGTGCATAAAAAGAATACTATAAATATATTATCCTCTTCAGAATCGAAGTTTAAAATTTTTTATCAAAACTTTAAATGGTTAGGTAAATTTTTTGAATTATAATGGGTTAAAATTTTTATAACCGACGAACGGATTTTCCCGACCAACTTTGAATCTTATGAAACTTAGTTGTCTTATTGCACGTTAATTAACTAAGATAAATACAAGACTTTATATAAATTTTGGACTTCCAGCTTCTGTTTTTCCTGAGATATAGCGCGTCAAAAAATTAAAAAATCATTAAAAACACATATAAGTGGTCTGCCATTATTGCTCATTTCTTCAAAAGTTATTAAGATGCAGAGTCGAAATTGCTCTCGTTTAATAGGCATTGAGAATAGTTTTAAAACAGCATTTAGTTTAACTTTTTTCTGAAAGATCAAAGATCACTGTCACAGGATTTAAAATTTGGGGAACTTTATCCCCAAAATGAAATTTTTAAAATTCTAAAAAAAAATATATGTTAGATATGAGCAATAACGGCAGACCACTTATATGTGTTTTTAATAAATTTCCTACTTTTCGAAGCGCCATATTTCGGGAACCACAAAAGAAAGAATTTTTGAATTTATATTATTTTAGTACTGTAGAACATTCGTGCAAATTTTTGTACAATTCTAAGAGGGTTAGATAAAAAATTGCGTTTTTTTCGTTCATTTAAAATAGAATTTCCCAACTCTCTTCCTTTTTAGTTTGGTCCCACAAAGAATTTTTTATCCTGGTGCAGCCCCAGCACCAGGATCGGATGCTCTAGCCTAATCAGCTATTCATCCTAAACTACTACGATTACCGAAACCACAACAGAGAATAATAACAATCAAACCGATCAACCGATGCCGACCTATGGAATGAAAGAGAGGATACGTTTTGGAACATGGAATATCAGAACACTTTTAGAAACATCTCGTCTCGCACAAGTTAGCAAAGAATGTCAGTAATATAACATGGAGGTAATTGGTCTATCCGAGACAAGATGGCCAGATTCAGGTGAGCTGAGAACTGCAAATGGACTCACTTTCCTATACTCTGGCAGACCAGCAGACCAACCAAAAATTAATGGTGTGGGCTTTTTATTATCCACCAGAGCTCGGATTGCTCTTGTTAGTTGGAAACCACACTCTGACAGATTAGTATCTATCAGACTTCGCACAAGGGCTAGAAACATAACTATATTGCAGTGCTACGCCCCTACTGATATGGCCGAATTACCGGAAAAAGAAGAATTCTACGAACATCTCGAAAGAGCCATAGCGTCTACTCACAAAGGCAACATTCTAATACTTATGGGTGACTTCAACGCACAACTTCGATCCGATAACACCAACCGAAAACGCACTATGGGCAAGCATGGAGCAGGTCGTATGACAGAAAATGGTACGATCTTTGCAGATATGTGTGCTGCAAACGAATTAATTATTGGTGGTACGCTGTTCCCTCACAAACATATCCACAAAGTGACTTGGTTATCCCCTGATCAGCAGACCGAAAACCAAATCGACCACATCGCAATTAGCAGCAAATGGCGGGGATCACTTCTTGACGTGAGAAACAGAGGAGGAGCTGATGCTGCAAGTGACCATTGCAGCTATACGAGAACCTCATAATATTATACAGAACAGAAAGCTAGATATCAGAAAGTTAGAACAGCCAACCATATCTGCTGCATATGTCGAAAATCTATACATCGCTTTAACTGCACATACCCACACACAGCTAGAAGACTGGAATATAACGAAAGACATTTTCTTGAATCCAGCAAATACACTTTTAGGCCACAAGAAAAAGGAACGTAAAGAATGGATTTCTGACACCACGTGGGCGTTAATATCAGAGAGGAAAAGTGTCAAAGTCCAATTAAACAACGCAAAGACTCGCAGAACTAAACAACAACTGCAGCTAAGCCACAACAATCTGAACCGTATGGTAAAACGGAGTGCTATGCAAGACAAGCGTAAATGGGTGAATAGCATTGCAGATGAGCCGCAAGCTGCTGCAGAAACCAATCGTAGCAGAGACCTTTACAAAGCCACCAAACAACTGACTCAAAAGACATCATGCGCCAGCAAACCACTAAAGAGACCGGATGGAAGCGTTACAACGTGTAAGCTAGAACAGTTGGAAATATGGACAAACTATTATACCGAAATACTAGACAGCTCCGCAACAAGTGATCAGCCATCCTTTCTATGTACTGCCCACTTCGCAAGAAATGACATCTTGACTCTGTGCCCGGAACTATCAGAAATTGCTGAGGCCATTAAATCATTAAAACCCAACAAAGCCCCAGGCAGCGATAATATATCAGCTGAGCTCTTTAAGTTATCACCCAACATCAGTGTTCAAATGATTCTCCCTATTATCCAAAAATTCTGGAACTCTGGTTATCTGCCAGCCGAGCTTAAAGAAGAAATCATTATTAAAGTTCCTAAGAAAGGAGATCTCCCAAAGTGCCAGAACTGGAGGGGAAAACGTTGCTTAGCATGCTCTACAAGATAATTGCAAGCATAATCAATTGCAGATTATGCACAGCGCTAAGTAGAGAGTTACGACAAGAACAAGCAGCATTTCGTCCTGGAAGATCATGTACTGATTACGCAAATAGCCTCAGAATAATAATCGAGCAACCCGTGGAATGGCGCTCTCCACTCTACATAATGTTCATTGACTTCGAGAAAGCCTTCGATACTCTCTAACATTCAGCTGTATGGACGGCTTTACGATGCAAGGGTATCCCGGAGAAAGTAGCGCTCATAAAAAAGGTTTACGTTGATGCCAATTGCCGAGTACTGCACGAAAATAGAACTGGTAATACAATTGCAGTCAAGAAGGGCGTAAGACAGGGATGCATACTATCACCTCTATTATTTAATATCGTGCTTGACGTCATTATGACAGATGTTACACGCACCTATAGAGGCATAAGCTGGGGACTGCAGGGATGTCTGGAAGACCTCGATTACGCAGACGATATTTGCCTTCTTGCTCATATATACTCTGATATGCAAAACAAACTCCGTGAAATAGAGGAAATGTCCGCAAGAGTAGGGCTAAAAACTAACCCAAGTAAGACTAAAACATTGCGCATAAATGCATCAACCACTCAGCTATTCCTTTTACGACACCAACCTTTGGAGGATGTAGCTTCTTTTTGCTGTTTGGGCTGCACTATCACAACTACCGGCGGCTCATCTCAGGATGTGAAATCCAGATTGAACAAGGCGAGACGGGCTTTTGCTATGCTATCCAGTAACACCAAACTCCGAATCTTTAATTCCAACGTGAAGTCTATATTGCTTAATGGCAGTGAATCTTGGAATACTGCAAACCAAAGACATCAATAACATCCATGTTTTCGTAAACAGATGTCTTCGTCGAATACTTCGTATATTCTGGCCTGAAAGAATTAGCAACATAAACCTCTGGCGTACCACCCACCAAATGCCCATCCAGTTGGAGGTACATAGGCGTAACTGGCGCTGGATAGGTCATACGCCTGGAAAGCAACCCGACGACGTTAGCAGAATGGCCATCGACTGGAATCCCCAAGGTCAACGACATATTGGAAGACCTGCTTATACTTGGAGGAGACAGCTGGGGGTCGATTCTGGTTCTGTGATAATGTGAAATGAAAAAAAAAACTCTTCATTTTCATTTACACAACCATTTTTCATAATACTTTTCACAATTACATAAAATGCGATTCTCGTTGCTATTATGAAAACATTGTTTTATTCCGTTGTGCCTATGAAACTTTTGTTTTTATGCTACTGAAATATGTCATGTAAATAAATAATATTAATTATTATTTATGTACATATTGCAAGGAACTCGGTATGAGCATAGGTAAAAAGTGTTTAAAAGCTTATCGCTACATAATTAAACTTAATATTTGTCTCTTCTTTATTATAGATTGGGTAAAATTGACGCTTCTAATTGCAAGGTCCCTTGTTTGTTCTGAATCATCGTCACAAGCAGAATTTAGGACAAACTACTTCAAACCATAGGAGTTATTATTCGTTTCTTCGGTATGAATAGGGAAATGTGTTATGCCGTGCACGTCTCCTGTCGAGCTTAAATGTCAAACAGTGGCTATGCTGAATAAAGGTTTTCTTTTTATCTTGTCTGTAGCCTTTAATGAAGAAAACCTTTGTCAGCCATGAAGCTCTGCAGAAGGCTGGGTACGCAAAAATATTTACTCAGGAAAGTATTTATTATTATTATTATTATACTTAGGAGAGAAACCCCTTTAGTCCGGCCGAGAGCTTTGAAGGCTAAAAACTTATGAAACTACTGTTTGATATGCTCGTAAAATCTTATGTTTTTGTAAAAGGCAAATGATGCCCATCGTGACATCATGGACGTTATTATTTCCTTTTTTAAATGCTACCGCGCACATCTTAAGCCTCCGCACTTAACTATCCACATTCTATCGTCATAAATTTTAGCATGACCCAAAGGCATGACCTATATGTACCTCTCTGCACTTTTCTTCTCTGATCTTGGTACTCACTGTCCGCAGACGCATCTGTTACTGTATTTTTTTTTATTATTAACTGAATTTCGGAATTGTCGCTTGCAATTTCAACATCCACCCCTAAATAATTCACAAGGTATTATATTTGATTATGTACTTAAATTTCGGACTTGTCGTTAACAATTTCGACATAATTTAAAATAAAAAAAAATTTGAGTTTCGCCGTTGCGCGAGTTTTTTCTAGCTTCTTTACTGTTTTTCACGTAAATATTTTTTGTGTAAAATAATTTATGATATGAAAAGTTTTTCAAGTTTTTTTTCACAGTTACACTAAACGAGAATCGACAAAGTTATGTAACTGTGAAAAGTTTTGTTCCATTCCCCATTTTTTTTTTTCATAATGAAAATGTATTTAAATTCTTTTCATTTTTCACTGAACGGGAATCAGAAATGCTATGAAATCGTGAAAAAACTTTTCATTTCATAGTTTCACAGAACGAGAATCGACCCCCTGGATACTGAAATAAGAACGTCAGGACGCAGCCGGAGCGAAATAAAACGCATCGCAAATGATAGGGATAATTGGAAAAACTTCGTTGTGGCCCTATGTTCCTTCTAGGAATTATAGGATATAATATATATATATATATATATATATATATATATATATATATATATATATATATATATATATATATATATATATATATATATATATATATATATATATATATATATATATATATATATATATATATATATATATATATATATATATATATATATATATATATATATATCAGATCTTTGCATTGAAGTTTGTTTTCTATTCGCGAATTATTTAGATTACACTGTGTGACAAATTTTTTTCTTTTTTGCGACGCATGACGTACGACGGATTCTATGTATGTACCTCGGTCTTTATCTAACTGGTTTTTAAGATATTGTTTTTATATTTTCATAGCAATAAGTATCTCCATATACAAATGTATGCCAAACAAGTTTCAGAGATTCCAGCTACGTTATTTTTTATATATCACTCTTTTTTATAGCGCTGCTATTCGCAAATATAAAAAGTTTCATGAAATATTTATATTAATAAATAATCAGGTATGTGATGAAAAACGATTTAGACATAAAAACAATTTGAAAACGATAAAAGGCGTGATATGTTTCTTATAGTCGTTTTGTCAATAATTTTAAAACTTGTTTTTAATAGTCTTTCCAGACATATTTGATCAATTTCTTTTCACAGCTCCAATATGTGATTTATGTTTTATCGTCTAGTGTGCTTTTTAGAAGTCAGTAGTTTAAGATAAGCTGAAAAATTATATTCAAAATCTATCGGAATTCATCACACCTTTTCAAAACAATTGTTTTGAAATCGTTTTGCAAACGATAATTTTCCATCACATACCTGAATATATTATTTATAAATAATTAATATTTATTTAATGATTTCCATATTATTTCTAATAGTAGAAACGTGGTTCGTATGTAAGCTTATGCATTGGTTAAAAAATTAAACTCAATTTATCATCACTACAATATAAACCGGAAATTGAAACTATAAACTCTTCCACAGTCATTTTTAGAAAGGATTGAAATGTTATAACTGCAAAGTAAACAAAAATAAAAGTGCAAAAAGACCGGATATTAGTTTTAAGCTTACACGCATTCATTAACACAAAAACCACAAATGAAAATTCATTTGTTGCCAAATTAAGTTTTAACTTTGTTAAACTATTTGCTGTTTCTCATTAGTTACAGTTGAATTGAATTTAAAATGTTTGTTTGCCAGAAGAGTAAATTCCAACGATTTAATAAATTTTACCAGGTACAAATGTACATACATACATGCATGCATACTTATATGTAAGGTTATTTAAAATAATATATAAAGGTTCATATAAGATTTCAATTTGCCTGCTAGGGTGCTATGAAATAAGGAACAAAGAAATAACACCCAAATAAGAAATGGAATAAGCCGAAATAAAAAAAGCAAAAAAATTAAATATCCAAAGAGAAAATTTATAAAAAATAACCCAATATAAATGAAATAAAGCCCAATGAAGCCAAATTCAAGATGAAATAAAGTCCAAAGAAAATAAAATAAGGACGAATTAAAAATTCTCTTATTTTATTGAGCCTTATTTAATTTTCTTATTTGGGCGTTATTTCCTTGGACCTCATTCCATAGCGTCCAAAATATAAAGAGCAATATGGAGAAAAAGTTTTTTATGCAAAACTTTCGACCACTAATAATATTGAGATTAAAATAAAGACCAACCCAGCAAAAAATTACACATTACCATTACCATTATCAGAACTGCTTGCAATATAATGACTAACTTTTCTAATTACCAAATTTCATTATTCGCTTACAAATAACATTACATAAAAGTTGAAAAAATTATGTACAAATTAATAAAGGAGGAGAATTATTCTTTTAGATTTAATAGATTACGCGAACTGGTGTTAAATTAAAAAAGTAAGTAATTCTCAAGAATCGATTATTTTAGTCTCACGCCTTGGTAAAATCATTAAGTTGGTAATCCAGTAGGGAAGAGCTTCCACCCAAAATGCTTAGTTCCAAAATCGATTACCTTTATTGAAATTTTTGCTGGGAAGTTCTTGGTACAATGCCTTTCAACATAATTTGCACTAAAATTCCTTTTGTGACAACTAGGGTCACACACAAACTGCTTACTTGGCAGAATTTTCTATTTTTTTTTTTTTTTTTTTTTTTTTGATATTAAGAAGATAAATACTTGCGATATCTTTCCACATATAAAGCGTAATAAAACTTCTTAAACAATAATCAAACCGAGCTCAAAATTAAGCAATAAAAAGTTAATAACAAAAATTAGAAATCAGAAATAATTTCTTATTCGAGCTTGAGTTCAGTAATTTAAATTTTAATTGAATGAAATATTTTTATTAATTAATGTGAGTTTCTTAAGAAGAGAAGAAAAATTAAACTAAACTTTTTTTTTAGCTGGGGGAAATACCGATATTTTTCTGTGCAGCAACGCACTTCATCAGCCCCTAATCTAGCTGATGGTAATAACAATCTCTACCCAAGTAGATATACTAGGGTGCTGATGAAGTGCGTGGCTGCACAGAAAAATATCGGTATTTCCCCCAGCTAAAAAAAAAGTTTAGTTTAATTTTTCTTCTCTTCTTAAGAAACTCACATTAATTAATAAAAATATTTCATTCAATTAGAATTGAAATTACTGAACTTAAGCCCGAATAAGAAATTATTCTTTATTTGTTTTTTTTCAGCATTTTGTGAAGAAAACTTGGAAAATTAATTAAGAATCATTATACGATCAGCCAACGTACAAAAATAATTGAATTTTATTTTTTTTTTTAAACAGTCTATTGTGTTGACACAGCGTGCATATCGTCGTCATTTTAATGTGTGCATTGCAACCACAGCGTCAGCAGTATACTATTTCGATTATTTAGTTCTTAGGGGCTGTCCATATAACTATTACGTAACGCTCTAGGGGGGAGGGGTGTTCGAGTTTTGTTACGATTTGTTATGGTGGGGGGAGGGGGTCTTTGAAAATGTTACGTAACAGAAAAAATTACTAATTTTATACAAAAATACGAATGTTTTTCCCATTTATTTATTTAATTGATTATACGTGTTGCCTGCATATACATATTATGTACGAGTATGTATACTACATACATCTGCCGAATGTCAATTTTTGATATTCGCGAATTCGAATATTTAAAACGTACCTTAAAGTTTATGAAAACTATCCAAAAATTTAATAGTTGTTAAATAACATTTGAAAATTATACAAAGTTTTTATAATAAATTAAATAAATTGTAGTCAAACTGAATTGAACTGGTTCTGAATTCCTCATTTTTCTTTATCCATTTACATTCTTAAATATTCTTAGTATATGAATGTACATAAAAACTTCATTTTATATTAAACTGCAACATATATTAACATTAAATCCACCAAATACATAGAAGGAAATGGTATTTGCAGAAGTTTAGGAAAAGGTTTTTTGCAATTCTCATGGACAAAAAAGCGTCCTTTCAAAAAATATATTCTTCCATATATGTACATGACAATGTCAAATTATTTAGTTTTAACATTTTTGTTGGTCAACTTGAGGCTACAATGTTTAAGTTTTGAGAGATGTGTTGATGGAAACTTGCATACATAGACGTATTTTCATAAGGATATTTTTTTAATTTTTTATGCAACATACATTAAAAAAATATTATGAAAACAACAATGAAATGCGTCTAGGAACTAGATTGTGTGCCCCTCTAATTTTAAGGTATTTTTAAGGTATATTTTTTTAATTGCCAAATATCTATTGAAAATGTAATGTTGTAGAATGTAATTCACCATGGCAACCTTTATTGATCCTAGATATAATTTTTTTTGTTTCACGCACATTTTAGATTGATTTGAAGATGGTTCTTTAAGCTCTCTGAAATACCCGACGACTAGACACTAGAAACTAGTGAAAGCGACCGCAAGGCTAATGCCAATTCTCGTCTTGATGTTTGAAATACTGCTCAGTCATCAATACGAAAAACTATAGTAGATTATTTCGCAAAAAAAAAATAAAAAATGATTTTTTTTAATTATTACAAACTAATATTTGTGTGCCATTCATTTAAATTTCTTTTTGGATTTATGAATTTCTTTATATATTTTTCTAAACGAATACGAATATCTAGAAACGGCCGAATGTTTTGGAATTGCAATACACATCACTAATGCATACATACAGTTTAGGAATAAGCTCTCTATGAAACCATAATTTTTGGAGTTTGAGGACACTGGGGAAGAAATTTAAAAAATAGTTTCGCCAATATATGGAGTACGTTCATATGTAAGCTTATTTAATTTTTGTCTACGCACTATGCTAGTCTAACAAATGAATTTAAAACAATGAATTAAATTTAATTTTTTTTAATAAAAACTTTTAACTATTTAATTTATTTTTTATCTCATTGTTACGTTATTCCTGGGGGTGGGGGGTTCCCAGTTTTGTTACTATCTGTTACTAGGGGGAAGGGGGTCAAAAACCGGGAAAACAGCGTTACGTAATATATGGACAGCCCCTTATTTCAACTTTGTTATTTGTTGTTGAGCTTCTCATTTATTTAAATTAAAGTTTATAATATAATAACTCTAGTTGTTCTAGGAAACTTTGGGTAAAGGTTCCCTGATGATCTGCATTAACAACAGTGAAATGCGCATAGTATCCAGCTAAGCCCCTCAATAATCAATTTCAATGTATTTTAATTTAAAAAATATTTTACTTTTACTGCCCTTTGCACAATGTACAATTAAAAGCTAACAGGGACTTTAACGGCAAGTTTTGTATGAAGAACCTGGCAGTTAAAGTTCACGTTAAATCTTAATTATACATTGTGAAAAGGGACGTTAATCAGAAATAATTTCTTATTCGGGCTTAAGTTCAGTAATTTCAATTCTTATTGAATGAAATATTTTTATTAATTAATGTGAGTTTCTAAAGAAGAGAAGAAAAATTATACTAGACTTTTTTTTAGCTGGGGGAAATACCGAATTTTTCTGTGCAGCCACGCACTTCATCAGCACCCTAGTATATCTACTTGGGTAGAGATTGTTATTAACATCAGCTATTTAACGTAAATTCTAATGAAACGGAATATGAGAAATTAATGTTGTGTACAATTATTGATTTACTTTTGGTAAATACATATGTAAGTATAACTATTCATTTTCTGTTTTTTCCATTTTTTTAATTTTTCTATTTAGGTTAGCACGAAGTTATATTACTGTACCTAAATATGTTTAACTATTCTTGCTTATCTTTTATGATCATCACATTAATTATCTTTTGCTTATTCGATGTAACGTCGGTACATGAATGTAAGTATTATAGTAGGGGATATTATGTAACATTGTTTGTGCTTTCAACAGTTGATTTTGCTTTCCAGCATTATTAACTGTGTTGCCAAGTAAACATATTTCCGTCACGTGCCCATGATGATTTAAATGAGACATTTTTAGATTTAGTTGAACTGTAGTGAATTTTAATCTAAAAATGTCTCAAAAATATTTTACTTAATAAGTAAAATATTAATTTGGGATTATTAGTGCGTTTAAAAAATTTTAAACTTAAATTGTAACAATTCCCATCAAAACACTAATAATAAAACATTTGATTGGAAATTTTCAACAACACGGGTCTGTAAGAACCCTTTCTGGTGGCGGAAGAACATTCACCGTGCACACTGGTCAAAATTTCGAACGTGTACGGGAGAGCGCTACCAGCAACGGCTTTAATATGCCGTTCGCGCCACAAGGGATTTTAACTGGCCTCCACGTTCAACAGATTTAACAGGCTCCTGGCAGTATTCTTTGGAGATATTTGAGAGAAAGAGTGTATGTTATCAAACCAAGAACCATACTTCAACTAAAAACCAACATTCGAAATAGCCATTAATAAATAGCCCGAAATTTTGCGAAACGTTATGGAAAATATGCAAAAAAAAATTCCAATAATATACTGTATTTAAAAAAAATTATAGTAATCGATAAATAAAAAAGTTATAAGCCATTTAAACCATGTAGCTCATTCTGCGCCACCCTGTATTATGTATATTTCTTGAAAGAGGACAAATATATCTATAAAGAAAGCTTGCAAAAAAATTTAAATTTTTTGCAAACTCACACTTCTTTGTAAAAATAAATTTATAGCGGAAATCACTCTTCATTGCATACTGCCCTTGCAAGTCCTGCAGATATTGCAAATGTAGCATACGTGCTATATTCTGCAAGACCACAACAACAAAGTACATACAACTGAGATTTGCATCACTTGAATAAATATGCATAACCAAAAACCATTGCATATTGAAAATTGCAAATGTTCTCAATGCTAAAACAGCTGTGTTTTTCGTTTTTTTTTTTGCAATAAAAACAAGTAAACCCCTGCGTTTAAAAAACTTTACGACTGCAGAGCCGCCACAAAGACTGCCTGTGCTGAAATTAAATTTTTGCTAATGCTGGTCAAAAATTATTTCTAAAATACCCTGCAAATAATATTGGAGTACGTGGTCCAATCTAGATGAAACAGACTAGTTACATCATGGTCCCATGTAATGCAGTCATAGATCATGTCGTTTTCATACAAGCATTCAATGCTGCACGATAAGTGTTCGTGTTTAAACGATTATGATCGTTCTTCTTAGGCACTTACAAATTGTATGCGAGTGGTCTATAACTATTCCATATTTAGTAGTTTTGGGGTTAGTCCGATGTAATGCAAAGCTGGACCATGTGGTCCAACCCTAGGACATCGCAATGTTACATCGACCACCTTTTTTCATATATTTGGAGTAGTTTTGTGTTACTTCTACTCCTCTTTGGAATAGTCTTTACATGCATGTATGGACTAGTCGCATTATTTGCAGGGTAGTAAAATTTCAATTCACAAAAAGCTTTTATGAAGTTTTATAAAATTTATGCAAAAACCGGACGCTTGCTTCATGTGAAAATATTACCGGCGGCGTTGGCGTTGAAATACGGGCTGCGGCTTAGCAGCGGTAAAGATACTTTACACAATCATCCTCAAAAACATGCTATGTTTGCTAAAATTGCAGATGTGCAACAAAGGGTGATTTCCGCTTATGTCACTCTTAGTCCTAGTTTACACAATGCAAGTCTTATTGCTAAGCTGATTAGTTTGTTGGAGAGAGAGAGAGAGAGAGACGAGAGGAAAAGAAACGAGTACTCAGTTACATGTACCATGTAATGTATCATGTAATTTTAAAAAAAGCACACATGCAGACACAAAACTATGCATAAAAAATATGAAAATAAGACATTGTGTGAATGCCCATGAAAGTTCAAAGAAGAAAAAGTGATAAGCTTAGCAATAAGACTTGACTAGTGTGAACTGGGACTTATTAAGCCACCCCAAATTAGCCTGGAAAATTACTTTTTGTAGAGAATATAGATAAAACCTGGGGGCAAATTACGGCACTCTTTATCGAACGAAATTACGAAATATTTCCATATAAACTCTATTGAAATACTTCGTAATTTCGTTCGATAACGAGTGCCGTAATTTGCCCGCTGGATTTTTTTAACATAAATAGTTGCCGAAAATATTAATTAACATTCCGAATTGATGTTTTTGCAGTACCAGTTCTATCCACTCCTTCATATTTCACTAATTGCATAAAATTTTTCTCTATGCTCAACATTTTCATTTAACTTACCAATTGTAAAAAATAATATTGTTGAATGTTCTGCTATTGGCACATAAGTCAAACGTGCAATATCAATTTGTTTTTCAGTGGCTTCGGTGATGATTTGTTTCTCGTTAATATCATTGGCCAAGGCCTTCGAAGAGCTGAGAATTTGCACGGCCGTTTCATCTTCTAAAATATTTTCAGCTGACGAAAGAACTTCTAATATTTCATCTTCAGTTTCTTTTAACATGCGTTTATTTTCGGCGCTCTGTACGATGAGGGTATTTTTTTCAGCCTCTAAGTCGGGTCGCTCCCTAGCCACTGTAATGCCCAATAGCTGGTCCTGCAAACCTTGTGTAGTAATCATGAAATTCAATAGTGTCACCTTTACAGCCACTTCGGGCAAATAGAGCGGATTTCGTAATTTTGTTGTCATATAGAATCTGAAAATTTTTAAATTTTAATTTTATAATTTTGCTCAATTCACAATTAACATTATTCTATAAGAATTCAATATTAATTCAATATTAAAGTTATCAAAATAGGGCAACTTCAAATTAATATTGTTCAATATTGAAATAAAAAAATTTCAACAGACTTTCGTTAATGTTTCTTATTGTTTTAATATGATTTTTATTGATTTTAAGTTGTTTTTTTCTTTTTGTGTATATGAACATTTGTTTATTAACGTTTTTATTCAAATTACCAATGTCATGTAGGACCTGCGACTCCTACAACAAATTGGGCATTGAGCAATTAAAGAGATTCAGGGCCAAACCCACGATGTCGACAACGTTCGACTTGTCGAACACTTACATTCAAAACAAAAACAAATTTTATTATTTTGTTGTTGTTTCAAATGTAAGTGTGCGACAAGTCGAACGTTGTCGATATCGTGGGTCAGACCTTTAAAATTATTTGTTGTATTGATGTGAGCAGATGATTGTTGACAACTTGGTTGTGACAAACATGAATATTAACACATGTTTTGTTTCTGTATCACGTACCATTCCAATATTGTGAAAAAAGTTCGTTCAGTGAATTAAATTAAGGACTTCGCGATTCAAACTGTTGTACCGATTGAACGTGTTTGTGTTCATAAAATGTCAACAGCAAAAACTAAAATACTGTCGTTCTCAAAATCTTAAAGTCAGAAATTAGCGAACATAAATTTGAAATCGTTTGAGAAAAGTAATTAATATAGAATTTATTCTGCCTTATCGTGGTTGGAGTATTTCAAATACGACTACGACTGTTTGGTAGTAGATTAAAGAAAAACTGCTGAGGTCTTCTTTAATCTATTACCAAACAGTCGTATTCGTATTTGAAATACGACAACCACGATAAGGCAGATTATTTACTTATTAACCTGTTATGAACCGCTGAAATTTTATAAACAAACATATGTATATACAACAAATAGAATGCACGGTGGGATTTTGGTGTCGAAACCCCTTTTATATTTTAATCTATATCTAAATTTTGCTCAGATAAGAAAAATTTTATCCGAAAAAAATAACTTGGATTGCATGGGCGGTGGGCGAAGCCAATTTTGATGAAATTCCATTTTTTTTATTTAGTCGATATAATACTTAGTGCCTTTCTTCAATGATCTAGGATCACTCCTTATAGTTTTTGTACCAAAATGTATGAAGTCATCCCACTGTGGTTTGAACAGTGAATTCTTCCATTTTGTCACTTAGTGCCCTTTTACATTTGGGAAATTGAAAGACAGACAGACGAAGCTTGTAGAAGAAGGGGCGAAGATGCAGAGTGTGTAGTACACGACCCTCTGTACCGGACATTTTTTGTTTCTCTTTTCTACTTTTCGCAATTTATTCTTGTTGCTTCACATGATTTTTCTCACTTCAGCGGCTGTATGGATACTTGATGTGTACTAGCAAGGCATATGGTATGTATGTGTATGTGTGTAAGTAACAAACGCGAAGAAAAAGTAAACAAACTACAAAATTTCTGTCTGTCTATTAATTTCCAATATGTAAAAGCAATATGTCCGGCAAGAAATGTCTCAAATGTAGAAATTTTGCGAAATGCGAAGTTTTTCATTAAAATTATACGTGACATCAAAAAAAGGTGTTTATGTAACTATTTATTACTAACAAACAGCTACTCACATCAATATTATAAAAAAAAGCTATCCTACAGTGTTATTATATTTACTTTACTTACTTGAAACTATGATTGTATTCTATGATCGAATCTCCCAGCTTAATACATAGAGTGCCGCCTTGTTTAAACAGTTGCTTCTGTAAAATCGATTCAAGTAGTGGATCCAGTTCTTCATCTATATTCTCCAATAGCACGGGTAATCCAAATTGTATGGCATTTTCTAGTACTCGAACATAGTCGGGTTGGTTTAAACGAATAACACATAAACGATTGTTCTTTTCCAAATTTTTTATCCATTTATTGGCCTGTCCTTGAGGATCAATCATGAGGGGCCAACGACGAGCGTTTCTGTAAGAAGAAAGACAACAACAAAACTAACAGGTGCTCTTTTGGTATTGTTAAAAAAAAAAACATATATCGTGCCGTAACCACCAAAAAAAAAAGCTCAAGCGGCATAATTTTCGAACATCATTTTTTGACCAAAATCGATTACCCTGTTTTGGAAAAAAATTTGTTTTAAATAAAACACCAATAAAAAACATTTGAACAATTGTGCCCTAAATTCAAATCCGTTTTCAGTTTTTGTCTATCACTTATAGATTTTTTTTTAATAGGCGTGGCTAATATTAACCCATAAACAAGGAGGTCACGCTAATTTATTTCAATATAACTTGATAACGGTCTGTTCGATTTTAATAAACTAAAAACTGAAGGATGCAAAATTATTAATTAAAAAATTGTTTTAAAATCAAGTCAAAATAGTTTTTTTACGATTTACAACGATTCCAGAGTTATTCAGAAATAAGTGGCGAAAAAAATGTTTTTAATGCTAAATTTTACTTTTTATTTGTTTTCGAAACTTTATAATAATATTAAAGCAGCAAATATTTTACAGATTTGTTATTTTTAAGAAAGGTAGGAGTAAAATAAGTTAAAATTAAAGAAAGTCTGTGCAAAAAAGATAATTTTATTCACATTTAAAGCAGGTACCCCACTTTGTCAAAAATTTTGTAATACATTTATCCGTAACACACTTGCATCTTGTGGTTCAATTGCAAAGTCATACAAAATAAAGGAATTATTTGGGAGATTTAAAAATACTGTTACTTTTTTATGAATTGGTCCTTCAGAACACATGCGATTCCGGGAAACAAAAACATTGCAAGTGAGCCTTTAGTTAACGGGCACTGTATATCAAATCAGGCATATTAAACGATTTCGATATTTTCACGAGTGAGACCAAATAGAAGGAAGACATACTTGTTGGTCTCCAAATATGAGAATTCTTTAAAAAGGTTTTTAAAACTACACTCAAAAAAAGACATATAATATTATTAAGGAAAAAATTTTCCAAATTTAAGTAATTTTTTCTAAGTTTAAGTAAATTTTTACAAAAATCTAGTAAAAATTACTTAATATGAGTAAAAAATAAAAAGTTCATGTCTTTAAAAATAGTTCATAAGAATACACACAAAAATTCTGACATTCAAGGACACAAGTTTACTGGTTTAGGGAAATTGTATCCTAAGAACTAGCCAATCTCGTTTTAAATCAAAAAATAAATTTTAGGAAATGACTTACTCCTGATTAGTTCATTAAATTTGAATCACTTGAAAGATATAAAAAGGTATTCTAAATTTTAGAAAAATATTTACCAGTTTTAAGTATTTTTTTTTTAATTATGGAATATATATTTTATTTGCATTAAGCAAAACAATCTAATTAAATTTTTCATTCTTCCGAGGAATATTTGAACTCGAAATATATTTTTTTTGTAAATAAAAAAAAAATTTTGAAACTGAAAAATTTCGATGCTTAGTCAGGCTGCCCTGTTAGGCAATTGGTTAGAGTGCTTGTTTATCAGTGAATGGGTTGTTGGTTCAACACTTGTCTCCTCTCAGGGAATTAGTATGTATGTATGTATGGTGAATTAATTAAGAATAAAATATGAAGATATAATACAAAACATAGAGAATGCAATTAAAAATAAAAATAAGTACCAGAATTAAAGACAAGGCAAATTCATAGCAGGTAAAGTTGAAAACACAGCTGATCTATTTTTTTTTTTTTGCCTAATTCAAGGCGAATTCATATAACTGTTGGCTCGTATGTCAAAAGTTGTTTATATATACAGACCTGCGCTGGAAAATTTTTTCGGCAGCGCCAGCTTTTGGAAAAATTGTCGCGGAAGCTGATAATCAAATAACATGAAATACAAAATTTAAGATAAAAAAGAATTAAAAAATAAATAAAGCAGATATTTACGTGCTGGTGGTTAAGCATTATCTATATATTTCATTGGTGCTTTGCCAAATCATCAGCATACTTCAACCACATATTTTGAACAGTCACAAACCTCTTATCTTATGCACAGACTTTTAAAAATTCCTGTGTAAAAAACTACTTGAGAATTCACCCAGCAAATAATTTATATTCGATATGAATAGGTATATTTTATTTTTCTACACCTTTATACAATATAAAATCCATTGGATAGCAATAAAATTATTTATAAGGCAAAATGAAAAATAAAGTATACATTTAACATTTAAGAAATTTATTATTTGACATATTGTCATAAGTTTATTTTCATTGAAATTTATTTGCTGGTGGTTTAGCATTGTCTATATATTTGGTTGGTGCTTTTCCAAATCATTAGTAGACTTCAACCATATATTTTGTTAAAGTTTCTAAGCCTACTACGATTATTTTTCTTTTGTGATTTTCAAATATATTATTATTTGTGAATTCTCAAATAGTTTTTGAAAGTCTGTCCATAAGATAAGAGGTTTGTAAGTGTTCAAAATATATGGTTGAAGTCTACTGATGATTTAGCAAAGCACCAATGAAATATATAGACAATGGTTAGCCACTATCAAATACATATCAATTAAAACAAACGTATGAAAATATGTCATATAATAAATATTTTTAAATAATTATTAGATTATTCAGGCAACATAAACCAAACTTTTTCCAGCGGCGGCGTAGCTGACTAAAATTATCGACGGCTCGGCTCAGCCGGTTGCGCGCCATCATGCTTTTGACATACGAGCCTCCAAGGCAACAACAAAATACCATATTGTTTTTATTGTTTGTATTTTGTTGTAGTATTAACTTTACCTGTCATGAATTTGCCTTGGTTAAAGACATAAAAAGCTTTGAAAAAATTACTAAATTTGAGATCAAAGATGAAAAAAATTTTTTGTAAAGCTCCGAATTTTATGGGAAAATTTTACTTAATTTTTTTTTTACTCAAAATTAGAAAATGTTCCAAAGTTTTAGTTAGTTTTTTTTAGTGTAAATTGGGTAATAAAGAAAGAAGATCGTGCGTGGATAGATTTCGAAAATGTACGCCACAATTTTATTGGCAATATAAGGGCTGCAAATTACGAAGAACTGGTACAATTACTTCTTCTGTCACATCAACAACTCGGATGCAACGTGTCATTACAAATACACTTCCTGCATTCACATTTAGATATTTTTCGTGGTGCCGTGTCTGATGAGCTGAGATGAGTCTGTGAAAGATTTTAAAGAGATATTGCTTACATGGAAAAGAGATATATACACCCGCAAGTGGGCCCCAGAAATATTAACTGATTTATATTTGGAAAACAATCGTGAAATAGCAGATAAGACTTATAAAAGAAAGCGATCTAATAATTAGTAGTTGATGTTTTATGTTGTATTAGTGTTTAATTTCATTTAAGATTTTAATTTATATCATAGAATTGAGGTGAAAACTGTCGATAATGTCACTATCGAAAATTTTCGATAGTTTAAAACTTTGAAAGCTTTAATAGTGTCCTTATAATTCAAGGTGCATCTTTTTGTGATAAGGAGAGGAATTATGAGGGCTTGGAAAATTTCATATAAATTCTCCCGGCAATTTAAATTAATAAAATGTATATACATATGTACATAAAATCACTATACATGTCGTACATTGTATGATCTAAATACTCTATTTTTATTTTGCTTACTTTTATATTTCAAAGCAAATTTTAATTTTTACTGAAAAATTTACAATTTGTAAACAATTGTTTATAGCTCTTACAAAAAATATTAAACGTAAGCTACATATGCTTGTACATACACACATATTATGTAAGTAGAAGTGCATCATTTTATTATCTCAATTAGTTTCGTTAAATAAAAACTACTAAAATTAAATAAAACAGAACGCAAACTCATAAAAATAATATTGTTGGAACTTTACATATGATTTACAGATTTGTCATGGCACTATTAGTTAAAACATGCACTCAGCAGCAAAAACAATTTTCGACAAAAATATAATTTGTTCCGCATGCATTAGCAATGGAAAGCCAAAGTCATAATAAATTGTATATGGAATTCCTGCTTGCTCAGCACTACACACTACTTTAATCTTATTCAGCTCACAAAGCATTTATGTCAAAGTCCTTTGGGCAACAATTGCAAAGCGAAGAGCAAAGGGATATTATATAAAAAAAAGAAGAGAGGTGTCTTAGGACACCCGGTTGTAGCTATGCTGCTTATCTATATAAAACAAAAATAATTTGTTTAATATATTGGTTACCCTACGTCTACACCTGATATATTTTTATCATGACAAAACTCAAACTTTATATTGTAAAATAATTTTTTTATGTTAGCTGTTTTTTTTTTTTTTTTTTTGACATTTGTAATGATAAAAACATATCAGGTATAGACGTAGGGTTATGCATATATAAATTTTAACAGTAAGTTTTTCATAAAAAGCTGCCATATTTGAACTATTGAAAAATCGTAAATTTTAAGGAAAAATCGTCGACATGACGATAAATCGTTACGTCTGGGAGCGTGGCTGTGTGTTTCAATCATTGTTGCCATTTTGGCATTTTCACTGCCAGATTTGGCATTTTTATTCGTTGAAAAGCATTCAACTTTTAAAAAATTCTGCCAAATGCTTTTTGGGAGAATTTGTTAATTTTTTTTTCAGTTTTTAGAATAATTCTTTTCATCAACGTAATTTTTTTACAATTATGTGTTTCCTAGGTAATGTAAATACAATGAATACCTACATATCATACACATATGTGTATGGAACCCTATTTTTAATTATCCATAAGCGACAAAAATTTAAGTTTTCAGAAGACGGTTTTTTTTGTATTCAAATGTGGTTTACAAAATACATAACGAGCCTTATTTCCGATTTTATCGTAAGAGACATGTTACCGAAAAGACTTTTTTATTGAAATTAAAATTTGATGGGTCTACACATAGTTTAGAATTATAAAAATGCCGAAATTGTTGCTGACTTTTAAGATACGGGCTGTAAAATTTTATCGCAAGCGACAATTTACGTATGTAAAACAAATTTGAATATTATAAAAAACCTTCTCCTGAAAAATTTAGTTTATGTCGCTTCCGATTAAATAAAAAATAAGGCTCGATAAATTGTCGCTTACGATAAAATTTCAGGATGTAGGACAATAAAACTTTAATTTCAATTCAATTCAAAACTTTAATTTCAATCGAAAACAGGTTTCGATATACATACATATGTATATGTATGTATGTATATATACCCTGCAGAAAGTGCGAATAGTGAAATTGTGGTGATTTACTAGTGACGCTGTCAGTAGCACTACTGACCAGGTGTACCCAAGCCAATGGTATCATCTATTGACATTTAACATTAGCTTGTCATTGAAAATCCACCACTAGACTATAGCACTACTGACTTAGTAGTTCTTTCGGGACCACATGGAGACATTGGCACCAAAGATTCACTAGTAAATTTTAGGGGCTCTAGACTACAATATCGATATATCCTCTCTCGTTGTCAATAGTAAACTTATAGTGATTTTTTAGTGACATTGTCAATAGTGCTACTGACTAGGTGTACCCCAGCCAATGCAAATGCCTATTAAAAGACGATGTTTTAGTAAATAAACTAACACTGTCAAAAGTTAAACTTTAAGAAGAAAACGTTGTTTTAAATACAAAAGCTCAATAAGCAATGCCTATGCACATTTATTTCCAGGTAATATCAGGATTACAAGAACAATGAAAAAATACAACAATGAAAAAATCAACATGGCTTTTAGTTGATCCAAAATATCAAAAATAGAATTTGTTGTAAAATAATAATAATGAAAATTATTCACATAAATTTGAAAAAATTTCTTCACGGCAGCTACCACTAACAAAATTTGCAACGTTTAGGCACTTTTCACAATTTTTTAATAGTTTTTTCATATTTTTAAGTTTGTTTCAAAAGAATTTTTTTAATAAAATATTTTTCACATTGAAAAGTTTTTAACATTTTTTTTTAATTTCTCTTTCGTAAACAATTTTTGAAGCTTCGAATGAACTATAATTTAAAAAAAAAAATAGCTCAGCTGCGTTTCCGCTACTACCTGGTGAATGTGCCTTGAGCAATGTTCTCAAGCGTAGTATACAAATAATTTTGACAACTAAATCAGAGTGAAAATTATGAAATTCAAAGTTACCTAGATTAACATTTTTCTTTAAAGATATATTTAAAACGGAAAACTCAAACAAATAAGGGTTGCCAACACTATTGACAAATAACATAGGGTTGTCATTCAAAATCTATCAATAGACTTTAGCACTATTGAGAAGGTAGTTCTTTTACGACCACATGGAGATATTTGAACCGAAGATTCACTCGTAGATTTTAGTGGCCCTCGTCTACATATATTTATTTAATATTATTGCACAATATAATAAAAAAGAAAAACAAACTATTGACGCGTTCTATAACTATAACTGTCGTCTCTAACGTATATCTACTCGCGCATAAAAGGAAAGTTGTCGACATTTTAACTAGTGCAATTGTCGCTAGAGAAAGAGTATTGACATAGAGACATATGGTTCTAGGTTGACTAGAGGGTATTTAATGTTTGAAAATGCATAAAAAGTGATACCTATGTATTATAACAAATATATAATATGTATGTGCCATAAAAATACCTGTAAATACTAATAAGTTTGTATAAAAACAATGAATTCAAAACTATTTCAATAAATTTTTTAAAATTTAAATCTGGCATTATACTTTTCTTCTGTAGAACATTTTAGCAGAATTTTTTTTACAGGTTTAGCATTCTCCCATCAAAAAAAAAATTATGTCAAATGCTTTTTGGCAGAATTTGCTTAAAATAAAAAATTTTAATTTGTTAAATTTGTTTTTAGTGTAGAGAGTAATTCTATTCATAAATATGAATTTGTTTACAATTATTTGTTTCCTACGTAATGTAGATACAACGGATACCTATGTATTATATGTTATGTATTGTATACATATGTATATACATATATGGAGCCCTATTTTCAATTATCCGTCAGGGGCAAAAATTAAAGTTTTCAGAGGACGGGTTTTTATAGTATCCAAATATACTTTACCATACATGAATTATCGCCTAAGATAAAATTGTACAGCCTGTATTTTAAAAAATATCAAACATTTCAACATTTTGATAATTCTCAACTATGGGTTGGCCATAGTTTTAATTTCAATTAAAAAGCTTATTTTTTACAACATCTTGCTGACAATTAACCCGAAAATAGGTCTCGATATACCTACATACATATGTATATTATATGTAGGTATATACCCTGGAGGAAATGTCGATGGTAAAATGTAATGAGTCGCTTTTGACTTTGTCACCAGTACTACTCTCTAATTATTCCCCATGCAATACTTTGTGCTATAGACATTTAGCATGTGCTTGTCATTGGAAATCTACTAGTAACTAAAACAATTAAGCAGGTACAGACTGCGTAGTTCTTATAGCAACATGGAGACATGCCAACCAGACTTTACTGATACATTTCTGTACTTTACGTACATACAAATTTGTGTATATTGACAAGTTGTTAAAAAATTCACCAGAAATACATCTGTTTGATCTCTTTCCTTTACACTGATGAATAGAAGAAAAACTGTAGACAAAGTAACTAATAAACTTGTGATCAGAATTTTAGTGTTGTCATGAATACACTTGGCCTCAGTCTTAAAATACATAAATGTACATATCTATGTATATATGTACATACATACATATGTATGTATGTACATATATACATATGTATGTGCTATAAAAACACCTGTTAATACTAATAACTTTGTATGTATAAACATGAAATTCAAAGCTTTTTCAATAAAAATTTTTAAATTTAAATCTGGCATTTGGGTTTGGCGTTGGCTGAAGTAGTTAGCACGTTGACTACAAAACCGAAGATCCTGGGTTCAATCCCTGTATGCGGCAATCATTAAATTACAACAGCACGCATTTTTCTGATGTGCATTAGTGTCCCTTTGTATCAGTTGTTGTAGGAAAGTTCAAGTGATGAAGGCATAGTCACTGGTCACTGAACTATACCGACTTCAACAGATGGTAATCCTAATGTAAAATCAAAGTCCTCCTTCATCGGTATTGTGTAGAAGAATCATCGGCGAAGTAAAATAGCCAATAAAATGGCTACTAAACACAGCTTCAAAATTTAATACGCCTAATTTGAGACCAGAAGGCGCTACAACACTGCATTATTACAAAAAAATGCGTGCAAAAAGCAGAGTTGTAAAAAGAATGAAGCTTTCTTCTATCTCTTCTTTCACTACCTGTCTTCTATCACTTTCCCTTTCGGAAATAAGGTAACACCTAGTAATAGTAGTAGGCATTAATTGCCTGAGTGTTACTTCTCTTAAAAAAAAATATACATTTGTTCCGTAGAACATTTTAGCAAATTTTTTTACGGATCTAGCATTCTCTCATCATCATTTTCTGGCAACATTGCACAGCATACACTCAGCCAGTGATGCATTTTGAGTTTTTTGTTTTAGGGCCAAAGAGTGTTGCCAGAAAATGAGGATAAGAGAATGCTAAATCGGTAAAAAAAAATTCTGCTAAAATGTTCTACAGAAGAAAAGTATAATGCTAGATTAAAATTTAAAACAAATTATTTAAATAGCTTTAAATTTCATGTTTATACAAACTTATTAGGGTTTACATATATTTTTATAGCACACACAAACATAAAATAGTAAATAATTGTGTTTTTTGGAATTGTTACAATTACGTTTAAAAACTTTTTAACGCACCAATAATCCCAAATTAATATTTTACTTATTCAATAAAATATTTCTTCATTAAAAATACACTAAAATTTATTAATAAGGTGTTTGCTGCGCATATCACTGCTGCTAGTCCAGATCATCAGGGAACCTTTACACTGCAATGCATGTACATTTATGAGTAGAATCCTCTATACAGAAGAATTTTTTTAATAAATTATAATTTTATATTTTCAAAAAAATCTGCCAGAAAGCATTTAGCAGAATTTTTTAAAAGTTTAATGCATTTTAACTAATGAAAATGCCAGATCTGGTAGTGAAAATGTTAAAATGGCAACAATGGGGCCAAATTAAAGATTTGAAAGGGCCAAAATAACTTGGATAGGGCCAAACAAATGTTTAATATATTTGAATACAATATTTTTATTTAAATAAAAACAAAAGTATGTATTAATAATATAATACAAACAAAAAATAGAGCAAAAATAAACAAAAAATGTTGCTTAAATAAAATAAAATTTCAGTTACAAATATTCCATATGTAATTATAATTTTTGTGTAAATAATCTCTAAATTCTTAGTCCAACAGTTCCTCCATTTATTCTTGTTTCCAACACTTTTGTGTGCTAACTTTTAAAATATCGTTATCACAACAATTATTAGAACTAGATTTCATTAAATCTTTCAATTGTATTAAAAATGACACAATATTTTTTTTTAAGACGATTTCTTGTATTATGCTTTTTTTCACAATATCGAAAGAAAACTTTCGACTGAAAATGTATATTGAAAACAAAAACAAATTTTCATATTTTATTGTTGTTTTCAATATAAATTTATTTATATCTTTATCGTGAAACAGGACATTAGTCTCAACCACTTTTTTTAATATTCTTTCCACACATGCTGTGGAATCGAAAGAGTTCCTTGAACAATTCTGTGTAAATTTCTATGCAAAGGTTTGTTTACCCAAACGATTTTTAATTGTAGAAATCTTTTTCCAAAATATACTTCTACTTAAATCTTTGAGATTTTTAAATTGTGGAACTTGCGATACTGCCCTTTATTCATTATTTATTAATTATGTTTCCTTTGGAAAAGTTTAATAGCAAGTGGTACAATACTTTGGCTTCCCCACTTAAAACATGATCTGGCGCAGATTTCGGACACATGTTTAAATATAAAATCTTCAAAAAAAAATCTTCCGTTTTTAAAACGGACAAAACTCCATTAAAAAGTGTACTCAAATGTTTGAAGGAATTACATAGTTTAATTTTGAGCTGAAAGGGCCAAAATAGTCTAGAGAGTACCACAGGGCCATCAAACATCCAAAAGTGCCACAAATGGTCCAAGTGTGCCACATTTTGCATCACTGCACTCAGCACTAGCTAAACGAAATACACATACACACATGCAGCAGTCAGCACTACCCAGTGGGAATTTGAGTTAACTCAGAGTTATTGAATTATCAGCAAAAAATTAGTCAGAGGTGGTTAAAATCAGCACTCATTTTGCATGTTAAAAGTGATCAAATTTAACATTGAGTGGCCGCAGGACGAGTGCATCAGTTTTGAATCAGTTTTGAACTAACCATGAGTTAGATCATTATGAGTTAGCTTATGCCAAATAAAAAAAAAATAAAAAAGAAGTGTTATACATATTTAGTTAATTATGATTTAGCTCATTATTTATTAACATTTTTTAGTCAGCTTAAAGTTAAAACAATTTTAAATTATTTTTTTTTTTAGAAACGAGAACGTGTATCGAACCGTGGTCAATTTGTTTGTCAGCCATCATACTTAACACTTTGCCATCGCGCCATATAAAATATAAGCGGCACAGAGTTATTATAAACATGAATTTTATGCTGGCATCTTCTCTCTGAACTTTGACTGTATCAGCTTTGAGTTAGCTAAAAGTTAGCTCAAAACTTATCGAAGAAGTTAGTTGTACAAAAACAACTCACTAATCTCTGCATCAGTTTTGAGTTAGCTTAAAGTTAGTTCAATACTTATCGGGAAGAAGACAGTTGTGGAAAAAACAACTGACTCACATCTGTATCATTTATGAATTAGTTAAGAAGCTAGTCGCAAATGAGTTATCAAAAAGTCACCCATATTTTGAGCTAGTTAATAAAATTCTGACTGGATAGCAATACGAAATACACAACCAAC
This sequence comes from Tachina grossa, assembly GCA_949987645.1. Taxonomy (NCBI): domain Eukaryota; kingdom Metazoa; phylum Arthropoda; class Insecta; order Diptera; family Tachinidae; genus Tachina; species Tachina grossa. The sequence continues at coordinate 53,937,487 of OX465275.1, read as the reverse complement.
TTTGTCTTATTGGTTTTTTTTTTGTCGTTATTCACTGTATTTACGCAAGCGCAAAGCAACAATATTTTTTCTTTGTATGTATGTATGTACATATTGATTTTTACAACAAGAAATATTGAATATAATTTAGTTTTTCTTTAAATGCATTGGTGTTTACACTTCCATAAGGAACTTTTGGACACCCTTGAGATAATCTATAGAATATCGAAAAAATAAAGAAAACAAAAGTACCTACAAAGTAATCAAAACAAAAAAAAAATGAAGCAATCGTTCTCATGGTTTCTGTTTCTCTCACTTCAAAGAATTAAACAAAACAAAATCAAACAAATTTGTTTCGTTCATTGTCGTGCTCTGGTTTAAGTACAAAGAAATCAAAACAAAAATAAATTTATAACTGTAAAAGTGTCGATTATTTATGTTACGAAAATTATTTTCTAACCCCTGTATCGTCCCATAAGTAGCATAGCTACAAAAATATTACTAAAAAAACTAATTTAGGTGATATAATTTAGAGATGTGTGCAGGAGCGTTTCTTTTTAGCTCACCATTTCATAGAAGCTGAATTTCGACATATCCTCATCATTTACGGGCGGATTTTAAGGTGTGGTGTATCGATGTCTCGATGAGAATAATGTCTTGCTTTATGGGCCACTGATCAAAAATATCCTGTTATTGTACTGACTCAACAGATCTCAGTTCAGCGAAAGAAAAAAGAACCAGATTCCGCTAGTACATTCAGCTAGTAGTGAAGCAAAGGAATACATTCGTCAAATGTTCGGTCCACAAGTTAATAGTTTTATAAAGTTCCAGAGTGACCCACACTTCAAAATTATCGATTGGACAAAACTCAAATTCAGTGAAGCGCCATACGCAATACCAACTATAAGCATTGCAATTTTCAAAAAAAAAAAAAATTCATTTGACAGTTTTATTTTCTAGACCTAATTACTTTCACAGCTTATACGTTCTCAAATTAAAATTCAAATCACCTTTGTACTTTTATTATATGAATATAAAATTGAGATCAAATTTTTATGTTTGCTGTGCTACAGGCATAGTTCTTTAATACGCACGGTTTTCAATTCCGAAACGCAAATATAAACGCATTGTCAAACGCAAGTGTGTGTGTAGGTGTATGTCAGTATGTGTGTATATGATAAAACGCTCGTACTGTCTTTCATCTTACTACACGTAGTGTTAAATTAATGATAGGAGAATCGGTTGAAAATGAACCATAAAAATAGTTTCAACTGAAATTTATTAAATTTTAATATCAAAATATTAAATCCTCCTGCATGTAAACATATTTAGATTAGGTCAAAATTAACTTAACATATAAATAACTCTACCTAATAAAATATGTTTTTGTGTATACTTGTTGAAAAAACAAGTAACTTTTCAAACTACCTTCATATGTAGATGATTTAATAAAAATAAGAAAAAAATAATAATAAAAATAAGAAAAGCGACAGGCAACAACAGTTTGTTTCTGATGTAAACGAATGGATGAATGAATGACTGAATGCATGACTGCATGTAATATAAATGAACTACAGGTATAAATGAATGAAGAAATGAATTAGCAAATAAATAATGAAGATTTATCAGAGCTGATTATCTGAGTGCAGCTTCTATAACGCTTGAGGGGTGAAAACCTTTTCTAAGCTGTTAACTAGAAACTAGTGGTAAGGGTGGGTACTCGTGAGTGCATACGCTTTTGTACGTAAAAAATAAACACATAATATGTATGTAAATTATGTACATATATTTTTAGATATACATACATAGGTATGTATGTACTCCCCAAACCAAATGTTTGTCCCAAATCACATTATCCTGATTAGTTTTAGGGAGAGAGAGACGAGGGGAACAGGAACGTTTCTTTTCCCTCCGTCTCTCTATCCTAACAAACTAATCAGCTTAGCAATAAGACTTGCATAGTGTAAATTGGGACTTTCGAATTTTTATGAGGTCAGACTCATCGTACCGATTTCGTTAAGATATTTCGGTAGTTTTTCTAAAGTCGGAATTGTCATGACGAATTAGTTAAGATGTTTCTATAATTTCTCTGAACAATTATGTTTAATAAAAATTTTTTAAAATATTAAAATTTTGATTTAGAAGAATGTACATAAATAAAAATTGGCGAAAACTTTTGTCTTAAAAAAATTAAATAATAACAAAAATTAAAAATTTTAAAACCCCCCACCAATATATCCAGAAAAGATGTGATATCTTCTAAGCGGCTGGATCGAGAACACTCTCGATAAGTCACCTTTCACAGAGAAAAACCTAAATCAAAGTCGGTCCACAGATACACAGACACACACTACAAATTTATAACACCCCTTTTTTGGTCGGGGATTCAAACAGAATTGTAATTAATAAAATAATAATAATTAACCAAAAATGGTGAACAATGGTGACCTCTTTTTATAAATTAAGCGATAACAACCCTAGCATAAATATAACAACCAGCCATTCCTTCTACGAAAGAAGATGTAACTTTTTTTGTTACTTGGGCTGCACTATTACAGCAACCGGCGGTTCATCCCAGGATGTGAAATCCAGATTGAACAAAGCGAGGGCGGGCCTTTGCTATACTAAGCCCTATATGGCGCTCCACCCATCTATACATCACCACCAAACTGCAAATCTTTAATTCCAACGTGAAATATATACTTCGTTGCACCCAAACATATCAGTAGCATTCAAGTGTTTGCAAACAAATGTTTCCGTGGAATCCTACGTATATTCTGGCCTGAAAGAATAAGTAACATCAACCTCTGGCATACCATCCATCAAATACTTATCTAGCTGGAGATACGTAGACGTAAATGCTGCTGGATTAGTCATACGCTTAGAAAGCAACCCGATGGTATTATCAGAATAGCTATCGACTAGGATCCCCAAGTCCAACGAAGTATTGGGGAACCTGCTCATACTTGGAGGAGACAGCGGGATACTGCAATAAGAACTTCAGGACACAGCTGGAGCGATATAAAGTGTATCGCAAATGATAAAAGTGATTGGAAGAACTTTGTTGTGGCCCTATGTTCCTTGTAGGAATTACAGGATATAATATGTAATATATGCTATTTAAACTATTTTGAAACATTTACGATACAAAATCGGCACGAAATTAAAATTTTCAAATCTCATCACTGTTTCGTATATTGGACATTTACAACTCATAAGCCAGCCGTAAAGATACGAATGAAATGAGATGAATGTTTTAATAACAAATGTGCTTTAATCCAGTGTAGAACACAATAATAAATTTTTTGGTTGTTATTGTTTATTAATGCGTGTATGTGCGTTAAAAACGTTTTAAGGCTGCTGGGAGTAATGACTGTACATAAGAAATACACTCATTTTTACATACATGCATTTCTACTACAGAGTACATGTACGAATGGTAGTTGGTGTTATGTTGCCAATAGTGGCGGCAGTGGGATCTGTTGTCATTATTGACATTGAAGTTGACGAGGAATAAAGGCATACAAATAATAGTATTTACCACCTTACGGGAAAATTGCTACAGCACAACAGATGCGTTCGTTTAATTTATTTTATGGCTTGCTTTTTGTTTCCACGACTTATTTTGGGATAACCCAATAAACAAAAGTATATAAGGTTAATAGAAACTATAAAATTTGCGGTTTTAACTAATGGTGGATTTGTGTTCTGAGAAAAATGTTACAATTACAAGTATACATACGTGCCCTTAGATATGCAAGAGGTCTTGTTTTTGTTTATATAAGAGAATGAATGCCTACTATTACTTATAGGTGTTACCTTCTTTAGGAAAGGGATAGTGATAGAAGGAAGGAAGGAAGGATAGACGAAGGAAGAGACAATGGAATGCTTCATTCTTTTATAACTCTGCATTTTGCACGTTATAATGCAGAGTTGCAGCGCATCATGGAGTGTACTCTGTAATTCGAAACGAAAGCAAATGCTTTCGAATTGTAATATTAATAACATACAAATTCGAAAGCATTTTTTTTTATTTCGAAATGCAGAGTAGACCCCCTGGTGTCAATGAGGCGTATTAAATTTGTGAAGCTGTGTTTAGGAATCATTTTTTATTGGTTATTTTGCCTCGCCGATGATTCTGTTACACAATACCCAAGAAGGAGGGCACTTTGAGTTACATTAGGACTAGTATCCAGTGATTCCAACTTTTTTGGCTCTAAAAGCCCATCAGAATCTTTAAAAAATTACTAAAAAGCGTAATTTTGATATCTAAAAAGCGTAAAAAGCACTAACGTATAAAACGAGTAAAATTTAACGATGTTTTCTAAGCTATTCTTTATTTCAGTAATACTATCAACATCTTTAATGAAATATACCAAACGAAAAAGTTACGTTTTACACTGAACAAGTAAATACACCAAGTTTTTATTAAAGTAATTTTAAGAAATACACAAATTTTTTAAAAGCACTACTTAGTGCTTTTTTTAGTTTGGCACTAACGCTCAAAATTTGGCATTTTTAGTCTTCAAAAAGCACTAAAAATAGTGCCAAAAGCACCAAGTTGCCATCGCTGCTAGTATCTGCTGAAGCCGGTATAGTTCAGTGACCAGTGACTATGCCTTCATAACTTGAACTTTCCTACAACAACTAATACAAAGGGACACTAATGCACATCATAAAAATGTGTGATGTTGTTATTTAATGACTGTCGGATATCGGGCTCAAACCCAGGACCTTCGGTTTTGTAGTCAACGTGCTAACTACATCAGCCAACGCCACCCTCTTGTATGCACGTATGTAAGGCTTGAAACTATGATCTTAAAAAGTTGAAGATGATAAGTAAGCACAGCTCATTATGCGCCACCCTATAGCTAATCCACATAATCCAGCGGGAGTTGGGGAAGGGCTCCTTCACATAGAAAGTAATCACTAATTATTGCTTATTGATAATAAAATATCAGTAAGCGTTTACAATCTTGGTGTGGATTACTTTATAGTTAAAGTGGTGGTGTAAGAGCAAGGGAAAGGCTCCCTTCCATAGAAATTAATTATTAATTATGAACTAAAACGTAAAAAAAACTTAAAAAAATTAACCAACTTTATGAACTAAAAAGTTCAAAATAATAAAAGCATTATTATATGCGTTAACTACTTAACTATTTGAAGTCTGTGCCAAGAAAATTGTTAACTAAACGCAGAAATAAATTTCTGGGTTGTCAACTAATAAGATAGATTATTCTTTCCATCCACTCTAACTGTCCCAAAGGTGCACGTAGAGAACTCAAGTGTATTAGGTAGACCCAATATTTTTTCAACCCCAAAAGTTTCTCTGAACATATATCCCCCTCCTCCCGCCCTCGATGTTCTACGCTTAAGCTGGCCTTCATATAAATTTCATAATTTAATTCTAAAGGGATCAAATGAAGAATTGTCCTCAAAGCTGAAGTAGCACTTTGACTACAAAACCGAAGGTCCTGAGTTCGAGTTCGTTGTCCGACATTTATTAAATAACAATACCACTGGCTTCAGCGGATGCTAATCCTAATGTAAGATCAGAGCACCCTACTTCGTCGGTATTGTGTAGCAGAATCATCGGCAAAATAAAATAACCAATAAAGGACAGCTTTGAAAATTTAATACGCCTCATTTAACACCAGAGGCGCTGCAAAACTGCATTATTAAAAAAGCAGAGTTGTAAAAAAGTGAAGCTTTTCTCTATCTCTTCCTTCACCACCTGTCTTCTCTATCACTATCCCTTAACTATCATCCTTTCTCATTATCTTTTCTTCAACTCACAGGTAGCACAAAGGGATCACGGTATTGGACCCAAGTGAGCTTGACTCTAAATTTTACCCTTCCTTAAGCAGCCTGCTAACCTAGCCCTTTAGTTTAATTTTTATAAATTTTGTTATGAGATCAGTTCCCAGTTTTTTTGTGTCCTTTCTTCAAATGGGAAAAATTATCATACGGAGAAGGGTTTCATGGTTCCCTATGTCGAATTTGTATCTCCTCTGCCAGAATCAGTTGTTAAAACCATTTTTTTTTTTTTTTTTTTTTTTTTTTTTTTGAAAGTGGAAAAGCCGGTTAACCAATTCGCGGCTTGTGTTTTTAAACATTATTATTGCCTAAATATTATTTGATTACCCACGCAAACGTATAAATTTGTATTTGTGCGTATAAAAATAATAATAGCAAAACACATTAAAAAAAAGTCACCCTTCTATTAAACGATTTTAACTAACAGACATCAAGTCTACACGCAGCATCCGCTCTTTATATCCGTAAATTTATTTTTTTTTTTTCATCTTTGCTTCCTCCTTTCAATTCAATATCAAAGAAACATCGACATCAGATGTACATATAAAATTTCAAATATTTTTAGCATTACTCCAGCAAGAGCTACAATTACTCATACACCCTCCTAATATCCTTAAATACAAAATGTGTTTGTGTTACTCATAAAGGTGACATTAAATACTAGAGTACAATAAATATGTGCGTCGTACACATATTGGTAAATGCTGTAATTTTCATTTTTAATACGCATACCATGCATGAATGATGCTGCACATTGCATCATTCCACACATAAGTACATACATTCATAAGTTCTATTGTTAACACAAATGTGTTTCAAACTTTTTGTTATTTTTTGTAATTAAATGAAATTTTCAACAAATAATGTTTTTTACGAGCATTTTGCTGTTGGCTACAATATGCCAAAAACAAAAAATTAATGCGAACTTTCCCTTCTCTAATCGCCCCTCAAACTTTTTCGTTAAATTTATAAAATTGTGCATATGTATGTATGTATGTAAGTATGTATGTTGAGTGCATACATACATATGCACATGTGTATGTATGTGTGTATTTGTATATTTCTATGTTGTTACTTATAATTACCGTTACGCGTTTAATTTAAGTGTTGTTTTATATTCGTCTAATAAAACGTGTACACAGTAGAACACGACTACAACGAATACCTGACAGAATTTAATTTAGTATTTATATTTAAAATTAAGTTAGAGATATTTCTTTATAAATATTCTAGACCAGTTAATTGTTATAGGCGCACGGTAGTGCGGCAGGCAAAGTTCCGGCCAATGCAAGCAGTGTATATACTTACAGGAAGCCATTCGTCGTGTTTTTAACCCTCTGATAACTTTGTTCCTCGCCATCGTAAAATTCTAAAATTTAATTCATAACTAGAATTAATTCATCTCACCTCACATGCGAAGTTTGAAAGTTACAACAAAAGCTTCCTGATATATGGAGGTGCCAAAACTGCATATTTTAAGACATACACACTGACCTACTCATCAATATTATGAAGTACTTCCAGTATACCTACAGAGAAAATTTTAACCAAGGGGCGGTGCTACGCCCATAAAGCACAGAATTAAAAAAACGCGTTTAACTCAAATGATTTTATTGAAATTTGGCATAAAATGTTGTAATAAATAAATAAATTTTTATTTATTTATTTCTTTATTTATTTCAAAAAAACCAACCGAGCTCATATAGCCATATATAATTGAGCTAGACAGCTCAAATTTGATACGCAAGTAGGTCAAGGTGAGAAACCAACTAGAAAAATCTAAAAATCCAAACATTTTAAACATGAGTGGCGGGGGTCGGAGGGGGTGAGGGGGGCACGCTAATATTGCAATTAATTCAAAACTAAATATCGTTACCTTAAGATAGAAAGGCCCAAACTAATTATTTTTTTTTTTGAAATCGAGACTTTTGCATTTTCGATACTTTAGATGTTCTTCTATCAAAATGTATAAAAATATCTCAAAAAAATAATGAGTTAGGGCCTTTCAATATTAAGGTAGATATATACAGATTTTAACTAAAGCCATTTTATTGAAACTTGTTTTAATTCAATTTTAATTTTTGGGATTCTTTTCACTGCAATATTGATTGAAATGAAATTGCCGATGAGCTGGCAAGAATAGGGTTGGCGTTAGATCAAGGAATGTGTTACAGATTGGTTACACGGATGGGTCATGACAATAGGGAACTCAGTAATTGGGTGAAGGAATAAATAGGATTGTAGTCTTAAAGACTATGTGGCCAAAATTTGACTTAGCAAAATCTAAACTGCTTGCTTGGAGTTTATCTGGGTACAAATGGAGCCAATTTTACTAACAGGGACACAAATAGAAGGAATTTACAATGGATCCAATTGGGTCTCCGAGTGAATGTGTAATACAACACTATCCCTCCCAACCTAACCTAGCCACCAACTTTTTCTGGTGTATGCTCGAAGTTAAGAGGCCTGTGAGAAGAATCCGCTAAAGACAGTGGCTAATACGATGTCGGATCAATAAGTCCGTGACTTCTTGAATGAAGCACAGTTTTTTTTTTTGTAAAACAAAAATTTATTTTCACCGTAATCTCCTTTTAAGTAAGTCAATACACTTAGTCCAACGTTTTTCCAGTTTTTGTAGCCCTTCCAAAAAATAAGATTTTTCGAGGTCCTCAAAATTGGTCAATAATTTCATCGTTGGAGCTAAATCTCCTTCCACCAAGCCATTTCTTTAGGTTTGGAAATAGGAAGTAGTCACTAGGGGCTAAATCCGGAGAATATGGCAGATGCGATACCAATTCGTAGCCCAATTCATAGAGTTTTGCCATTGAAACTGCACACGAGTGTACTCGGGCATTATCTTGATGAAAAAGAACTTTTTTCTTGGCCATAAGGGGTCATTTTCTTTTTAAATTCTCATTAAATCGGTCTAATAAGTTGGCATAATATTCGCCGTTTATTGTTTTTCCCTTTTGAAGGTAATTGATGTGGACTATCCCGCGTGCATCCCAAAAAACTGTTGTCATCACCTTATTGTGCGACAAACTCATCTTGGCCTTCTTGGAAGCAGGTTTAGACTGCTGTTTGGTTACCGGAGTACAATAAGAGATTCATTTTTCATCTACAGTTACAAAACACTGCAAGAAGTCATTCGGATTGCGATTAAACAACTCCAAACAGTCCTTTGAAGTTGTCACACGTTTGCGGTAATGGTCAATTGAGAGCAAACGCGGCAACCATCTTGCAGACAACTTTCTTAAACCCAGCTGATCATTTAAAATCGAAACCACACTGCCATATGAAATGCCTATGGCATCAACAATCTCACGCACTTTTACTTTTCGATCGGCCAACACCATATAGTGGATTTTTTCAACATTTTCGGGTGTACTGACCGCAATTGGCCATCCAGAACGTTCAGCGTCATTTGTACTTGTGCGACCACAACGAAAGTGAGTAAACCACTTTTTTACCATTAAAATCGATAGTGCATAGTCCCCATAGTATTTATCGAGCTTTTCATTGGTTTTATTGACGGTTTTTTTCGCAAAAAATAATGTTTAATGAGCACACGAAATTCCCTTTTTCCATTTTCTTCTCAAAAGGCGAGGTAGTCTGTTATCAACAGCTGCCAAATAAAAACTAAATGACAAAGCTTGTTCAAATTTAAACAGGAGTCAACTGACTGTTGCCTCTTGATAGGAGCAGTGTTGCCATTTCAATCAAGAGGCGGGAAATTCAAAAAGACACTAAGTTAATGATCCACGCTCGTACTAAGCCTTCACGTAATGTCTCGTGTTGCTCTGGCAACTTCAACATTCTTTACGCAGTTATTCTTTCAGATGGTGATATAAAAGCATCTTTCCTTTATTTTCTTATTCATTTTCAAAAATAACCAGCGAGACGGCCAATTTGGAGCAGTGTTACTCAGATTGTATTAAACCAGAGGATTTCTAATATAATTCGAATTAAACAAAAACGTTTTTGAATTGTATTGCATTTTAATTTGCATAGTTTTCCTTTACAGAAAAGACCCATGTAAAGAAAAGTTAAAGTGTTCCACAGAAATGCCACTCGTGCGATTTTACATAAAACTGGAGAGCGCATTCTGTACATAAAATGCAAACTAGAATAAGCATGAAAGTAATAGTTAAGAAAAACTCGAATTTTTTACAAGTTTCGGGAATTTCAGCTCAATTTCGAGTTTTAATGCATTCAAAGACATTTTTAGTAGAAATTTATGGGACATTTAAGGCCTGATATCTTCGTTTACGACAACTTTAATGTCCATCTTTCTCGAGAGGGATCAAAGCACAAAATTATACCGAGAAGAGTTATAATATTAAAATTTGCTACAAAAATTATCCTCCTTAGATTTTAGCTGAACATGTTTCAACTAAAATGAAAAAGTTTCATGATTTGCTACGACGATTTAAAATATTAGTAAACAAAATTAGTATGGAGGAGTTTACTTCAGCGTTTACAATGGATTCAGATGCAATCTTCCTTCGACCACTTAAGTCATATTAGGATACAAAAGATAAATTCATTTTATTTAGATTGCGCTGTAGCTTCTGTAACTTGTTTTAAATGTTATTAGTTTTCTTTTTGATGGGTTTTTCCCTGTTTGTAGGAAATAAAAAACGACCGAAGGAAATGGTTTGAGCAAACACATCTCAACATTAAATTTATTATACTTTTTTTAGTTTTAAAAATTCATGTTACAAAGAAGCTTTGTAATTAAAATATCTGGTAATGGAAATGCAATTAATTCTATAAAATATCAAAAATGCAAAGCATGTGAAAAAATAAGCTTGGAAAACTCTTAGTTTTTAATTAAGTGAATTTCTCCCACATTAGAGCACTTTTTGTAAATAGGAAATAATTCAAGACAAGAAAGAAACCATTTAATGTCGTTGTAATTAAATTATTTCTCTTTAAATTTAATCATTTACATGCATACATACATATGTACATATAAGGGATGTAACGAAAACTGGTAGCGAATGCGAATGCGAATGCAAATATTACAATACGTTAAAAATCACATGAAAATAAATTTATTTAAGTTGTATTATATACATAGATGTACTACATATAGCATTTTATTTAAATTGAGTCTTTAATTGAGCAAATATTTGTTAATTTATTAAAAATAAAAATTCTTAAAACAGAAAGATATATGAAATTATATTAAAATAAGTAAAGATAATAATTAGAAATGTTAGACAATCAACCCATTCGTACTTGGCCCTAAAGCGTGGTACGATGTTCAACATTTCATGTGAAATGCTGACATATTAAGAAAAATTGGAATGAATTGTTCATAAAGAAATGTTGCAAAAGTAGTACTCTGGTCATCTTGGGAAAAACATATAAAATATATCTTCAACATTTTAAGTTTCATGCGACTAGTTAATATTGCTTGCATTTAGAATTTTTTGTACGAAGTAATGAATGGTGTTCAAGATTTTTCAAAAGTTTGAATATACTAGTCTTAAGTACAAAATATGTTCACGCAAATCAAACACTGCCTTTTCTTTTTCAAAAATTTAAAAATATTTCCAAACACCGCTGGATTTTGGTTTCATTTATTATACTTATGAGAACTTATTTATTTGGGTATTCAATCGGTTTAACCGTTAAGCGGTTAATTTCAGCCGATTAACCGATTAACCGAAGCAACAAATTTTTAAATATTTTGTACTCTGTAACGTATTTTTTGTGTGTTTAATTATTTGTTTCGTCTCACATACAAAAGTTAATTGTTTAGAAATTATTTTTCATACAAACAAACAAGTATATTCAGTGATTCTAACTTAACTAAAACTTCAAAATCTTTCGACGTTGCCAAAAAAGGGGTTAGTAAAGACTCTGGTACTCTAATTGAACTTTTTTTAATAATTTAAAATAATTAAAAGCTAATAGTACTGTTACCAACGATTTAAGTAAGGATTAGATCTAATAAGAGACGAATTCTATTATTTTATACATACTCTCTGAAATGTTTTCTTGTAGCAATAGTGTTTTAAAGTACAAAAACGAAAACTAAGAAATTCAGAAATAAACTTTTTTACAGAATATTCGTGGCTGTCAGAAGAGGACAGGCCAACAGAAAATATTATTCTGTATAATGGAAATCGATTTTCTCAGCGTCTACGATAAGTGAAAGGATTTTTTCCAAGTCAAGCTATCAAAACTTATTCGCTTAAATCCTTAACACTTAAACCAAATTATTTTTCTGAAAAATTTTGTTAGAAGATCTCATTAAACTACTGAAGTACTAACATCCATACATACATATATATATGTATTTTTTATTTTACTAATAAACTCAAATTAATAAATAATTTATGCGCTTTTACTTGTTCAAATTACTTGATTTATAAAAAGAAGTTTATTAATCGGTTAACCGGTTAATACCGAAATTAACCGATTATTAACCGATTAAGCCAAAATCTCGATTAATTAATCGAGCGATTAACCGATTAAAACAAAACCCCGGTTAAATGAATACCCTATTATTTATAGAAAAGTTTTCCACTGAAATCTTAAAGCTTTGATTAGAATGCTTTACTTGTCAGTATATGTATCCTTTTCATGCTGGCTTACAAAAAATTTTCGAGTTTTTGACGTTTGTTAATCGCAAACTATTTGCGTAGGAGTACAAAATTTTTTTTCTTTAGTATTCGCTTGAAATATTCGCATATTTTAGCTAATGCAAAAACGAATGCAAATAGCAAAAGTAAGCGAATAATTTGCGAATGCGAAAGCGAATGCGAAAGCGAATGCGAACATTCGTTACATCCCTAGTACATATGTAAATATATCCAATGTAGCTACATACAGCGTTACCGTTGGTGCCACTAAAGTAGCAATGTGCCACTTTTCCGACTGCTTGGATACTATTGTGCTACTTTAACAAAATGCACCCAAATTTTATAATTTTTCTAATTTTAGCCACTTTTTGATACTTTTTACTAAATGAATATGTACTTTTTTGTACTTTCGGTTTTATTAATATATAATATATTGACTTGTAATATATTGTTTTAATATATTGACTTGTAAGCAAGTTTATATTACATCCTTTTTCTTGTCATGCGTGGCTAGCTTATGCATATCTTTCGAATAATTAATATGTCCAGGCTTGCTTATATTCGTATATATCTGTCTGTGTGGGTATGTAAATATCGTGCATACGTGCATCGTATCATAACCGCCAAAATAGCTTAAGCGACATAATTTTCAAACTTCAATTTTTGACCAAAATCGATTATTTGCGATCGTAAACAGTCGATTTTCGTCAGAAAAAACGAAGTCCAAAAAATGTGTCGCTTAAGCTGTTTTAGCGGTTATGGCATACCGCATATAATGACATACGTATTTACGGCTCTACGAATTATCGCCCAAGTTACCATCGCCCAAAAAACAAAAATGTTGCATCGCCCAAAAATTTTTTAAAAAAAATTGGGTGATTGTTCATCGACTAAACATTTTTAGATATTTGGTTATTTGTTCACAATGAATAAATGCCAAATTTCGGCAATATGTTAAAAAACCCAAAAAAATCTTTTGGGGTGATTATTCATTTCAAATTAGGGTGATTGTACGTAACGAACAAACACCCAAAAACTTTGGGCGATTATTCATTTTACACTTTTGGGTCATTCTTAATTTTTTTTTTTTTTTTTGCGATCGGGCACTGTTTTTTGGGTATATCTCCACAACGACTAATCACCCAACAATTTTGGGCTTTCTTTCATTTAGCTGTTTCGGGCGATAATAACTTGGGCGATAATTCGTACAGCCCGTATTTACATATGTATGTATGTACATACTTGAACTATAGTGAATTTTAATAAGGAATAATTTTTTAATCGGGAAAACAGAAAATGAATATTGATATTTACAAATGTATTTACCAAAGGTAAATCAATAATTGCATGCACAGTAATATTTTCTCATATTACATTTCATTAAAAATTCATGTTAAATAGCTGATTCCCAAGTAGATAAACATGGGTGCTGATGACGTGCCGTGGCTGCACAGAAAAATGCGCATTTCTCCCAGCTAAAAAGTCTAGTTTAATTTTTTTCTCTTCTTTAGAAAATCACATTAATTAATAAAAGTATTTCATTTTATAATTCTTGAAAATACTGAACTTAAGCGCGATTAGGAAATTATTCCTGATTAAAAAAAGTTATTATTAAAACATTTATATGCTTCAAAAATTCGTTTAATTAAAGTTATGTAGTGAAATGTTTGTCAAAAATTAATAGAAGCGATAAAAGACTTATTGTATTTAAGTATTTATTTAGACACGGTATTTATTAGATTGTTTCCGTTTTTAATAATATAATAAGTGAACGTAATGTTTTTCTAAGAGAATTAATGTTACGCGTATTAGACAGCTTAGCAAATAAAGAAAGCTGTGATTCAATTTTCAAAATATCTCAACTTGAAATGTTGGTTCCAAAAAAGAAATTTCTCAAATTGTTTAACTTATATCCAAAGTTATGTACATTTGCTTTATATATCGTCATGTGAGCACTCAAGTGTCCAATATCTAATAGTTTATAATGGCGTATTGGACACTTAAGTTCTCACATGACGATATGTATGTATCTTTAGTTTGCTACCGGTTCTTTTTTTAAATTGCTATCAGTAGAAAATAAATTATGTAATACCGTGAATAATTATCATACCGTGTTATCTTCTTTAAGTTTGTGGCAAAGTGATTTGGAAAACTGGATTCCAAATGATGAACCGATTCAAAAGTACAGACATAAAGTTTTAAAAAATATGCTATTAAAAATTTCTCCAAACGACCTTTCTTCGTTAATAAAAAAAATGCAATGTACGTACAAAAAATTTAAAAAAAGTTCATGTGCCTGTTTCTTGAGAATTCAATATTCAGATATTTTTCTAAAGTTAAAAAATTTCCTCTAAACTAAATAAGCTTAGTTAGTTTTATTTTTTGTAAATAAGTGCCAATGCCAAGAAAGTATTAAAAATATATATGTGACCTTCTCCGAGAAAAGGGACTTAGTGTTTCAAAAAAAGGGTTTGGACTTAAGAGTGGATTCTGGTACCTAAAAGGGTATAGAATAATATGAAATGAGTTTGATTTCTGATAAAAATTTATTTACCCCATAAAAACGTACAAAACGAACTCCAAACTGAAGGTGTGTTCAAAGTGATAATGCGTTATGAAACTTTAAATGCGTTTTTCTCAAAACTTCATTTTCCCTTTTCTCGGAGAAGGTCACATAAATATCTTCAGAAGATTCAAGTAATTTATTGTTACAAGCACAGATTATATGAACTATTTTTATATTTTGTGGCTTTATTTTATCATAGAAAATAGTATTTTTTAAGCCTTAAATATGCAAAACCTGATTTTTATTCTTGTTTTTTTTAAAATATGCAGATTTGCTTTAATTTCTCTTGTTTTTAAAAATCCACTTTTTGTGCCACGTTTTGAAATTTTACAACGGTAACGCTGGCTACACACATACATATGCACATGTATACATACATATGTATTTATGTATGCAATATTAATAAAGTAGTATAAAGAAATGAACAAATTAGTACTTACTGCATCATTATGGCACTCTCTATAGAGAAGGCGTCAGTGGGTAGACCACATATATTCCAGTTGCGTATTTCCACTGGTTCGCCCAAAACACTAACCAATTGAAAATCTTGACTGCATATTATGCCAAATGAAGCGCATTTTTCGGCCCATTTGCGTATTTGCTCTACTCGATAATCTATGGTAAAGGGACCCAAATAAGAAACTACCCCAGAGGCAATCAATACATCACCAGTGAGAGTATTATAAGTGCGCCCTAGTTCTTCGGCCGTTTCCAACCATCTGGTACGTTCACCTCCGAGGCCAGATATGAGTTCTTGTGCTCGTTGTAACTTCTTTGTGCAAGTTTCATGTTCAGCTTGAAGAATACTGAAATAATATAAAATTGTTCAAATTAACTAAAGACGTTGAGCTAGAAAAAAAAACTATAAAACTAAATAATTCTATAACTTTATTCTCTAAGGCTTAAAGGCATAAATACTTACCCTAATTCCTTCAACTGCTTTTCTAGCACTTGCTTTATTATTACTAAGTTCTGTTCTACTCGCGCTAGTTGGGCAATTTTTTCATCCAGAAGTTTTTGAGCCGCCTGTTAAGAATTACATTCATATATGAAAATCTTTTTCAAACCATTTCCATTCTGCACTTACATTATAAACAGCTTCGGCTTGAGCCAAAGCAATTTTCTTAGGAGCCACCACTTTAGCTACCACATCGTATTTGGTCAGAGCTATCACCCATCTGCACAAGCCTTCGCAGGCTGTCGATGCTAAACGTACTTTATCTGGATCGAAAGCCTCGTTATTTAAAACACGCTCTTGTAACTTCTTCATTACCGCTGGTGGTATATTGTCCTTGTCGAAGTGCAACAAACTATCCAGAAACTTAATATCGCTTAACACTCTCTTCGAGGGACCCCAATAATCTTCAATCATGCCCACACCGCTGGGATTGGCAATACGATCGGGTTTGACTTCCTTTAAAATGCACACAGCTTCCATAACAATACGCACTCCTATCGGAGGACTTTTCATAGTCTTAACTACCGCTATATCGGCCGTGGTAAGAGTGTTCAATGCTGCCAAAGCAGCATTTAATATGGGCAAAGCTTCACCCAATTTGGCATCACATTCATCTTTAATGGCTTGCGCTACTTTTGCTTGTTCATTAGCTACTGCTTCGTCTTTCATAACCTGTTCACGTTGCTCTTCGGCTATCTTACTGTCATTGGTAACTTTTTCTACCTGGACGGCCACAGTTTCGGAAGCAGCTTTAAGCTTTGGCTCCAAAGCAGTCAATTGTTCTTGCATAACTCCTACTTGCTGTGCGGCTATATCCAATTGCGAAATACCGTTGAGATAGCGATTTTTGTTGGTCAAAATTGAGCTGAGTAGGTAAACAAAATTAAAATAATTTTTTCTTAAATCCAATACATTATAATTATCTAATATCGAACACAGTATTTAAATGGGAATCAGAAATGCTATGAAATCGTGAAAAAACTTTTCATTTCATAGTTTCACAAAAGGAGAATCGACCTCCAGAAAAGGAATTGTTGTATTTTGGTAGTAAATTACAAAAACAAAATTCCACATTTCCCAAACTCACAATGAGTTCCTTTACGGCAACGCTGCTACGAATGAACGAATAAAAAGTATTGATCAAATTAATATCAAAAAGTCCGCTGACTATTGCGACAACAAATTCTTCATGTAAACGCGCGTGAATTTAAGAAGGGACTCCAAAAGAGAACGTAATGCTATGTTCAGACGGCAACATGAACCACTTGGTTCGCTCTCTGAACCACGATTGCGAACCATGCCGTTCAAACGACACATTCGTGGTTCGTTTTGACAAATCTTTTTGATGCTGTGATGCCAACCTACCCATAGTTTCTAACTTAATATTTAAGTACATAATTAGCTAATTTTTACTTAAAATTAAATTTTTTTAGATACGATTTCATTTTTTCAATGGTTAATTAAAGTTCTTATTAAATTACGTTGAAAGTACGACAGCACTAGAAATTTTCCAAGTATTATTGAACGCTTTGTCTCTGTCCAGACTTGCAATTTTTTTTTGCAGCAATTCTTCAGTTTATTTGTGAGAGGGGTGAGAAGATTAGGGAGGGGTACACAGTTTTATGTGCTCTGCAATTTTCTTTCGATTTGAAATTCGCAATTGTTAATTTCAAGTTGCTAGTTGTATTTGACGTTTTATATAATTTTATTTCTTCAGTTGTATGAAAACCAAAATTATTAGAAAAAGTAAATATAAGTGTTTATTTTTCAGGGAAATTTGTGGTGTAATAGAATTTTTTAATGCATAATTGCAAAACTAGAATTTCATAATGTGGACACTTATGCAATTTCAAAGCAAAATTTTAAGAAATTCCAGCAACAAAAGTTGCAAGTCTGGACGAGGACTTTCCAAAGAACATAAGCAAAATATGTAGAAAATTATAATTGCATAAAATAAATTTTATGAAACCAAACGAACGTCATTGTGCATTTTTCTATTTACATATTTATTCCATGATATGAAACTATGTATTGTCCTATATATTTATGAAATTTGAACGAAATTCTTTTTAATACGACCACATGATGTTTTCAACACGACCACATGATATTAATGTGTATGTTTTCAATAAAGACACACATGCACAGCGTTGCCAAATGTGCAGTTTTAACTGATTGTAGCAGTTTTTTTAAGCATAGAGCAGTTTTGCAGTTTTTTGCTGAAAAAATAAGTTTTCTATAAATTGTGCAGTTTTTAATTTTTACCTTATCTCAAGTTTGTTATTTTAGTTCCGATATTTGAAGCCATAGTTTTACCCATTTAAGGTAGAATTAGTAAAATCGTATCGTGATGTTGCGTGTCAGCTAACAAAAACCGTACGATATACAATGCATGTTACTAGTTATAAAATATGTGGTGGTAGCACTGCTGACATAGGAATCTGCAGAAAACAGATTTTTCTGTAGCGAAGGTCAAAAACGCCGTATTTAATGCCAGACAAAAAAAATGTGCTATGCAAACTGTTACATTTTCTATAACTTGTGCACAAAGTTGAACGATACGGCAAGCTGTAAAGTAAATAGAATGATACGATTTTACTAATTCTACCTTTAGTGACGGTTTATTAGTACTTTTTCAAACAGCAAGAGAGAATTCACACGAAAGTTGTGTTTTTCTTTATGGAATTTTGTTTTATTGTTTGCAAGTTGGGTTCATATGGACGTAGCACTTCCTTTATTAATATTAATTCGCCTTGCCTTATGGAAAAAGAAAAACAAGTTTCTTCATTGAAATAATTCGATCCCTTATAGAATGAGATAAAACACGACGAAATATATACCAAATTAAAAGATATACCCCATAGAATTTAAAGTCAT
Organism: Tachina grossa; assembly: GCA_949987645.1. Taxonomy (NCBI): domain Eukaryota; kingdom Metazoa; phylum Arthropoda; class Insecta; order Diptera; family Tachinidae; genus Tachina; species Tachina grossa. The sequence continues at coordinate 53,918,694 of OX465275.1, read as the reverse complement.
ACACATTTTTCAGAACTTTCTTAGCAAAGTTTCATTAATTCACAGAAAAAAACTACATTTTATGTTGGCTAAGCAAGTGTATTAAATAAATAAATCATTGCGCACTTCAAATAAAACAAAATCTTAAAAAACAAAAGCGAACATTTTAGTTACCTTATTTATTGAATTTTTGATCCACTTACTTCTTTACGTTGATTCGGAAAAAAAGAATTTCCCTGTGTAATTTAATGCGAAATATACCATACTGCGACTAAAACACTTCCATTTGAATTAATTAAAAACTTTATACATTTGTAGAGCCATATTTTCTTAACTGATGCCGATGAGGCTTTCGAGACGGTAAAACGTCACAACTTGACAAACATTATCAAGTCTTGATATAAAAATATATCAGGTATAGACGTATGGTTAACCCCCCTCCCCTCAAAAAAATATACAAAATACTAAAGAAGCAGAAGCAGTTTTTTCACATGAAAATCAGTTTTTTTATTTTAAATTTTCAGTTTTCCAAAAAAATATTATGGCAACGCTGCACATGCATAAAACATTTGGTACGCTCATAAAACTTAAGTAGTATTATATTACGCAAGGTTGGGAATTTAATTATTATTTAAATATGCACTAAAAAAAACAATTTCGTATTTAAATAGAACTTTAGAGTAATTACAATTTGGTTACCAACTCAAAATATGGGCACTAGCAATTTTCTTGCTGGATTTAACCCGATTTCAGTCACTCATAACGCGAAAAAAAATTTTGGTCCAAAAAACGCGCACATCAGCACTTTTTATTGTTATCTTTCAGAACTTTTTTTACTTTTTGTCCAATATGTACATATATAAGTTATAATCTTTGTGCACTTTTTCTTCCTTTAATCTAATAATATCAACTTTTTACTCATTTAATTTTTTTAGTTTGATAAAAACAGATAATGTATGTTTTAGGAAGAGCGAGAAATCGAAATTTTATTTTAAAACGACCAATTTTATATGTATGTATGTACTTATGTAAATGTAGATACATACATATGTATATGTACTTCTCTCATATATGTATGTACACTATTTGTAGTTACCTTACATAGCGTCTACAACTGCAATTAATGCTAGGAACACAATTGGGACGAACGACGAATTTCGTCCACGTCGGCGAATTCGTCGATAAGAATTCGTTGCGTAAATTTGTCGTGTGAAGCACAATAACGACGAATTTACTCAGCGAATTTAGCTCTTATAATTGATAAAGTTGGTTATTGTCAGTGTGACCATATTAGCTAATTTTGGGCTAAATTTAGCTTATTTCTTCTGGATTTAGCTTTAAAATTTTTATTAAGCTCTTACCTTATTTTTTTAACTTTTTTAAAAACGCATTTAGCTTCTTTAGCCTTTTTTATCCAAATTGCATATTCTCTAAAAATATATTAAAGACATACGTGATATAGCTTAATTTTATTTTAAAATCTGGTCACACTGTTTATTGTGTATGTAAAGAGAGTGAGAGAAAATTGGGTTTTTCGTCGTTCGTCGGCGTATAAAATAGAAATAAATCTATCTCAGAGTTCGTCACGCACGACGAATTTCGTTCTACGGCGGTGTTGTGTTCATTTTCCTTTGAACAAATGTGTTTTATTTTTTATGACGAAAGTTCGCACCGAAAAATTCGTCGTTCGTCCCAGTTGTGTTCCTAGCTAACTCTGACATAATATTTGAGAGAACGTCGGCAGAATAAATGATTAAACAGAATACCGACTTCAACACATTTTCCATACAAATTGACACAAAAAAACAGCCGCAGAAACCAGTCGTGAGATCTATTTTATTTTGAGAGCGTTTTTTCTTATGCTCTCACATATAAATACTTATTCTCAAAAAAATGTTACCATACTTTCAATAAATTTCATACATTTTGTAAACAAAACTGCAAAGAAAAATAAGCACAAAAGAAAATAAAATAAAAATTAGAGAGCATTTGAAGTTACTGCCGTCGATGTTACTATGGGCTTGATTAATTTGTCAGCGATTTTCCTGAAGTTGCAGACTTTATTCTGTTTCTACATTAACAAAAATAATAATAAATAGAGATGGTAAAATTGAGCTTTCATTACAAAAAAAAGCTTTCAGCAAATTGAAATAAGATGAATCAAAACAATTCACATATTCCATTTGCAATAATGCTAAGTATATAAAGCAGAAATCTACATCTACTGACACCACACACAGTGGACCAAACACAAAAGAACGCTGATGATGAAAGTTTAGTGGCCTTCGAAAACGGCTGGCTGTTCCGTTCAACTATGTGTTGTTAGTCAGAATATTTACAACAGACTTTGGTGTTATTTGTTCATTAAAAATTATCACATGTAATTTGGCTTAAAAAGCAATACGAACCTTAGCCCGTTCAAATCACAAATATAAAATGCATATTTCCCTTCATCTCATACAACAGCCCATTATCAGCCCATTATTCATTTATTTATTTTATTTGTATAGTTGTAACCTAGCACAACAAGATATATATATATATATCTTATAAATGAAAGTGCTGGTGAATCAATCAAAATAATAACAAACAATAATCAAGATAATGATAAAAAATTAATAAAAATAAAACGTACATATTAAAAACATATGGAATAATTTTGCAGAAAAATATAACATAGTGAACATGTAGAAAAATAGGATAAAATAAATAAAGCAAAAAGAAAAAGAAAAAAGTACATGCATAAATTTTCAATAAGTACTGATTCAAAAAAATTGATAATCTGAAGATAAATTAAGAAAAATGTTTATATAACTCCTTTTTAAACGCATATGCATTGCCTAAGGTTTGAATATTGTTTGGCAGATAATTCCAGAGACTTGTGGTATTAATAAAAAACTGACGTTGTGACAGAAGGGTCTTATACCTATGCTGAATGATTTTTCTTCCTCGATTAGATCTAGCAAATTGTATTCTACAAAACAAGTACATAGGTTGCTTCGATGTAATTATTTTATGTAGCAACATTAGGCATTTAATTTTTAAGAGGTTTTCAAACTCAACTTGAAATATCTGGTACGAGAAAAATGAAATGTGATCACGACGCCCTTTTAAGAAAATGTATCTTGCTATGTTGTTGTAAGCGACTTTGAGTTTCCGTTGATCATGGCTGTCACAATTCGCAAAAATTTCACAACCGTATAATAACACCGGAATTAAGTAGGTTTTTGCCAGCTGCACACGTATGGTGAATGGGGTTGAATCTATAACAGCCCATAAGTTGCGAAGGATACTGTATACTCTACCCACAATGACATTAATGTGATTTGACCACGTAAGGCGATTATTAAAAATAACACCCAGATTGGATGCTGATGTCACATAGTCAATTTTATTTCCTTTTATTTTGAGTTCAGGTACATCAAACACTCTATTAGATTTTGAAATCAAAATACACTTTGACTTGGAGGGATTAATACATAGCCCATTAGCATTAGCCCAAGTATTTATTGCGTTTAAATCATTACTGATATTGTTCACAGTCGAGCTTAAATTTTCAACACGTGAACTTATGTATAGCTGCACATCATCTGCATACATATGAATTTTGCAGTTGGTTAAAAGATTAGGTAAATCATTAATATATATGCAGAATAAAAGAGGTCCCAGTATTGAACCTTGGGGAATTCCTCTCCTAACATTGAGTGCGTTTGATATCTTGTTATTCAGATAAACACGCTGGGGCCTGTTCATAAGATAGGAATGAATAAGATTGCATGCTGAACTTGAAAAGTAAAACAATTTCTGGAGCTTTAATATTAAGGTTTTATGATCAACTGTATCAAATGCTTTACTGTGGTCCAGAAGTACTAAAAACGACACCAAGTTATTATCCAAATTCAATCTTAGGTCTTCAACCACATCTACAAGAGCAGTAGTACAGCTTCTTGCTTTCATAAAACCCGATTGCCTATCAGACAGAAAATTGTTATGCTCTAAGTAGATATTGATTTGTTTGGCAATAAGGTTTTCCATAACTTTGGATAAGAATGGTAGAATGGCAATAGGCCTGAATTCGCTGTTGGTTTTGGGGATAGGAAGGAGTTTAGATAGTTTCCATCCATCTGGAAAGGTAGACTTAAGAAGAATAGTATTAAACAAATGTGTGTAGTAAGGCAATAGCTTAGGTGTAAGTGCTTTTAAAAATCTGGGATCTAAATTATCTGAACCGATTGCATTTGATTTGACTGATAATAGGCACTCTAAAACTTCTGACTGGTTAACACCACGAAAACTGAAGGGGTTCTGTATGGAAACACTACAAAGATCATCATAAATGTTACAATTTGGAAATGGTATATTGATATTTGCAAACTGGTAGTTCAAGGTGTTAACATCAACATCCAAGTTATTTGCTTTATAAGAGTTCTGACCTTTACCAATTTTACGGATTTCCTTCCATTTCGATTTATTGTCTATTGCAGAAGAAAATTTACTACGATAAAACATGATCTTTGCCTGTTTAATGCGTTTTTGAACCTCCCTTCGAGCAGATTTGTAAACTACATTCAGATCATCCGTTCTATATCTCTTCCACCTATTATAAGCACTATCACGTTTCTCAATTAACACTTTTATTTCATGACAAAACCATGGTGGTTGATTGGCTTTGATAATTTTTGTTTTAATTGGAACACTCATGTCATACATCATTCGAATATTTTCTTGTAACAAACAAACAAACAACATTATCAATTGTATAGATCTGGTCCCAAAGGACACTATTAATGAATTGATTTAGTATTGTATAATCAATGTTATGATAATCCCGATAAGTAACATATTTATCCGTAGCTGCTAAAGGCAGGTCATAACTCAAAAAAATAATATCGTGGTTGGAAAACACTGAAGCCGAGATTTGATCATAGATGAGTACTTTAGGTTTATGGTTAACAAATACTAGATCAATCAGACTACTGGAAGTACTGTGAAAATGAGTAGGTGTAGAAACATTCACAGGTATAGGGTGTTTTTTAAGAGGTATAAAACTTTGAATTGAAATAAAACACAAGAAAATCGTTTTAATGTCCATCAATTTGGCTTTATTAGAAGGATAATTTTATGCCATTAGTGTTTAAATATGATTTCGGGCATGTGGCCGCCGCGGCTGGCTCGAATAAAGCCAATTCTACAGGTCCAATTTTCAACCACTTTTTCGAGCATATGGGGTCAAATGTTGGTAATAACGCCACGAATGTTGGCTTCCAAGTCCCCTAACGTTTCTGGTTTGTTGGCGTAGACGAGCGACTTCACATCGAATGTTTCCTTCAATAAATCGATTGTGACGTGCGCTGTGTGGCATGTAGCGCCGTCTTGTTGGAACCACAACTCATCCACATTCATGCCATCCAATTTGGGAACAAAATAGTCGGTTAGTCGGCTCCAATTGCTGTGCACGGTGGCGAATCGATTCATTCGGGTCCTCTTCAACACTGCTCTACAGCGGCAATTGTTTCTTCGGTGCGCACTGTTCGACGTCTCTGCGGATGCGTATTATCACATAGAGTAAACGTAGTGCGAAAACGATCCATGGTTAACCGAATTAATTGCTCTGATGGACGATTATGTCGACCATAAAATGGACGGAGCTTGCGGTAAACTTCGCGAACTGAACCATTATTTTCGAAATAAATTTGCACGATTTGCAAGCGTTGTTCTTTTGTCAACCTGTTCATGATGAAATGGCAAACCAAACTAAATATTAATCACTTGACAGCTGACAAAATGGCCGCCAGTTAAAAAAGTGATGCCAACTTAAAGTTCTATACCTCAATAAAAAACACCCTTTAAAAGATTAAGGGATTGCATGGGTTCAATAAGCGGATTTTCAACTAAAAGATTATTATTAAAATCACCAAGGACAATAATATCATCATACTCAATGGAGATTTCCTCTAAGATAGAAATAAAAGGATTGACATTCATGCTACTGTTAGGTCTGTAAACACTACCTAGTAAAAGCTTCTTCTTATCATTTGTCGAAATTTCTAGAAATAAATATTCAATTGCACTGCCAATTTGATTTAATACTTTTATTTTACAGTGAATGCCATTGCGTACGTATACTGCTACTCCGCCACCTTTGGCTTTAGTTTCTACATTATTGATAAGAATTGTTCTGTCAGACCTGAATAGTTTAAAGCCCTGCAGGTTGTATACAAAATCTTGAACATCCACTGGGAACCATGTTTCAGATATGCAAATGATATCAATATCTGCTGATTCAAATAAATATCTAAATTCATCAATTTTTTTATTTAAGCTTTGTGCATTTAAGTGTATGATATTAAGGCCAGACCTTTGTTTGGCAAGAATTCTAATCATGTTGTACACACAGTCTCTAGAATTAGTACCAGTAAAGTTTAACATATTTAAAGTTGGCAATGCCTTCAAAAGTACAGTGGGCGACAGTATTTATAAAAATTAAATTCGAGCGATAAAAGGAGTTGTATAGGATGTATTTGGTTGAATATGGGTACAATGTTAAAGGCAAATAAATAAATGTAAAATTAAATGGAATAAATGAATAAAAATTTAAAACATGAAAGCAGCTAAGACAAAACTTAATACTAAAAATTGGATGTATCAATCTGCCTAGCCCCATGACTTTCGTTATCAATTGGCAGCTCAGAATCAGGAAATAACTGATACAACTGATTAATGTCATCAATTTGTAGAATGTTTTCATCCGCAGTCTTTTTAATGTAGACGAAACCCCGCTTGGTGAAAGTGCTGTGAATACGATTACTTCTTTTAAGTCGAACAGCAGCGCGAAATATTTGAAAATTAGTTTTCGTAAGATTTTCATTAATATAAAACTTATTTTCCGAGTTGAGACCAACATGAAACAGGAACACGTAATTTTAGTTTTCTTATAACATTTCATTTAATGCAAATTCTCATCGAGTTAACATGTTTTATTTTTAACCCCCGACTAAAAAAAGGGGTGTTTGTACTGTGTGTCTGTGTGTCTGTCCGTGTCCACGTACAGGCCAAACGGCTTGACCCATTTTCATTTAGTTTTTTCTGTTTGAAAGATGACTTGATCCAGAAGGTTCTTGGCTATGTTTGAAGAAAATCGGTCCAGCGGTTTAGAAGATATAACATCTTTTCTGAAAAATGTCGGGGGTTTTTAAAATTTTTAATTGAATGAATTAATTGATGAATCAATTAAACAAATTTAAACATATAAAATCCCAAAACATTGTTTTTCATGCATACTAATTTACTTTCAAATACGTGTGTTCTTTGACACTTCATCTCATAGGATTGTTGTTATAGGATTTCTTATAACAACGCTCTCATAAAAAATCTTATAAGATTGAGATAACACTAAGTTGAAGTCTACACGTAACATGATTCGCTCTGCGATTGAATTTGACGCTCTTATCTTACATATTATGTTAGGTGTAGACCCTATGTTATTGAAATGTAATATGAAATGTAATATATCAAGCTATGTATGTGTTGATCTCATGATTTTCTAATAAATTACTGCACAAAAATGTTTTCGATGTTTTGATTTACAACAGAAACATTTTAATACTAGCCCCTTTTCGCGATTATTCGAAACATTTTACTTTATTTAGCGCTAAACGTATATTTTTTCAGTTTAAAGTTTTTTAAACGCACTAATAATCCCAAATTAATATTTTACTTATTAAGTAAAATATTTTTTTATTAAAAATACACTGAAATTTATTATTGAGAGGTTTAGCTGGATCCTATGCGCATTTCACTGTTGCTAATGCAGATCATCAGGGAACCTTTACCCAAAATTTCTTAGAACAACTAGAGGTGTTATGTTATATTTTTTCAAGTTAGCCCTTTTTTTCAAAAAAAATTTTACGCTTTTTGAGTATTAAAAGTTGACATCACTGTTTTAATTTTCATATATAGTAGTTTTCGTTTATAGTCACTACCGCTTATTGTCACATTAATGATATAGTCCATATTTAATGTTTTTTGTGACTTTTGAACTTAATTTCATTCAAAAAGTTGACGATATAGTCCATTTACTATATGTGACAGCGCATAGAGAAAGGGACCTAAGGGTAAAAAAATCAATTTTCACTTTTTTTTTTGGTGTGGACATCTGAGCATCTGACAACATCAGAGCATCGAATAAGACCGATCTCATGCCCCAAAAGTGTTCCCTCCCAGAGATATGCGCGTTTTATGATGTGATGGTACACGTATTTAAATCTTTAAAATGGCTCTCCTGAACAAAACCGGTTTTGACCCGGTCCGCTATAGTCATATTTGTGGTAGTCATAATCCAAATTGTATGCAAACAATTCGCGTTATAGTCACAAAAATTTTCAACAGATTTTTTTTAGTTATTTATTTAAGTCATAAACCAAAAAATTAATCTAAATTTCAACCTCCAGCTACTGTTTAGTAGAAGAACATGTCTTTAGAACAAAACATTGTTGCATAAAAGGCCACACAAAGGTGCCTTTTAAATACAAAATTTTTTTGTAATTGACATAATTGGATTGTATAGAAATTCTTTTATATACCTCTGCGTGGCATATAAAAAAATTAGGCTTATAGTCAGCGTGACTGTTTGACCGACTAAAGTGGCAATTTGCCACTTTTTCGACTGCGTTTCCCCTTTTTCAACTGCCTTGCCACTTTTTGACCCCCTTTATTTAGGGTGAGTTATATGAAAATACATTAAAAATAAAAAGTTTAGTGCAGTTTTCTCGCTTTTTTTAATTTTGCCCCCTATTTTTGATAAATCCCCTATTTAGTGCCACTTTTTGAAAAATGTCATCGGTCACCCTGCTTATAGTCATATTAGCGATATAGTTCACAATTTCTGTGCAATTTTAAATGTGACTATAAGCGAAAACTACTGTATACATACATGCACACATACATACATACGTGAATAGTTTGCAGGAGTTTTATTTTCTGTCTTATTCGCTTTTTACAGTAGATAAACAAATTAAGCAAAAAATAATGAATAAAATGTGTTCTAATTTTTTTAATTTACAAGCTGAGCCCGGCAAACATTGTATTACCCTCAATTATATGATATTTTTTTAACTACAAATTACTCCACACTGTCGTCACTTGTTGGGTCAGAAACAAAACAAAAACCTACCGGGTATTGACCCGAACCTGTGTTGAAAATTTCAGCCCCACATCTCTTATATGATTCAATCAAGATTCGACCGCGAACCTCGAATGAAATAGCGAACCTCGATAATTGCTGTCCGTTTGAACATGCTATAAGCGTTGTCGCAGCTGGGCCACCCTTCATCTAAATGGGCTCAAACTTGCACTGTATTCACTGCATACAGTCCCTACTTGTTAACCATTTAGAAACCGTCTGAAAAACACATGGTAAGGCAACATGGGCGAATATATAATTTGTTATGTTTTAGATTTTTTTAGATGCTAATTTCAATATTAAGTTTTTTTTTAGTTTTGATCAAAAACAGAGGGGAAATCTCATTTAGTGCACTGCAAAAAGTTAACATCATATTCTTTGTGACCCCTTGTAATACTTGTAATACATGATTCTATGAAATTAAAAACCGTTGGAAAATTGATAAATTTTGAAATGCCGGCGATATGATTAGAAAAAAAAATTGTAAGTACTTACGTTCTCTTTTTGCTGAGCAAAGTTTTAAAAGTTTGTATTAATTCCAAGTACGAAGTGGGTGTAACATAATTATGTCTTTTTAATCTCAAATAGAAGGCCTCGGACAAACTCTGTGTGGAAGTATGAAATTCCATGCACATATCAATAGAAGCATTCCTCTCCAAGTCTGTTAGTTCCTCTTTAGCTAAGAATCGTGTTGAAACGGCCAAGAGAGCATCCTCTGGCCAAGCCTGGAACCAATCAATTGTGCAGCAATTGACTATAGAGGGAAATTTGCGTATGCGCACACGCAACGATTCACCAATTGGCGACATGGCCAATACAATATGCAGCTGATCTTTACATGTCTAAAATAAGAATTAATAAAAATAACTTTTTAATTTCCAATGTTATATGACATAATAGGAATGTTTGCTTATTTTGATGGTTAAGCACCGTCTATATGCATTTCGTTCCTGCTTAGTGAACTTATTAGTATACTTTAAATCAAATTTTTCGAAATAAGCCAAGAGACTTCGTATGCTTATAGTAAAACTCTTAATATGTTATTGAGAATCACAATATACAAACATATTAAGTTTAAAAGCATCAAACAAAAGTCGTTACAAAACTAGCATCTGCACTTTTTCATTAAATTTTTCACAGCCTTTCTTTCAGTTAGTTGCCCATTAGGTAACAATAAAAGTATATAGGTGAAAAGTAATATAATGTATGTACATGTACATAATTACCGTTACAAAGAAATTGAATAATGCCACCGGACTGCCATCAGTTTGTACAGCCTTATCACGTTGCTTATCAATTTGTGCCATTTTCTCCACGACTTCCACTTTCTCTTCATTCGTAAACAAATTTGGTACCTCCCCCGAGTTAAGTAAATTATTTATATCCTCCAAAAATGATTCATCTTTAATCTGAGAAAATTTTAAAAGTAATCAAAACTCATATAACACTTATCATACACATTTAGAGAACAAAAACACAAAACTTCCTTAAGATAATCTCTTAAAAGACCTTACCTGTACATCTGTAAACAAAAACACTCCATGCATTTCGGAAGAACCTATTTTACGCAATATAACCTTGATATCTTCATGCCATTCACTGGGTCCATATAATCGAGAAATTTCAACTTGAAACAATTCATAGTCACAAATATGCGAAGCCAAACGTGTTAAGCTCTGACGTCCGGATCCACCGACCCCAATCAGTAGAGCATGACTACGTGGCTGCTTTATAATGCGACATATTCTCGATAAATGTTCCACGGCAAAACGAAAGAGTACCAAGTTCATGGGCGTTTTTGACATATTATTATACTCCACCAAATAGGCCTCTACCACACTACGCAGCTCTTCCAAATCTTGAGCTTCTATATAATTCTTTGTGTCCGCTTTGGGATTTGTAAAATCACAATATATCAAACGTCGGAAATCGGCTTCAGTCAACTTCTCATCTTTATTCACTAAACGTTCGAATAGAACTTCCGGTGGAGTGTTGAAACTTTCTTGCATTTGCTCACATAAGGCTTGGAACAACCATGAACGGTCTGTATCTTCCACCAAACGATCGCCATAAACTCTTTGGACTTCATGTACCCACAAACGTCGCATTGAATTCATATCTTCTGTGGCCTCGGGCACTGATAATAATACGCCTTGTATGACACGGGCGAAATCACGCAAATTGAAAAGATAATGAGATTTCGCGGGAGTGGGTAAAAGATTTAGTTTAGCACGATTATATATGTTCAGTGTAGCATTCACGATTTCATCAATACAAGGATCGAATTCTTTTGAAAAGCCCCTGGAAATAAGGAAATATTTAATCGAATCAGGACACACTATTGAGTCAGCGTTATTCACTAAGAAAGTGTTAATTCAATATACACATAAGTTTAAAAATAAATTATAGATTCATTTATAAAAGCTAGCTTGCAGTTCTAACTGAACAGCGGGCATACATATACATACATACATATCGTTACCTAAAATCCAAAAGGCTGCAACTGATAAAAAAATTCAAAATACACTTATTGGTTGATAATAATGGTAAAACAAAAATACATCACTTATATGTTAAAAAATATATATTTCATTAACGGAATTCAAAAGTGCCCAACACAAATGGATAAGACAAAAGCAGTAGGTTAGGTTGGGTTAGCTAAAGGTGGCAGTCAGAATTCCGGACTCACTTATACCGTTTTGGTACTTTGTGATACCACGGAGACTCTACTCATGCGGAGTTCCACCGTCGAACCAATCAGAACTCAATAAGCTCAGAAAGTTCCCTGAACTCATGTTCGGCCATTGTGCAAGTCCAGGTCAGTGACACAGAAAATGTTCTACACTTTCCTCCTCATCCTATGACAATGTCCGGTTAGTGGGGACATTAGAATAGAGATTTGTTTCCTATTTTTTGAAATTAAAGAAGTTGTATTTTAGATGAGTCCATAAGTGCCTTGTAATCTCGCAATCATTTCTTCAGACCCACCTTCTATTTGTCTCATCTTCTGTCTTGCGCTTAAGTCTGAGTTTGCAAAGGAGTAGGCGTAAGCCCACACATTTCAAATCCTGTGGAACTTTTAAGGTTGTCCCAGTTTTATCAAGCTCGTCAGCTCTAGAGTTCCCCTGAAAGCCTCTATGTCCCGGGATCCAGATGATCCTAATATCAAACTGCTTTTATAGCAAGTATCTCTGCCTGGAAGACACTACAGTTATCTGTAAGTCGCTTTGCAATACGAAGACCTAAAGCCCTGAAAAGACTCCATAACCCACACCTTCTTGTTTTTTTTTTTTTTTTTTGAGCCGTCTGTATAAAAATCAACACTTTTTCTTCTGCCTGCAGTTCCATTCATCCAGAATTCTGTGGATGGTATCCAGGTTTTGTAAAAACATTCGTATAGTAGAGCAGGGGAGGTTTGGTCAATCCTCCATCCCCATTTCCGTTCCACAGAGAGTTACAACGAAGGCAGATTGTTGAGATTGTTGCTATTTCCTTCCCAACTAGTTCCAGAAGTAGCAGGTGCTCCCCAGTACATTCGTAGGAGGAGTGCAAAGAGCACTGGTTATATACAAGGATGCTAGTTTTGGCACCTTGTGTAAGATATGTAGATACATCTTTTTTCCAGGCTAGGCCACCCACCACACGATGATCCCATACATGAAAATTGGGCGTAATATTGCAGTATAGATTCATTGAACAATCTTTCGAGTGAGACCCCAGTTTTTTCCAATGGATTTCTTGCATAGATACAGTGAAATTGTTGCCTTCTTTAGTCTCTCTAGAATATTAGTTTTGAAACTCAGCTTTGAATCAAGAATAACCCCTAGATATTTTGCAGTGCTGGAAAATGTTATCTCTATATTAAGAGTAATAGGTTGGAAAACAGATATCTTATACTTCATGGAGAAGAGGCCTAGCTCCATTTTGTTAGGATTAACTGAAAGCCCTCGTTTTTCCGCCCATCTTGTTAAATGTAAAGACCATCCTGTAGGATATCTCTTAGAGAAGTAAGGAATTTTCCTCTGCATAAGCGTAATATGATGCTCACAAACTGTCAGGACCGTGTGGATTTTTTACTGTTGCACAGTGTAATATCACTTCTCTAATTTATTAATTTTTTTTAACTTTTTCTTCAACTTTTTTTCTTTTAAATGTTCCCGTAAAAATTTGCAAGCTCTCAGTCGAAAATTGTCAATTTACTCTCCCAATTGATACTCTCTTTTGCAAATTTATGTGCAAACGAACACATTTCAGTAAAACCCAGTACAAAGTTGCACGAATTTTGGGGTAAACGAATACACCTATTAGCTAAGAAAATGTTGTCACTATTTTGTTCTACAGTATAGTAATACTAAGAAGTTTAAACTATCACTTAAAAACATAAATCCACATAGGTTTAAATTCACAGTATTTAGTTAACTAATGAAGGTGATTTAACCAATTAAATTAATAAAAAATAATAATTAGTTAAACCACGGGCGCTAGTTAACTATAGACTGTGAATTTGGAAATTAATGTTAGATTAAATTAATTTTTTGATTAGCTAATTAAGAAAGCAACTAAGTTTAATCTCGAACCCCAAAAATTGGTCCTGAGACAATTAAAGAAAAATTGTTGCGCTTACCTTGTGTCCAAATGCCATAAAACAATTTTGCTAAAAATGGTCCTTAATATATCATCATTGAATTCATCGACTGATAAAACATTGAAATGTCTTTGAAAACGAGGTGTTACTGTATTACCCGTAGATGGTGGGCCCATGGCACAAATCATTTGTAAATCTATTAGTTTCATGGGTAGTATAGATTTGAGGTCGTACCACATCCAATGGTCCAACATCATACGCAAAAGTTCGATGGGAGGCTGAGCACCAAAGTTCTCTTTCAAAGGCATGGAAACATCATCGACAAATATAACAAACTTTTTATTTAAGGGTGGGCCGAATACGCCTTTGCGTCTCTTATCCAACTTAGACATGACAATATCTTGTGTTTGATTTGCTGAGGTTTGTGCTGAGAAGTTAATCAGCAAGGGCTTGTAGACGTTTAAATCCATTTTCTTCAACATGTAGTCAATGATGTAACAACTCTTGCCAGTACCCGTGGGACCCACAAACATAACGGGCTTGGAATGTTTCACTAAAATATCCAGAAGCATTGTCATGCGCACATTTTCATTGGTGGTTATAATTATTTGATTGACAGGTATATCACGTGGTATAGGTGGAGCTGCAGCTACATCATCTTGCCAGGGCTTCCATTTTCCTTTGCCCTCTTTGATAAAGCGATAATCAAACACCAAACCCTGTTTGGGAATGGGAAATATGAAGGGTTTCGCCAGAACTGGAACATGTAACTCCTCCGGTATGCGAAAGCTGTCATATAGATTTTCCGGAAAGTTCTTTTCCATTAAAGCACGAAATACTATATTATACTTGTCTCTACTTTCTGCATTCAATGCGCCACCAATAGACCAAATGCAGGAAAATAAAAACACTCCTTCAATTTGTGCTCTCATATCCAAATCCGATAAATTCTGCACGTATTTTTCATCCCTGAAGTCATCAAGAAAACAATCGAATATATCCATAAGGGAAGTCATCAAATTGGCATCGGAGGTAGGAGCTATTTCAGTTAAACTAGATTTTCTCACAATGTATAAGAGAATGGGACAAAATCGATATATTAAAGAAGTTATCAATTGTCTAGCAACAGTATGAAAGCTCTCAGGTAACTTGTTTCGCCAAGAAGTCACTAAAGGCTCCCAACCCAAAGAAGAAGGCTCCAGATAAATCATACCACAACGTGAAACCGTAGCAGGTGAGGCTACTTCCAAGTCCATAGGTTCAAATATTAAATTAGTAGTGGGTGAAAGCTGAATAATTTCACCTGACATTAGGCACAGTTTCTTATTGTCATCTAAAACAGTATTCATATTTTCAATCCATATGGCATCGACAGGACCATCAAAAATTAACCATTTACGATCTGGTGTTTCGGACACGGCAAATTGACGATAGCTGACAGCTAAAACGCCATCACTCCATTCATGTGATACCATATCAAACTGTCCATAAAGTTGACCCATGGTAATCGCTTTAGGGTTAATAACGGTGTAGATGGCACGATTTTCACCGGCATTCTGAAAAACGATTTATTGTGATTGCATTTGTGTTGAAAGTTGATCAGGAAATTTTAGATCTTACCCTCTTCTCCATATACTCCAAAGTCTCGGCCAAAATTCTATAGCATGTTGTCTTGCCGCCAAATGGCAAACCAACCAACATTAAGCCGTGTCTCACTAAAATCATTTCATACAACTGAAAAAACAGAAAGCCAAAATTGCGTATAATTTTTAAAATATATGTATGTTTGTATAACTCACTTGTTGGACCTTTTCCAAAAGGAAGTCTGTGCACTGTTTATTATTTTTCTCACAAACCAATTTGCAACATTCATTAAGCGTCACATAATCCGGTTCTGGCAATACAGTACCGGGAAATAAATCCGAAGTAATGCCATGAAACAGTGGCACATCTTGACCTAAAAATTTTGGCAAATTAACATCCTTTATAGAGCGCAGCACCAAAATATCCTCATTCTCATCACGATAACGAAGCTTTAAAGCACCAGCAGCCTTAAGCACTGACTTGACCGCACGCATTCCATAATCATAGTGGCACTGAGTACTTAACTGTTCGGAGCACAGGCGATATGTGGCAACAATTTTTATTGACAGCGGTTTAGCAGTTAAGAAGCCACAGGAATATAATTCAATTTCAGATATAAGAGCATAGTCGGGCACCATCATGGCCACGGAACGGAATAACGCCTGAATTGAAAAGTAAGGCAAAGAGTAAAATTAAAGCTAATGAAGTAAGTGATGGCGCAGAAAATGCAAAATTTCCCACAAACCAGTATAAATTAAATTTTCTTGTCTTATTAAAATAATCACATTAATAGCTCTGTTCCAGATGCCAAAAAGCGTTCCAGATAACAATTTGTGTGCAATTTTGAGCGCGAATGAGAGAGTATTTTTTTCATTTCCTGTACAAAGTTGCACGAAATTTTTCTTTGGGTAAGTTCGAACGTTTTTCCTTTGAAAATTTTATGGAAAGTTTGATGAACACAATGATGGATATATCCATCATTACTACCGGTCATATGACCGATAGTGGAGTGTCTCGTAGACAGAGCATTTAAAATGTTATTTCTTACAAAGAAACAACTCAGTACACAAAATTCGTTCTATGGTCAATTTACCTTCAAATTGTCAGGTAATTCCGATCTACCAGCATAACCCGGATTCATGGTTATAAATACAGCACAAGTGGGGTCCAAAGTTAAAGTGGTTCCCTCAAACACTAATATTGGACTGCCCGAATTGATGCCTCGTTGTATGGTTAAAATTTGTTGAGCTACCACAGACAATACTTCCAAATCTATGCGATTGAATTCATCGAAACAGGACCAGGCACCACAGGAAGCCAAACCCTTAAAGAATTTACCCAAAGCGATATAGTCCAGGCCATCAGAGCAATTAAACACTACGCATTGTTTGGCCACTGCCTTGGCCAAATCTTTTGTCGTTTCTGTTTTGCCAGTACCAGCTGGACCTTCAGGAGCTCCACCCAAATGTAAATGCAAAGCACTGAACAAGGTTCGATAACAACGATCGGTCAGAGGTGTTACCACCAATCGCGTAGTATTACCCAAATACTCATAGCCATATTTTAGAGAGCAATTAATCATTCGTGTGTCCAAATTATTATCTTCCCAATAATAACGCAACTGAAAAATTATGTATTTAAGAATAACATTTGTATATAACTAAGACCTAATTCTTATTTACCTGACACAACCATTGGAAATCGTTTAATTCTGTTACACCATTTTCCACCAATTCCGCCAAAACATCACGTGCATGTACATCTAATACTACCAAAGCTCCCAGGGTAATGCGATTTTGACCGCTCAGCTCACCTCTGACTAAATCAACAATATTCTCAATTTGTTCTATATTCGTTTCCAAATAGTCTTGTAAACTTTTTCTAGGGTCTTCAGACATAAAGCTTTCGGTAATATAAAGTGTCCAGTAGGTTAAGGAAATCGATTGTATACACTGTCCAGGCCACACCAGCACCCATTGCTGTCTCACACTTTGTGGGTAACTATAAAAAGCGTCACTCATTTTTTTATGGACGCTCTTTTTCATATCGATTTCCAATTCCAGCAACCATTTTTCTACTTGACCTCTGGCCTTAGCGGTGGATATGACGTCAACTAGTTCGACCTCTTCACGTTCCGAAGAACGTATAACCGTGACTTCTAACTCATCGGTGAATTGAAGAGTAGCAATACCCTCAAAGCACTTCTTCAAATGGGGCTGAACACGTGTAGGATCTTTAGTTTCAGATAAAATTTCCAAAAGCTCATCATTTGAGAGGAAAAAGAAGCGTGGGAAATACAAACGTTTCTTTTCGAGGTACTACAAAAAATAAAAAGAATATTAATTTTAATTTTTATATTGGTTGTTATTGTATAATACCGCATTTAAGCCCTTTAGTATTATTTCCAGTAGATTATGGGCCTTTTTCAAATTTTCAGACATTTTGCTTATTTCTACCACAGACATAACTCTCGGATCACTGTTGACCTGCTTCATTAATTCTTTCCAAATCTTTTTGATTGCAAAAACTTTTAATAAATATTGGAATATTGTAATAGTCAAAATATAATTTGTATACCTTATCAACGGCACTAAAACGTCTGCCTTCTTCTGGCATTTGCTGCTGTATATCAGGACTAGAGAATATGGGTTCTAAGTACATCCAAGTGGCTTGAACCTTTAACCAATCATCCAATATATCTTGCAATAATGTCAATTTCGCCTCCCATTTTCTGAAAAAATAAAAAATTATTTATCATTGAGCATGGGTGTTTCATTAGAAGTGGAATTAAATAAGTTACTAATTATCTCAATTTATAATTAATTAATTAATTTTTTGTATACACGACAACACATTTTAATTTTAGATTAGCATGAAAGATATTCATGTAGTTTAAAGTAAAGACCCAAGGCTCGACTTCCGAGCCCCCTCTTCTTCATTCTAATGCTCTCTTCCTCACAGGTAACACAAAGGGAAATAAACTAAATGGGTCCAAGCCAGCTGAACACTTTCTCTTCCTTCGGCAACCTGTTAACCCAACATATACTCGACTCATACTTGGGGTATGAAAAAATTTACTAAAAATGTGAGTTTATATTCAAATTACAACATTCAGAAATAGTCACCAGAGCAGTCGAGACCACCTGGAGGTCTACTCTGTAAATCGAAACGAATCAAAATACTTTCGACCTTACTTGTAATTAACATACAAATTCGAAATCATTTTCTTTCGTTTCGAATTACAGAGTAGACTCCCTGATAAATATTTCCCTATTCTCCTATTAACCAGGTAAACTAAGAGCTATTCATACGTCGAGGACCGATTGATAATTTATAAAAAAATCTTCAGAAAAGCTGAGATCAGAGGTCGTTAAGTTCAATTACACTGTTGAGTATGACTGTAAATCGGAAAACCCATAAAATTTCAAGACAAATCGTCATGTCTTGTAACTATTAGGGCGACTTTTTGGGTTCGAGATGAAGATTAGCTTATTTCTCTAATTAGCTAATCCGAAAATTAACTTAATCTCAAAATAATTTAGTTTGATATTTTTGAGTGGTAGTTTAAACTTCTTACTGAGGAACAAAATAGTGGCAACATTTTCTGCGTAAAAGTAATACATGTTATCAACACACTTTGATTTTTTGTGGGAAGAAGAAGAAACTGCCATGTTTTATTATTTACAAGTAAAATATTGCCCGTGTTAAAGGAAATCATAAATAATATAAAATATATATATTTATTTATGTGTTTTTAAATTATTTTATCATATAATTTTTACAAAAAGTTATATATTTCACAAGTATATGTTGTCAATATTAATGCATGGTTAAACCACCACGATTGCGCGCTTAAACTAGCAAGTAAAACCATATAATCGACTACCCAAAAATCACAAATGAAGATTAAGGTTAATTTAATCTCTAATCTTGAACTCAAAAAGTCGCCCTTAGTGTTTGCAATTTTATTCTCTCTCTATTTCTTTTTCTCTCTGTCTCTATCTTGATCTCTCTCTCTCTCTCTCGCTATCCCTCTATGTGTTTCTTTCAAATAAACATTCAGAGTTGATATATATATATACATGTAATGACTTTTTAATCTAAATGTGCCTTCATGATTTTTTTCTTCTAAAATATTTTTTTACTCTCATAACCGGGAGTAAATGAACCTAAATTTGTACTTACAATATATCCTCTTCAAATGGCTTGATATAAGGAGAACTTTTCATCGTTTGTGTTTTAATTATTTGATCATCCAGCAGAATTTGTATATCATCCACAGCTGACAATTTATATGTACCAGAATCCCTTTATAAGACAAAGAAAAACAAAAAGTTAAATAAACCAAAATATAAATCTGCGTAAATCGAACCTCTTACCTGTAAGGCGACACAGAAAATGATATATCTTCCCATTCCAGTACCATTTTTGACATGGCTCTTTCCAAATTATTTTCCTTCGTAGCACTTTCCGATATAGCCTCAAATTTAGGCACGTAATCCTCCAAGCCATATTCAATAATGCTAGCCAAAGTCAACTCGGGAGAAACCTTGATAGGAAAACCGATTATTTCTGAAACTGATTCCCAATGGCGAGCTTTCATGCCGGGATTGCCCAAGGTACTTATAATAGGCATATGATCACGGAAGGCTTCAATTTGATCTTTAATCTGAAAGATATTGAAGGCATTAGTAAACAAAATACAAAATTCTCAATATATGTAGTAAAAACAATTTACATCTTTTATCAATAACATAGTGCTGGGATGATCAACCATTTGCTTTTCAACTTTTTGGATTATACGATACATATTCGCGACATCATTTTCTATTTCATCCGGATCAAAACTACCCACTTGACAGTTCATCCATAAATCATATTTATCCATAAATTCCTGTCCAGCATCAAATAGAGTTTTATAGGGTTTCAGTTGGTCATGCGCCTTTTTTCTTATACTGTACTGAGACAAATCCCAGCCATAAGCAGTTTCCTCTTCATTAATACGATCTATGGTATCCATGGCCGCTACCAGGCGATTATCCAGCAATTGGGCTTTTCTCTTGTACCTTGACAATTGCTTTAGGTCGCCCCATTCATCGAAAGTCTGCACCTGCTCAAAGTACGTTTGCAACTCACGTCTGAAGGCTTCTATGCGTTTTTTCAACAAGTCCTGATACTCTATCGTCTTATCAGCTATTATTACGCGATGCTCTTCGAAGACAGATGGCAGCTTTAGATACCATTGAAAAGTATTGCTATTATTTTTTATTTGTAATGGAGAATAAAGAGTATGATCCATTAGCCACAGGATATGGCTCATATTAACTCGCAGTTTTTGCTCCATCTCTGGCACGATATTCTCTTCTGTATTTATGACATAAGCTTTTAGGCTCATCAATTCCGCAGTATCTTTTGGTATGGTTAGGGCTTTTTTAGCAATTGCATCATACTCCTTGCCTAATTTGGATATAATTGCCTGCTGATCATTAACCATACACGTTATCAATTGTTCCTGCATAAAGCGTGCAAAGGTTTCGAGATTCGAAACAAACTTATCGCGATGAAACTCATAAAGACCCATGCGTATTACACTCCAAACATTTTTACCAATCTGGTTTTCTTTTTCTCGGTATTGATGGACCATATCGCAAAAAGCTGCAAATTCTGGCTTGCTTTGCATAAATTTTGATATTCTTTCAGAATCCTTGCCATTCATTAAATCAATATAATTATCAAAGTCTTGTAGCCTCAGTTCAGGTCCGATTCTCTGCTCTTCTAAGAGGGCACATATGCGATTACGGGTTTCAGCTATTATGGAATCCGGTATAGCAGGAGTTAAATGAATTTTTTCCGTAATGCGTAGATCAGTGTAAATTTTTCCCTCAATGCGCGGTAGATTCTGAACGGCCAATAATATGGACTCAATAACGCGTATCATTTCACTTTGTATTTTAGAAAAATTTGGATTGAAGACAATAACATCCTCATCTTCGAGCATCAGAGATATTTTGAAACCGGGATTAGATTTCTAGAAATTAAAATACTTAAAAGATAAACTTAAAAGATGTTTTTATTAATTTTTCCTATACCCCATAATCACATATGAAATCAGCAAAAGTTTTTAAACTTCTTATGCACATGTCTTCCAGTTGCTGGGTCATTAACGCTGCGATACAATTATAGAAACGTTGTATTAATTTTAACTTTCTGACATCTGGCAGAATACCCTTTAAACTGCCTTTTAGCAAAATACTGTGAATTTCTCCAAACCATTGATTTTTCAACAGCTCTTTGGTATTTTCAATCTGTTTCCCTACAATATACTTTTTTTTGGAACAAATTCATTTATCATTTTAAATAATCGTGAATTTTGAACTTGTATTATGTATATCTACCGCAAATTCAAAAAGATCAAAAGCTGTTTCCACCTGCGATAATTCTTTGGCATCAACTAAAGTAATTTTTTTGTATTTTGAATTCCAAAGTTCGAGAATGCTAGCTACAGATCGGTGTATACTGAAAAGGGTCTTCTTGAGGCGGCAACGATTTTCATCGTAACTAAAATTACATAATAAAAATTGTGCTGATAACACTGTGCTCGAATTTGACACTTTTTTTTAACAAGCTGGGCACCCTACTGGTAAACCTAATTCGAGTACGCTGAATTCAATGGCATTAGCCGTTTTTAGAAGTTAGCGCCCGTATTCGCGATTTAAAATTTGTAAGCTAAAGTACAAAAAAATGGTATTCGTATACTTTTGGGATAATTTTTAAATTTAAATCAATTCAACTCTGTTGAATAAACACAAGATTACATGACATTCTTATTTTTTTCTCCAAAAATCGATTTTTTCGCGAAAAATCAATGCAAAATTATAAAAACACGGTAATTTTTATTTAGATTGATTAAAATCAAATCTAGCGAATATTGCTAACACTAGTGATAACTTCGAAAAACATCTGGCGCGACTAATTTCGACGTATTCGAATTAATTTCAAACTCGAAGCAAAAAAAATTTGCGAAAAAAAAAATCCCGTAAAAAAAATCGCGAAAAAAATTTCGCCAAAATTTTATATATATTGTTGTGCATATTTAATCAAAATTTCTAAATTTAAAATTAAAAAATGGTCAAAACAGTATAAAAATATCGTTTTTATAGTACTTTAGCGCACAAATTTTAAATCGCGAATATCGCGAATACGAGCGCTAACTTCGAAAAACGGCTAATGCCATTGAATTCTGCGTACTCGAATTAGCTTTGCCAGCAAAGTGCCCAGCTTGTTAAAATTTGCGACTAGCACAGTGTAATCATTTTATTAAAAGTATGCACCACGATGTTGTAAGAAAATGTGTAATCGACTCTTTACATACATATAATAAAAACAGCAATAAAATATGAAAATTTGTTTTGGTTTTCAATGGGCCGGTTTGTCAATTTCGATAACGTTCGACTTTTGAATGTAATTGTGAAACAAGTCTAACGTTGTCGACATTGACAAACCAGCTCAATATAACGTGCCATAACCGTCCAAATTGCTTAAGCGACATAATTTTCAAACTTCAATTTTGCGATCGTAAATAGTCGATTTTCGTAAAAAAAAAACAAAGTCCAAAAAATGTGTCGCTTAAGCTATTTTAGCGGTTATGGCTCGATATGGTAAACCAATTCGGTTTGAAATCGCATGATTTTAGAAAACTAACTCCGATAATAGAAATATTTTTCAGACTTTCTTAATTTCTATATTATATATATGGTGCCCCAAATATCATATTTGAAAGAAAATTATCGTATATAATTGTAAACATGTCGGCAGGACCGTTATTTATTTTGGAAATCGTACGATTTCACTACAACTGCCTTATTCATAAAAAATATTTTCGGTCTATAAAAGGTTTATAAAACAAATTTTCTATAAAATATGTATTGATATTTTATAAAACCAAAATATTTTTTTATGAATTACTTAGGGTCGTATTTTATCACATTCTATTGCAATATCCATTTGATCCTTACTTACCGATATCGCCATCTATTAAACATTTTATTTGCCTCCTTCCTTTCTAATGTCAATTCTAGTGGTGGATCTTTTGTTAAATTCGTTAAAGAGTTTTGCAAAACAAAATCAATAATCGCCTTCTTCATGGCAAAAATGTAATCGGACTTAATCTCCTCGATATTTTCATTGAATGCAGCAGTCCATTTATTTAAAACAGCTGGTATTTGATTCTTAATTCTGGAATTAATTAAACAAAACCATGAAGAGCCAATTATTAAACAAGCGAAAATACACTTTTTAAACAAATGTTTTTATTAAAAGAGATATCTACTAATATACAGCACATATGTGCATATCGTTACCTTAATATAGAAAGGCCCTAACTCATAATTTTTTTGAAATCGAAATTTTTACATTTTTCGTTACATTAGATATTGTTCTAGCGAAATATACAAAAAACTCGATTAAAAAAAAAATAATGAGTTAGGGTCTTTCTGTATTAAGGCAGCGATATGTACATATATGTATACATATGCATATGTATGTTTGCATATATACCTGAGGAGTAACCTACCTATTTAACACTTTTACACTCATGGGTGATACGTGTATTGTATCGATGCCGTGTTTAATGTAATAGTAATAACGTAAAACTTCCTTTTCACCCTTGTTGGGAAATTCTGCTTCCAAATCAGTGACACTGGCACCCACAACATTTTCAGCATCACCAACATCATCATCTTTACGGGCAATTAATTCTACTAACTTTCTACGAAAGTTTTCTCGTTCCAAACGCATTTGCATGTAAGAAGGTCGCTCTAAGTCATTAGGAGCCCAAGATTTAGCAGGAATGAGAGCAAGAAAAATGTGCAAGAAACAAATACAAACATAATATGAATTGCCATTAATGCGTAATCATGTGTAACAAATGGTTAACAGGCTTGTAGGTGTGTGAGTGTTTGTTGGGAAATGGAGCAACTAACTTATTACCATCCCTTTCCCACTCGAAGTCGCTTTGTACTTACTTTTTTTCTTTTTGGTTTTTAGACTACGCTTGCAACGCATTTCTTTGGTATGACACAAAAGACTATCGGGTATGGTGGTTGATAGCATTTTACCATTCAATATTTCACTGGTACATTCTGGCATATTCAGTTCATACCAGAGACGTCGTGAATTGTATTCCGGATTAGCCTTTGAGCGTAATATACTCTGTAGCGTATCGGGTCTTGGTCGATTGTAAACTAATTGTTGTTTTGAACATGGTCTTTTTACAGCACTGCCTTCACCACTGGAACTATGCTGACTGGGCGGTTTATGGTAGCCTGAAAAAGAAATTTTTTGGAAGAAAATATTATATCCTTATAATATGATGTAATATTTTTAAACATAAATATGAACTATCTTTAATATCTTTTATTTAAATGCCGAGGAAACCACATACTATTCTATAACTAAAATTCAAAAAATTCTTGGTAACCTTTAGCAATTGCTTTCTTAATGAGCATCTATTATAATAATAAGAGGCAAATATCACCATTCGATATCGAAAGATCTTTCAAAATATTTCAAATTGAAACAGCTCTTTAAATTCATTGCAAATAATTTGTCAAGATTAAAATATTTTTGAAAACATAATTTTACTTAAGCGTAGTTTCCACATTACAAACAATCAACTTGTCTAGAATATTATTCCTATAAATTTCGTTAAAATTTTTTAGCACTTTTCCTATAATTTTTCAACAAATCGATGGTTTGTGTGGTGGAATATTTAATAAATAATCAGTAGAAAAAAATTAAATCCTAAATCAATTATTTTTGTTTGTGATGAGGAAAGAAAAAATGTTGGGGAGAAAGAATTAATGGGGGTGTCGGTCTTACATATTACTCTTCTAGGAGTGGTTCAGGCGCAGTAATGACACTTTTGTTAGATTTTTAGCACTTTAGCCCGAACTTTTACCGCTCGTGGTAATATTAAAATACTGAGTTGAAATTTTTACACAGTAATTTTTTGCTAAAAGAAACAGTTTAAGAGGTTCCCGCATTAAATATTGTGACTTTCCGAATATAAGGATAAACCAAAAATTCTGCAGGAAAAATTAACGAATATGCATTTTAAAGAATAATATTAAAAATTGCTGCAAGAAAAACTGGGAATTTATAAAAATATCTAATGACATTTGTACGCCGAAAGATTAAATTGCATTTATCGCCCACATGAATTTTAATTTCGTATTATCAATTCCATTAAAATTAAAAAGTACATATTTCCAATTTTTCCGAAAGACGAATCAAAATACTTCGTAAGTATATGAAGTTTTTTGAAAGCAAGCAAATTAACAAGCTATTTTTGTCGAAGTTTAAAATATGTATAAACATTCGGAAATGTTTACCAGATATTTTATTCATGATACCCACTGTTCATAATTTTGAAATTTCCAATTGTCAACTCATTGCGGCAGCCGAAATTCGTATTGGTCCTGAAGCAAAAATGATAGTAATAAAACAGTATACGCAAAAAAGTTAATAGAGAACCTAAACTTGTTGGGCATTCTGTTACAATACAAGCTGAGGTACAGGGTGTCAAATGTGTCAGCTTCGAGTTATAGAAGTAATTTATAGCAACATCCAACAACTTACTGCACAATAGACGCTAATAATTTAAAAATCCATACCAGAAATGGATTCAAAACCTTAAACTGTCTAAAAAAAAGTCTTGCTGAAATGCTTAAATGAAATTAAAAATCAAGTTGGAAATATTTCCAAAACTACATTATAAACTAATAGTTCTCATGTTAAAGCATTAAAAACATTGGTTCTAATTTCCGAAGAACTCGAATGTCCGAGAGTTCTAATTTGCGAGCGTCTACTGTAGTTACAATTTTTTTAGACCCTGTCCAGACATTCAATTTTTGTTGCAGCAATTCTTGAGTTTATAAGTGAGAGAGGTGAGAAGATTGGGGAGGGGTACACAGTTTCATGTGCTCTACAATTCTCTTTTGTTTTGAAATTCGCTCTTGTTAATTTAAATGCATGTGACGTTTCATGTTATTTTCTTTCTTCAGTTGTATGAAAAACACAAAATATAACAAAAATTAAATAGAATTGTTAATTTTTCAGGGAAATTTGTGGTGTAATAGAATTTTTTAATACATAATTGCAAAACTATAATTTCCTAATGTAGGCACTTCTGTAATTTCAAAGCAGAATTTTAAAAAGTTGCAGCAACAAAAATTGCAAATTTGGACGAGGACTTAGACTGAAAATAACATTAAATTACAAAGAATTTCAACCAATACTAAAATCATTTTTTCTTTTACTTTGATTCGTTGAACAAACTATATAATTCTTTCTAGAAAATTAGCAACACAAAGCTACAACCATGATACAATATTATAAAGGTACAAACGTTCTCAATTTATCTTTCTCATTGTATCATGGCTACAACACGTAATTTACATACAAATTCTAAAGTATGTTCTTTCGTTTCGACTTACAGAGTAGGTTCCTGGTTGAATTTCAAAAAATATAGAATGTGAGTATGTAGCAACATTCGTATAAAAAAGTTGTTTAGTTTCCTTATCCGAAAACATTAGTTTTTCTACACTCACACGCATTTGGCAAATACGTATAAACTTTTTAAGTTCATATTTAGGTACTTTTTTTACTTTCAAACTTAACGGCTTAATATAACAGCAACGGTTCTGTTATAAAGTACTGTAAAAAACACATACACTAAACACTTAACAACACTGACAGCCAATGACGCCGTCGGTAGTTGAAGTAAACGACCTTGTGGTGTAGCTTTTAATATTTCGCTCTCTCTCTCTCTCTCACACACCTTCACTCAACATGCTGTCGGTTTTTTGACATATTGTGCAACTTTTTTTCATTTGTGCAAAAAGTAATTTTTTCTGCTGCCACTTAATTTAAGGAGTCTTTTTTAATTAAAACTTACAAAATATTATAAAAAACCAATACCTTCTTGTGCATAACGTTTCATTGTTGTAAAATCACCAAAAATATACAAACTTTGCAGTGAATTTAATAAGTAATTAAGGTTTTTACAAAGTGTAAATTGTTTTTCCGAATTGAGTAATTGATTTTTGGTTCAAACAAAATTCGTCCTTGCGTTTCGGCTGTTTGATAAAAATTGATATTTTTTCTTGCTCAAAAATTATGTTGCTTGTATTTTCCTTGTTTTGAAATTTATTTTCTTTTTTATTGACGTTTTATAAACAACAAATTTAACTTTGTTTTTGTTTCCTAGGTATTTTGTGGAAAATTTTCACATGCCTTCAGAGCTGCATTGAAGGGAAACAAGCAACTAGTGGAGTTCAGTCAACAGAAGTAACCACATTGAAGAATTTCATCATGATTTTACAACAATTTACCAGATTTTTGCACACAACGCGCATCGTGTTTGCCGGTGCAGAGAAGAGTGCTTTAGCCGCACTTAGGAAAAAAACCGGCTATACTTTTGCCAACTGCAAGAAGGCTTTGGAAATGCATAATAATGATATAAAGTTGGTAAGAATTAGAAAAGAAAAAAAACAAATTGGATAAAAAAGTCATGTTTGGCAAAACTATGGTATTTTTGCATTTCTAGGCCGAAAAATGGTTGAATGAACAAGCACAAAGCCTGGGTTGGTCGAAGGCTACTAAGCTAGCTGAAAGGGCAACTGCTCAAGGTTTAGTTGGTGTATTGGTCAAAGGCAATATTGGAGCTATGGTAGAGGTTAACTGCGAAACAGACTTTGTAGCCCGCAATGAAAATTTCAAAAGTTTTGTAGATCATGTGTCCAAAGTTTGTGCTCAATATACAGAATTAACACAGTTCGACGGAGATTTATGGAAGGTATGTATTTCTACGAAGAATCAAACATAAACCATATGAAAGCAAATAAAAGAAAATATTTTTTGCAGTCCGGTTTCGAAACAGAGGTATTGAAAAACCTCAAGTCTTCAGATGGCAAAATATTAGCCGATCACTTAGCGCTATTGATTGGTATAGTGGGCGAAAATGCTACCATTAAACGTGCAATTTGTTTCAAAGTTAATAATGACATGCAATTGTCTGGTTACGCCCATCCACAAGCTACTACACAGGATTCAACACAAAATATTACACAATTCGGCAAATATGGTGCCATTGTAGCATTTCGCGGCAATAATATTGATGAAGAATTACAAAAGAATCTTTGTCAACATATCGTAGGCATGAATCCCAGAAAAGTAGGCGAAGCTGGAAAAGATAAACCCAATCCCAACAAGGATGACGAAACATGTCTTATACATCAAGAATACTTAATTGATGAGGAGAAAACTGTAGGTGAAGTATTACAAGAGAATAATTTGTCCATTATTGACTATCAGCGTTACGGGTGTGGAGAAGCTGTTGCTAATAAGGATTTAGAAGAGGCTAAATTTAGTCATTGACAAATGCGTGAGCGTATATTTAGTAACAAAGTGGAATAAAATGTCGCAAGATTATTATGAAATTTCATTGAATGTTAAACATGATATTAAAAAAGGAAATTCAGTAGTTATATTTGCTTTAAATATTTATTAATTGTTAAAACAAGTAAACAATCACACCTTCGTGGTTTTCGTATTTTGACTTAGGCTGCCATTTTTTTACTAGATTGAAGAGCAATGCAACATTTTTTCTTAAATCTAGCACAAAAATGTAGTAGTCGAAATCTAAATAATAATGGTGAATAATAAAATGAATTAAAATCTAATTTGTGTACTTAAATAAAAAGTATCTTAAATAGTTGCATAGAATAAATCATGATGCAATAATATAATAATAGTAATATAACATTATTGTATCGTGGAGTAAATAGCAAACAAATTTATATAGTATGTGATTAAAAAATTCTTTCGAATTCGCATGTTATTAATATATAAATTTGAAAGTCTCTACTTTAGTTTCGAATTACCGTAAGAGGAAAACTTGAAATTCCAAAATTATAAAATCGCCAATCGAAAAAAATTGCCTAAATCCGAAAAACAAATCGCCAAAAACCAAAAAAAAAAACAAATCGCTAAAAACCAAAAAACAAATCGCCAAAAAAAGCGCCGAATCAAAAAAAATCTAAAACTAAAAAAACCGAAAAATGGCCAAAATGGAAAAAATCGCCTATATGAAAAAAACGCCAAAAACCAAGAAAAAAATCGCCAAAACTAAAAAAATCCTAATACTAAATTAAATCGCCCAAACCGAAAAAAAGCCAAAACAAAAAAAAACACCAAAACTAAAAAACGCCAAAAATCGAAAAAATCCCAAAAAACGAAAAAAATTCTAAAACTATACATTTGTATATTAGATAGGTAAATGTTAGTATATCTAGTGTCCGTACGGAACCCTTCGTGTGCGTGTCAAAGTCGCACCTTACTGAATTTATTTTAATAAATTAAACTAAGTAATATGTATATATTTTTACCGCCTTGTCTTCCGTGGCATTTAAAAAATGATACGTTAAATACCTCTCTTAGGCAATATCCAAAAGATATCAGTTCCCCCGAAATTTGTAGAAAATTATATTTAGAAACATCCTCCCTTTATAAAAACTACAATTTCATATATACTGATGGATCGATCCAAAGATGGCACGAACGTGTCATATAGCATCACAACTGAAAACACTATCAGGCATGTTCTCACACTCGCAACTCGTATAATATTTGCGATGATGACTTGAACTCGCAAGATTAGTGTTCTGTAAATCGCAAATGCCAGAATTTTGGCGAGTTGAACTCGCAAGAGTATACTGAAGTTAACTGATGAAATTACAATAAACTGAACTTTAAACAAACAATAAAATGATAAATATATTAAATTAAATATGTTTTCTTTTTATTTGTGTCAAAACTAGACGATTTTGCTGACAATTTTAATAAAATATATTAAATTTAAAAAAAGCTTTTTTGTTTTGCTCATTTTTCCTCTCCATTGTTTCCTTATACTCTGGCGATTTGAGCATAAATCAATATGAAAAGTGGCAAGCAAAACGCATGAGTTACAGAACATGTAGAAACAAGTTTAGCGATTTGCAACTCACATGCGATTTGAAAACCTTGCGAGTGTGAGAACAAACACTTATAATAAAAAGGTCCTTACTCCTAGAATACACAACCATCTTCTCCGCAGAATTAATTGCCATATTTGAAGCTATAAAACATATAGGTCATAAATCCATAAAAACCTTGATTTGCACTAACTCCCTTTCATCTATTTATGCAATGCGAAACTTACACAACGATAATTATTACGCCAATTACATAAGAAATTACCTTATTATTCCAGGGCACTCCTTCATCACTGGCAATGAATTCGCCGACAAATCCGCTAAAGTAGCCTAAAATTCCCATTTATACTTACCGAAAATATCAATTCTATAGATATAGTTACTCACAAACGTTTGCAAGAAATTTACAATTCCAAATAACACCTCACAACGATACAAAGAAATCAATAAAATTAACATAAACAATTATCTAAATTCAAATATAAGCCTATTTTTCAACAGCACCTATTCTAATATATTGCACAAAACTCGGCATAAACCGAAATCGTTTCCTTCTGATGAATCCTATCATATACCTCACTAATCCTTTCATCCACAACATTCAAACTATCATAGCATTTCTAAAAGCTAGCAATATATACAAAGACATCTAAAATCACACACATTCATAAAAACTTATTTGCACATTCTTTGAATCCAATTTATCAGCAATATTTTGATATATAACCCTTTCCCTTTTTTTCATTTAAAAAGCTGAAGGCCTTAGTAGCCATTGCTTTCAAATATGTTATTTTTATGATTTTTTACTAGTTTGCAATGTAAATAAATAAATAAATATTTTTACCGTTATGCACTAAGCGGGAATTCCCGGGATATTGAAAAATCAGTTGCGCTTTCCTGGGGAATGAAAAAGTCTGAGAAAAGAAAAATTCTAAACACAACACTAGAGATGCTAATCGGGACAGGTTTTTAGAAATCCCGGGCTTCGGGATTTAGTGATGGAGTCTCGAAATCCCGAACCGGGACTTTCGGGACTAACAAAATCCCGAAAAAATTGTGAACAAATGTGCGTCTTTATATTAAAAATAATATTTTTATATAACAATTTATTTTTTTGCATATTTAAAAGGTGCATACAGACGAACATATGTATGTATGTATGTACTTCTATAATTCAGACTTTTAATTAAAATATTAAACACTAATGCTGTTTCGTTTACAATAATTTCTATTAAACTCTCTATTTCAAAAAACAATTTTATTGTAAATTTTCGTTTCATGTAATATTTTTTCATAGAAAAGATGGCGTTTCTTTTCTGTGGCAAAAAGCAAAAGTGCTTAAGTCGAGATAAGCTGATTTTGAGCTAATGGTACCTCCGCAATCTGCATATTCGAAAGTATCCATGGTTAAAATCTCAATCAGTTTGTGTGATTTTTCAGGAAGTTATAGCGCATTGACTGGCGACTTATCTTTTTTAGACTTCTAATCTCATTTGTAATAATAGCTTAATTTAGATTTTACTTTAGTATATTTCAACTTAAATATGTTAATTATAGTGTGTATAACGATATTTGCTTAAAACCAGATTTAACTATAAAAGAAAGAAATTTCTGAAAATCGACGTGAAAGATCAAAAGTGCTCTCCTGACTTAATCACTTTTTCCTTTTTGACACTTTTCCGCGTGAAATTTCTCCCTTTTCCAATCAGAATTTTTTGTTTTCCCTATTACTTGCTATTAGTTGGAATTGTTCCCCGGGAAAAATTTCACGCGGAATTTTATTCATGATTGCCCTGATTATATACTCGTATACATAGTATAATATTATCTACTAAAATATTTATTCAAAGCAAATTTTTTATTTCAACTTTTTATAACAGGGAGTTTGTAATAATTTTTAATATAGAAGATGACAGTCAAAAACATTATTTATGCAAGAACGGGATTCAGAAAATCCCGAAAACCCCGTGCTTTAAAATTAAAAAATCCCGGGCTGCGGGACTTGCATAGTCCCGAAAATCCCGGGATTTCCGGGCTAGGGATTTCCCGTTTATCATCTCTACACAACACGTATCCTTGCAAAATTTTACATTATCCCTGCCAAAAATAACGATTATATTAGGATAACTAAAGTTCAATATCCACAAGTGTGGTCACATCCTAAATAATTTTTTTGCTTCTGGTGTAAAACTTATAAAACGTTAGAAGATCGGTTTGAATTTTTATAACGATTTAAATCTACATATACCGATATGTAGATATGGCCTGCTAAGTAACAAGAAATTATATTGATCTCATAAATTGAACAGGAGTGTATGTTATATATTTATGCTTCCATAATAAAAGTTCTAAAATTAACATGTTAGAATATCACTTTCTTTTATATACCTACAAAAAATTTATTTAAAACATGTTCAAAAAAATATAAAAGGATCATTGAACTTTATATTTACAAAAATTATTCATTTCGAAGCAAAAAATCACCTGTTGCTGCTACCAAATATGTACACAAATTTTGATTACATCATATGCATACATACACACATATGTATGCATATGTATGTATAACTACCTACCCTACAGAAATTTTTCAAGAATAGGGATTTACGCATGGGTGCCTTCCAGCTGTACGTAAAAAAGATTTAAAAAAATAAATAAAAAAGGCATTCGTCACTATCATTTTGTACCAAATTTAAAATATGGATATATGTATGTATGTACATAAATAAGTAAATATCGTTGGTCACAAGTAGAAAAGCCCTAACTCAAATAACTGTAACTTTACAGGAGAATACTAATAATAATAAACAGTACAACTGCTTGTACAACTGTTTGGTACAACTGCTTGTAAAAGCGTTGTTTTTTACTCTATTGCAATAAATTTTTGTGACGAGGTGTATTTGTGTGAAATGTATTGGAATCACTGAAAAATTCAATTTCGTGAAAATACGAGTTAGGGCCTCTCTATTTGTGACTATCGATATACAATATGTAAGTATAAAAGTAATTACATGCATGCATATATACATATGTACATACTTATATATATATATTACATAAGTACATACTCATAATGAGGGTCCACTCCAAAAATTTAAGTAGCGAAATAATTAAATTACATACATATGTATGTATGTAGTTCTTAAAGCCAAATTTTTTGGAGTAAAATTAATAAAAAAAAAATTGTTTATTCTAAAAAAAAAAGAAATATAGTCATAAACGGAAGAACGGAATCATATGACCCAACAATCAAGCAGTCAGTCATAGAGACATTTAGACAGATTTAGTGATATGGATGGACACATTCAGCACAACACGCAATGTCAATGTTTTGTATTATTTATTTTGTAGTTTTTAAACAGTAAACCTTTCTTTTAAATAACACTGGAAAATTAGACAAACCACTAACTATAACCAAATATGTACATATATGGTAATACAGTGAAGTCTCGATAATTAGTAGTCACAAAGTAATTTCGAAATGCTGCCGGCAAATTACGGCATTCGATATCGTTCTAAATTTCCATACAAACAAAATTGCAATTGTGTGAAAAATTTGTTCGATATCGAATGACGTAGCGATGCTATCCTCCCAGTCCAGCGGTTGTGGGTTCGATTCCCACCATAGACCCTGAGTGTTTTCCGCATACAAGCTAACTGCTTCGCGAGTTGTTTGTGTTTGTTTAATTTGCCATTAGGGATTGTAGATTTAACAAGATTTCGATTTTAGCAGATTAAGATATGTTTATATAATAATTTTTATGCTAACAGCAGGCACCAATTTATTTTAAACTGCTTCCTGTAATTATTTAACAATCTGTACTAAAGGGTTGCATTTCGTCACCTTAAAGACCAAACGACCTATTAGCAGTTTTCAAAAGTTTACAGGAGAGAGAAAAAACGTTATAAAATTGGAACTATTTGCAATATTGAAACGAAAATTATATATTCAGATTAAAATGAAACCAGAAGTATATATCGGTTGAGAAAGCTCGGTTTTTCTAAACACAGCCTATGATATGGAGCTTAGGTTATTTGGAATTGTAAAAATCTGAAACCAAACAACTTATCAGCAATACTAATTAGTATGAATAATTAAGCATTCCTTAAAACACATGAATATTATTTAAATTAAATATTAACAGTTATAGTTTATTTTACTTGTTTAAACAAAAAAGTGCCTAATGTTTGCTTAAATTACACTATGCAACAAAATTAAAATTTTATCATGATTTTTGATGATTTATTTTGCTCTTTTTTAGTACGTCACGGCCTTCTAAAGTATACATTTTTTATTTTTCCTAAAATTTTTAATTTTTAAATAAAGTTATTAAAAGTTATTAAAGTTAATTTTTCGGAAAAAATAGAACAATGTCGATTTGAAGCTTTTTCACAACATTTTGATGTGCACCCAGGTTCCATTTCTCTTGCCTTTCTGTAAACGATTTTGCCTTTTGAAAAATCTTCATATTCCTTACCGTTCATACGATTTTTATTTTTTTTCTTCTTTTTTGTTGACTTTTTTAGGAACTTCCATATTTGCCCGTTTTCAGTCAGTTAAAACGCGAAAAAAAAATTTTAGCCCCAAACTAAAAAAGGCGCAAACCTAGCATTTTTTACAGTAATCTTTTAGCCCCTTTTTAGTTTTTGCTCGATATGGCTACATTTAAACTTTTGCGAACTTTTTCTTCCTTTAATCTAGCAAAATAATATGAGTAAAAAGTCGATATTGCTTTACCAATTTAAAAAAGAAGAATAATATAGAGTAATCTTTTATTTTTTCCAAATTTTTTATGCCTTGAAAGTTATTCAGTACAGCCTAAAACAGATAATGTATGTTTTTAGAAGAGCGAGAAATCGAAATTTTATTTAATAACGGCCAATTTTAAATGTATCTACTTATGTAAACATACATATGTATATATATTTCTATTATATATATATGCTAACTATTTAATCTACGTATGTATGAAATATGTAAAATATTGAAGCTCTCAAGCTATCTATGTGTTGATCTCATGATAGTTATTTTTATTCTAATAAATTACTTTAAAAAAATTGATTTGATGTTTTTATTTTCAACAGAAACATTTTAATACTAGCCCCTTTTCGCGCTTTTTCGAAAAATTTTACTATTTTTTTTATTTTTTAATATTTTTTTCAATTTAGCCCTTTCTAGCCCTTTTTCAAAAATTTGTACGCGTTTTGAGTCTCAAAATTTGGCATTAGTGCATTTTATTGCGTTTTAAAACTTTTTTATTTTCTTTTCACTTCTAACAATAAATAAAATGTAATAAAAAACAAAGAACAACAAATCAAAAGTAACTGTTTCTCAAAAAGAAAAAATTCAAATAGTTACTCTGATTTCTTCTTTAGCATGAGTACTGATAGGTTATTTGGTTTCAGAAAATTGTACACTTGCTGATAAGGTATTTGGAAATTTGGTAATAGCTTGTTTATTTGTAATATTAGGCGTTCAAAATTTTGCATATATATGCGTTATGATATACGGGATAATATTAAATAAAAAACTCAATTTTGAAATTTTTGCTGATAGGTTGTTTGGTCTTTAAGGTGACGATTTGTATACTCGTTTGTATAGCCAAAACAAATATACCATGGTATGTACCATATAATTGTAGTATGAGCGACAGAACTAGTATAAGAGTTATTGTGTGTGCGTGCTTTTCCAAATTAAAATACAATTGAAAACAAATAACAATTGCTTATTGTATTGCTGCTGAGCAACTGTTTGATCTGTTTTTGCTCAAAAATACATATTGTAATACAAATATATGAAAAAAAAACACTATTGAAACAAATACATGATTTGCATATGTATGTGCGGACGTTCGTTATGTTATTTTGTGGCGCAGCCAAAGTATAGAGAGAGAAAGAGACAATTTTGCTCTGAGAGTAATTACAAATGCATGTGCTTCATGTACATGTATTATTTACTTACATATGTATGTGCAATTTTGCTTTCATTCATTCATTCATCAGCCAATGATATTTTTTCTCAACACATCACAAGGCAATTATGGTAAAAGCAGTTTTATGTATCTTATTTGCCTTAGAAAAACGAAAAAAATAAATGTGTTGTTTTCATTTGCTCATTGCCCAACCATACAATAATTGCTTAAAAAATCAACATTTACAACTAGTAACATAACATAACCAAAAAAACACGCAAAACTAGTGCAAACAGATGTATCTGTGCAATGCTATAATATGTACCTCATTTCTGTAACTTGTGAGAAGTTTTCGCATCGAGAAAAATAAAAACTTAAATAAACGTAAAAAAATATCAATATATAAAGTTTTTTCTTACACCTAATTCACACGAAGACTTTTATGAAGTCTATTTTTCGACGTCACTTTTTGTTTGTTAGCGAAAGGTGTAGAGAAGAAAGAGGGGTAGAAAAAATTACTCGATTTCTGTTTTCCATGGTTTTTTTCATATTTCTCATTACATTGCTCTTGTTGTTATTGTTGTTACGTTTTAATGTTACTCTTCTATCTTATTGTATTTTTTTATTCTTGCTCTTCTAACTTATTGGCTATATGGGTGAAGAGAAGTAAAATTAGACGTCCAGAAAAAAAACATCGTATGAATGCAAGGAATTTTTGGTAGCAACTTCAAAAGAGAATTAAAAAAAATAGACGTCCTAATTTCACCGTGTGAATTAGCACTTACTCATCCTGTGTTGTAAGAGTTTACACAATTTTCTGTTTCACAATAACGAAAGAAAACTTTCGACTTACAGTTTATATTGAAAACAAAATCAAATTTTCATATTTTATTGTTGTTTTCAATATAAATTTTCAGTCGAAAGTTTTCTTTCGTTATTGTGAAACAGGCAAAAAATAATCAATACAAATAATCATAGGCACATCTCAATTTTTAAGTTCCCGCTCTAATTTGACGCCAAATTTAAAAAAAATCGAGATTTTATCATATTTCGACGTTTTGAGGTCCTGGGAGTCGATTCTGATCATTTTCACGATGATGCCCATATAGATGGATGTTTGTGTGTGTTTATGTACGTAAACATTTAAATAACTTAAGAGTTACATTAGATCACCAGTCATTATGATCCCCCCCCAGGAATCGTAACGGTTATAAGTTTTATTTTAAAATTACTTTTTAATCATTATTTCTTGATTTTTATTTATTCCTCAGAGAATAAAATGTATTTCTTGATTTTTATTTATTCCCCAGAGGGTGGCGTTTGGCTGAAGTACTTAGCACGTTGACTAGAAAAGCGAAGGTCCAGTGTTCGAGCCCGGTCTCCGACAGTCATTAAAAAACAACACCACGCAATTTTCTGACGTGCATTAGTGTCCATTTCTATCAGTAGTTGTAGGAAAGTTCAAGTGATTAAGGCATAGACACTGGTCACTGAACTGCACCGGCTTCAGCTGATACTAATGCTAATGTAACATCAGAGCGCCCTCCTTCATCGATTTTGTGTAGCAGAATCATCGGAGAAGTAAAATAACAAACAAACAAAAAAATGGCTACTAAACACAGCTTCAAAAATGTAATACGCCTCATTGACACCAGAGGTGCAGCAACACTGCATTATTTGAAAAAAAATGTGCAAAAGTAGAGTTGTAAAAAACTGAAGCTTTCCTCTATCTCTTCCTTCACCA
Organism: Tachina grossa; assembly: GCA_949987645.1. Classification (NCBI taxonomy): domain Eukaryota; kingdom Metazoa; phylum Arthropoda; class Insecta; order Diptera; family Tachinidae; genus Tachina; species Tachina grossa. The sequence continues at coordinate 53,880,677 of OX465275.1, read as the reverse complement.
GCTGTCTTCTCTATCACTAGCCCTTTCGTAAAGAAGGTAACACCTAGTAATAGTAGTAGGCATTCATTGCCTGAGTGCTACTTCTCTTTAAAAAAATACTTATTTGAGACCGACAAGAGTTCTCCAACAGAGATATTTTACAACTGTAGTTATTACTTATTGCAAAAAGTATTTACAAATTTTTAAAGGGATCGAAATGTACGGAAACAGGTCTCAAATTATAAGGACTCTACTGTAGTAACCCACAAAATGCCGCTTGCTGCTTATTAGCTCTTCAACCGTTCATTCATGTATACAAATATGCATACCTTATCTATGTACAGATGTATGTATGTATAAACGTTAACTTAAATTATGAATGGCTAAAAAATCAAACAAAGAAATATGTACATTTGCATAGGTATTTATGTAGAATTGGAAATAGTAATACCTAGCAAAATAATTACTTTTCCAGCTAGCGAAAAAAATATTATTTTATGCATTACGTATGTACATATATACATATATGTATGCATGTGCAAAATTATGTATGTATGTTCAGAACTAAATACATATGGATTATTGAAAACATTGGTGAAAACAACATCGACACTTTCAAGCATAAAAACTAAAATTGTCGTTTGTATGTTCATAAAAGCGATCATATGACAAACAGTTGTACAAATGTATACATTTTACATATATGTAAAAACATGTTACATACATACACTAAATGTATGTATGTATGTGCATATCGTCGCCTAAAATCAAAATAAAATTTTAGATTGATGAATTACACAGTGTGACACAATTAAAAAAATTGGATATAGTATATAACGAAGCTCTCCATATTATGAATTGATTTCAAAAATACAGCTTTATCGTAATGAATTTCCATATAGTGAAGTTTTTTTTTTAAATTTTTTAAAATTTTGCAAATTTCATTTTGACTCACATGCGTTTTTGTCTCCATATAAATAATTAATTTAAACAATGTTCTGTTACACATACTAACGACACTATATACCGAGAGGAAGTAAAATATAATTAGGGGTTTTCCAAAACATGCGAATAAGAATAAATAAATTCAATAAAGTGTGACTTTACTCGCATACGAAGGGTTCAGTACGAATAAAAGATATGTAATACTACACGAACTTTAGCCTATACATAGTTTTAGAATTTTTACGTTTTTGGGATTTTTTCGGTTTTTTTGGGCGTTTTTTTTTTGTTTTAGGCTTTTTTTATTTTAGCTTTTTTTTAATTTTTGGCGCTTATTTTGGTTTTGGCGATTTATTTTAGTTTTATAGATTTTTTTTTGTTTTGGCGTTTTTTTTTTAATTTTGACGATTTTTTCATTTTGGAGATTTATTTTAGTTTTAGATTTTTTTTTAGTTTGGATCTTTTTTTTCGTTTTGGCGACTTTTTTGGCGATTTTATAATTTTGGGATTTTTTTACTTTTACCGTGTTTCAAAATTTTAAGAGTTTGCCTCTTACGGTTTGCAAGATACAGCAAGTTGTCAAAATTATACAGTCAAAATTACATTAACTGACAGAACACCCTTTAATTTAAATATAAGTATTCGATCGAACGATTTCTGCTGACATCGTGGGACAGGTCGTAAGGTATGCTTTCGAAAATTAAAATGAGATTTAAATCATTCAAATCGCTTACAATTTTTCCGAAAGAAATTTCAATGTGAAATTGTAAAAGCAAAGGAAAATAATTTTTTTTATTGCATTATCGCATGAAAGCTTTTAAAATCTGTTTACATGTATAACATATATGTATGTATAAGACTTTAAGATTTGTCCACATGAGACGTTAGCGCCTTATCAGGACATCTTTGAAAACTATATAGTGAAAATCTAATCCTTCACATTTTTATATTTCAAATCTGTCATATAAATATGTGAGGAAATGTAAATGTAAGGAAAGTTTTGTTTCTCCATGAAAATAAATAAACATGTGCTTACTTACGGCCTTTTGGATTTTAGGTAACGCAATGGATATACATATGTAGATACATATGTAAATATTGATGAATTGGTAGCAAACAAATAATTTGAACCTATTTAGAGCTTGAAAGAAAACTTAAACAAGAGCTAAGATCGAACCAGTAGTACCCTACGGTTTTGCGATTATTAAATTACACTAATTTTCTTTCCTATGTCTAAGTGCATACATACTAAGTTTGGGAAGGGATGTTTCTGAAAATATTTCAAATATAAATAAAGAAGAATATTTTTCTTTCGCCGAGTTTTCTGCATTCATGGCTCAACAAAGACATCGCTCATTTATTTCAATAGTGTCACATCTCGAAAAAAAATTAGTTTTGCAGAAAACGCGTTTCAAGTTTTCAATTTACTTATAACGCAATGAAAACAAGAAAAAATATTCTTCTCTCACGAGGTGGTAGTACAAGCTATTTGTATGAAATTCTTACAAACATTAAAATCGCAAGATAAAATACGAAATGCCGAATTATTTTGCATCATTAGGTCAACACATTTTTTTAATTATTTTACCGGTTGTAGAGTACATTTAATTTGCAAAGGTATATGTATCTAAACATACATGCAAACATGAATACATACATATTTACCCATATGAATAAAAAGGAAATGCACTCATATACATAAGTAAAAAGATATACATACATACATATATACATACATATAATTTCGGTCATCACTAAGAGTGTTGCCGTCTTGGCGTTTCCATATCAAAATTTTAGGAGTTTGCTTTTGGTAGGATGGTAGTCAATTTAAATTGAAATATTAAACAACATAAAATTAAAATTGAAATTCATGCTATATGCAACCATTAACAGCGATATGCACTTATTGTGATCAGTATTAAAATTACGCAACAGTTTATATAAAATAAAAATGACGTCATTTGGGCGTGGAATGTACGAGTATGTATTTATGTGAACCAATATAGATAGTTCTCTTGTGGCTGAAAAAAATGGTCATGAGGAAAAAGGATTCGCAATGTCAAAAGCCGGATCTAGGATTTGAAATCCGACCATTTCAATCTTAATAATCTGTTAAATACGAAAATTCTGGTTTCAAGAATTTTTTTAAGATCGAATTTAAGATTATAATCTTGAATTAAACCTAATTTTAAGATCGGATTCAAGACTTTGTTCTTAATAAAAAATCTTAAATTAAGATCACATTCTTAAAAATTTAAGCATACGATTTTAAAATTGAGATTACATTATTTATTTAAAGAACGCGTTCTTAAAGTAAGACCACATTCTTAATAAGAGATTACGATCTTAAAATTTGAATTATGTTCTTGATTTTTAGAATTCATTCCAAAAATTAAGAACTTATGCTTAAATTTGAGAACGTCAATCTTACTGACCAAATTTTAAGATTGCAATCTGAAGATTTCTGCAATCTAAATTCAAGAATTTTGTTCTTGAATTTAGATCGTCATTATTCTCTGCAAAATACGCAGGCAAATATTTAACAAAACTCGAATCACATCCTAATCCGCTTGCTCGTAATATTTTGAACTTTACTGGACACATCCGATTAAAAAAGAGGGACACACAGGCTCTTATACCTAACACTCCAGATGGGACTACTTGAAAATACTTTCCCCCCCCTTTTTTTATTATTACTACTAATGTATTATTTATAACTACCACTAAGTTTATGTCCGACACTGGTCGGGCCTAATAATTTTTTTTTATAGATTTAAGATTTGAATACTTATTGTTAGTTCATATATGAAGATCCAATAAATAAATACATGCATTAAAAAAAAAAAAAAAAAAAAAATTATTCTCTTAGTGTACCCAAACAATTAGTAAAGGTATTTAATTCTTTGCGCTCATGCTTAATATGGTAGCTGTATTTTGAGGCGTGGCAGAAAAAAAAATCTGCAGTTGTGAAATCGTCACTGCAATATATTGAATCCAAAAAAATATCTGTAACAATATGAAATAATCGCTTAAGTCGACTTAAGAAAATTAAGCTTTGTTATGCTGTATTATGTATGCCTCAGTTGAAAGTTGTAGTGGTTACAATACTATACAGCGCTTCAACAACGTGATAATTAAAAAAATAGCATTTCTAAGTTAATAATGCAAAATTAATAATTATATCGTTATTACATGTAAAAAATTTCACACAAATATCTTGTATACTCAACTCTTGAGAGAAACATAAACTTTTCTTATTCCATTAAGTTGTGTGTAAATTGAAAACTGTAAAAACGTTTTCTGTGAAACTGTTTTTTTAGGGTTCCGTACACCAAAGGTGAAAAGGAACCCTATTGTTTTCGCTACGCTGTCCGTCTGTCTGTCACACGCTATTTTCTCGGGAACCGTAAGAGCTACGGTCCTGAAATTTCAACAGAGTATGTAGAACTTTGGCGCTACAACAACAAATACATGAGAGTTAAAAATTAAATGATTTTCCAAAACGAGCAAAAATTTTAAAATCCCATATAATATACATACAATTGTATGTATATATGTATATTGACACTTAAAATTTGTAAAATTAGTGTATTTTTATACAGACTACAACAATTAAACCTTAAATTTAAAAATATTTAAATTAAAGGGTGTTCTAACAGTTAAAGTAATTTTGACAACTTGCTGTATCTTGGAAATCGTAAGAGGCAAACTCTTGAAATTTTCAAAAACGGTAAAACTAAATAATCCCAAAATTATAAAATCGCCAAACCGAAAAAAAGTCGCCAAAACTTAAAAAAGTCGCCAAAACGAAAAAAATCGCCAAAATTAAAAAAAATTGTAACAATAAAATAAATCGCCAAGTTCATAAAAATCGCTCAAATAAAAAGAAATGGTCAAAATTAAACAAACGCCAAAAACCAAAAAATATCGTCAAAACGCGAAAAATGCGCCAAAACTAATAAAATTGCCTATATGAAAAAAATCGCCAAGATGGAAAAATGCCAAAAACCGAAAAAAAGCCAAAACGAGAAAAAAAAGTGTCAAAACTAAAATAGCGGCGAAACTTTAAAAAATCGCCAAAACCGAAAAAACCCAAAAACTAAAAAAAATTCCAAAACTATATTTTAATAGGCTAAATTTCGTATTGAATTACATATCTAGTGTCCGTACGGAACCCTTCGTGTGCGGGTCAAAGTCGCACTTCACTGAATTTATTTTTTAGTTATGACGTTGTTGCAGAAAATGAGCTATATGAACATATATGACATTAAGGCCGACTTCCAAAACGTATCAATACAAAGTTTGTATACATTTCCAATATGTATATGGTGTATAGATAACAAAGCCTCGAAACAATGTAACCATGAACATCAACTTTGATCTGTTGGACACAATTCTACCTGATTGTCAACATTTTGAACAGGTGTGTGATGTAAGCGTTTTGTACTACGGCGTTTTGAAACACTACACTTTGTTCGAAGACAAAAAAACAGTTGACGTTTTGGGAGTCAGATAAAATTGTTAGGAAGAACTATTTCCAGTGGCAACGCTGATGATATCTGTATGGTATTACAACACTAAACGACAATAACAATGACAAAATTAAAGCAGCAACAATGGAGCAACAACAACAAAAACCCTATAACTAACAACAAAACTAACTGGCCGACAAAACTGGCATTAAAAACGGAGTGAGTATTTAAAATGATGTAGGAAAAGTACGAAGAAAAGGTTAAAATAAAGAGAAAAAATGAAATACAAAAAAAGAAACCTTCGGACAAACCATCAACAAATAAAGTTTGTTTTGGACAATTTAGTTTTAAAAACAAATTGAAGCATAGCGGTCGTGTTCTACAACAAAAAAAAAAGAAAACACCGAAAATAAACCCCATTTGAACAGAAATAAATTTCGAAATTATAACTTCAGCGCGCAAACCAAAAAAAAACCGAATCAACAAGTGGTAGCACAATGCATAGAATATAGAATTTTAAAATAAAAGTGCCCTGGCGTTAGTTTTTAGTTTCAAATAAACGAATTATTTTTAAAACGTTGACATTTGCTTGGTACTATGTAAATTGTTGTGGAAACTTTTATTATTTAATCTTGCAATATAAATTACATAAGTACATATGTACATAACTACATACATATGTATTTACATATTGATTAATTATATGCTCCTTATGTGCCGTTTGTATACGTGAGTGAATAAAGAACTGTCAAAAACTGCTAAAGACAAATGATTTGAGATATTACATACTTCTAAATCTAACGGCTTTTAAGTTTTAAATAAATGAATACAAGTGCATGCACGCAAATATATTCTCTTATTATTTATTTTATTATATTGGAAGGAGTTTAAGAGATTATCGTTTAATAAACATAAAAATACCACATACATGCCTACATATGTATGTACGTATATGAAAAGAATATTAAATTAAATTAAAAATAATAAATAGTCTGGCAAAGGTAGAAATGGCCACAAAAGCCTTACAATATAATTTTATACAGCAGGTAAGTAATTATCAAGTTACTCGCAAATTTATTTATTGGTAACTTAGTACTTACCTATGTACATACATACATACATATCGCTCATTTACTCAAAGAACGTCATAACTCAAAAAACTTAGTTTTCCAGAAAACCAGTTTGAAGTTTTCAATTTACACACAACTAGGGTATTCATCGGTTAACCAGTTAATTACCACCTGATTAACTGATCGGTTAATTCAAAGTTGGCTTTTTTCGATTAACGGCTAAACTGGTTAATTTCCGTCGATTAACCGACGTAATTTTTTTTATATTTTGTAGTATTACAATGAATTTTTGTGTATTTAATCCACAGAATTATGAATAAAATTCCGCAGGAAATTTTTCACTGGGAACAATTCCAATTAATAGCAAGTAATAGGGAAAACAAAATTGGGTGGAATTTATATGTTTCCTCTCATATACAAAAGGTATGTAGGTATTTAGAAATTATTTTTCTTACAAGCAAAGAAGTATTTTCAGTGATCGGAACTTAAGTAAAACTTCAAAGTTCTTGGACGTGGCTATAACAGATTTTAATAAAGACTATACTACTCTAATTGAACTAGAGGGAATCACTAAGTTTTTGTTTAATAATTTGATTAAAGCCAATAGTACTGTTGCCAATAATTTAATTAAAGCATTAGATTTAATGAGAAAAGAATTCAGTTATTTTATACTTCCACTCTGAAATATTTGCTTCTAGCAACAGCGTTTTAAAATACAATGCACAATGTTCGTCGCTGAGCTCTGTCAGTATGGGTCAGAGGATCCGCCAACAGAAGGAACTATCGATAGTAATGCAAGAAATGTTCTAACAAAATTAATCGAATCAACTAGTAGCTATAAGAATTTGAAAAAAGAAATAAAACAGGACTCTAAGGGCGTAATGAAAGATTTTTTGTGTTTAGAAAAATCCAGAAAAAAACTGAGAAAGGAGATATTTTGTATTCCGGATTGTTTTGGATCAACATCTATAATAAGTAAAAGGACACATAATTTTTCTGAAAGATTGTGTTAGAAGATCTTTTTAAACTATTGAAGTAACTAATTCAAAGACCTCGTAAACTTGTTAATTTTTAATGAACACATATCAATGATTTTTTTGGTTGATTTAGTTCAAAAATTCTAAATGATCAAACAGAATAACTCCGTAACTTCAGGAAAACGCTGTGAAATTAACAAAGCCCATAATAAAATATACGGCAGTAACTTCAAATGCCCTCTCATATTTGTATTATTTTCTTTTGAGATTATTTTTCTTTGTAGTTTTGAATACAAAATGTATGAAATTTATTGAAAGTATGGTAGCATTTCCGAGAGAATAAATAAAATAGATTCTATCTCTCGACTACTTTCTGGGCTTCCTTTTTTTGTGTAAATTTAATTAATGTTTTTTTTTTTTTTTTTTTTTTGTTTTACTAATAAACTCAAATTAATAAATAATTTATGCATTTTTATTTCTTGAAATAACTTGATTTATTTATTTACTTTACTAATCGGTTAACCGGTTAATACCGAAATTAACTGATTATTAATCGATCAAGCCAAAACCTCGATTAATTAATCGAGCGATTAACCAATTAAAGCAAAATCCCGATTAAATGAATACTCTACACACGACTTAATGGAATAAGAAAATTTTATTTTTCTCTCACGATTTGAGTAAACAAGATATTTATATGAAATTTTTATACAATATGAAGCCCAATATGAGGATTAATTCTGCATCACTTACTCAAAAACTCCATTTTTCGAGATATATTCCATTTTTTGAGTTAAGGCGTTCTTTGAATGAACGATATGTTCATACAAAGGTACATATGTATATATCGCTCCTTTATTGCAACGTAAGCATAACTCCAAAAAGTTGGTTTTGCAGAAAATAAGTTTTAAGTTTTTCATTTACCTACAACTAGAATTTTTCCCGCACTTTTTCATTTCCCGGTAAAGCGGGAATTTTTTTAATATCCCGGGATACCAGGATCCCGCTCCATAGAAATAAATTAAATTGCTAGGCATAAACACAAATTTTATTAGAAAGCTTAAAACGCTAACTAAAACATATCTTATGTTTTAATTATACATAAAACGAGGGTGGCTAATTAATGCCCCTATTACGGCTTACAACTCAACCAAGTTTAGTTGAAATTGTAACAACTTAACTTTAAAACAACTTAACTGTTTTTTGGCAATCTGAATTACAACTAATTTTAGTTGTATTCGAAACATTGTTTGAAAAGAATAGGTTTTTATAGCGGGTACACACTTTGCAAAGTGTTTACGCAACACGTTAATATTTCATGTTGCATATTTTGATACAGACTATGCAACCTACAATGCAACCGCCAGTGCAACCCATAAACATCAAAACATTTTGATATTTTCGATACTTCGAACGCAACTTCGAATGCAACCATAAACAAGACTACACACTATGCAACCGACAATGCAACCTGCCTGGTTGCATAAACACGTTGCTAAGTCTGTACCTACCATTATATATGCTATGTTTTTTGAAACCATAGTTTCCATCACAAAACATTTTAAATATTTTAATATTTGGCCTAGTATTTTAATTTTTAGATTTCATGTTTTATGAATATGGCAACAATATTGGTTGACAAATGGTATTGGTTGGCGTATGGAATAATGAAGCAAACCTAATACAACACTCGAAATAAAAACCAAAATACAACTATTAAAAATCAGTTGTCTCATGGTGAAAAAAGTTGTAATCCATAATAAAAATTTTACAACTAAAACTAAACTATCAATTTAGTTGTAAATCATAATAGGGGCCTAACTCAGTGACTTTTTGAAGAAACACATGTTTTTATATAAAAAGTGATTTTATTTTTAAACTAGTCTCTTTTGAGTTCCATACACTTAGTCCAACGTTTCCCTAATTTATTCATCCCTTCCGAAAAATATGATTTGTCGATATTATCAAAATAAGCATTTGTTCTTGAGATGATTCATCGTTGGAGTCAAATCTCTTTCCGCCGAACCATTACTTCAAGTTTTGGAACAAGGAATAGTCACTGCGGATAAATCTGGAGAATAGGGCTTATGGGGGAGCAATTCGTAGCTCAATTCGTGGATTTTCGCCAGGGAGACTGCACATGCGTTTGTTGGCGATTGTGTGCAAACACGGCACCCATCTTGAGGAAAGCTTTCTCATACCCAAGTGATCATTTAAAATTTAAACCACTGATCAATGTGAGATGCCTGTGGCTTTTACAATCTATCTCTCTTACTTTCAACCTCTGATCGGTTAAAACCATATCGTGAATGTTTTCAATTGTTTCAAATGTAGAGAACTCAACTGGGCCTCCAGAACGTTCGGCTTGTACGTCCATAACGAAATGCAAAACCACTATTTTACCATTGAAATTGATGCTGAAGAGTCAAGCTTAACCTTGGTTTTATTAATGGTTGTTTGCCGCAAAAATAATGCTTAATGAGCACACGAAATTCACTACTTCCCATTTTCTTCACAAAACGCACGATAGTCTGCTTTCAACGGCTGCCAAACACAAACTAAATGACGCAACTTGTTCAAAATTTAGAGACGAGAGGAGGAAGTTGCTTGTTGACAGGAGCAGTGTTGACATTTCAATAAAGAGGCGGAAAATTTCAAAAGGCACTGAGTTAATGGCCCACCCTCGTATGTTTATTAAAATTTTTTATTAAATAAGGGACTTTATTTTGTACTTTTAGTTTTTAAATTCTTTAAAGGTTTTTTTTTTCAACATGAGAAACGTTATTATATGAGATCAAAAAATTAAACACACAAATATAAGTGAACATAAACATAAAATAACAGTTAATAAAAACAAGTAAGAGTGCTATATTCGGCTGTGCCGAATCGTATATACCCTTCACCAAAGTGCGTATATAAAGTATAGAGAAAAAAGTTCAAAGTTTCCAGCTCTGGAGCTGTGGTTTTAATTTTTATGATTTTCTACACCAAACTTTTCTTTCCAAAACGTAATATATATATAATTTATAAAGAAAAAGAAAAAAATTAATTAGACCTAGTTATATGGTATATGAAATACCACAAAAAGTGTAAGTTTCCCAACCCTGGAATTATCATTTTGGATTTTTTTATTTCTTACCAATCTCTTTCTTTTAAGAATATAAGATATGTTTAATATATAAAAAAAAAATTAAAAATTTGTTTTAGTAAGTTACTTTTGTATAAGAAAAAAAGTTATGACCTATTTCCCACCTGCGAAAGAAAACGTTGGACTTACAATTTATATTGAAAACAAAAACAAATTTGCTTATTCTATTGTTGATTTCAATGTAAATTGTAAGTCGAACGTTTTCTTTGCCAGGTGGGAAATGGGCCATTAAAGTTTTCCACCCCTGGAAACGTCTTTTTAATTTTTTCAACTTTTTTTTTAATTTGAAATATCAATTTAATTTGTACTGAAGTATAAAATAAGTTAATTTAATAAAAAAAAAAATAATAAAAATTAGTTTTCTGTAGTTACTTTAGTATGGCGAAATAAAGTTTGAGTTTTCAAGCTCTGAAATTTTGCGCACGATTTTGCCAATCTTTTTCAGACTATTTCTGACACACCAGTTCAAGAGCGAAGTCTCTAGATTTTCTGGGAGCATCGGAAACCCGAATTCACGTACAGACAGACGGACAGACGGACATCACTTATTCGTCTTCCCTATGCATAAGGATCCAGAATATATATACTTTATGGCTCTCTTATTAATATTCTGGAAATTACAAACCTATATATACCCTTTTACCATTTTTTGGTAATGGGTATAAAAACGTGATCGAATCAGCTCGTCATCAAAAGCTACGATTAGACCCCTGATTTTATATGTATTTTTATAAGATTTTATTAAATTTTACCACTTGTTGTCAGCTATTTGCAGGAGCTTCGCCAAAAGTAAATACTTACTAGAATAGTTATAGGAGCACTATTTGTCTTCAGGCAGACATACTCGTAGCTAATAGGGCTGTTCGTTCGAAAATTTATATTGCAAACAAAAATAAAATAAGAAAGTTTTCTTTTGTTTTCAATGTAAATTACCAAACTATTCTTTCAATATCGCTGAATAAGTCATAAATATTTTCTGGAATACGAATTTTGTCGGTTAATTTTTCTTTTTTATTTGTTAATTTAAATAACTATCTTCTCTATGAATGAAAATTATGTAAAAACCTTTGTTATTTTATAAACAACCAACCAAAAACTACAGAAAAGTTTATTTCCCTCTTTATAATTTTCCACAACTGACAGTGTGGGATTTTTTTTTAACAAACGTTTTTATTTATTTTTTTAAACAAATTTAAAAATTTATTTCAACTGTTAGAGAAAATTCATTTAATCGTTTAAGTGTTTATAGTACAAACCCAAAGAGGTACATAATTTTATATTTACTTATACACAGATACAAAACTAATTGTAAAAGGTATTAAAACTTTTGGTAAAAGGTTACATCATGTTAATTATGGCTAATTTTAGCACCTAGGGTTCATTTAACATTTTTTTTTTTTCTTTGAGAGAGAAAAATAATTTATTGTTAAACCACAAAACATTTTACTTGTTCACTCACTCTTGAAATTACGGGTTTCTTTCTCATCATTAGCATCTTTAACAAACATCTGTATGATCTATATTAAAAAGCCTGGGATTGTGTACATATTTGTTTAATTTCATTAATTTTTCTTTTTAAATTTTATGCAAATTACACTTAATAACTATTATTTTCGTTAGTAAAAAATAATGAAAAAAAAGAAAGGAGAAAAACTGCGGAAGCTGCTTAAAATATTTTTAAACAAAACCATTTTAACATTTAACTAATGTTGCGCGAAATTAAATTGAATTTCACAATTTGGTAGAGATAGAAATTAGATGGTGTTGCTTAATTTCTGCTAAATAACATATTTGTTTATGTTATACTTGGGGTATTCAAATGGTGGTCTTAAGTATCATAGTATCATAATGTTTTAAATTATTTTAATATACATTATTTTTTTTGCTTTTGTTTTTTCTTTCAAACAAAAATCTTAAAACATTATAATACAATGACACTTGAGACTACGGTTTGAATTCTCAGATTATGTGTATAAAAATATTTGAAGTTATGAATGAGTTTTTTAATATCCGTTCTCATAAAAAGAATCTAAAATAAATTTCACCGACTTCAAAATACGAATGAGTCAGATGAAGCCTACAGATGTAATGCATACATTTCTGTTCGAATTCTCAGTGTCAAGAAGGTTGATAACTGAGCTCAGAGCTATCGTCGCTGTTCAGTAAATCGAATCGATTTTCAAAATATATAATAATGGTCTTGCTGACGTGCTTAAAATCATATACGATACGATCTGAAAAAATGTTTCTATTATCCGAGTTAGTTTTCTAAAGTCGCGCGATTGTAAACCGAATCGATTTACATAACAGGACCATATATAAATGTGAAAGTAGTCAAACGAGTAATTATTTCCAACAGCACGGTAGGTAACACATAATTGGGGTATTCAAATTCTCATAAATTAACACGTTTTACGTACCTTTTCACAATGTCTGGTTAAAATATAACAGGGACTTTAACGGCAAGTTTTGTATGAAGAACTTGCAGTTAAAGTTCATGTTAACTCTTAACCATACATTGTGAAAAGGGACGTTAAAGTAATAACATGAAAAAATATGACTGCTTTGAGCAACACCCCATAATTTACAATTATAAACAGCGTTACCATATGTGACGATATATATATGTTATTTTCGAAGTTTTTCGGGATGTTAAAAAGACTAAAAGATTTCTTTGTTAAAGCTAAGATTTTTAAGAATATGATATTTAGTACTTTTAGGGCCATTTTCACAACTTACCTTTAGCTAAAGGTAGGATTTTGTCTGCCCGATAAATATTTTTGCACAATTACAACTTAAACTTTTTATTGGTATTATTATCAATAATATTAATATTTAACGGATACAAAAATAATAAATGAAGTTATTAAAATGCTCGGCCATTTATCGGGCAGACAAAATCCTGCCTTTAGCTAAAGCCAAGTTGTGAAAATGGCCCTTAGTATATTATTTAATGTCCTTTTGAGTAAAGTACTGACATATTTTCTTCTTTCCTTCATCAAAAGTATGAATTATGTGCATAAATTTCTTTATCTTATACATGCTCTATTCAGTAAATATTTTGTGTTATTTACCTTTACGTTTGTTCCCTACAAGAAATGAATGACTGAAACTAACGCAAAGAAAATTTTTTCGCTAACAAATTTGCAACAATTTTACATTGAATTCAATAGTGATAGTCAATGGACTAGTCATTTTATCGGAAGTGATGGATTTATTTATTAATTGTAGTTGCTCCACTCTAGCATATATGTTAGAGTGGAACATCTAATATACATATGCCAAAAGTTTTATTAAAATAATACAATTCATTCTGTCTGTGAAAAGTAAAATTTACAAGTATTAAAAAAAAATAAATATAAACAATAGTGAATGAAAAAAATTTACAAAATTTTATTTAGTATGTACTTCTTTTAAAAATTTTAGATATTTCTAAAAAGCAAGATGGGTTGGAGGTGAAAAGGTGTGAAAAGGTTATTCTGATTTTGCTTATTTCAATCATTAATTTTACATATTTTATTTACGGTCTTTTTCACAATAAACAATTAAAAGCTAACAGGGACTTTAACCGCAAGTTTTGTATGAAGAACTTGCAGTTAAAGTTCACGTTAACTCTTAATAATACGTTGTGAAAAGGGACGTTTCTTGTATATTTTGAATTGACTTTTTAAAATAAAAATAGTATGATAAAAATTATATTTATTTTCAGTATATCAATCATGTACGATTGCTCAATCGTGGGGGATATATTAGTCAATTATGATCAGTCAAACTTTATTAATATTTACGCTATCATTTATTAGTAAAAAGCACTGGAGTGACAGTTCAACTATATGTTATGTTCATTGGTTAGAGAGAGATACAACATCACACGCACACAAAAGTTTCCATCACATTTTTAATTTTGCCCTTAATAATGTGATAGAAACTTTGTTCTTCGCACTGATGAACATCCTGCATGACTTCCGATCAAATGATCGGTCAATTGAATGATACTATTCTTGTAGGGTAGTTCATTTCAAACAAAATAAACTTTTCTGAATTTGAATTCAATAATGCACATTAATATATTTTGAGTAAAATAACTAAAAAAAGATTTTTAATAAGGAAAAAAGAGATTTTTTGTACGACTTCAAGGTTTTTGAGAAAAAATATGATACCGCTGATTATATGTAAATATTGTCCTAATTCGAATTTGGTTTTAAGCTTAAATTAGACGTGACTTAGCTATAATGCCATAGCCATAACCAAACCAAAATTCAATTGGTTTCTATGGTAATAGATATGGCGTTATGGCGAGTCACGTATAATCGAATACAGTGTTGCCCATTAATTTGGTTCGAACGGCTGTTTTCTATGGCTATGGTTAGTTATGTCACGTCTGATTGCACCTTTTGCACCTTTATAAATTGCTTACTCTCTCTCAATTCCTTTGGTAAACTCTCAAGCATTTCTACATGTAGTTATGACACGGATGGAAATCATGGTACAATTGTACTTTTTATGGTAAATTTTTGACCTTGTTGGTACCGTGGTACTACCGCGAGTTACTTGGTACAATTTAAAAATGTCAATGTTTCACTATATAGTAACATTTAATTAATGTTCTCTTTAATTTTTTTGTGTGTGTTTTATTTTAATCTCTAATATAATAGTCGAATCTACGAATGTACCTTTATGAATGTAATATTAAATGTTTTTTTGTGTTAAGTTTCTGTTTTTTATTTAAAAAAACTAATAATACTAATTTTTTTACGTTTCTGTTTTCAACCCCCGACTAAAAAAAGGGGTGTTATAAGTTTGTAGTGTGTGTCTGTGTGTCTGTGTATCTGTGTGTCTGTCTTTGTCCACGTACAGGCCAAACGGCTGGACCGATTTTCATTTAGTTTTTTCTGTTTGAAAGATGACTTGATCGAGAGGGTTTAGCTATGTTTGAAAAAAAATCGGTCCAGCCGTTTAGAAGATATAACATCTTTTCTGAAAAAAGTCGGGGGTTTTTAAAATTTTTAATTTTTGTTATTATTAATTAATATTAAAAATTGATACCATCATGGTCTAAAAAGTACATTTTATTTTCATAGTTGGTACAAAATCCAAGAAGTCATTTTCCTTCCCTGAGTTATGACAAACAGTAAACATACATAGCTGAGAAAGTCTTATTACGTTATGACCTTTTTATTTGAGCGACAACAACAATTTTTTAAACTAGCTTAAAAATCGTTAAGACATTATGACACTTATGACACATAAGTCACTGATGTGAATACTCCTAATGATTCATTTTACTGTTCAATTCTATTCAATTTCATTTTTTAAAGAAAGCATTATTTTTATCTTTATGTGTCTATTTTTTAATCGTCTTATTAATTTTTAAACAATTTTATTTTCACTGAACTCGTTTTAGAAAATTTTAATTTTCCCTGCGCTTTTTAAAAAAGCTGAAAAAAGCTGACCACACTTATGATTATATACAATGTAACTGATTGTGTAAAACGTTGGCGATTTTTTTTTTTTTTTTTGAGTAAATTAAAGATTTCAGGTTACTCTTTAAACCTAGACCTTTAGACCTACCGACCTTTACGGCAAAGCTTTGTAAAATCAGGCTCAATATCTTATGGCTTCTTTTCTTATACTGAATTCTATTATAGCAAGAGTCTAGTATACCAGCAATGTTAATTTTTTTTAAAGCGAGCTTTTAAAAAGAACCACTTTAGTGGAAGTAAATGAATATAATAAATTAAAGTTTAAGGGCCTGTCCCACGATATCACCAATGTTCGACTTGTCGCACAGTTACATTGGAAACAACAACAAAATTTTAAAATTTGTTCTTTTTTAATGTAAGTGTGCGACAAGTCGAACGCTATCGACATCGTGGGACAGGCACTAACTTTTAACAGGTGTGGCTCCCCTCACATCAATCTCTATCTACGACCGGTAATACTAGATAAAGTCTTTGTCTCACTGGTCTAGCAGTTCCTATATCTATAGTATATTTTAACAGTGAGGTTCTACCTAATCCTTTTAGCTCAAAGGTCGGAAAAAGTTCTTTAACCCTTTTGATTTGATGATTAATAGCTAAGGTCGTAATTCAGCCGTTAATTAGTCCAAAATCTTTGTAGAAATCTAAGCGCAATAGTAATCTCATATTCACGTAAACATATTTTAGGACACTGCATTGTATCTTTCTCTTTCGCAGTGGGTGTAGAAGTAAATAAAATTAAATATTACATTTTAGTAGGCGTGGTCTTGTTCTCTCCTAGACAAAAATAGTTTTTGAATTGAAAAGTAAGGGAATTACGAAATTAAAAAAATAAATTGCAACCGAACTGACAATCTCCTTCCTTTTTAAACTCGCTTAAAAATATAAACTAACTGCCTTATTCATAAAAAATATTTCAGGTTTATTAAGCGCTTACTTGACATATTTCTATGGGAAATTTGTCAAATAAACCTGTAATAAACCAAAAATATTTTTTATGAATTAGACGGTAAGTAAATAAATAAATAAATGTGGTACCTAATCGTATGACAAATCTCACGAAGTAAAGTATTATACGGAAAACAAAAACAATATTGAAAAATATTCAAAAATTGCTTTTTGTTTTGTTTAAATTCGAAACTTATGAAAAGCAAAGCAATGACTTCATTTTGTGTGAGTTTCTTCGGTGAAAAATCTGTACAATAGACTAAAGATGGGCGCGTGTCGATTTTTTCCTACACTAATACCAAGATGTACAACACGTAGGAAATACGCACGCGAAAAATTCTCCGGGCACGACCGACACAAAACGCATGAAATCAAGGAAAAAATATGTTTTTTTTATATTCAAATAGATTCATACGAGTACATATTTTTTTTGTTAATTTCAGAACTTTAAGCTTAAGAGACCCATACACTATCAACAAATTTTGTCTTTACTGGAAATTCATGCATACATATTATCAGGGTTTGAATTTGCTTAGCTATTTTCAAGCAATTAGTTTTTGCTGAACTAAAACTAACGCAAATGAGTCAGCAGCAGCAATCAGCATCAGCACTCAATGTAAAAAAAAACTATTTGCTAAATGCTGTGCTGTGAAATGTTTGAAGCACAAGCAGTCAGCAAAATGAAATTCCTGAAAGAAATTGCTGATGCTTACAGAAGCAATAGTATTTTTTTTTTTTTTTTTGAAAAAGTGCTGATGCTGACCATCAGCAAATTTGTTTTTTCGTTTTTTTGCTGATGCTTCGGTGCTTTGCTGTAAAGGTTTGTCAGCATCAGTAACAGCAAATTTTAAAAACTACTGTTTTTGCTGACTTCAGCATTGCTTCAAGATGCTTAAGCATTACTAAAAAATTTATATTGTGTACAATATTCAAAAGGAAAGGAAGTGAATATGTATGGGTGGGAATATACACATACTACTTACATACATACATGTATGTATGATTGTATACTTATATTTTTGTTGTTTGTTTGAAAATTAATTTTTTATGAAATGAAGAGTTAATAGCGGTACAAATCAAATCGTTTTTTTATGAGGTGATGTGTACCTGTGTATACATAGATGTATATGTATGTGGTAAATACATACATATGTATGTACATACATATTTATGTACATATGTAGAAATGAATGCATTGCATAGTAGAAATGAATGTATTTTGGTTGAAAAGTAATATGTTTTTTAGTTAATTTTAATTATTATTCGAACTCCATTTGTTTCTATATTTGTGATTTGAACGGGCTAAGGTTCGTATTGCTTTTTAAGCTAAACTACATGTGATAATTATTAATGAACAAATAACAACAAAGTCTGTTGTAAATATTCTGACTAACAACACATAGTTGAACGGGACAGCCAGCCGTTTTCGAAGGCCACTAAACCTTCATCATCAGCGTTCTTTTGTGTTTGGTCCACTGTGTGTGGTGTCAGTAGATGTAGATTTCTGCTTTATATACTTAGCATTTTATTGCAAATGGAATATGTGAATTGTTTTGATTCATCATATTTCAATTTGCTGAAAGCTTTTTTTGTAATGAAAGCTCAATTTTACCATCTCTATATCTACACCAGTCTTACCATCGTCGTTTGTTCTTTATTAATTATGCACATGTTAGTTAATTTGCTTATTTTTGTTCTACTTAAGACAAACTTTTTTGGTTTGTTACCACCAACAAAAATATAAGTATACAAACATACATGTAGTATGCGTATATTCCCACCCATACATATTCACTTTCTTTCCTTTTTAATATTGTACACAATATAATTTTTTTTTGTAATGCCTAAGCATCCTGAAGCAATGCTGAAGTCAGCAAAAACAGAGTTTTTAAAATTTGCTATTACTGATGCTGACAAAAACCTTCACAGCAAAGCACCGAAGCATCAACAAAAAAACGAAAAAACAAAATTGCTGATGGTCAGCATCAGCACTTTTTCAAAAAAAAAAAAAAAAATACTATTGCTTCTGTAAGCATCAGCAATTTCTTTCAGGAATTTCATTTTGCTGACTGCTTGTGCTTCAAACATTTCACAGCACAGCATTTAGCAAATAGTTTTTTTTACATTGAGTGCTGATGCTGATTGCTGCTGCTTATACAATATGATTAGCAGAAGCCCAAGCTTAGCAAAATTTGTGTGCTGATGCTATTTTGAAGTCAGCAATTCAAACCCTGCATATTATACACCTAAAATTGTTTCGTGTATTTTTGTCTAAATTTTGCTCAGTGCGATACGACACTACACGACCCGACCACGCACAGATCAGATTTTCTGTCACGAACACTTTGTGTTGAATCGTGAGTGTTCGTGTCACGAAAAAAACAATAGAACGCGCTGCCATCTCTACAATAGACCAAAGCAAACTTTTATTTTCCATATCCTTTATAACTTCGTGAGGTGTTTTTTTATACAATTAAACTACTCTTAAGCCAAAGTTACACACGCAACTTCTAGAGTATAATCAAAAAAATTAAATTAATACACTTCAATATGACCCCTGTTTTACTTTACTATAAACCCAATGCCCTCAATCTACTTTTAAATCTCTAAAAAGAAAAAGAAAAGAAGAAATTAAGAAAACTGCAAAAACAATAGAACTACTTCCTGCTCTAAGATTTGTTTACTACATACATATACCCAGCAAAAAATAAAATGAGTACTTTTTTAGAAAGTACTTCTAAATTACTTCCAAAATAGGTTATGCATTTTATTCTGGTTTAACGAAGTTATCTTTAATCACAAATCTAAAGTAATGACAAATCACCTATTTTATTATTATTATTCTCTAAAATAAAAGCCCAGTAAAAAAGTGATGAAAAAAAGTAGAAAAAGCACCACAACTACTGATACGAACCATTTCTAACTCCGAGCAAACCCGTAAGCTAATACAGGGTGTGCCAAAAGAAACCAAGGGGTGTAAAAGTTTAATAACTTTTTTGTTTATTAATTTTTTTTTTATTTTTTCTTTCAGATTATATAGACAACACTTGGAGAATTTATAATGAATGAAAATAATAAATGAAAATCAGAAAATAAGAAATGAATAAATGAAATCAACTTTATTGAAAATTTGATTATGAGTGATGAAGCTCATTTTCATTTGAATGGCTTTGTTAATAAGCAGAACTGTAGGTTCTGGGGTTCTCAAAATCCAAGAGCCATTCATCAACGCCAATTGCACCCCATCAGGTGTACAGTATGGTGTGGGATCACATCTGAAAATGTCATTGGGCCCTACTTCTTCGAGAATGAAGATGGAAGTGCTGTAACCGTAAATGGAGAGCGGTATCGGCTTATGATAGAAAATTTTTTACGTCCTGCTCTTGAAAACAGACCTGGTATGTGGTTTCAGCAGGACGGAGCCACTGCCCATACTGCCCGATACACAATGGCACTTTTAAGTCAAATTTTTGGAGAGCGAATAATTTCTCGAAATTCGGAAATTATTTGGCCAGCGCGATCGCCAGATTTGACAGCACCCGACTATTTTCTTTGGGGTTTTTGAAGGAGCGAGTGTATGTGAACAAACCAGAGACAATCCTTGAACTCAAGGCAAACATTGTTGCAGAAATTCGAACGCTACAGCCACAAGTTTTGAAAGATGTTATGGAAAATGCTCTAAAAAGAGCCTATCAGTGCGAAGCTGAAAACGGTGGTCATTTAAGAGACATCATTTTTCATACTTAGTGTAAAAAAATTTCCATTTTGTATATTATATAATCTGAAAGAAAAAATAAAAAAAAGTTAATAAACAAAAAAGTTATTAAACTTTTACACCCCTTGGTTTCTTTTGGCCCATTTGGTAAATTGACTGATTGATTTAATTGTTTAAAAGTACCAATTCGTCAACTTCATAAATAAACGAAAACTAGAACAGATTTCCCTTCTTTTTTCTTCTGAGACAATTATTTTAATGAGTAGAATACTTTTAGGAATTAAGTAGCTTCCAATTGGGTTAGTAAATAAGTGAATAAACACCACTTCCTAAATAATAGATTAAGTGCTTTAGAAAAGTGGTTAAGAACTACATCCTAAATGTAAAATATATTGGATTTACTTCACCAATAAAAAATCACACCTTATTTTAGAGTTTCTATAGCAAATAAAAAGTAAATCTTATTCACTCACGGGTTGTTGAAAACAAACCACTTCGCTCCAATGACACGCTAATGTAAAATTCACTACTTTTTGCTCGGAGTTCGAAGTGCTTCGTATTAGTAGTTGTGGTGCTTTTTCTAGTTTTTTTCACCACTTTTTTTGCTGGGTATTTATTTAATTAATTTTTTTGATATAAAAGAAGTTCTTTAATCGCATGAATCATCTTAATATAGTTTTATTATTTTTAAACATAGACAAATTGTTCTTTAATTTCAAGTTAATAAATATGAGGGCAGGAAATAAACAAAAATAACCACCAACATATAGAAATTGAACCTCGTCGAGCTTTTTTTTTTAATTTACTTTCTTAAAATTAAACTTAAAACATATAATTATCAACGTTATAAAAAAAATAACTAAACCTGAAATGATCACGTCTGACATTGAAATTAATCTGTTTTAAATGTATGACGTTGATCTTCATCAAAAGAAAATGGTTTTTTTTACTCTTAGTTCTTTTTTAATTTTCTTTCTTAAGAATCTTGTTACAAACAAAATTTGATTTTTGATTTCTTGGGAACAAGATGAGTATTTAACTACTGAATTTTAACATGTTCTTGAATATTTTTTTTTAATTTTCGTTAATGACATTTTGTGGGGTTCATTTTTGTTTAAAGAAGAAATGAAAGCAATGTTTGTTATTTACCCTACGGAATTCTAATACTAATATCTACTAATATATAATATGTACTATAAATAATTTGTGATAGTTGTTAATTAACCGCCGTGAGCGATAAGTTGAAGTTGAGTTCACCCTACCTGTAACTTTTATCGTGAAATTTATTCATTTGAAGTTGCCGCATTTTCATAAGATGTATAAATTACAGCCAAATTGAATTGAAAATATGACACAAAACAAACAAAATATAATAGACCATTCAGGCTGACACAAAATTAAGAAATTTCGTGATTTCGGTCGAAATCAAGTTCAAATTAAATAATTTCCTATATATTTTGACATTTTCCAAATCAAGTTAGTTTACTTAATTTCGACGAAATTAACAAGAAATTACAATACAGAACTCTGTTTTTGTACAAAAGCTACTTTTTTTCTAAACATGAGTAAATTTACAACTATGGGAAACAAAAATTAAAAGAAATATAAAATTTCAAATTCAATATGAAATTAAAAGAAGATTGAAAATTAATATGTTTATGACACGTTTTGAAAGAAAAATTTGTATAGTGTAACAAAGAATTTATTCAACTGAAAAAAGTACTTCAATGTCTGCCGCAGTGAATAAGATGTTTGCGAAATCAACTCAAATGCTATTCAGTACCTGTATAAACACTTTTCATTTAGTTCGTAATTTGAGCTTGAAATTACTTAATTTTTTGTCAGCCTGAATGGGCTATAGCACAAATTATATAATAATACAAAAAACCATAAGAATGAACAACAATCGTTTCATTATGTCTGTAATTGAGCAAATAAACAGAAGCAAGTCGTTGCCACTAAATGTGGATTCATCCATGTTGTCCTTGTAAAATTTTTGTCTGGACAAAATTTTTTTACTGAGAGTTTTGTGCAGCACAATTCACTCATTCCGAAAAATGTGTCCGGAAAATCAAAGCTGCCATATGTAAGCAAAATCTATTAGTTTTACAAGATGGCAGTACTGCAGCGATTGCTTATATTTTTCTTTATTCTTTAGGGCGTATTTTACATATTTTAATATTAACTTTTTTAAAACAATTTCAATCACAATTTAATTTCAAAAACAGAAAAAGACTATGTACACTTTTTTATACGATTTTGTGTGAAAAAATTTAACCTATTGGCAGCTCAGTTAAAATTTCACCGGACAAAATATAAAATTAAACCAATTCAAGCTGAAAGATGTTCGTAAAAAACATTTTCTCTCTCTCAAGAAGAAAGACGTCGAACTACATTTACTCGTAAAAAAAATTTGTCCAGACAAAAATTTTGTTCGGATAACATGGGTGAATCCAGGGGGTCTAATCGTCACTTTCGCAAACGAGCTGCTTCGATCACTTTTTTTCAGTTTGAGATTATGGCATTCGCTATCGAACAATTTAATAAGATGTTTCCATATCGAATTCCATAATCTCAAACTGAAAAAGACGTGATCGAAGCAGCTCGTTAGCGAAAACGACGATTATAACCCAGCTTAAGTATTTTTTAACAAGTAATATCCACAGTATCCACAGAAATGTTGCCAGCATACAAGAATTTCTAACTATCTGGAACTTTATCGCCAAGTTGCAATTATGGACCTTAGGGGCTGTCCATATATTACGTAACGCTCTTGGTGGGGAGGGGGGGGGGGTTCGAGTTTTGTTACGATTTGTTATGGTAGGGGGGAGGTGGTCTTTTAATATGTTACGTAACAGAAAAAATTACTAATTTTGTACAAAAATACGTATGTTTTTCTCATTTATTTATTTAATTGATCATACGTGTTGCCTGCATATATTATGTACGAGTATGTATACTACATACATCTGCCAAATGTCAACTTTTAATATTCGCGAACTCGAATTCGAATATTTAAAACGTACCTTAAAGTGTATGAAAACTATACAAAAATTGAATAGTTCTTAAATAACATTTGAAAATTATACAAAGTTTTTATAATAAATTAAATAAATTGTAGTCAAACTGAATTGAACTGGTTCTGAATTCCTCATCTTTCTTTATACATTTGCATTCTTAAATATTTTTAATATATGTATGTACATAAAAACTTATTTTTATATTAAACTGCAACATATCGCACATCCAGTTCAATAGTGTCATAACTCAAAAAAACTAGTTTTGCAGAAAACACGTTTAAAGTTTTCAATTTACACACAACTCTATGAAGGCATGAACAAATATTCTTCTCTCAGGGGGTGATAGTACAAGCTATTTATATGAAATTTGTATGCAAGATAAAATACGAAATGCATTATTATTCTGCATTATTAACTCAAAAAACGAATTTTTTGAGTTATGTCACTATTGAACTGAATGTGCGATATATTAACATTAAATCCACCAAATACATAGAAGGAAATGGTATTTGCAGAAGTTTAGTAAAAGATTTCTTGCAATTCTCATGGACAAAAAAGTGTCCTTTCAAAAAATATATATATTCTTCCATATATGTACATGACAATATCAAATTATTTAGTTTTAACATTTTTGTTGGTCAACTTGAGGCTACAATGTTTAAGTTTTGAGAGATGTGTTAATGGAAACTTGCATACATAGAAGCATTTTCATAAGGATATTATTTTAATTTTTTATGCAACAGAATTTAAAAAAATATGAAAACAACAGTGAAATGCGTCTAGGAACTAGATTGTGTGCCCCTCTATTTTGAAGGTATTTTTAATGTATATTTTTTTAATGGGCAAATATCTATTCAAAATGTAATGTTGTAGAAGTGACAAAAATTAAGAAAAGAAAAATTGCATATCTTTCGTAATTGACATCATTTTGACCCATTTGATATCCCAACAATTTGTATGTTTAAAGCGGGTAAAAATGTTCTCTTTTAGAAAATGAAATATAATTCACCATGGCAAGCTTTATTGATCCTAGATATAATTTTTTTTTTTTTTTGTTTCACGCACATTTTAGATTGATTTGAAGATGGCCAAACGGAGTAATCTTTAAGCTCTCTGAAATAACCGACGACTTCACTTATAGAAACTAGTGAAAGCGACCGCAAAGCTAATGCCAATTCTCGTCTTGATGTTTGAAATACTGCTCAGTCATGCATACGGAAAACTATAGCAGATTATTAAGCAAAAAACGCATAGCAAAAAAAAAATAAAAAATATTTTTTTTTTTAATTATTACAAACTAATATTTGTGTGCCATTCATTTAAATTTCGTTTTGGATATATGAATTCCTTTATATATTTTTTTAAACGAATACGAATATCTAGAAACGGCCGAATGTTTTGGAATTCCAATACACATCACTAATACATACATACAGTTTAGGAATAAGCTCTCTATAAAACCATAATTTTTGGAGTTTGAGGACACTTGGGAACAAACTTAAAAAATAGTTTCGCCAATATATGGAGTACGTTCATATGTAAGCTTATTTAATTTTTGTCTACGCACTGCGTTAGTCTAACGAATGAATTTAAAACAATGAATTAAGTTTAATTTTTTTTAATAAAACCTTTTAAATATTTAATTTATTTTTTATCTCATTGTTACGTTATTCCTGGGGGTGGGGGGGGTCACAGTTTTGTTACGATCTGTTACTAGGGGGAGGGGGGGTCAAAAATCGGGGAAAAACAGCGTTACGTAATATATGACAGCCCCTTAGTTGATTAACATCCGTTAAATTTTTTCGTCTCTAGCTTGTATTTTTCTTTTAAACAAACACAAGGGTTTCCTGGCGAAACACCCAGAATCTCCGCTAAGATTTGTATCCATAATCCTCCAACTACTAAGCCAAAACTATAAAGAATTCATTCATTTCACTTTGACGAAATTTGATGGATGGTAAACTTTTCAAATCGTCTCCTAAAAAGTTAAGCGATATACATTTCGTTTTTTATTGCACCAGACGCACTATATGGGTTTCCTGGCAAAACACACATTAAAATTTAGTATTATATGGAGCCATAGCCGCCAAAAAAGCTTAAACGACATATTTTTTGGACCTGGTTTTCTTGACGAAATACGATTATTCACGATTGCATATAATGGATTTTTTATATAAATTTTATTAAAGCTATAGGTCTTTTTGTAATCAATTTACAATTTTATTTTATTTATCCTATATTTCGCTTCAACTTTGTGTAGCTTCTTCAGGAAATTAAATTGTTCTAAATTTACTAATCCATAGATATATAAATTGAAAAATATTTGTCAAAATTTTTCAATTTATATATCTATGTATTAGTAAAGTTGAAGCGAAATATCGGATAAATTAAATAAAATTGTAAATTGATTACAAAAAGACCTATAGCTTTAATAAAATTTATATATAATTAACAAAAAAGGCCGAATAAACTATTATAATATATAATGGATTTTGGTAAAAAAAATTAATTCGAAAATTATGTCACTTGATTTTTTTGGCGGCTATGATATTAAATTCACTTCTACTCAACCGATTCCCATGAAACTTGGCTATTGTAATAATGCAATCTGATTTCTGCAAAAGCGGGCGGAACTACATCCCTTAAAATTTAATATTGGTACTTAAAAGCTAAACAAAAAATTTCAGTGAGCCTGCGAAAATCGGTATATTGCGCTGATAGTTGAATCTCAGCTTAAGAAAAATATGTATAATCACGAATGCTGTACTTGCAATATTTTCTCAAACTGAAGATATAAGAAAATTAAGTTCAAATAAGAGTTTTTCCTTTGAAAAAATATTGTCCCTTAGCTAAGCTCTAAAATGGGCTCTGGAGAAGACGATGATAGTCAGTTAGTCAAAAGTTATCACTTGCGAATATCCAAGAGTCCTTTGACCTAAAAAGGAACTAAGCAGATCTTGACAGAAACGAAAGCATATATGTACATACGAGTATGTATGTAGTAGCATTATTCTTTTGTAGTGAACTTCAATAGAAATTCAAAAATTATTTATTTTTTTATCTATTGCGAATATTCAAAACAATATTTTAATTAATTTCTGTTTATGATCTTGTCATAAACATTTCATGGGAAGATAAGTAAGTTAATTAATAATGATTGCAGTTCATGGAGGTTGTACGTAAGCATTATTTACATATATATTTACATATCGCACATTAAATCATAAACAGCCGCAACTAAAAAATTCCCAGATGCTCAAGAGTGGCACAAACTATTGATACTGTACAAATGACGTAAGTATGTAACATAAACCCAGGCATAACGGTTGTTTATATTGCTCAAGAATATCATTTTGAGTTGTTACTGTTTATGATTTAGTTTGCGATATGTTCATAAATGCAGATAAAAATTCAATACGAGTGAACAAACAATATCATTGGCAATATATGCATGTAAATTTTTTTAAAGCGAAATACTTATTTTTTTAATGCAAAATTATATTCACGATTTGCCGTACAGTACGCGATCGCCTTATGCAACGCCGCAAGTCCTTGGCTATGCAAAAGCCAACTTTTTCACATTATTAGCGCAACATTGAAAAGTTTTGTGAATTTGGTTATCGCAGCCCTACCTTTTGTCTCATTTTTTCGCAGAAGAAATATAATTATATTATGTTAGAATATACTCGTAATAGAATAGGGGAAAGATCTAGTCCAAAGACCGGCACTGCGACACCTGATGTATATTTTGAGCCATAGATTAAATCAATCTCTGTATGACTATTTTTATGAAAGTGTGCAAAGATTTTGGAGAAACCTGCCTAATATCATCTGAACACATATACTTAGAATGAAAAACACGTACATTCGCAAAGAATGTGTGCTGTTGTCTCGTCATCTTCTAAGCATAAAAGAAACAAGGGTAAACGAACTTGGTTACTTTTCCACAGAGGATAGTTCAGTCCAAAGTGACCAGAAAGAAAACCAGCCAAACCAGAAAAAAAGCCTTAAGTTATTCTAGCTGAGGTCCAGGATGCCATTATATGAAAACGGCTGTATTAATGATTTGACCTGCCTTAGAGCAGAAGAAGTCAGCCACATGTCATTGGCGGTCGAAGTATCATCTCCTTCGATCCTGAATGTTACATTCGCCTGACTTACGCCATAAAACAGCTCTGGGCCAATACACGAAACAGCAGAGGCCCTCCTAGCCAGTTTATCCGCTTCCTCATTCCCTGGATGACCGCTGTGACCAGGTATGCAGTAAATGGAAACCTTGTTCCGTATGGATAGCTTTTTTAAGGAGTCAAAGTACTCTAAAACCAGCCTGGAACGGAATTCTCATGAAAGGAGGGACTTAAGAGCTGCCTAACTATCAGAAAAGATAGCTATATGCACGCCTCTAATGACATTATTTAAATCAATTTCAACATATTTGGTGATTGCCTGTATTTCCGCCTGAAATACCGTAGGCCATTTGCCCAATAACTTCAGCACCAACTCCATCGTCCGTTTTGGATCCATCCGCATAATAACATAAACTTGTTACTAAAACAGAAATTAGTGAACAGAATTTATTGAATCGTAAGATGTTATTCATTCTTTTAACAATTGTGAACAATACATGAATAAAATTAACAAGATTACACATTGCGCAGACCTAACGTTTTGTTCGTACCAATCAGCTGTTTGCGTTACGCAGACAAACCCCTTTAAAATGGAAATACTGACATTTTACATCAAAGGTGAAAACAAATGTTAAAAATATAATAATAAAATTGCAATTGCAGTGAAAAATTCCAACAATAATAAGACAAAATTCCTCACAATAAGGTTTTTTATTTTCCGCAGGATTCTAATTTATTAAAGCAACGAAAAAGCTTTTGTGATGGCGATATTAAAATTAATGTAAAGACGTGGCAAATCTACTAAGTATATGGAACATTTCAAACCAGAGTTCTTGTTTCAACTATAATAACGGCTTATCCGTTATTGGTTTCCAAATGACCCTACGTTGGGGAATTATCTGCGTAGACAGGGTGTTTGGTGTAGCCGTTCCGGAAACTTCCCATGTAATATTATTGCTTTTTAAATATACATATTTATATTGCATATAAAATAAATTCGCTTTTTAGGCGTGTAACTCCTATAATCAATAAAATCTATGCTGTAGCATTTCTTTTTACTATCAATATGATGGAAAAAAATCAAAACACTGTACCCAGCACATCATTCCCATAAGAAAAGGGCAACTCCTGTTATTGAAACTCATTTAAGAATTAATTTTATATGTACGAGTACTTCAATCTTCATCAACTGTTTTCATTTTATAAAATAAAAACAAGTTTAGTGAAGCAGTAATTTTTTTTCGTCTCCCACTAGTAAAAGTCTCAATTTAAACTCTGAAAGTGAAGACGTTGAGCTAGAAAGGTAACACCATCTTAATTTGAATAAAATACAAATGAAAATTTTCAAGGTATGCAAAAATTATTCAATAAAGAAAAATAGAAAATAAAAGAAATGTATGTTTAAGAAAAACTATTGCATGATTTATAACAATGAATGCCAACAACTTCTTCTTTTTTTTGTAATTTAACCACAAATCATAAAAATTTAACTTTTTACTTACAAAGAAATTTTTAAGAGGCTTTTAGCCTTTATCTTGTGGTTTAAATAATCGTATGTTCAGTTACGAAGGAAAGAAAACCGCTGCTTATTGAATGAAATATGAATGAATCTATTAACTAAAACACCTTTCATAACTTTGAAACGCTTATAAAAAAAAAATTAAAATAATAAAACTGTTTAGATGTTGAAAGTAGTTTCTTTAAAATTTAATTTAAGGTGAAAAGATTCAGATAAAACTAACATTAATCTTGATTTTAATGATTTTTTTCATACTTCGAAAAAAAAAGTTGTTAAACATTTTTTTTTCAAATCTAAGCCAAACAACATTTATAGAATAGTTTTCAAAGCAACTCTTGTAATTGTATCGAAAGGTGTACGAGTATGTACAGCTTTTATGTTTTTGTCTAAGCTTTCATTGTTAAACATTTCAAATTGCTATATTATCTTTGGAAGCGTTGTAGACAGTATGACCATTTTAGCAGCTTTGCAACTTATTGATTTAACAGTAAAATTTAAACAACATCCTTTGTTATTTTTATTTTTACAAGAAGGCATCAAATTAACAATTGGTTAATTTACAGTCTGTTGATACACAATTCAAATAGGTACTGAATGAAGTTACCAAATGACACATGAGTACTGTATTTCGAACTGCTATTGCAATTGCATGGGGTCAATTGTCATAATTGAGATACTCTGTGATAGATCTCACACACATTTTTTATGTAAAATGTGAAAAAAGTCCAAGTTCCTTTCCAAAATTTCGGCCATCAAAAGTAGTGAGATAAAAATTTTGACCAAGTTCTTGTTTGTCACAATTAGAGATGCTAAACGGGAAATCCCGGGCCCGGAAATCCCGGGATTTTCGGGACTATGCAAATCCCGGAGCACGGGATTTTTTAATTTTAAAGTCCGGAATTTTCGGGATTTTCTGAATCCCGTTTTTGCATAAATAATGTTTTTGACCGCCATCTTCTATATTAAAAATTATTACAGTTATAAAAAGTTAAAATAAAAAATTTGCTTTGAATAAATATTTTAGTAGATAATCTTATGTTGTATACACGATATAATACGATAATATATATCTGTGGCAAAAAGGAAAAAGTGTTTAAGTCGTATTTTACTGTTTTGCAGGAGAGCACTTTTGAACTTTTACGTCGATTTTTAGAAATTTGTTTCTTTTACAGTCAAATCGGGAAATTCTCTGTTAATCGTTAGTTTTTAAGCAAATATCGTTCTACATATTATAATTAATATATTTAAGTTTAAATATACTAAATTGTTCCAAATGAGATTAAAAATTTAAAAGAGATAAGTCGCAAGTTATAGCGGTATAACTTCCTAAAAAATCACACTAATTGATTAAGATTTTAACCAGGGATACTTTCGAATATGCAGATTACGGAAGTACCATTGACTCAAAGTCTGCTTATCTCGAGTTAAGCACTTTTCCTTTTTGCCACAGAAAAGAAAACGCCATCTTTGCTAGGAAAAAATATTACATGAAATGAAAATTTGCAATAAAATGGTTTTTTGAAATAGAGAGTTTATTAGAAATTATTGTATCACACGAACGCCAAATTTTATAGCAAAAAATAAAATATTTGAAATTTTTTTTAGAAACGAAAACGGCATTAGTGTTTAATATTTTAATTAAAAATCTGAATTATACAAGTACATACATACATATGTTCGTCTGTATGCACCTTTTAAATATGCAAAAAAAATAAATTGTTATATAAAAATATTATTTTTAATATAAAGACGTACATTTGTTTACAATTTTTTCGGGATTTTGTTAGTCCCGAAAAACCCGGGATCCCGGTTCGGGATTTCGAGACTCAATCACTAAACCCCGAAGCCCAGGATTTCTAAAAACCTGTCGCGATTAGCGTCTCTAGTCACAATACCTATCACTGAAATATGCTATGTATCATAAAATTTTTTTCAGGGTGTTCTTTCATTTCTAAGCAATCTGCTTACTTTACAACATTTTTTCCCATATAAAATAATGAACGAATATTCATTATTCTCTTCCCATTTTTATATAGAAAGGTAAAAATATTACCAAGTTAGCATATTGCCTATGTTGTTGTGAGTATTTAAGCCAACAGATGATCAATTAAGTGGTGGTATGAAATAACTCCTCACGAAATAAGTCCCCAGAACAAAATGAAATAAGTCCACAAAAATGTACAGAAAGCAACAACAAAATTTTTAGGGGAATTATTTCGTTATTTTGGGGACTTATTTCATTTTTAAAATCGGGGACTTATTTCATATAAAATAAGACCCCAAAAATCGGGGAATTATTTCATTTTGTTTTTGGGGACTTATTTCGTGGGGACTTAATTCATGTCGCCAATTAAGTATTTATGTATGTTTATGATTAAGAAAACAGTAGTTTGCATAAATTATATTTGTTTAACAATATTTGAAGTTGCCTAAAAACAATACATCACCATGAATACCAAACTAAAATTTAAAAACGAAAGAAACTCTGAAATTCGTTGTGATGAACCATTTATTTCTGTGTGTTTATTGCTTTCAAATTTACAAAATATCACACAGACAAAAGCTTACATTAAAAACCCCTCCTTAACCCGACAACAAGTCAAATAACAATCAATTACCATCACCCCGAGAAAATGCCATTGTCATGTTTTGTTGAAAAAGAAAAGAAAGAAGCTTGTAGCATTAACGCCAATCGCCGTTGTTTTTCAATTTGTGCTGTGTGGCAGCCACAGGTTTAATGGCAACAAAAATTTATTAACTTGTTATGTAAATGTCAAAACTATTTGTTTATGTGTTGAAATATATGTGTTTTCTGTTATTATTAAAAGATTAAATTGTAACTCTATTCTATTTAGTTTATTTAAATATTTATTTATTTCGTTCGATTATTATATTGAAAATTTTGCTTTCCATTCATTTTTAACACCCGACATTGCAACATTGGATTATGGAGTGCATACACTGAACCAAGAAAGCATTTTTTAGAAACGTATTTTGGGTTTTTGTTTTAAAAATGCTGCATTTTTAGAATAAGAATGTTTCTTACAACATTACAGCCTTATTAATATAAAAAAATTAAGGCATTAAAAGGCTTAATAAGAAAAATTTCGTATGAAAATTTGTTTTGGAAAGCCTTAATAATTTTTATAAATAAGGCGGTTAGTATATAACATTGTTATTTTTATAACGAAGCAGTTTTAAAACAAAAATATGGGATTTTATTTTAAAAATTAACCCCCATATATACATACTAGGGCGGGCCGATTTGTATGGAGGCAAAAAAATCGCTCAAATTACAAAAAAAATCGTATTCTAGGGATCAAAATAAGAAACTTTGCCGAAGGAACCACGGTTTCTACAACCTCATTTACCAGATCTAAACTTTAATTGCACAAGTTACACGGAAATGATCAATTTGAATGATAAAAACAACGAATTTGAACCACCATTCACGCGAAGCATTCCGTACGATACATTGAAAGAATATTTAAATTAAGACGATCCACCGTTTTTTGATCCAAAAATTCCATCACACATACAAGGAACGGAACGACACGTTCAATTGCTAGCGAGCGTTTCCAAACGAGTTATTCCGGGAAATATAGAGGCTGTTATGGCGACGGCATTAGGGAGCCGTGCGAAATTGCCCAGAAAGCAAAAAAGACTTCAAACAATAATTTTTTTTTCTATTACTAATACATGATTTACATTAAGCATTTTTTTCATGAAATTAGTTGCATGAAAATTTTTTATTTGTCAATAGGACGCCTGGAGGAGCAACTTATATCAAAAAAGTTGTCAAAAATACATCAGATATTCATTTTACGCTATTTTTTATATAACATTCTCTTTTATAGCGCTGCAATAAGCAAATAGAAAAAGTTGCGTCCAACAAAATTCATGAAATTTCATGAAAAAAAAATTCATTTTTTCATTTCATTCTGACTAAATAAATTTCTAAAGAGAAAAATAAACTCCAAAAATAAAAAACATAGCCATTTCGCTGATTTTTTCTTGTAAAGTGCCAAAAATGGTGATCTTTTGTAATATTTGTATGAGGAACCCCCAGGGGTGGTTCCTCGGGGTGTGCCACTGGCATAGGTGGGCCGGCCCTCCAAAATTTTAGGGGGTCGTTCATACATTTTGACTAGATTGAGGAAGTCTAAATAGGTCAAAGTGAGATTTTTCAAAATTTGACCCTTCGGATCAAAAGACATTTTAGAGGTATGGTTCCTTCGGCAAAGTTTCTTATTTGTATCCCTAGAATACGATTTCCCTTGTAATTTGAGCGATTTTTAAATCGACCAGCCCTAATACATACGTACATATATACTACATACATACATTACAGTGGCCGTTAGTTGTATGGAGAATTTGTTTTTTTATTTGTTATATTCCCCCCCCCCCAAATTGGTTCAGTTTTATGTAAAAAAGCAAAAAACTTTCATAGCGATAAGTTGTGTTTTAGGGGGTGCGTCCGGCTCTCAAAGTTGGCTCTCCAAGTTGGCCCTCAATCCCATTTATTCAATTTAATTTTTATTTATTTTTTGTTTTTTTTTTTTGTTTAGTCTTTTTTGACTATTACCTGATTTACATTAAGCATTTTTTCATGAAATTTGATGAATTTTGTTGCATGCAACTTTTTCTATTTGCTAATTTCAGCGCTGTAAAAGAAAATTTTATATAAAAAAAAGCGTAAAATGAATCTCTGGTGAATTTTTGACAATTGTTTTGATATAAGTTGCTCCTACAGCCCTCGTATTGACAAATAAAAAATTTTCATGCAACTAATTTCATGAAAAAATGCTTAATGTAAATTAGGTATATATGTATAAAATAATTTAATAGATATAAGCTCTTATTGTACATGCTCAATATAAATAATTTTCATATAAATATAATTTTGGTACATATAATTTTTAGTATTTTGTTGGTTATTTTCTTCATTATTTCCTAAAATATTAATTTTAGCGAAAAACTTTCTCTGAGACTACTGCTGAAGACTAGAAGAGCTTAAATATTGCCATATATCATGTTCTTGTAAAATGCTTTTTTAAAAGATAGTCATATGCAAACAAATTACATTTAAAATGGGCTTTAAGTCCAACTTTGAGGGCCGGGCGCACCCCCTAAAACACAAATTATCGCTATAAAATATTTTTGTATTTTTTTATAAATAACGGACACCCTAATATACATATATACATATCAGACATGGGCGTACTGCAGTAAATATTTACTGCAGTAAAAAAGCAGTAAGCAGTAAAATTTTACTGGTTACTGAAAAAATTTGCAGTATTCAGTAAAATTTTACTGCTTACTGAAAAATTTGCAGTATTCCGTAAAATTTTACTGAATACTGAAAAAATTTTACTGAATACAGTAACCAGTAAATTTTTACTGAAATGAAATTTTGTTGCAGTATTTTACTGGTTACTGAAAAAATAGCAGTAACCAGTAAATGTTTAAATACTGCAGCGTGACTCTTATAGAGTTATTATAAGTCGAAGCAACCAACAGCAAAAATACACGCTTTGCTTAAATTGTAACAAATACCAAAAAAGGACAATATCAAACGAATTCCGTGATCTTCGTTAAAATGTTAGTTATATACTTACATAGATTCATTAAAGGTGCATCGAGGAAACCCATCTTTATGAATTTTAGACAGTCCATATTTAAAATTTTATATAAAATTTTTCAGTAACCAGTAAATACTGCAACAAAATTTTATTTTCAGTAAAATACTGTAAAAAAATTTCATTATCAGTAAAATACTGTAAAAAAAATTCATATTCAGTAAAAATTTACTGGTTACTGCTTTTTTTTCCAGTATTCAGTAAAATTTTACTGAATACTGCAAATTTTTTCAGTAAGCAGTAAAATTTTACTGAATACTGCAAATTTTTTTTAGTAACCAGTAAAAAAGGATTTTTCACTGCAGTAATTATTTACTTTGGGTTAAAAAATCGAATTTAGTTTTAAAAATAATATAAAAAGATAAAATTATTTAAGTTCAGTGAAATGTACATATGTATTAGTCTCCTGCATAAGATATCTTATAAGAAGTTTCAAGACATGAGGGATTTTTCAAATGCTTTACTACAGCGAAATCTTTTAAAACAAGCGTTAACAACACTGTTTGCAAGAAATTTATTTGAGTATTGTAGGTATAAGAGTTAAGAAGAAAACACTTCGTGACGGAAGAGTTTGTGATACTAGCTTCTTTCTACGAATAAGAGCGTGTACGAACGTCATGCATGTATAGGGTTGCCAGATACCAAAAGTCAAATACCTGGTCAATGGAAAAAATTCAACTGGATTTTGAAAAAATAACTGGACAATTTAAAAATAAGCTTAAAAAGCAAAGTGTTGATGCTTTTTGGAAATATTGTTTTGGTTGTAAATTGCCAGTGATGTACAAAATAGAGGAACTAATCAGTGTTAGGGAAAATTACAACTGGTTGTACATTTTCAAGCACTATTGTTTCTTTTTATTTAGTATTAAACATTTTTCCTTAGAAGATATAAAAACACAACCAGAAAACAGAAATTTTTGTCTTGTTTTAATAAGAAAAGCTGATCCTTATGTATTTTTATCTCCTGATTACGATTCCGTCATTAGTTTTAATCTGTAAAACAATTTCCTTTATTTCGATAGCTTTACATTGAGGAGCATAGTTTAGTCCATAAAACTTTTTTATTATATTTTTTACTTAAATAACTAGTCGTTATGAATTTTTGTCCGATAATTACGAAAAAAGATTTCCTATATTCTTGTACCCTTTAGTTTCAGAGATTTGTGCATTATATTTAAAAAATAATATCTCGAATTTTTCTTTTCTTACGCCATCAAAAAATATTATTTCTAATAATATGACGTCGCTGATTTTGAATGTAGCCTCTATTTTTTGATAAGTTCTGATTATTTTAGTGAGCCTAATTACGAGTGTCGTATTTCGAATACGAAGAGTTTGTAAGGCAATATTCTTTAGTCTTGTACAAAATAGTCGTAGTAGAAGTCGAAATACCACACTCGTGATTAGGCCCAATAATTTTGCATTAAAAATTAAAATTTTTCTTTAAAATTTTTTTTTTTTTTGTTAAAAGCTGCAAATTTTGATATAATAACTACAAATAAAACAAAAAATTTCTGGACTGGTCAATACAACATTTATTATACGTAATAATTGCATTGATCAGATATGTGATACAAAAAACAAATTTTCTTGGAAGGCATGAGAGAGCAAACATTTTTGTCTTTTTTTCGTCAGACTAGAGGTGATAGATAAATAATAAAACTATATTCGTAATCAGCGGACAAAAAAAATAAGAACCAGTTAATTTAATTTAAAAATTTAAATAAAAAAAATTTAAGAACTAAAACAAAAAGACACGATTTTTAACATCCAGAGATATCATGATATACTCAATGTTCATCTACTCAAATAGAATTTAATGAAATTTAATAATCCTGTACCCTATTTCTGTAATTTGTGAGAAGTTCTCGCATCGAGATAAATTAAATAATTATATTGGTTGTCCTATTTTACACAGGGTTACTCACATAAAAACTTATACAAACTTACAAAAATTATCAACAAATATAGGTTTTTTCTTACTCACCCTGTGTTTCACAGGATGATAACAATTTTCTCGACTCGAAAAGTTCTCACATTACTTACAGAAACGAGGCACAGAAACAATTTTTAAGTTTGGGGGACCATTCGTAATATACTAAGTGAATTATAAAAAAGTGGCATAAATTAAGCATATGCTAATTGTCACTATATCTTTAAAACTAGAGCTGCTGGGGAAAAACTAATGATGCCATCGTAATCAGCAGATAAAAATACATAAGGATCGGCTATTTTAAATGAAGCAGTAAAACCACTGTTCCGCTGTGTAATTAATTAAAAAATATAATTGATAAAGAAATTATTTTTCAAAATTTAAGAAATAATTTTTAACTCGATAAATTCTATGTTACCTGGTAACTGGATGAGGCTCTAAAAAATTGGAAAATCCAGGCCATTCCAGGCCGTCTGGTAACCCTATGCATGTATATGTGTATGATCTTTTATTTTTCTGCGCACATGCAAAGGCACACACATGCATTAACATTAGTTGTATGCGGTTAATCACATAATAGCTTACCATCTACATATTACACACACACTCAAACGTACAATATGAAAAATAACAAACATGCACAAATCAACACTACTTCTTTTGAGTGTTTGATACAAACAAGCAGTCTTTGGACCAGAGAATAGCAACAAGCCACCGCAACTACAAGTGCACCGGGTAGATAACATTTGATTTTGACACCCTGGTGCTTGCAAAGCACAGTAAGTAAGGTGCGACCAAACACTCAACAATAATTTTGACGCACAAGCGTACATCTGCTGCGGCTTATTTTTTGCATGTGAACATGTAGATGGGCAAAGGTAAACACTCAAGTGTTATAAGAGTGGCAAAGATAAGAAAATGTCTTCACTCTCACTCTCTGAGAGACAGCATGAGACCCGAGCAGTGTTGCCATAATATTAAAAAAAAAGATCTAGATTAGCCAAAAAAAGGAGCAATTTAAAAAAAAAGAATCTAATTTGAAAATTTTAATGATTCCGTGAAATCAAAATTTTAAATTAATAAAATTGCATACTGTGTTGCCAGCGCCTGACAAGAAAGAGAAGCTAAATAGGAAAAAAAAGAGCACATAGTTAAAATGTTTAGATTACAAGAAAAAACGTTTATATGTTTTGTTTTTCAAGTTAGCTATGTTGCTAAAAGAAAAGAGCCGGACCAAAAAGAAAGACCTAAATTTAGCTCCAAAAGAGCAAACTGGCAAATCTGGACCGAGACATAAAATATTTTCGGCAAGATGAGTGTTATTGCGTTTTAGTTTTTTCCGTTTTAGTTTATTATATTTTCGCCACTTGATTTTTTAAAGTCCATAGATTTTAATCCCAAAATGAGGTCATATAGTTTGAAGTTTTTTTCATAATGGAGAGTGACCCCCAAAGAATTTCGACTTACATATTGGTCAGTCCACATATCGATTGTTGCACTGACTCCTCCGATATCCGCAGTTTCTTTTATATCCTTTGAGATTAGCGCCCTTTTTTCTTCACATTCCTTTTGCGTATTTCGGCTCAATGTTGTTGGATGGGGTAATAAATCATCCACATCAACGCAATCCCCATAAGTTGCACCAATTTTTATAAAAAACTGTACCATTTGAATAAAACCAGAACCGGCTACTGCTGAGAACGGGCGACAGTCTTGCACAACCCATTGTGTGCATCTATCAATGGCTTCTTTTTTATGGGTTTCTGAAACTTGTTTAAGTTCTTTAGGCTTTCTTAGGTTCATGCAACATTTATGGCGTGATAAATTTGACGTTTGGTTTGGAATAAATTTGAGCACTTTCCGACATGTGATGCAGAAAGTCCATCCTTCTAAAATAGTTCCATCTTCTCTTAAAATATCGCACAAAATATTCCAAATTAGACTTTTTCCTTTTCGTCTTTGGGAAAATGTGTATTTTCCAGCATCAATTTCATGTTTGATTGCCTCCGACGTTTCCGACATTATTGCGTTCACTTCTACTTCACTACAAAACACTTGATCACTTCAACGCTAACAAGAAAAGAAGTCGAAAACAAAGCATACAATGTATGGATAATTACTCAAAGTTCATGTATACAACGTTACGCCATCAGAAAAAATTCCCGTTAGGTGACAAACGCCAAAAAAAATACTAGGTTGCCAAATCTATGTCGTCCCACTATTGTTAAAGATAGATACGATTTCATGTTAAAAGATGTGTGTATTGCTGCGAGTTGGAAACCCTGCAATTATATTTATTACCTTCTATTCATAAACCTTGTAATCACTCAGGTTTCTTTAAAACACCAGAGTGTCTTTAATACACCATGGTATTATATGAGTGATTTGTCTGCATTTGCTTTCTGGTCAAACACAAACAAAACGGAATGTTGTGAATTGAGCGCGATATTCAGGCCTCTTGCAATACATACATGATCTTATGTGTTTGCCATGCTCTTACTTTGCTTTTGGGTGATGAGCAGCACCTGCACTCATATTTCAATGAGTGTGAATAGGGTGCCGAAAAGTGCCACCTTTGCAGATCTCTGCTTTGGACATCGCTTGCTAACACTGATATACACGTACACCAATACATCCATCGTGCTTCGCTTACAGTACGACAGCATTTATTATTGGTTTAGTATAATACATGCGACGTGAATACATTTAAAAATCATGACGTTTTTACATTTCAAGACTATTTACGCAGCTCTCTAATATGTATGTAAAGGATGCTTCGTAGAGGTATAAAATTTTAATTTGGCAACACTTTTTTAGGCCATTGTCAGCTGTCAAGTGATTTATGCTTAGTTTGGTTTGGCATTTTAACATGAATATACTGACGCATGAAAAATTCTTCAGCTGAAGGTCCATACCATCCGTTTAATGTGTAGTTGCGTTTTATGCATTAGTGTCCTGCACAAGACTATTTATAAGACCTTTCAAGACATGAGAGATTTTTTCAAATGCTTTACTACAGCGAAATATTCTAAAAGAATCGCTAAACAACACTGTTGGCAAGACAAACAACCGAAAAAAATGTCTTGCCAACAGTGTTGCTTAGCGATTCTTTTAGAATATTAGACATTTGCCGCATGTCATTTTTGATATTCGTCGAATTTTTCAGGGGGAGAAACGGCAATATCGGCTTGAGGTTGTTCTCTATTGTAATTGTAATTTGGAAATCATATTCTATATCACTTTGGACATGGTCTTCTAATACTTGATTATCTTCACTTTGAATAAAAAATTTTATTAAAAAACATCAAGCGTCACACAAAAGAAAAAGATACGTCTCTTCGACATATGATTTGATAATTTCTCAAAAACTAATTATATTACCGTATGAAAACAAACCACCAATTACTACCCTACTGTTTAACCCGGCGATCATTTTTGTTATCTGAAAACAACTAATATCCCAAATATTAGATTTAGGTCAAAATTTACAAATTATTGAACGACTTAAAAGTTTAAAAATTATCATAAATGCACTAAATAGTCTGGTTATTACCGAAGCAATTAATGATAGTAAATATAGATATTCAAAATAGGCAGCAAAACTGTATTGTTTCATATACTAAATAATTAGTTATTTTAATGCCTTCATTAATATTATAACGACGTGAAATGCTTACGTATGAAAAAGATAAATGCATTTTAGTTCAAAACGTTTCTCTGGTTTTGTGGTTGTAATAGAGGTCAATAATGATGTTTCGTTGGACTTTTTACAAAAGACCTTCAAATTAGAAGAAAAAATATTTTCAATGTTATTAATGCACATATGTAAATATATACTTACATATAGGTACATATATGTACTTACAAATGTTCATGTAGTTAAATATGTAAATTGTTCATTTGTTACATTTTTTTAAGAAAAAATACTTTTAAAGAGGTTTTTGCATGAGTCGAATGCAAAATTGGTTTTAAGTGCTATTTTGAGATAATCTAAACCCAGTTTGGGGAAAATATCAAATATTTGTAATAGACACTTACATAAAGGAATGATGAATTTGGTTTTTGCTTTGTACGTACATTTTACATACTTATTTACCCCCATATTCATAAAATTTAAAATGAATTTGAAATGTATATTATTTCAAATTTTTTATACAAAATTTTCCTAAAATGGATTTCAAATTCATTTTATTTTTTTATGAATATGGGGGTTAAACTTTAAGTTTTTCGAATGGACAAATCTCAATATCACGTTACACAAAAAAATAAATTATTCCCAAAAAAAAAATGTCAAACAAATGTTTGTTTTAAATAAAATTTAGTTTCAAATAACATTTTTTACTGTTCCAGTAAATTATTTGTTCTAAAAGAACTGTATAGGGCAGAAACATACCACGAAGTTTGTCGGCTACTTTTCGGCATTAAAATGTATATAACACGATCAATCAAAATAAACAACAACAAGAGCACAACAGCTCCAAATCAGCGTTGCCGTTTTGGTTACTTGTAACCAAAATTGGTTACTTTTTTTTTCAATGTGTACTTCTGTACTTTTTTCCCATTTTTTGTTACTTTTTTTCAACACAAAAATAACCATTTTTTATACATAAAGGGTGTTTTTTATTGAGGTATAGAGCTTTAAGTTGGCATCACTTTTTTAACTGGCGGCCATTTTGTCAGCTGTCAAGTGATTAATATTTAGTTTGGTTTGCCATTTCATCATGAACAGGTTGACAAAAGAACAACGCTTGCAAATCGTGCAAATTTATTTCGAAAATAATGGTTCAGTTCGCGAAGTTTACCGCAAGCTCCGTCCATTTTATGGTCGACATAATCGTCCATCAGAGCAATTAATTCGGTTAACCATGGATCGTTTTCGCACTACGTTTACTCTATGTGATAATACGCATCCGCAGAGACGTCGAACAGTGCGCACCAAAGAAACAATTGCCGCTGTAGAGCAAAGTGTTGAAGAGGACCCGAATGAATCGATTCGCCACCGTGCACAGCAATTGGAGCCGACTAACCGACTATTTTGTTCCCGAATTGGATGGCATGAATGTGGATGAGTTGTGGTTCCAACAAGACGGCGCTACATGCCACACAGCGCACGTCACAATCAATTTATTGAAGGAAACATTCGATGAGCGCATAATTTCGCGGAATGGACCTGTCAATTGGCCACCAAGATCGTGTGATTTGACACCATTGGATTATTTTCTTTGGGGATATGTGAAGTCGCTCGTCTACGCCAACAAACCAGAAACCTTAGGGGACTTGGCAGCCAACATTCGTGGCGTTATTGCCAACATACGGCCCCATATGCTCGAAAAAGTGGTTGAAAATTGGACCTGTAGAATTGGCTTTATTCGAGCCAGCCGCGGCGGCCACATGCCCGAAATCATATTTAAACATTAATGGCATAAAATTATCCTTCCAATAAAGCCAAATTGATGGACATTAAAACGATTTTCTTGTGTT
The DNA here is from genome assembly GCA_949987645.1 of Tachina grossa. NCBI lineage: Eukaryota > Metazoa > Arthropoda > Insecta > Diptera > Tachinidae > Tachina > Tachina grossa. The sequence continues at coordinate 53,838,227 of OX465275.1, read as the reverse complement.
TTATTTCAATTCGAAGTTCTATACCTCTGAAAAAAACACCCTATATATGTACATATGTGGTATGTTAAATTTGCACATAACTAATTATCTTGATAAAAGATCACAATTTAAGCATTTTTACTACGTTGTATAGACAATACTGGATAATCAACATAGCGTTTAAAAAAATACATGTCTGTCTCTGAACATAACAAGCCTGGTTTCAAAAAACAAATGCATTCATGGTTGCAAAATCTTTAAACGTCAAACACTATGTAAAAAGTTAAAAGCGAATTTATTTATTTAAGTTTGAGAGCCTACCAAGAGGGGAACGAAGCCGATCGGCTGTGAGTCGGGTAACAGCCGCCGCAGGCAAATTTTCTAAATTAGAAGTAAGTGCTGATATGGACATAGTTGAATTTTGGAACGCGCTTTCAAAACATACAAATGGATTGAACGAGAAATGTTTTTATGATTAAATTAATTTTGTGCCACACAGTTCGGCTACTGCTGGAAGGATATTTTCGCAGCTAAGTCTAGTCAAAACAAAATATAGGAATAAGCTCGATTTTAAGACTTTAAACTCAAAAATGCAATCTAAAGAATTGTGCATCAATCGAAAGAATTCCCATTATGTTTGGTCTGCCAAAGATTTGTTTTAATATTAACAAACTTAATACTTTATCTATAAAGTCTTGTGTTTTGAATACATGGCTAAAAAACCTGAAAAAGTGGTCAAAAATCTTTACTTTTGATCGACATTAATGGTTTAAATTACGTGAAATTTTGAAGAAAAAAAGTCAAAACATTCCGTAAAAGAAGGTTAAGAAGGCAAAAAAACCTAATACAGTCGAATAAATTTTTTTTAAATAGCGCAGACTTACCTATATCAATGAAAAATGGATATATACCGATTTCTCAAAAACTGGAGCCAATCTGACACTTCCAAATGTACTTTCGCACTCAGGGGACTCACCCCTAATAGTTCAAAAAGGATTCATCGAAGTTCATTTTTTTTCGGGACAAAAACTATCACTGTGTTATGAATAGTCAAATCACACAAAATACAATTGAATGAAAAATTTTAAAAATTTCATTCCAATTTTTTTTAAATTTTCTGCAACAATTTGTTTGAAATACTAGCGGAACTCATTCATTGTTGCAAAATGCTGGTGCAGATACTGTAAATATAGCAAGCATAAGATGTATGCTACAATCTGCAATATTATCACAACAAATCATATGAAATTGAAATTTCCTATAGAAAACCAGGCTACTGTTGTTTATTGGCCTTCGAAAGTTTTGCGTCTCACTCGCACAGGTTGACTGATCTGCCACGGACTACGGTATAATCTTGCGGTTCTTTTGTGGAATTTCCTTAACAACCACGTTGCTACTTCCTATGTGAAGGCATGTGTAGGTCGTGTACAGTCAGTCCAACACACTTAAATAACAGCCGAACTGTGTTAAATTTTAATTTTTACAAAACTGTTATCAGAATTTACAAAATTATTTGTAGGGACGCATTCATACTGATTCAATGAATTTGGTTATTGAAAATGAAATTTAGTTTAATCTGTGTAAGTTTCACATATGAATTCTTAGAGATTTTTCCTTCATTTTCAAACGGAACGAACAACGCTGTGAGATGGCCAAACAATTAAATTGTGTGATTTTTCAGGAAGTTATAGCACTATGACTTGCGATTTATCTTCTTTAGACTTCTAATATCATTTGGAATAATAACTTAATTTAGGTTATACTTGGATATATTTCAATTTAATTGTATTACTTTTAGTGTGTAGAATGATGTTTGCTTGAAAAAATAAAGATTAACCGAAAATTTTCCAATTTAACTGTAAAAGAAATACATTTTTGAAAAGCGACTTGAGCTGTTAAAAGTGCTCTACTGCAAAACAGTTAAATATGACTTAAGCACTTTTTCCTTATTACCACAGAAATATTCATGATTGCGAAAACCAAAGGCAATGAACTGAGTTAATAGTTCTGTTCGAACACTTTTCCAGTAAAATCCAGCAAATGAGTAAATACTGAATACAGAAATTACTCTCAATAAAAATATTTGCAAATAAAAATACGTGAACGGAAAATTTGAAACAACCCGTAAAATATATGGGGCAGTCCACACCAAATCGAACGGTTTGAAATTTTATTTTTTTTGGTTTCCTTAATTTTTTCAAGAGACCCCCCTTGGATAATGTTTCCTGGCATGTTCTTTTGGAAATTTCATTTGTTGAGCACTTTTCATCAGAACCACTTGAGTTCGAGATTAAGATTAACAGCCTGTATATGTAAGACGTTGATCATGGAAAGCTTGACGTTTTTATAATAAATTAAATAAAACTTGTAAAAGTTTCCGTTTATCCATTATAGAAACGTCAACGTCTTAGTTTTTCAATTGTCGTTTATATGATTTTGTTTACTAGTTTAACAAGTCAATGAATAGTTTAAATACATATAACTTACAGGATAACACTCACAAAATATCCAGCCTCTTTTCCAATTTTATCTTAAGCGACATGTTATCGACAATAGACTGTAATAGGGGCTGATAGGGGCTGTAAAATTTTATCGTAAGCGATAATTTACATAGGTAAAACAAATTTGAACATTATAAAAAACCTTCTGCTAAAAAAATTTAATTTTTGTCGTTTACGATTAAATCGAAAATAAGGCTCGATATTTCAGTTGTAAATATTGAACTGGTGCAATTTATTTTTCTTCTCTATCTATTTTGTTAACAATATAAAATTTGTAAAAAAAAAGTAAATTTATTTGCTCAGTGTAGTAATACTAAGAAATTTATACTAGCAGTCAAATGTTGAACTAAATTAATTTCAGGATTAATTAATTAGATAATAGAGGCCTGCGTAAACTGTCTTGAAATGTAAATACGTCTTGTTTTTTAAATGTATTCGCGTGGCATGTATTATACTAAACCTATAATAAATGCAGTCGTTTAATTAGCGAAGCACGATGAATGTATTGATGTTCGTATATATGAGTGTTCACAAGCGATGTCGCGAAGACTTCTTGTTCGTAGTAAACAATCAAAAGAAGTAGTGTTGATGCGTGTATGCTTGTCATTTTGCATATTGTACGTTTGAGTGGGTGTGTAAGATATAAATGGTAACCTATTATGTATTTAAGGGTGGTTTTTTAAAGCAAGCGCACACAACTGATGTCAATGCTTGTGTGCGTTTGTATGTGCACAGATCTTGTAAGTGGTCTTTTGCGGGGGTATATTAGATAATAAGACTAAGTTGAATCTCTAATCAAGACAGAAATATAATGGTAAATATAATATATATAATCGATCTCAGAGGATTGGCTAACCTAATTTTTTCGTAGTATTTTAACAATTTTCAAATATTACTCTATCATGATACAATCGTTCAAATGGTAACATATTGGCCGGGTCCATACCATTGTAAGAAAATCATATAAAAGATTTAAAGTACTTTAGCTCAATATTCTTGGTTGTATAAAATTTTTTCCCTAATTTTAATCGTATATTCCTTCATTAAATTCTTAGATTTAATGGTACATAGATTTAACAATAAAATATCAATTTATACTTTCAAAATGTTTAATAATGACAAGCTTCAATCATGAAGATGCAATACATACATACATAAGTATGTATATAAATATCTATGTAAAAACTTCGATAATGAAATAACAAATGAAGCAAAAAAAAGGAGCTGTAACTTTGTGGATGTTTTGATAATTTTATTCATGTTGCAACCAACATTTTGTACTCAAACTCGCACTAATAGACGATGAGATAAGCAAAAAAGAAAACAAAAAAAAAACAGAAATAATAATAGCGCAAACAGTTGTAACAATTACTGTTGAGAAAATTGTACGAATATACACGTTTAGTTGTTGTAATAGAAGAGTAAAAGACACATTGTTCGCGGTTGATGATTATACTAGTAGTGAATAAAAATTGCTGGTAGTTGCTGCATATCAGCTCAAATAAACAACTTTTTTAGTTGTTATTGGAACAGTTTGATTCGAGAGGTGAAACATAAACAACGTGCTGTCTTAGAAACGTCTGCTGAAGCAAAGAAAAGAAAAACTAAAACAGTTGGAAACTTTAATTAAAAAAGTAACCGTTTGTACTGAGTTACATACATACATACTTTTACATTTTGAGAACAACCTAAAATTATATTTCAGAATTAATTTCTTTTTTTTTTAATTTAAATTTTAAATGTCATTAAGAAAATTATTATTAGTTTTACAAAAAAATTTTATTTCTTTAAATTCAAGTGCTAAAAACTTTCTGAAAATATAATGCTAAATTATGATTATTTAACGGCCGGCTAAAAAGAAAATCTAAACTTTTACCAGAAATTGTAATTAAAAAAAATTGAAAAAGTTTCTCTTAACCATTAAAAAAAAATTGGCAAAGAAATTAGCAACACCTCTTTAGTTTGTCAGCAATCATACAACGCATGTTACAATTTCTTGCCGGTTACAGTGACAATAAGCCGCCAAAGCTGTGACAGCAAAGACTTAACACCCACTGGAATTTTGGAAAGGAAATTGTGCAACCAAGACAAGCCAAGATTTTCACGTATCATCAGTAAATAAGCAAATAAATTATGGAGATCAGTTCAGTGGTAATTATTTGTTAATTTTAAATCTGGTTGATCAATAGAGATATGTACCACCGTTCGTTGTTGGTTTTCTAACCGTTTGTTTGCCTTTTTGAAATTACTTAGAAAGTAATTGATTGGTTGATGGCAGCTTTTCTAATACATATCCATTATATGTACGAGTATAAACAAAGTAAATATATAGACAAAACAATGTCAAAATAATTGCACTTGTCGAACCACTAATCCGTTTTTCCCATTTGTCTGCACCCTACACAACCACAATTAGTTCATATGAGATTATACATAAAGCATAGACTATACATACATAGATTATACATAGACTAGTATTCTGCCTATTATTACCCACTGGTTGCTCGAGGATTGAAACCAGAGATTCACTAGTACATTTTAATAATTGCAGTCCAAAGTTTTGACACCTTTTACGGCATTTCGACACTAGTAATATTGAAAGGGTGACAATGCAATGAATTTTGCTCAAACGCGTGTAAACTTTTTATTAACAATTTCATCAAAAAGTCTGTTAAAATAGTCGACAAAAGTGGTCACTTGGAAACACTTAGCCCCCAGAGTTTCTTCAATACATATTAATAAATCGCCAAATTTTGATTTCAATAAGTCGACGTTTGCTGTCGGTGTTGGACACGTACCGCCATTCTGTTAAAACAACATCTCGCCTATATTAATCGAGAATAAAAGTTCACATAATATGTGTTCCCTTTCCTTAATTTTTGCTTTATTGTGTCAGTATACTATTTTCTAATTTTGTTCACAATATTTTGTTCCAGGGAAATATTTTACGTGAACAAAATGTTCGCCTTTTATTCCCGATAAGGATGAATGTCACCCATATTTGCAAACAAAAAATCATTGATCATGATACGGTAACGATTCTCATTGAGCGTAAAGTGAGCTCCGGCTTCATTTTTTAATGATGCCACCAGCACGTAATGGAGCTTGTAGTGCCTGCTGTGCATTGGTTTCAATCCATATCGCGTCAAACAATTCATGATGAATTGCAATAAATGTCTCTCTTTCTATTGACATCGTTAACTTAATTAATATAGGAAGGCCCTAACTCATATTTTTCTTAAATCGTGTTTTTTGTATATTTCGATAGAAGAGCATCTATTATTGCTTAAGTGCCACATAGGGCATATAACAATGTATCGAAAAATGCAAAAATCTCGACTTCAAAAAAATAATGAGTTAGGGCCTTTCAATTTTAAGGGAACGATATGCATGTATGGCTGCATAAGTCTCCTTAGTACAGTTTTACAGAGTGCGCACGGGCACCTTATAAATAAGTGTTAAATTTGTGATATACATATATGTGACTCTGTGACAGAGTATATCGTTACTTTAATATAGAACGGCCCTAACTCATTTGTTTAAATCGAGATTTTGGCATTTTTCGATACATTAGATGCTCTCCTATCGAAAATGATTCTCTGAAATATACATTTTATTAGAAATTATTGCATCATCTCTTGCGAACTTAAATTTTTTCTTTAAACGAACTGTATTTTTTTTTTTAATAAAAAGTTAAAAAATTTTACACTTTTTCCAGAAAAGAAAACACCTGTAAGATAACGATGTCAATAGAATTTATAAAATTAAACTTTTGGAAAATTTTCACCATAACGTGCCATAACCACCAAAATAGCTTAAGCGACATAATTTTCGAACCTCAATTTTTGGCCAAAATCTATTATTTGCAATTGTAAATATGTAGTCGATTTTCGTTAAAAAAACGAACTCCAAAAAATGTGTCGCTTAAGCTATTTTAGCGGTTATGGCTCGATATTAACAATGAAAAAAATAAAATGTAGCATATACAGTGTCATTTAGTCGTTTTGAACCAACAATAACTTCCAGACTTGTTTCATTGCTCGTATTTTTTTTTATTTTATTTTTTTTTGTGTCACTAGTAAGTGCTTAACAAACAAAATCATGTGGTCTCAAATACGAGTATGTTATTGTGTTATGTTTTTTCTAACATACATAAATGATCTACATGCGGTTATTCCAAATGGTTGTGTGACACATTTCAACTTTGCAGAAGGCAGACTTACAAAAACCGTTACAGTGTGCAGTAAGAGTCTGAACACAATAGGTGCGTTTGAGTACTTTTCCAGTAAATCCAGTAACTGAGTAATTTAAAGAAATTACTCTCATTAAAAAGTTTTGCATCTAAAAGTACGCGAACGGAAAAATTGTAAAATCCAGTAAAATATATACAACAGCTGATTATCAATTTTGGCGCTAAAAAAATTATTCATATGAAATACATGATAGAATATTTTGTTTAATAACAAAAGTAATAGATATGGACATATGTTTTTATTTAAACTTATTTGACTGGTCCGCGATGTCGTCAAGAAACTTTCTGTAGCTTACTTATATTGAAAACAAAAATAAACTTTCTTATTTTGATTTTGTTTTAAATATAAATAAGCGATAGAAACTTTCTTGTCGACATCGCCGACAAAGTTAAAGTTTCTAAGCTTTTTACCCTAAATGTGAGAAGTTATTAGGATGATATATTCAAGACAACGAAAAACTGGGAAATAATTTAAAAAAAGTACACAAAGTAAATTTTTTTAATTATTCCATGCGGCAAACCAGGAACCGTCCGCCAGACGATATGTATAAACAAAAATTTCAATATAATAATCTATTAACTTTATTCACGTTAAAAAACAATCTGTTCTGAATTCCACGTGAAATTAAATCGTTCGGAAATGCCATAGCATTGTTATTATACATACATATGTACAAACATACATATTTCCAACAATTCCATGGAAATTCCGCACGTTTTAATTTCATGTGGAATACATAACATACCCGAACATTTTCATAGCACCAGACTTAAATAAATGTTATAATGCTTATTTATAACTTAATACATTTGTTTTTTGATATTTTAAAAATTTCATCAAAAACTAAAAAATTTTGTTTCCCTTTGCTTTTGTTTGTTTATATTTAAAAACATATGGTTTCGTTTTACTGGATTTTACTGGCAAAAATTTGTCCAGTAAAAACTTGCATTTACTCAGTAAATGAACTGTCATTTTTTCTCTCAATTCGTCCTCTCATTTACTGGATAATGTGTACACGAACGCAATCCAGTAAAAAATAGTACAAATTTGTACAAATTTTGGAGATCTCGAACGCACTTAATGTAACGAGAATTGATTGCGGTGCGGTTTTTCATACGATTTTGAAGTAAAAGACCGCAGTGCGGAACGGCATAAATTTAAAATCTATTTTATTTTCATTGTTGACTTTCTTATTCTCTCAATTTTTAACTATTTTTCTCTTTCTGATGTTGCCATAGTTTTTGAATAATTGGCTGTGTTTACAACAAAGAACATGATTTTGAAGTTCAAAAATGTTTGTCATAAAATATAAAAGCTTAAAAAATTTATCAAATATATCTGCGAATGTATAAAATTTTAATCATTTTTTGTTTTTAGTTACTGCCATTACAAAATATTTAACAGAAAGAGCAAATTTTTTATAAAAATATATGCGAAAAAAAATTAATAAAACTTCAAACAAACAATGACAAGTATTGCCGTCGCCGTCTTCCGTTGTATTATGTTTATTTTTCTCTCCCGCAACGAGAAATCGCACCGCACCGCAAGCATTGTGTTTAGACTGAGTCGGATGTTTGCTAACTGGTTTGAAGTTGCCAGATCTAGGAATCATTTCTAAAATTTCGCATCTACATATATTAAGACGGTGTCAGATACAACTTCAACGCTTTGAGTGACGTTTCTAACTTTGGGACAAAAGCGTGATCCAAAGTGTACATGACACAATAAAAACTTTGACAGCACTCACTGTTTGTTTCACTATTAGGTTTTATATATAAAACACAGCACAATTCGATTACTCTGATGCCACGAACTCGTTTTTTTATGTAAATTTACCGACATTATAATAAAAATTTCATATTTAAATGCAAGTTTGGGCGAACAAATTAACAAAAGTATACTAAGTGATTGTCAAAGCACGCAAAAAGTTGAGAGTTGCCTAACTTTTCGCTTCGCTTTGCGTTAAAAGTTCTTTATGTGACATGTTTCATATAAGCACATACATTTCATCTTAGTTGTCAAAGCGAATCTTCAACGCACCGCGAAGCAAAAGTTTTATCTGAAATGGGCTTTAGGGTTAATCAAATTGCATAAATACAAGAAAATTTGTATGCAAATATAAACCTTGAAATCCCATACTTTTCTCCCAATTTGACATGATTTTCTGCTTTCATTTTTCAATAGAGTAATATAAAACAGATGTAAATAGTTTTTTTTTTAATTTCAAATCTGCAAATTTATTTGAGTTTTCGAGATATAAGCTGCCTTATCGTGGTTGGCGTATTTCAAGTACGACTACGACAGTCTGATACTAGATTAAAGAAAAACTGTGGAAGTCTTATTTAATCTATCACAAAATCGTCGTATTTTGATTTCGACTGCAACATTTTGGTTCTAGATTAACCAAAATGTTGCGGTATTCCTTAATCTATGACAAAAACATCGTAAACGTCGTAGTCAAACTCGAAATATGTCAACTACGATACGATAAGGGATTGTACTACACACAGGATGCCGCATAATTCAAAATCAACTTGAAAGTACATAGGTGATAGGGAACATTGTGAATGTTTCAAGAAAAATTAGAAAAAGAATATGTCGCGGATGTATTTCGAATGTTATTGCCATTAGTTTCAAGGAAGGTAATCCAACTTTTACTCTTAGATATTTATTAGTGTTAATATATCTATCGTGTAAGATAAATTTTATAAGTCAAACTCGTAGATAAACACCTTAGGCAAATTATCTGTATGTAGAAATTACGTGCATTAAACCGGCCGTATCGAAAAGAAGCGCACCACGAAATTTTGTCAAATTGCATCAGAAGGTAGTATAAAGCATACTAGATTATTGTTAGAAATTTGTTTAAAAATGATATATACACAAAATTCTAAGAATATTAAAATAAGAAACTAGGATAACATGTTAAAAATTTTCGTTTCCGATTTTAATGAAATTTTTTACGGATGATGCATCTGACATAGCTACCGTTAGTGCGAAATCTTGTATCATTATACGTTCTACTTTGCGAAATATAGCGACTTCGAAATGTGAAAATTTAATAAACTCGCTATATTTCACAAACTAATTTTTGCATATTTGAATTCGTCACACAAAATTATTTTCAGTTTATGTAGTCCGACAAATTCTATACTCGTGCTATTAACCTGTGGAAGGAAATTAGCTGAACATCTGTATACAGATTTGCGCGAATTGGATGTTATACCTATTTTTGGCAGATTCCATTTCTAATATACTTTACAATTTGATCTTCCCTAATGTACATATGTACATATAAATACATACATACATATGTATGCATGTGTAAGTAACGTAATTGTTCTTTGGTGATTCCCCTGCAGAAAGTACGAATAGTGAAAATGTACTGAGTCGCTTTTGACTTTGTCACCAGTACTACTCTACAATTATTGCCCATACAATACTTTATGCTATAGACATTTAGCATGTGCTTGTCATTGAAAATCTACTAGTAACACTAAAACAATTGACTAGGTAGTGAATTCATAGTTCTTATGGGAACATGGAGACATACCAACCAGACATTTACTGGTACATTTCTATACCTTACGTACATACAAATTTATGTATATTGACAAGTTGTTGCAAAATCCATCAGAAATACACCACATCTGTTTTCTCTATTTCTTTTATACTGACGAATAGAAGAGAAATTGTAGACAATGTAACTACTACTAGAATTTTAGTGTTGACATAGAGACACTTGGCCCCAGGCAATTTACACATATATCGACTTAAATTACTAAATAACAATATTCGGTAGATTTCAGGCCTTGTTCGGTAGAATTGGTAGATTGTTAAATTCACAAACATATTCGGTAGAATCTACCGAATATCGGTAGAAGTGTGCACACTGCTTCTCAGTGTTGGTATCTCTACGAAGAGCAAAATCACATTAAGCTGTTGCAAAAAGGGTAAAAAGCGCCAAAAAAAAATACGAAAAAGCACGAAAATATGCATATAATTTCAAATGTTTGCTTCAAAATAAACAAAGTATTTGAGATGTAATAACAGAATTTATTAACTTATTAATTGAAACAAAATCTTGATTAATTTAATAACAATAAGTATGTGAAAACAAATAATAAAAAACCAGGAGTAAAATAATATAGTAGCATATACACACATACATACATACATACATACAATAGTAGGTGAAGCTTAGGCTTAGATTAAGATATGTATGTTACTGAAAAATCATTTACACATAAAGAATGCATTAAAAGCATCAATCTTTTCTTTAGTCCCAAATCACACTGTGCAAGTCTTATTGCTAAGCTGATTAGTTTCAGGGAGAGAGAGACGAGGGGAACAGCAACGTTTCTTTTCCCCCCGTCTCTCTCTCCTAATAAACTAATTAGCTTAGCAATAAGACTTGCATTGTAAATAGGGACTAAGTACTCTTAACTTAAAAGTTTTTGTTTTTGCGATATTCACTCTTATTCCAGTTGGCAACATTGACAGCACGTCAATACGATATGAAAAAATTGGGGGTTGGCTACCCGTTGTCTAAAACAACTGACTGCTGTTGATAACGTCATGTTTTCAATCGAAATCGGTCCTTAAAATTTAACCACTCTTTTGCGTTGAATACAAATTTACCTACATTTTGTTGTAAACGTGAACATTTTGATTTACTTTGCAATTACAATTTAACAGCCTTATGAAAATTCCGAAATCGGCCTTTAAAATTTAACCAGACTATAGTATGATTAAATATTTGTGTAAGCTTTAACAAATGGTTATTGCATACTACTTCCAAGCAATTATTATACAGAGAGTTATGTGGTACTTTCCAGTTACTTCCGTTTTTTATTTTGCAAAAAAAATTAAATTTTTTAATCCCAATTATGAAAAGTTTTTTACACTGTTTTTAACATAGTTTCCGTTATTGTCATTAAAAATAATTTAAGAAGCCTCAGTTAAAAGATGCTGATATTAGCACTTAAAAGTATTTTAGTATTATGAATTAAAAATATTTTTATTTAACGAAAGCACTGTAAGAAATTGTTAAAAGCACTGTAAATACCCGCTTTTTAAAAAAGGGTATTAGCCAAAATTTCGCGTTTATGAGGAGCCAAAAATACCCGAAACGCACCAAAATACCATCACTGGTACTTCTTTTGAGTGTTTGTTACAGACAAGCTGTCTTGACGTCATCGCTTCCCTGCAGAAAGTGCGAATAGTGAAATTGTGGTGATTTACTAGTGACGTTGTCAGTAGTACTACTGACCAGGTGTACCCCAGTCAATGGTATTATCTATTGACATTTAACATTAGCTTGTCATTGAAAATCCACCACTAGACTGTAGCACTACTGACTAAGTAGTTCTACTTACTAAGTAGTATACAAAATCGATATTTCCTCGCTAGTTGTCATAGTCAATAGTGCTACTGATTAGGTGTACCCTAGCCAATGTAATCGCCTATTGACATATAACATAGGGTTGTCATTGAAAATCTACCAGTAGACTTTAGCACTATTGAGAAGATAGTTCTTTTACGACCATATTTAGATATTTGAACCAAGGATTCACTAGTAGATTTTAGTGACCCTCGTCTAGATATGTATGTTTATTTAATATTATTGCATAGCACAATAAAAAAGAAAAACAAACTATTGACGCGTTCATTGACAATATCACCAGAAATACACTAGAAATGTTGTCTCTAACGTATCTCTACTCGCGCATAAAAGGAAAGTTGTCGTCATTTTAACTAGTGCAATTGTCGCTGGAGAAAGAGTATTGACATAGAGACATATGGTTCTAGGCTGACTAGAGGGTTGCTACAACTGATATACACATACACCAATACATCCATCGTCCTTCGCTTATAGTACGACAGCATTTATTATTGGTTTAGTGAATACATTTAAAAATTATGACGTTTTTACATTTCAAGACTGTTTACGCAGCTCTCTAGTACATATATACATACATATGTATGTACACATACATACATATGTATGTATATATGTATGTATATATGTATGTTATGGCAACTTAACATCAATATATAACATTGCAACTACAGCTAATATTGTCCAATCTACTGCAACACATGTTTGATTTCATCTTATTGCATTCATTCTTTGCAACATCTATGCATCTAATCGCACATCAAACCAAACAAGCAACTGTTGCTAAATATTGTTGTACATATTTAAATGATTTATTTCACAGAGCGTTCGTTCATTTGAGACAGAAAAGCTTTTAATTCCACACTTTATTATCATTTCAACGTCACTGCCAATTTTCAAACGATAGTGAAAACTATTGAATATTTACACATTTCTTTGTTGCACTTTTTTTGATGCCGCTTCTAGAAAGTGGTGTGGCATGTTTGTTCAGTTGGTTGAATATTTTATTTATTTATAAGACACACATATTTTCATAGTTTCATTTCGTGCTTTTGTTTATATATTTAATTATGTTGCTTTTTAATTAAATACTAATTAAATTTTTTGTTAGCTTGAAAAAGTTAAATTTTAAGCACATTAATCCTAAAGTGATTATAAAAACATTTAGCAGTGAATAATTTTATGAAGTTAACAACAATTAATTATAAATGGTAAATTGCTGTCGTTTTTTATATTAAAACTTTTTATGCTCATATTACTCGTAAATATAAATCTAACCTTTCAAAAAAAATTTAGAAAGCACGAATTTTTTAATTTGGATTTCATAAAAGATTTGAATATTCCGCGAATTATTCCCATCTTAATTCGATTTTATTTCGCTATTTATTTATTGGATTTAATGTATTTTTCGTGATTTCATTTTAAGTGAACTCACAAGGGCGTGCTAAGTGTCGTATAAGTTGTGCAAGCAACATAATTTTTTAAAAGCTAGAACTAAGTATGTAGAAATGAGTCTCTACTGAAAAATGGGCCATTTTAATTTTGAAGTCATTTTCCTTTAAATTTGAAAGCTAATTTTTTATTTGAGTAATTTTTAAATAAAGTCCATCTCTAAATAATTTATTAGATTTGATTGTATTTATTTCTTATTTTTCATTTGCATTTTTAGGAAGTTCGCCCAAACTCCATAGCCGATGTTAAAGTAGACGCATCTTTTCGTCGAATACCGAAAAATGCCATCTGCTTTCACGTTTGGAAAATTGATGAAGATCGTTTGGAGGCTGAACCAAAAGCTCAATATGGTACATTTTTAGATGATTGTGCCTATATAATATATGCCTGTGGTGCGATGGGAACATTCGTAAATCAGGAAACTATCGTAAGTTGAAAATATAAAATCACTTTAATTTCGATTCAATAATTTATTTTTTTAATAATTGATCTTTAGACTCGTGAAGTGAAATCTTCTACGAGCTTAGAACGTTTCATACACTTTTGGTTGGGTGAGAATGTTTCCGAGCAAAAGCGCTCCAATGTGGCTCATAAAATACAAGAATTGGACTCTTATTTTGGTAATGTGGCTACCGAATATCGTGAAACTCCAAATAATGAAAGCTCCAGATTTTTATCGTATTTCAAAAAGGGCATAACGTAAGTTTTTTCACCAACTGAAATTATACGAGTATTCAATGGATATTATACTATACCCGCAGATACATACATGAAGATTTTTCAATATGAATAGGCATTATATTTTATTAAAAGTGTGTGTAATAGTGTCCTGCTCAAGACCACTTATAAGACCTTTCAAGGCATTAGAGATTTTTCAAATGCTTTACTACAGCGAAATATTCTAAACCAAACGCTAAACAACACTGTTGTTTAGCTTTTTAACTCGCGTTATCTGCTTGAAAAATATTTAAACACAGGGTATAAAACTGGTTAAACAATCAAATACGACACGAAAATTACCCTAACAAGCACAATAATGTGTTTTTCGGAAAGAATCCGTATCAAATATAAAAAAACGGTTTCGAACCGGATAAAAAAAATCACTATCCCTCCCTTTCTTTAAGAAAGTAACATATAATAATAGTACTAGGCATTCATTGTCTTAGTGTCACTTCTAGTTTTATAAAAAAAAGTAAAAAATTTGACGCTGGTAATGCAACTTTCCATTAATGAAAGAATTTTTAAAATTGGTTTAGCGGTTTGGGCGTAAAATCATAGAAAACAAACAAACAAACTCACTTTTACATTTATAATATTAGTAAGAATTGTCTTAAGGCACCCATAGACTATGCAATATTATTGAGATTTATCGTTTTGCTCCATACTATAAAAAAAATATGGCTCAGTTTTTCTTACAATACATCGAGCGTTATTTTCGATTAAAAAAAATTAAATTTTTC
The DNA here is from genome assembly GCA_949987645.1 of Tachina grossa. NCBI lineage: Eukaryota > Metazoa > Arthropoda > Insecta > Diptera > Tachinidae > Tachina > Tachina grossa. Next base: position 53,823,181 of record OX465275.1, on the reverse strand, counting down.
AAAAGGTTTTTAAAAAATATTCAAATATGTTTTTGTACGTAAATTGTCGCTTACGACAATTAAGCCTATTGTAAAAAAACTGGGCGGGGACACGCCCACAAAATGTTTATTTCATTTTATGATATTCTGCTTATTTGATTGCTGCGAAACCTAGCAAACACCTTTGCTTCTTGTAACAACGCAATTTTAAAGTTGAAAAATGGGCGGGGCTACGCCCATTAAAACATATTATATTTCACGTGGTTTTCAACAGATTTTTACGAAACTTTCCACACACCTTGAGCTCTAAAATAGACAATCTTTCAATCTTCCATTAAAAAAAACGGGCGGAGTCACTCCCATTTAAAATTTAATATTTTATTTTAATTGGTTCTACTTTACCCATTTTTACAAAACTTAAGACCCTAAGCTCTGAAAAATACACAATCGTACATATAAAAAAATTGGCGGCGGCATTTTTTTATATTTCACGTACTACTTCTTAACCAACAGATTTAGAAAAAAAAAAATAAAGAGTTTACTTCCAGCTTGATCCCATAATTTTTTTCGAAAATGTTCTATAATATCTTTACTTGGAAGTCGATTTTTTTGGCAGAATTATTTTTACATATTTTCCATTAAATTGATTTCATGTAGTGCCCCGCAAAGAGTTAAAACGTACTTTTTTAGGGTTCCGTCTGTCCGTCACACGCTATTTTCTCAGGCCGCTACAACAACAAATACATGAGAATTAAAAATTAAAGGGTGTTCCAAAACGAGCAACGAAAAATTTTAAAATCCCATGTAATATACATACAATTGTATGTACATATGTATTTATATTGACACTTGAAGTTTGTAAAATTAGTGTATTTTTATACAGAATACAACAAGTAACACTAAAATTTAAAAAAATATTAAATTAAAGGGTTGACAACCCACTTAATGCAATTTCGACTATGTAATTTTGACAACTTGCAAAGAGGCAAGCTCTTGAAATTTTTAAAAAAGGTAAATCTAAAAAATCCGAAAATTATAAAATCGCCAAACCAAAATAAAATCAGCAAAACCCAAAAACATCGCTAAAATGAAAAAAGCACCAAATTAAAAAAATTCTAACACTAAAATAAATCGGCAAAACCGAAAAAATCGATAAAATGAAAAAATCGCCAAATTGAAAAAACTCCAAAACCGAAACAAATCGCCAAAACGCGAAAAAGGCGCCAAACCTAAAAAAAATCTTCTAAATGAAAAATAATCGCCAGAATGAAAAAAATTACCCAATTCAAAAAACGCCAAAAACCGAAATAAATGCCAAACCGCTAAAAAAAAAGCGCCAAAACTAAAAAAATCGCCTTAATGAAGTGCCAAAACTAAAAAAGCGCCAAAAACCGAAAAAACACAAACTAAAAAAGCGCCAAAAACCGAAAAAAGTCAAAACTATTTTTTATATAGGCTAAAGTTCGTATTGAATTACATATCTAGTGTCCGTACGGAACCCTTCGTGCACGGCTCAAAGACGCACTTCACTGAATTTATTTCAACTTTGTTTCAGAAAATTTTCTTTTCAAAAGGAAGTTCTTAAATTTAAATTTTTTAACTTGCTTTTTAACAAAACCAGAAGAACAGGTCTTTCGTAATTAGTTTATAGTTTTTTTTAGAGATTCTCTTTATGGAAAATGGAATATACTTTACATTATACATTACTTGTTTAAAATTCATTTCAGCATAAAATCGGGAGCACTTGTAAATTCCAATGAACCCAGTCGTTTATATAAAGTTTATGGCCGCAAGTGGTTGCACTGTGTTGAAATGAAAAATATCTCTTGGGAACATTTCGGTGCCGATTATATTATGCTTTTGAGTACCGCTAATCATTTGTACGTTTGGATCGGTCGTTCCAGCAGTAATGTGGAACGCAGTAACGCCATTGAATTGGCCAATAAATGGCAAACGAATGTTGAAAATGTCACTATAGTCGATGATGGCTATGAACAGTCTTTGCCAGAAAGTCGTAAAAATGAATGGAATACATATTTGCCCCTCAATCAAAGAGTTGTATCGCAAGTTAGTCATTTGCAAGAGACAATAGTGTGCAATAAATTGAAAATTTATAAATGTTGTCATCGCAATAATCGTTTACATTTGGATCAATTGGATGTGGTAATACCGAGCCAAGAGGATTTCAGCGACTCTAGTACGGCCTACGTTTTGGATGGTTCTACACAAGGTGTTTGGTTATGGGTGGGCAGCCAAGCGTCGCAACAGGACAAAACTAGTGCTATGGGTAATGGTAGGGCGTTTGTTAAGAAGGTAAGCATTGGAAACTGTTATGTTATGAATAAATTAAATTTCTCTAACCTATTGCTCTTTATAGAAAAAATATCCCTACAGCACGCCTGTATTCAGAGTTATCGAGGGACATGAACCAGTTGAATTTAAAAGATTGTTTACCTCTTGGCACTCTAGCGGCAACGATAACCCTTCTCCCACAAAGCATATTTCAACAACTTTAGGCAAATTCGATTCACTGACTTTATGCCACAGACCGAAAATGGCTGCTGAAACTCAATTGATAGACGATGGTTCTGGTGAGCGTAAAATCTATCGTATTGCCAAGGACCAAATTATTGAAATGCCTGAAACCAAAGCAGTATTTTTTGCAACAACTCAATCATATGTCATTCAGTATATTGTAGCGGTTAGTTAAGATTAATTATTTACTTCAAGTTGATCCTACTGCGTAATTATTTCTTTACAGAGCTGTTCTATGAATCCGACGGATGGTGAAAGTGTCGGAGTAAAAGAGATTATATATCAGTGGAATGGTTCAGAATCACCAGCAGATGTTTCTGCTAAGGCGGAAAATTTCGCCAAAACTTTGTTTGATAAAACAAATCAAAAAACCATGTTTTTACAAATGATGGAATTCGATGAAACGCCACATTTCTTACAAATATTTCAAGGAAAGTTGATAATTGTATCGAATGAAAAAAATATACCAAACTCTCAAAATAACAACAACAGCGGCGTTAATGTTCTCGACAACCATAATTTAATATTGAAAATATATGGTGATTCTTCCTACAACTCAAAAGCTGTAGAGATTTATCCACTCACTTCCATGTCTTCCAAAGAATGTTATGTTATCAAATCTCATTATATTTGGGTGTGGTGTGGCCAATCTTCTACAGGCGATGCTCGTGAGGTAGCCAAGAGTATTGGAAATCTTCTAGGAGAAAGTTCCTTGGTGTTGGAAGGCAAAGAGCCGAAAGAGTTTTGGCGTTCGGTTACGAATTTCATGAACCAAAATCTCATCGTGAATGGTTTGAGTAACTCCAATAGCTCCTGCAGCAACAACAATAGCAGTTCAAATAGCACAACCGGCAGCATTTCACCACAAAATTCGAATGGCACTAGTACACCACAATCCATAAACAATTTACATAACAAGCCCCGTTACCAGGCACAACTTTTTATAGTTTGGTCTTTACATAATAAATTCTTTAGTGATGAGGTTTTAGGCTACGAGCAAACAGACTTATCACCCGAATGCACTTATATTCTAGATGCAGGTATTGTCACCTACGTGTGGCTGGGAAAATATGTTTCGTCATACGATAAAGATAAATATCTCAATATGGCACAGAACTATTTGGAAACAGTGCCGATAGCCAGAAGAGCTTCAACTGCTATTGGGGTAGTGAGACAGGATGATGAGCCGAATGTTTTTAAAGGATTCTTTGAGAGTTGGAATCATCAATTATGGAATGTAAGTGTTGCTAGTTATGGTAAATCGTTTTAAATTTTCTGAACCACATAAATATTGTAAATTTATTTCAGAATTATATAAGTTATGAAAAAAAGAGACAGCTTTTGTCAAACAATTCAAGCTCAACTACGACAAATAGGAATGATGTGCTTTCTAACGGTGATGCCAATGAAAAACTTCATCCAGCTTTATTAAACAATCAAAAAGATTTTGATTGTCATCAAAAATATCCCATAACAGTTTTACAACAAGAAATTGATTTGCTGCCACCAGCAATCAATCCACTAAAACGAGAGGTAAGGAAATTTTAGATATTGAACAGAAATATCGCGCAACAAGTATTTTGATAAAATTTTATAATTTGTGTCGGATTTATGTTTGATGTTACACACATTGGCTGCATTGTTAGACATTGAGGGAGCCTTTAACAACATAAGTATAGAGGTTATTAGGGAGTCGCTGGAGACTCTTAGGGTTCACAACTTTCTAGTGGAGTGGATAGTTATCATGCTTAACAGCAGAACAATCAACTCGAATATGGGAAGGGAAAGCCTGAGGAGATTAGTGACAAGAGATACACCACAGGGAGGAGTTTTGTCACCTCTATTGTGGCTGTTGGATGAAAGATAGTTGCATATGCCGATGACGTTGTTTTACTGGTAACTTGAAAGTTTCTTCCCACTATCAGTGAAGTCATGCAGTCGGCGTTGGGCGATCTATCCTTCTGGGCCAGCAGTAAAGGACTGGGATTCAAACCAGAGAAAACGCAGCTAGTCCTCTTTACCAAGAGATACAAAGAAGAAAGCTTTGTACTGCCCAGGATGGGCAGGTGTAGCTGAGACTAGCAGAGGGAGCTAAATACCTGGGTGTTTTCCTAGATAGCGAGCTTTCTTGGAAAAAGAACACACAAGAAAGGCTAAGGAAAGAGCTCAATGCCTGCTACTCATGCAAAAACTCCATAGGAATGAACTAGGGTCTGCAACCGAGGGTACTAAACTGGATTTATGGTTGTTTGCTATGGTGGGAGGCATTGAGGAAGGAAAGTCACAGGAGATTACTAGCTAATAAGGTTCAGAGATGTGCTTCGATAGTCATCACAGGTGCACGTCATTCTTCATCTATATACTTCCAATAGAGGATTTAGTGGTGCGAACGGCGGCTGTAAGTCTCCTTAGACTCTTAGAAACAGGTTTGGTGAGGACAGAAATAAAATGAGATCGGTTTTAGTGATCAGGAATCCGTAACATCTGGGTTTACGGACTATAATTTCGCTGAAATCTATTTTAGTAGAACACCCTTAATGGTAATTCCGGATAGGGACTATTGGGTCGAATCCGATAGGCTATATGAGGGTAGTGCAGTCTTTACAGGCGGATCAAAAATGGGGAAAGGCACAGGGGCTGGTGTCTATATCTTAGGAACGAACATTCGCAGTTCTTTCAACTGCCGAATGAATGTAATGTTTTCCAGGCTGAGATCTTGGCGATCCTCAGGGCCAGGAATGTAGCTGAAGGTGAGAAGGTAACCTTATACGTCGACAGCCAGGCAGCGCTAAAAGCTTTGAAGGGACACAATATCAAATCGAAACTTGTTAGTGACTGTAGGAAAGCCCTCAAGTTGCTTATGGATAAATATAGTGTCAGACTATGTTGGGTTCCAGGCCACAGCAGTATTGAGGGAATGTCGGACAGATTGGTGAAGTTACCGATATGTCATTACTATAGGGAACTCAGTAATTGAGTAAAAAGCAGGACCAACAGTTCATGGTGAAGTAGGGAGGATTGTAGTCTCGAGGGGTTTTTGGCCAAAACTTGACTCAGGAAGATCTAAACTGCTACTGGACATGAATAGGAAGGCGATGCGAATCATGATAGGCGCGTTGACAGGTCACTGTACCGCTCGGTCAGAGCAAGAACCAGCATTTGGGAAACTTGCACTCCAGATTTTTGTAGGATGTGCGGGTATGAAGAGGAACCAGAAACCATTGAACATATTCAGGTTTATTATGAACAGCAACCATCAACTGGTTGAAAAGTGAAAAAAAATTTCAACTATGGTTGAAATAAGTATTACCAAAACCAGTTGATAAAGTTGTGAATAATTAAGTAGGTATTCGCTATTGTGAATATGCATTTGAAGGAAAAAAATATAACAGCTATCAAATGACAAAATAAATTTTATTTTCAAAATAAGTTCGATATTCGAATATTTTTAACCCCCGACAAAAAAAGGGGTGTTATAAGTTTGTAGTGTGTGTCTGTGTATCTGTGTGTCTGTCCCTGTCCACGTACAGGCCAAACGGCTGGACCGATTTTCATTTAGTTTATTCTGTTTGAAAGATGACTTGATCGAGAAGGTTCTTAGCTGCGTTTGAAGAAAATCGGTCCAGCCGTTTAGAAGATATAACATCTTTTCTGAAAAAAGTCGGGGGTTTTTAAAATTTTTAATTTTTGTTATTCTCCTAATATTTTGTAGTTGAAAAAAGATAATAAATTTCGGTTGATAGATATTCACAATAGTGATTTTGTAGTTGATGGTTGATAAATTATGGTTGATACCTCTTTTCAACCGCAAACATTTCGTAATACCGATTTATCAACTTTGTTGTAAAAATTTCTCTTATCAACCACACGTTGCTGTTCATAATAAGCCTGATTATCTATCACTGCCCGAAGCTGCAACGTCTTAGGCTTAGATGGCTGAGCAGACGTTTCCATGAAAGCATTACTGATATCGGGAAGTGTAAACTAGAGGACATCAGGGGCTTCATCATGGGAATTCGGTGGCTTAATGATGGATAGTAGGGTTACTTCTGGCTACAAGTGGGAGGGTTAATATTACTTTTTTGGGCAACAGAAGGAAATCACAATGGACCCAAGTGAGTCTCCGAGTGGAGGTACGGTATAGCACCACCCTTCCTAACCTAACCTAACCTAACCTATGTTTGATGTCGCCCTAGGCCCCGTCATATATGTATATCGCCCTTTTTGCTCTATGAAGAAAATATTATTAAAATTATTATGCAATTTATGAATATTTAAATTACACTGTGCAACAATAAAAAATCCGGTACGTTCCTGACAGTATATGTAGGTTCTATAGTACTACCATATACTTAGTTCGGCGATTTTGGTGCCCAATTTTTTATGGATCTCCACTGTTTTCAGTGCGTCCTCAAACAATTGTGTTATCAGTTTTTATCCAACAGCCGACAGTCAAAAAACTACATTTTAAAAACTCATTTAGCTGGAAAAAGCTATAAACTCTTAAGACTTAGAACTCACACTGTAAAAATAGTCTTTCACTACTCAAGACTAGACTTGTGCCATTTAGTTCATTTCAGTGACCGGTCATTTTAGTTCATTATTTGTAAATGAACTAGTTCGTTCATTTAGTTCAATCGCTCTTTTTAGTTCAATGAACTACTTAGGTCTTTTTAGTTCAATGATTTTACATCTACAATTCTACATGCATATGTATGTATGAGTGTTGTGGTCTTTGAAAATATTAAAAACACAAATTCTGTGATTTAAATACTTTATGAAAACTAAAATTAATTAATTAATAAATAAATTTGATTTATAAAAAAATCTCATAAATCCAAAATATTTTTTGTGAATAGGGTAGTATAAGTGTTTACTTGTGTTTTCTTGTTTATTGCATTTTTGATACTAGCCAGCGATGAACAAGAACTAAATATACATACATACTTGCATACATACATACATATGGATGAGTATAGAAGATAAGCAAACAAACAGTAAAAAAGTAAAGCAAAACATTGAAAACATTTTGTTCACAGCCTCTGTGTTAGTTCATTTTGTGTATTAGTTCTTAGTTCAAAAAATTAACTAGTTCAAAAATTGAACTAGAGAGCGTAAAACATTTGAACTAGTTCACTTAGTTCAAAGTACTGAATCATTCATTTGAACTAGTTTGTTCATGAACTACACAAGACTACTCAAGACCGACCGAGGAAATGAAATTTACTTCATTGATTCTTAAATTTCTTTAAAAAATTATAGATCATGATATTTTTTATCTAATTTTTCGATCTGTGTTATATGTATAATTAAACTATTTTTATAAGCTTTAGGTCTTTATTTATATTTATACAGCCTTATATATAAAAATTACTTAGGTTTTGTAAAGGCTTTTTTAGAAATAATGTTTATGAAAATTTGTGTTAAAAACCCTTTATAAAGCCTTAATAAATTTTATATATGAGGCTGATAAATTTTATATTCAAAATTTCGTTAACCTTCGATTAACTTCTTCAGGACAACCACATATGTACATATTTTATATTTTTTTTTTATTTTAAATTTTATCTTTCAATCACAAAAAGCGTTAACGACATATTGAGTATAAAAATTATAAATATAAATAAAGACCTAAAGCTTAAAAAATAATCTGCTTTTCAAGATACAGTTGTTTTTCGATTTAACGAACTATATAATGTCAGCCCTGTTCGTTAAATTGAAAAATTCGTTAAACCGAGTACTATTTATGACAAAGTTTGTTTACTCAAAAACTATGGAAATAACTCTAAAATTTTTGGAGTATGCCTTTATTATTATTTTAATTATAAACAGAGTAATAAATAAAACAAATGCAATTCATATGAATTTGTATTAAGATCTTGCATCAGAATCGTGTTAACAAAGAATAACTAAACAAAAACTTAATTTTTAATCTAACAAAAAAATAATAATTTTTCAAGCTTATTTTTTTGAGAACTACTACTAATACAAATCTATTTTAAATGGCTTCAACGGAAAAAAATGTTAATTTTTGTTTGTATTTGTTCGTTATATCGAGTACAAAATTACGGTACAAAGTTACGGTGTTCGTAATATAAGGTACTCAATTCAAAATTTTCATGAGTTCGTTAAATCCCGAATTCGTTAAACCGATGGTTCGTTAAATCGGAAAACTACTGTATATACATACATACATGTATGTATACTAGTTGAGCCCGGCAAAGCGTTGTCGTGCCATCAGCAATTTATCTTTCAACTCTAAATTACTCCATCCTGTGGTCACTTGTTGGGTTAAAAAGAAAACGAAAACCTATCGGGTATTAACTCGAACCTGTGTTGAAAATTTCAGCTCCGAAACTCTTATAGTTCCAGAGATCAAAGGTTAGGAACAAACGCACACTAAAATTTTATATATATAGATTTCTTAAACATTAATAAAAACTGAATTATAATTATAAATAAGTTGTATTTTAATTTACGTTACAGGTTCATTTGACACACGATGATTTTGTATCGCTATTTAACATGTCGTTCTGGGAATTTGATGAATTACCGGCGTGGAAGAAACAAGAATTAAAAAAGAAACATAAACTATTTTAAATACAAAATCCACTAATGTTTTTTTTTAATATTTATAAAAAGTTTCTCAAAATAAATGAAAAATTATTGATTTTAATCACATACAACCAACATTTTAAATGCATGTTTTTTAATTTATAAAATAAAACAAAAATGCCTGTAAAATTTTTATATACATAAAACAAAAAATTATATTATACAAACGTTTATACAATAAACCATGATTTATATCATGCAATAAACTATGAATTTTCAAATAAAAATATGTGATACATTTGTATTTTTAATAATTAAGTCGTTATGTATTCAACTTCATCAAAATCGGGCTCATCACCAGAAACTAAAAGTATTAAATTAACAGGAATAAAATTAAAAAAAAATCAATTGCATACATAACTTACTTTGTGGTTTCCTAATGACTTTAAATAAATTTGTAAAAGCTTGAAAGAACGAAAATAATATTTCGAAAATGTTCAGCATTTTTGTTAAATATATGTAGCACTAAAACATTTAATCTAAAACATTTAATATATTATATAGTAAATTTTTAGCTTTGTAAACTCAGATTCCTTAAACATGCTTCTTATTAACTTTTTGTATTAATTTAATTAGGGTGCTTCTGTATTATCGTCACTATCATTATTTCCACCACCTAATGACAGAAATAGATTCGTTTTCGTTTAGAATTTCTAATTTTTTGGGAAATAAAAACTTACCGAACGGCAGCAAACTCCAAAGTAAATCAAATAATCCTTGCAAAAGATCGAAAAACATTATAGCTTAAGATTTCAAAAATCAAACTTATTACTCGGACAATTGAAGTAGTAATGGAATTTTTATTAAAATATGAAAGTATATTTACATATATCTTATTCATATAAATACATAAATATAAAGAGAACTATTCCGCACAATGATTCCATTAACCTTACATACATACATATATATATATATATATATATATATATATATATATATATATATATATATATATATATATAAATATCAGTGTTGGTATCTCTACGAAGAGCAAAAGCACATTAAGCTGTTGCAAAAAGGGTAAAAAGGGCAAAAAATACGAAAAAGAGGGTAAAAAGCACCAAAATATTTTTTTTTTCAATTTTAATACATTAAGCCATTTAAAAAGGAGAGTTTAGAGTGTAAAAGCTCAAAATATAATTTAAAATTTTTGCTTCGAAATAAACAAAGTATTTGAGATGTAATAGCAGAATTTATTAACATATTAATTAAAACAAAATCTTGTTTAATTTAATAAAAATAAGTGTGTGAAAACAAATAATAAAAAAAAACATGAGTCAAATAGTTGGGTATGTTCTGCATTCGACGTGAAATTAAAACGTGTGGAATTGCCGTAGAATTGTTGTTGGAAATATGTATTTACAACAACAATGCTATGGCAATTCCGAACAAAATACAGAACATACCCGAATATAGTAGCATTTACTCGCATACATACATACATACAATATTAGGCGAAGCTTAGGCTTAGATTAAGATATGTATGTTACTGAAAAATCATTTACACATAAAGAATGCATTAAAAGCGTCACTCTTTTCTTAAGTACTCTTAACTTAAAAGTTTTTGTTTTTGCGATATTCACCCTTATTCCAGTTGTCAACATTGACAGCACGTCAATACGATATGAAAAAAATTGGGGGTTGGCTACGCGTTAGCTAAAACAACTGACTGCTATTGATAACCTCGTGCTTTCAATCGAAATCGGCCCTTAAAATTTAACCACCCTATAGTATGATTAAATATTTGTGTAAGCTTTAACAAATGTGTTATTCCATACTACTTTCAATCAATTATTCAGGTATGTGATGAAAAACGATCGTTTTCAAATCAATTTCAAAGCTATCGTTTTGAAAAGGAGTGATGAATTCCTTTCGATTTTGAGTATAATTTTTGAGCCAATTCCACAGTGCTTACTTCTAAAAATCACACTAGAAGATAAAATATAAACCATTAATAGAGCTATGAAAAGAAATTTATCAAAAAACTGGAAAAACCATTAATATCAAATTTAAAAAAAAAACACATCACAGCTTTTATCGTTTTCAAATTGGTTTTGTGTCTAAATCGTTTTTCATCATATACCTGATTATGCAGAGAATTATGTGGTACTTTCCAGTTACTTCCGTTTTTTATTTTCCAAAAACAAAATTAAATTTTTTAATCCCAATTATGAAAAGTTTTCTAGATTGTTTTTAACATAGTTTTCGTTATTGTCATTAAAACCAATTTAATAAGCCTCAGTTAAAAGATGCTGATATTAGCGCTAAAAAGTATTTTAGTTTTGTAAATTAATAATATTTTTATTTAACAAAAAAGCACCAAAAGCACTGTAAGAAATTGTTAAAAGCACTGTAAATACCCGCTTTTTAAAAAAGGGTATTATCCAAAATTTCGCGTTTATGAAGAGGCAAAAAGCACCAAAACATACCCGAAACGCACCAAAATACCATCACTGATAAATATGTACATATATGTATGTATGTACATATCGTTATTGAAAGTGCAAACCACCCTATCAATTGTATTATTTGAAAAATATAACAGGTGTAGTGAAGATCATTTTTAACAGATAATAATTTTTTTAGAAAGGCCACTCTTATTATTTTCATAAAATAATTATTTGTGACCGTGAAATATTGATTTTACACTTTTACAATATCAATGATAAAGCGCGTTATTGTATGTGTTGCAAAGCGCTTTAGCGGTTCGAATTTTCACTAACGATATGTACATATGTATGTATTTGTCCGAAAAGATTTTTAAACGATATTAAAAATCATTTAGGATTTAATTTGTTTACGCTATATGCACGTTATCTTTGATCTGCATAAGTTCAAAATCACAAACCATTTCAATGACAAAAATAATAAAATATTGGCTTAGCATAAAAATATTACTTTAAACTACTCGTATACGAGTAGTTATTTTTCAATTTAGTCTGATATGCCAGAATGAACCAATGAGCTTATTAAGCCCTAGAACATCATAATGTTAAACTAACCATGTTTTCTCTCATTTGAGTTATCCACAGTACTAATGTTTTATGAAGTATACTTTACATGTTTTTATGTATACACTAGAAAATTTTTTGGTTCAGACAAAAAGTGAAATCGAAAGACCTACAAAGGTAAATTGCAGAACAGTGCCTCGTTTTTGTAAGGAATGTGAGAACTTTTCGAGTCGAGAAAATTGTTATCATCCTGTGAAACACAGGGTGAGTAAGAAAAAAACTGTATTTGTTGATATTTTTTTAAGTTTGTATAAGTTTTTATGTGTGAGTAACCCTGTGTAAAATAGGACAACCAATATAATTATTAAATTTATCTCGATGCGAGAACTTCTCACAAGTTACAGAAATGGGGTACAGGATTCTAATTTATTATTTACTAGTTTTTCCCTGCGGCTCCACTCGCGTTGAACTATTTATAAAATATACACATATAAACTGGATATAAAACTGGTTAAACAATCAAACAAGAAACGAAAATTACCCTAACCAGCCCAAAAATGTGTTTTTCGCAAAAAAAAATCCACACCAAATAAAAAAACCGGTTCCGAACCGGATAAAAAATATCTTATATTTGACGCTGGTAATGCAGATTTTCATTGGTGAAAGAATTTTCAAAATCAGTTTAGCAGTTTGGGCGTGAAAACGTAATACGGCATTTACACCTGCACAAAAGTTAGCAGATTTTAATTAAATTCTATATGAAAATCTATACTGTTTACACCAATTTTTTTTTTTTTTTTTTTTTTTTGACATTAATAATACTTTTTTATCCAAAACAAAGCCCATTAACTGAAAAATTTCCAAAACTACAACCAAACAACTGCGATGTAGTCAACTCACACACCTTTTTAAGCAGACCGTAGCTAATTCAATCACCTTTTATGTAAATATGTTGCACAGGGTAGTAAAAATAAAATAAAAAATATATTTTTACTTCAGTCGTTAAGCAGCTCTGGGTCGAGGAACATCTCTCGCGTCATCGTAATTATTTCTTAAGTGCGGTCAGGCTTTTGTGTGTTGTTTGGCCTTCAAGAGTATTTCGTCTCGCTCGCACTGGTTGACTGATCTGCCACGGATAACCGTGTGATCTTGCGGTTTTTTGTGAAATTTCTTTAACAACCACGTTCCAATTGCTATGTGAAGGCATAGGTCGTGTACAGTCAGTCACAAAACCTTTTATAATACTGTTAATACCATCTTGGACATATGGTATAGTTACTCCGCCCTAGACTTGGGTCGAACTCGTTCACTAGTTCATTTTTGTCACAAACCAATGATCAAACCCATTTAAATTACATGGGTTTGATCATTGGTTTGTGGCAAAAATGAACTAGTGAACGAGTTCGACCCAAGTCTACTCCGCCCATACTTGTGCAACACCATATTATACAAATTTGCTTTGTATAATATGTATAAATAAATAAATAAAATAATTTTACTAGATTTCCCACAAATTTACTGGCATATTAGAATTTATTTTGTATGGCAAATCTAGTCAAAAGCAGACAGGTTTCGCTCAACATCTCATAATTGAGGTAATTTAAATGCCCTATAACAAACAAACATATAAACAAACAAACTCACTTTTACATTTAGATACAATAAGGATAAGTAAGGATTTTAACTTCATTTTATTATTTGTATTCGCATTGGGCACACCTCTAATATGTGTTGTACATTCATATTTAATCGTTTATTTATAATTTCGCCACATATTTCCGGTCATTTCCAATTTATTTTTTATCACAAAATCACAAAAATATATATAATCACCAACCACGATAAGGCAGATTATTTTCCAGTAATTTGTTTACGGACCACTAACTTTAGACAATTTTGTTCGTATAAATTTCATATATACAGGCAGGCATGTTCTGAAAATCACATCTTTCAAATCACTAGTGATTTTAAAAGTAATAATGGTCCTGTAGACGTTTTAAAAATCATGTACGATAAATTTCTTTCAGAAATGATGCTCTATAGTATAGTATACTATATATGTGACAGCGCAAAGAGAAAGGGACCTAAGGGTAAAAAAAATCAATTTTCACTTTTTTTTGATGTGGACAACATCTGGGCATCGAATAAGACCAATCCCATGCCCTAAAAGTGTTCCCTCACAGAGATATGCGCGTTTTATTCAGTGATGGTACACCAAAGATACACGTATTTAAATCTTTAAAATGGCTCTCCTGAGCAAAACAGGTTTTTACCCTTAGGTCGCTTTCTATTTTGCGCATCACATATATAGAGTCTATACAATAGAAAAATTAAATAAATTCAGTGAAGTGCGACTTTGACCCGCGCAAGAAGGGTGCCGTACGGACACTAGCCACAGTGTGGCCATAACTGAAAATAATTTAAATGCTAATACCATGTTCACACTTATCGTCTTAAACATGTTGAAGGCAAGTGTTTTAAAAACTAAACACAACCGTTCACATTACATTTGGCGATGTTTAAGGTTGACGTTTTTGTCAATAAATGATCGTATTTGTAAAAACTTACGAACAATTATGCTTTTTTATTTTTTTATTATTTTCAAACAATAAATGTTTTTGTAAATAATTGAGCATTTTTTAACTAATTAGTCCCAAAACACACTGTGCAAGTCTTATTGCTAAGCTGATTAGTTTCATGGAGAGAGAGAGACGAGGGGAGCAGCAACGTTTCTTTTTTCCCCGTCTCTCTCTCCTAATAAACTAATCAGCTTAGCAATAAGACTTGCATAGTGTAAATAGGGACTTACTTGTTTGACAAATAGTTTTTCCCGTGACGTCATTTAATAGCAACACAAAGTTGCCACAGTTATCAAAAAACGGACTGAACATACTATATTTGCGTGTTTAAGGAAGTGTTTTAATATTAAACACTTCATTTGAGATGTTTAACAAAACAAGTCAATGTATGGTAAAACATCTCAAAATCGTCGTGTTTAAGCTCCTAAACACGAATGAGGCGTTAAACACGTTTAAGACCATAAGTTTGAACATAGTATAAACGGGTCTTAAAATAGTTTTGGTGCCTTTTTCGCGTTATGGCGATTTTTTCGGTTTTTGGCGTTTTTTGATGTATAAACATCTATACGCTGGGAGGTAAAAATCTTTTGACTTTAATTTCTTTGCTGAGATTTCTTTGCTGAGATTTCTTTGCATTGTCAAATCGGTGCGAGCTATGTATGAGTGTATTAGTGTTTGAAAGAAGCAATACCAAGCAGAGAAACAAGTCGACCGGCTCGAAGCCGACGGTGCGCCGCCGCCGGTTATTTTTCTGTATATTTCCGTACAAAAGGTTAAAATGAACCGTGAGAGCTACGGACTTGAAATTTGGACACAATGTGTAGACATTTGGCCACTACAACAACAAATACATGAGAGTTAAAAACTAAAGGGTGTTCCAAAACGAGCAACGAAAAATGTTAAAATCCCATGTAATATACATACAATTGTATGTACATATATACACTTGAAATTTTAAAATTTAGTGTATTTTTATACAGACTGCAACAATTAACACTAAATTTAAAAAATTTAAATCAATGGGTGTTCCATCAGTTAATGCAATTTTGACTTTGTAATTTTGAGAACTTGCTGTATCTTGGAAACCGTAAGAGCAAAACTCTTGAAATTTTCAAAAACGGTAAAACTAAAAAATCAAAAAAATATAAAATCGCCAAATATGAAAAAATCACCAAAAACAAAATAAAAATCGCCAAAGCGAAAAAAAGCACCAAATTAAAAAAAATCTATAGGACTAAAATAAATCGCGAAAAACCGGAAAAATCGCCGAAATGAAAAAAATCCTTAAACAAAAAAATCGCCAATATGAAAAAATCGCCAAAATCAAAAAATTGCCTAAATAAAAAACCCCAAAAACAGAAAAAAATCGCCAAAATGAAAAAAACCCCAAAAAACAGAAATAAATCGCCAAAATGAAAAAATCGCCAAAATTAAAAAAATTGCGAAAATTAAAAAAACCCAAAAAGAGAAAAAAAACGAGAAAAAAGCGATAAAAACTGAAAAAAGTCGATTAAACTGAAAAAAACTTAAAAAAGGAAGAAAGCTAAATCAAAAAAATAATCAAAGCCGAATGTGCGCGAGTCAAAGTCGCACTTTACTGAATTTATTTTAATTGCAATGCGTACACAACAACAACAACAGCAACAACTAAACGATGGAAAACAGGAATTAAAAATTAAAAAGTAAAAGTAAAGGCATTTACCATAGATGAGCACTGCAGTACCACTAAAGTTTCAGTAAAAACAATAAAAAAAATGTTTAACAAGTAAATTTTTACTAAAAATTTTTTCTACAATTTTTATAAATTGCCTAAATGATTTGTTATATGATGAGGTGCATTGAATTTTCAGTAATCAGTAATGCCCGTATTCATATTGAAATTCTACCAAGTGGCTAAATGTTTTTCATACAAAAGTTTCAAAATTTGAATGAAAAAACTTTGCCACTTGCTACAATTTTATTATGATTACGGCCCTACGATTTTACTGGTAATGCAAATTAAATTTCATTAGCAGTAAAAATTTACTGAATTTTTTTAATAATCAGTAAATTTACTGATTACTGCAATTTTGAATGCAGTACATATACATATACTGCAGTGTGCCCATTTACTAACCAAATAAGTTTAATAAAACAAACAAAAACCAACAAATTCATATGTATTTACAATATTGAAAGTTTTAATACTTTTAATTAATTAATTTAAAAAAAGATACTAAAAACGTAAGTACTTCCAACTTAAAAAAAAAATTTTCATTACTAGATGTTTACACATCTCCTCTGTGATCGGACTCACATTGCTTTTTTTCATTTTGGAGATTTTTCTCATTTGGGCGATTTTTTCGAATTTGACGATTTATTTTAGTGTTGGAAATGTTTTTAATTTTGGCGATTTTTTCATTTTGTCGATTTTTTTCGGTTTGGCGATTTTATAATTTTGGGATTTTTTAGTTTTACCGTTTTTGAAAATTTCGAGAGTTTGCCTCTTCCGGTTTCCACGGTACAGCAAGTTGTCAAAATTGCATTAACTGATCGACCACCCTTTAATTTAAATTTTTTTAAATTTTAGTGTTAATTTTTGTAGTCTGTATAAAAATACAATAATTTTACAAATTTCAAGTGTCAATATACATACATATGTACATACAATTGTATGTATATTACATGGGATTTTAAAAATTTTCGATGCTCATTTTGGAAAGGGTGTTTTTAATTCTCATATATTTGTTGTTGTAGCGGCCAATGTTCTACATACTCTGTTCAAATTTCAGGTCCGTAGCTCTTACGGTTCCTGAGAAAATAGCGTGTGACGGACAGACGGACAGCGTAGCGAAAACAGGTTCTTTATCACCTTTGGTGTACGGAACCCTGAAAAAGTACGTTTTAACTCTATGAAATTAATTTAATGGAAAATACCTATGTAAAAATAATTCTGCCAAAAAAAATCGACTTCCAAGTAAAGATATTATAGAACATTTTCGAAAAAAATTATGGGATCAAACTGGAAGTAAACTCTTTATTTTTTTTTCTAAATCTGTTAGTTAACAAGTAGTACGTGAAATATAAAAAAAAGTGCCGCCGCCCATTTTTTTATATGTACGATTGTGTATTTTTCAGAGCTTAGGGTGTGTCTTAAGTTTTGTAAAAATGGGTAAAGTAGAACCAATTAAAATAAAATATTAAATTTTCAATGGGAGTGACTCCGCCCGTTTTTTTTAATGGAAGATTGAAATACTGTCTATTTTAGAGCTCAAGGTGTGTGGAAAGTTTCGTAAAAATCTGTTGAGAACCACGTGAAATATAATATGTTTTAATGGGCGTTGTTACAAGAACCAAAGGTGTTTGCTAGGTTTCGCAGCAATCAAATAAGCAGAATATCATAAAATGAAATAAACATTTTGTGGGCGTGTCCCCGCCCAGTTTTTTTGCAATAGGCTTAATTGTCGTAAGCGACAATTTACGTACAAAAACATATTGAATATTTTTTAAAAACCTTCTTTTGAAAAATTTAATTTTTTTAAATCGAAAATAACGGTCGATGTATTGTAGGAAAAATTGCGCCATATTTTTTATAGTATGGAGCAAAACGATAAATCTCAATAATATTGTATAGTATATGTGTGCCTTAAGACAATTCTGTTTTTAAATATTTTCAAGCAGATAACGCGAGTTAAAAGCTAGTTATAAATAAATAAAAATAAAATAAATACACGAAAAACGAGAGTGAAAAAGTCGATTATTTAAAAATTTAGGTACATATATGTACGGAACCCTAAAAACCACAAAAAGATGATTTAATGATTTAATACTACCAGAAATTTTCTCGAAAATTAATCAGTAAATCGTATCACATATGATTCTTTGGTAGGATTCAGGTAGGGTACCATTTTCCAACAACGGGAGTATCATTTATGATCGAAAAAATGAGCTCAAGCTGATTCGGAAAAGATTCGATTATGATACAAAATGCTAGCTGGGATATGACAATATAAAATTATAAGTTTTGAAATTGTTATTGCCCCACTTGAGGCTACATTGTATAAACTTTCATACAAAGATGTAATTTCCAAGTGATATTATTTCTATAAAACATCAATTATCTAAGAACTAGATCGTTTTCCCCTACAATATACTTAAAGAATACTTTATATTTTAATATGGAGAAATAATTTTCGGACAAATATTATCTAGATATGTATATTATACATATCATTTTGATGTGGACAACATCTGGGCATCGAATAAGACCAATCCCATGCCCCAAAAGTGTTCCCTCACAGAGATATGCGCGTTTTATTCAGTGATGGTACACCAAAGATACACGTATTTAAATCTTTAAAATGGCTCTCCTGAACAAAACAGGTTTTTACCCTTAGGTCGCTTTCTATTTTGCGCATCACATATACATATAGAGTCTATACAATAGAAAAATTAAATAAATTCAGTGAAGTGCGACTTTGACCCGCGCAAGAAGGGTGCCGTACGGACACTAGCATGTTTGTTTGTATCATGTTTGTTATTGATTAAAAAATTCCACGTAGCTCTTGAAAAAGAAAATATTTTTGCATTTTAATTTTTATCTTCATTGAGTTGTATGTAAATTGAAAACTTTATACTTATTTTCTGCAAACTTGCTTTTTGATATACCTATGTAATCATACAAAACATAATTTTATGTTTCAAAAACTTAGCAAATGAAATTTTTTCAGTTAACGGCGACTTTGTACTAGATAAAGAACATTGCAACAGTTTTTCTTAATCTAGTACATAAAAAATCGTCGTACTCGTAGTCGAAATACGACACTCGTAATTAGGCCCAATATTCGATTTCTAAAATTTATTTTTGAAATTGTTCCTGGAAAATTAATACCAACATTTTTGGCACAATTGTTTTTGATTAGCTATGAATAAACCCAATAAAACTTTGAACTACATATATACACACATACATACATGCATACATATGTATATATGCATGTATATTAAATGGTTGCTTTTTGGAGCTAACTTGCATAATCTTGCCTACCGATACCTCCGTATAATTTTAGAAGACAAATAATTACTTCCAAGCAGACTTATTTTAATTGAATGAATAAACGATCGACCAAATAGTAAATGTCCTTAAGCAAAAGTTACAAATACAAATAATCGGGTATGTTCTGCATTCCACGTGAAATTAAAAGGAGTTTAATTGCCATAAAATTGTTGTTGGAAATATGTAATTATAACAACAATGCTATGGCAATTCCACTCGTTTTAACTTCACGTGGAATGCAGAACATACCCGAATATCACCACTCCAGGAATGATAACGGATTATTTTGTGTAGACAAAACGTAAATTAGAAATAATATCATCAAATAACTTAATTTTCTTTTGGGATTAAATTTACAATTGTGGCAGCCACAGCGCATATCACAAAATACTTAATAAGAAATAAACTAAAACGGTTCAAAATCAACTTACCAAAAACAAATAATGCAGCTCGTTTCGATTAGAGTTGTACTGTTAAAGGCGATATTTAACTTCAGTTTATGTTAAGAAAGTTGATACAGATCAATTTTACATGTAAGAAAATAGTTATCACACATTTGTCCAAATTCGTTTATCTTATTATAATTAGTGTATATAATTACAATTATTGTATTATATCAATCACAATCACTATTTAGAAATCATAAAAATATTTTAATTATATACTATCACATTTTATATATTTTATGCAAAGCACCTATAAATAAAATAATACAACCACTGAGAAGTTTAAAGAGGAACTAAATAACTGTAGGAAATAAGAGTTGCCAAGGGTTAATTAAATAAAACATGCTACCAGATCGATATATTTTGTATTTTTCTGAGACAATGAAAATGTTAATTCTTTGAATTAAACGACTATGGGAAGTGAAAGCATGATAATCTCTTTTATAAAATAACATGTCGTTCATTTACTTCATATGCAGAATAATTCGGCATTTCGTATATTATCTTGTGCAAAATTTTCATATAAATATATTGTATTACTACCCTCGAAAGAATGTTTTTTCACGTCTTCATTGTTTTCTGTAAAACGTTTTTTTTTTTTTTTTTTTGAACTATTGAGGTAAATGATAGACGTCATTATAATGCATATCATGCATATTTAAATATGCATTGAAAAATACATAGGTGAGTGGTACTAAAAAATAATTTTTGGTTGTGCATGGTTATATAATTTTTAATTGTGTTAATTTTGGATTTGGTTGTAATTCGTGATTCGAAGTTTTTTAACAAAAATTAATAATTTCGCCCAATTCTTTAATATGTAGGAATCAAATCGTGTACACCACATATATTCTTAAATATAGGCCCAAACCCACGATGTCGACCACGTTCGACTTGTCGACCACGTTCGACTTGTCGACCACGTTCGACTTGTCGAACACTTACATTGAAAACAAAAACAAATTTTAATATTTTGTTGTTGTTTCAAATGTAAGTGTGCAACAAGTCGAACGTTGTCGATATCGTGGGTCAGGCCTATATTTTCTTTCCCAATATCAACTACATACATATACATAAGTTAAAAATTTAAACACGATTTTTAAAAGTTTGTTTTTTATTCATTACTTATCTGTTCGGTTTGGGAAGTAATCAAATACTTAACTCTACTGATTACAAATTAACAATTTTTATGTGTGTTAATTAATATTATAACCGGAAGGTTACAATATAAAGCTTTAATTTTTGCGAATTATTTTGACAACAGCGAACTATAATCATTTTATATAGAACTAAATAATTTTATTATAAATATATAGTAATGTATGTTTGTATTTATGGCACGATTATGGATGGCAACCGAACTTTGGTTGCGTTGCTAGTTGCCGAAATGGTATTACGGATGGCAACTGGCAACTAACAGCTGGTAATTTCAGTTGCCATATTGGCAACCACAAATTTGTAGTTGCTGCATAGTTTAAAAGAAAAAAAATGGAAAAATTAAACAGTAATTGCTATATTATTTTTATTTTTGAAATTCTTTTATGCATATTAAAAAAAAAATATGCTCTACAGATAAAAAGGAGTACGCGTTCACACTTATTTTGGGCAACAACATTTACTCACAGTAGAGGCGGTAATTCTAAAGAGTCGCCCAATAGATTCAACTTTTGTACTTCCATCTCTTCACCAATAATTAATTCCACTTTTTAGCACTTGTATTTCTTATATTTTAAATATTTGTTTATATTATTTTCAGTTGCCAATCTGTCATAATCGTATTTTCGACAACTTTTTGGCAACTGGAGGAAGTTGCCAAACATAATACAAATTTTAAGTTCAGTTGCGTTGCTAGTTAACTCGGCAACTGAAGTTCGGTTGCCATCCATAATCGAGCCATTAGATTAACATCGAAAGACGAGAAATTTAGATGTACGTAAAAGATAACATGGAAACTACTCTCATTTGTATAATTTATTTCTTCTGATAAAGTATACAACAAAAATTCAATAAATATTATTAATATACAAATGAAGTTTGTAGAAATTGTGTTAAGCTAACTCAAAATAACAAGTCATTAAGAGACGATGACTTGATGATTTTATTAAATTTTAATAATGAATTTGTTGTAAATGAAAAAGATCAACTTAGATCATAATTTAACGATTTTCTTTTATTCAGATGTTGGAATAGATGTGCAATATACTTAGTGTTAAGTAATTTATTGTGGTTTTCTGAACGATTTACCGGCAAATTTAGCACCGGCTCCCAATTCTTCTTCAATACGAAGAATTTGATTGTATTTAGCCAAACGTTCAGAACGGCAAGGAGCACCAGTCTTAATTTGACCAGTAGACAAGCCGACAACCAAATCAGCAATGAAGGAATCCTCAGTCTCACCAGAACGATGGGAAACCATGGTACCCCATCCGTTCTTTTTGGCCAACAAATGGGCCTTGATGGATTCGGTAACAGTACCAATTTGATTTACCTTCAACAATAGGCAGTTGCAGGCCTTCTTTTCAACAGCAGTTTGAATACGTTTTGGGTTAGTGACAGTCAAATCATCACCAACAATTTGAATGCTAGTAGCGGCAGTAAGTTTAGCCCAGGCATCCCAATGGTCTTGATCGAAGGGATCTTCAATAGACACAATTGGGAAATCCTTGATGAATTCTTGGTACAAATCGGCTAATTTTTCAGGGGCAAGCCATTGGGCTTTGTCGCTGTTGGGGTTCTTAAAATCTAAGTCATAAACGCCGTCCTTGAAGAATTCTGATGCGGCAACATCCATGCCAATTTCAACCTTTCCAGTGTAGCCACCCAAAGCGATTGCATCGCTGATAAGGCACAAAGCTTCCTTATTAGATTGGATGTTGGGAGCGAAACCACCCTCGTCACCGACAGCAGTGGCATCCAAACCGAATTTATCCTTAATGACCTTCTTCAAATGATGATAAACTTCAGAGCCAATTTTCATGGCTTCAGTGAAGCTGGTAGCACCGGTGGGCAAAATCATGAATTCCTGCATGGCCAATTTGTTTCCAGCATGGCTGCCACCATTGATGACATTAAAAGCAGGTACAGGCAAAATAATGTCCTTGTTTCCAGCCAAATCAGCAATGTGCTTGTACAATGGCACTCCCTTCTTGGCAGCACCGGCCTTACAGACCGCTAATGAAATGCCCAAAATGGCATTTGCACCAAATTTACTCTTGTTCTCTGTGCCGTCCAATTTTAACATGAAGTTATCGATGCCTTCTTGATCGGTTACTTCCAAATTGGCCTTGATGAGTTCAGGAGCCAAAGTTTTGTTGACATGGCCAACGGCTTGCAACACACTTTTGCCGTGGTAGCTTTTCTTGTCGTTATCACGCAACTCCAAAGCTTCGTGCACACCAGTGGATGCACCAGATGGAACGGCAGCACGGAAAAGACCCAATTCAGTAGTAAGGTCGACCTCAACGGTGGGATTACCACGAGAATCGAAAATTTGACGAGCAAAAATAGTCTTAATAGGCATTTTGCACCTAAAACAGAAACGAATATACAGGTTATAGAATTATACATTTTTTTTAATGAAAACGTATTAAAACTAGCGATTTAACAAGGATATTTAGAACAAATTTAGTTTAGTGAAGCTGGTCCAAAGAATTATCTTTAGTGATAGAAAATGGAAATCTCAAGGAAAAAAACAGTTACATACATACATACATATGTACAAAAATCCTCGAAAACGCGTTTTACCGAGTTGTGGACATTTGAACTTTTCATAGAAAATTGTGACTGTGCTCGTGATTTCTGAACGTATGAGGTTAATTAATATTGGCATTATTTACAAGCCTTTAAAAATATTTTTAAAATTTGTTAGAATCGTTTGTGATAAGCGCTCCACTATATTACGATTTAAGCCGGATATTTTTCTGTGGTTAAATTATGCCATAAGCAAGTACTTTTTCCAATCTGCTCAATTCATTACTGTTGATCCCCCTTATGCAAAAAAATATTTTACTTTAGCTTTAAAGTTCATAGTAGTTGATAAGCACTTTAAGGCTAACATAGCTTTGTTAAAAAATCATATGCAAAAGACAACTTTAAATATTTTGTGATTTAATAATAAGTGTGTTCGTTTACTTTTGCAGTAAAATGCAGTAAATGAGTAGTTACTGCAAAAATTTTAAAATTTTCTCTCAAAAAGATCGGTAGCCAAAAAAAGTACGCGAACGGAAAAATAGTAAAAATTAGTAAGATTAAAGAAACAGCTGACTCTAACTCCACATAGTGTTGAAAAATATATAACCTTTTGACTATTCAACTCTTTTAATTATTAGTACTCGATACAATATTTTTATAACACGGACAATCTAGGAATAAATTCTGTAATTTATTGCATGTAATATTTGTAATTAACTTTTTTTTTGATTTCCTTGTTTTGTTGTTGGCTAAATTAATAAAAAATACATGACTATTTGTTAATGTTACTGATTACTTTAAAAGCAAGTGCGATACTAAGTACCCAGATACTTTACAGTTTTACAACTCTGAGTAATTAAAATGAATTGCAAAACTAAAGGTGTAATAAAATATATTACAAAATATGAATATTAACAGCTATTATTACTATGATTTATAAATGAATTATTACTTAATGACTTTCACAATTTTTGTTTAACCTTTTCTCAAATTTTTACACTTTTCAATTGCTTACTTTTCATTTGTTTACATTTTGAATCATATGTTCTTATCTTACTAAACTTTACTACGACAAATTTCTGCAGTAAAAATTTGCAAAACACTCAGTCAAGAACTGTCACTTTACTATCTCAATTTGTGTTCTCATTTACTGTATTTTGGGTAAACGAACGCAATTTAGTAAAATGCAGTAAAGTTCAGTAAAAATTTGTAAAAACTTTTGAGTACGCGAACGCAATTAATAAACACTGGTAACACCACCGTGTTCAACAACCACTTCACAGCTTATGATGATACAATTTCATTCGGGTATTCAAATATTTTTTTATTTTATTAAATAAATTTTTATTATCTTGAAGTAAAGCAACCTAATTTAAAAAATATGAGCTTCTTCATAGTAGGAAAACAGATAAACACAACCATGAAGTAAAAGTAAAAATATGTGGAAAATTATCACAATTTGTTTTATTCGAATGAAACGAGTATTTGAATATCCAGCTTTTTTCGATTTGTTTTGATTGTATGTACATCACTAAAACATTTTTGTATAATTGTATTTATTTTAATATTTTTTTAATGGATTTTGCTATGTATTTCGAATCAGTTGGATAATTTGGTGATGTTTCCCATTGCATGACAGAAATAATAAATTTAAGATAAGAGCAGGCACTTCTACCTTCATTTTCAGATGTAACATGAATCAGTATGTGCTATATTAGTAAAAATATTTGAGGTACAAAATACACATTTTGGAAATATCAACTTAAAGTAGTCTTAACAAACGTAGGCACCCACTTTAGAATTTTTATACAATAATTTTTTTAGAATACAACTTTGATTAGTATTGCTTGGCAAAGCTTTATTAAGTTTTTTTGCATAAGACCCGATATTTACATACATTACATACATACAAATGAAAATGTATAATTTCTATACAGAGGTCCAAGTCGTGCGGCTCACAGTCGGCGGCGCAAAGCCGCCGACATTATGTTTGAGCTCGAGCCGCCGCCGAATTAGACGGCTCACATCGGCTAATAATTGCAGCCGATTAACAAGTGAAAGTCGACTAATATTTCCAGCCGATTAATATTTTCCAGCCACTTCCAAAATTTGCTGATGTTTTACAGAATGCAATAATTTTGTACTAAGCTTTGTTATATAATATATTAAGATATATATAGGAGCTGTGAACTTTTTTATAAAGCAGTGCTCTGGCAACTCATCATCAAAAACACGCACAGAGTTATCATATTTGCAGATTTATTTTATTTTTGAATTTTTTTTCCCTATTACTTGCTATTGTTTGAAATTGTTTCGCGGGAAAAAATGTCTGGCGGAATTTTATTCATGATTGCCCTCATTATTTAATTTTTTATTTCCCATATTAAACTTTGCAATCTATGTACCTATGTACATAAGTATCTATGTATGTACATATATATGTATGTATAGTTTTATGGCAAAACTCTAAGACAATGATTTGGTTTTTTTGCATTGTTTTATGTATACATATATACATATGTACATATCGCTGTTAACAAGTAGAAAGGCCCCAACTCGTATTTTCACGAAATTAAGTTTTTCAGTGATTCCAATACATTTCACACAACTACAAAAATCTCATTACAAAAATTTACTGCAATAGTTTAAAAAATTGCGTTTTTACAAGCACTTATACTGTTTATTATTATGTTTTTACCTTCTCCTGTAAAGTTATAGTTATTTGAGTTAGAGCCTTTGTACTTGTTAACAGCGATATGTACAAGCGTAACTCTACCTCTCCACCTGACATTAAGTTTTGCAGTAACTTGGAAGTTATAACTGAGTTGTTAAAACAAATGCACTAACAATAATGTTATAACTTGAAAAAAGCATTAACTTGAGCAGTCTACATTTAACATTAACTTGAAGTTAATGTTAAAGTTAGTCATTTTATGTCAGGTAGAGACTGCAAATAATTGAAAAAATTCAAATCATACTTTTCTGCGAAATCGTCGGCTGCAGCCGACTTTGAGCCGCCGCCGGTCATTTTTAGCCAAGCCGCCGCCGCCGAAAATTTTAGAACGACTTGGAGCTCTGTTTCTATATGTAGTATGTATATGGCCCTTATTATGAACAACTTTCGATCTTTGACTGTAGTCGAAATTACTGATCGAGCGAATTTTCATTTGGAATTATGACGAATATTCGACAAAAAATTTATTGTAAATAGGTATCACTCAAAGTGATTTTTAAAATTTGCAACAACTTTACCTAAAAATAAAAGAATTTGTTTTTAATAATTCTTCATATTAATATATTTCATCGAAAACTAAATTCTGTTCGATAGAAAATTCGTTGCTTAACGAAATTTTCGATACTCATAATATGAATTAAACATTCATAATAAGGGCCTATATCCGAGATTTGTTCTAAACAAAATCAAGTTCAAGTTCTAAAATAAATAGAGGCAAATATTACTTTCTCCTAGACTTTATTTGTCATAAGCACCAATACAAAAAACTAGTCTGGTAACACCACCAAATAATTGTACATTCGCTCTTTTGCAAATGTCAATTCTGATGTGATGCAATTGCAAGTTAATTCTTCTTCATTGACATTTTTCGATGCCTTGCAGTAAAACAGGAAACGAAAAGATAATAACGAAAGAAAATGCAAAAACACGACAAAACAGAGAAATAAAGCTCAACCGTTTTGAAGCTAATAAAACTACATAGTAAAGAAATTTAATAAGATAATTTCGATATGATTGATAAAATTAAGAAATTTTTAAATTAGAAATGATGCGAGAAGAGAGTTGAACTAATATGTAAAAAAATTTCACCGATAGAGCAGAATAAACAACCACGAAAAGTAATTTTTAACAAATGACCTCTAAGGTTTGCTAGAGGTCATATGATTCTATTTCATTTCAATTGCTGAAACAAAAACTGATATTTTTTATACAAATTTCGAACAAAACCCTTTCAAGAAATGATAATTTATTAGAAAAATAAAGCTCCATGTACCTAGCATATAAAAATTGTTATCTAACAGCCATCGTTTCACGAGAGTTTCACAAATAAAGACATATTTTTCCTTGTTTGTTTTAAAAAAGCACTTGCAAACATCTTCCCAAGTTTCGCAATGAATTATTTTTAATAATACCGGCCAAAATAATTTTCAAAGCAAATACATACTAGATAAAACGCACATGAAAAATATTCTCCAACACTTTTATTTTAAACTTACTTGTATCTTTTTATTTGCACTGAATCGACAGAAACTAACTTAAATCGCTTTGAACCCAACAACGTCTCTTTTACAACTGATACTGAGAATTTATGTGTAAAATCAAACAATACATTTTTTAACATTGCTTTGGCACTTCTCCGACTAGCAATTTTTGTACAAATGCTTTTTTGTGAGAAAGTGGTGACGACAGCAGCAGTAAGCAGCAGCAGATATACAATTTAACATTAATTTTATTGCCGCCACCATCATAGAAAAATCAAAAAATCTTAATTTATTTTCTCTTTGTTTTTACCCAAATACATACATACCAAGACGAAATTTTATTATTTGCAGGAGGGAAAAATTCAATATAGGTATGCGCTGGATTAAAAATTTAACTTAAAATATTCAGCTTTCCTACGGTGGGGGTTTTATTTTTATTGTTGACCTTCAGCAAGGTGACAGCGGAGATACTACCGGTATTTTTTTATTTCCAGAGATTTGTTATTGTTGTCATGGAAAAAAATTTCTGTCAAAATTACATGGAGAGCAAATAAGTGCTGCCATCAGGGCTGCCAAAAGTGTCGATTTTTCGGCATTTTGCCGATTTTTCCATTAAAAAACCAACAAATGCCGATTTGCCGATTTTAGGTCAAAAAATGCCGATTTAAATCTACAACTGAAAACACGATAACTCCGCGCTCAAACACATAAGATAAATGATTTATATGAATAGATGGAAAGAGTGTTGAAAACAATATTAAAAAAAAAAGATATTATAAAAAATAGTGAAATTAGTTTGATAGATTTCATAGACAAAATTAACTTTTTGGATTTTGATAAAATATATTTGGCGTTTTATGTCACAGATTTAACCCTGCGTTTACACATGCAAGTACCTTGCATGCAAGCTCTGTGTACGTATTATCAACGAAAATTTCATACAAATTCCCGACTGTCTTGCAACTTGCATGTTTGCCTTTTATTGCAGAGTTGTCCATAACATAAAAAAGTTTAATTTTGAGGGAACCAGATAGTATTGAACTTAATTCGTGTTATTTTAATGTTATTTATGTCTAAAAAAATTCATTAACCGCTTGATTTATGAATATTTAATAAAATAAATATTAAATTAGCTTTTAAATGTATTTAAAATGAGTAAAAACTCATATAACATTACACTGAGATCCAGTTAATTTCTACTAAAGTGTTAATAGGGCAACACTGTTAGCTAATTTTCAATTTACTTGCTGCCAGTGAAACAAGTCACTGTCTTGTAAAATTCCTTGGCAGTTGAGTTGGAAGTAGACTGCAAGTGCCGAAAGTGTAGTTGTGTTAGTAAAAGAGTGTATTGAGTTTTTCGAACTTGCACGTGTAAACCCTAGGTAAGATTAAAATCTAAGCTAAGCAAATCTGAAATTAACAATATAACTAATAATTGTGTAAGTTTTTATGTAGAAATGCTCACCCAAATACGGAAATGGTTAAATTTTGAAATTAACATCCATTCTCCACTAAATTAACAGTTGACTTTTCAGTTGCGTAAGTTTGGTTGAGAAAAGCGTTGAGTATACACAACTGCTTTTTAGTAGTTGGGTCTGTGGTTGGGTTTTTTAATTACTGGTTGGTGCGATATAAAAAGCAGAAAAAGTGGAAAAATCGCAATTAAAAATATTTGTTATGCTTAATAACAATTTTTTTAACAATTTCATTATCGGCGGTATAACGGGCACATACAAAGATTTCTTTAAATATGATTTTTAGTGATCCAACAAATAACGAAACGTTTCTTTGTTCTGCCGGAAAAACATTCAAAACTTTTTTTAAAGAATTCGTTCCCTATTTTGATTATTTCTTACCTTGCATTTGGTAGTTCAAGAAGGTTGGAACCATCACGAATTTTTCTTCTGATACGTAGCACATCAAAAATTGCGACTTCGTTTCCGTCGTCATAAAATAAATCTACACATATTTGTATCCATTTGGTATGATTTCTTTGAACTAAAACACTAAAAACAATACTTTTTCTAAAACTTTGTGTTTTTTACGTGTTAAACTACATATTTTAAGTTGGCAACGCGATGATAATTTGAACTAAAAACAGTTGTGGTTCATAATACTAAAGCACAGTTTGGTCGTGTGTAAGTTTGGTCTACTCTTAGACGACCAAACTGAATTTAGTTGAGAACCGAGATAGGGGCATTTAAGAAATACACAAATTTCTTAAAAGCACTAAATAGTGCTTTCTCTTAGTTTGGCACTAACTCTCAAAATTTGGCGTTTTGAATCTTCAAAAAGTACTAAAAATAGTGCCAAAAGCACCAAGTTGGCATCGCTGATGGCGACTTCTCATAAAATTCGGCGATTTTTCAATTTGTTTGGCGTTTAAATTTTGATTTCGCGACATGGCGATAGATAAATTTGGCGATTTTAATGACTATTTTTTTTAACAAAATTGAACTTCAAAATTTTTGTAAGTCAGGAAAATTAGTTTGCTGAAGGAGTAGTTTCAAAAATAAATCCTAGCAAAACTCGTCTGCAAGAAATTAAAACAATTCGATTCTGATTGTTTACTTAAAATAATTAATGCATCTTGAAATTTACAAGAAATAATTTTTGGCGATTTTATTAAGTGGCCGTTCAGCAAGTTATTTTTGTGGTTTGATTCAAAGAACAGAGGATACCATAGAAAAAAGTGTCTTATGATATAAGATAAAATCCGCTCATTTAATTACTGTTAAAAAGGGAGATATGAAGTGTGCTTGTTAACAAATTTTTAGTACACTCAGTCTAGATGTCATGGGTTCGTTTCTCGCCATATACTCTGGATATTTTCCGCAGAAAAGCAAATCACTTTGTTGCGTTGTGTTCGTTAAAAAACAACAAAAAATTTATATTTTATAAAACACAATGTGAAAAAGATTATTAGTACTAAAAAAGTGATTAAAATTTGTTTTCAAATGATAAGACTTCATTTTAAGCGTTTTCATTCACAAACATTATTTTTTACCATTTATTTACGAAAATCACGCAGCGAGTGACCGCAAAGCATAAAATGAAATTATATTAAAATTAAAACAAATCAGATTATTACATATGTACTTCGTTTTATATTTTTTATAAGCACACTTATCAGTATAGTCTTCACTGTTTCTAAATAATTTGGGATTCTGGATAGGTGAATTGAATTGATATGCTAAATTTTTGATTGTGCAACCTAAAAATGTAACAATTTTATTGTTATTTAATTGTGCACACGAATATTTAATGTTCATTAAAATTTATATATGTTATATATTCTAATTATTTATTTAATACTTTCAAATTGTACTTTTGATTCTATGAGGATAATTCTCAATGTTGTATACATATATATAATTTTTATTATTATTATTTATTATTATTTATATAATTGTATGTAAGTTCTTTAGTATTATGATGTGATCGCTTATCGCCTCTAGTCTGGGTATACATAATATAATGAATAAATATAATGAAAATGATTGAAATTACTGAAATATTGAAATTTTCAAGGGCGTACAAGAAAAAAAAATTAACTAACAACAAATTATCGAGAGTAGACCGTATGTAGTACATGTGGCATCACTTTGTTTATTTTGATTTTTGTTTTTTTTTTTCTTCTTCACGTGCGTTCAAATAAATTTAGCATTTAAATACACATTAATTAATAAATATCATAGCTCATTTAATCATTTAATAAATAAAATGGTGAAAATTGTAATGCCAGGTGATCGCATAATAGCCGCTGAGGAAATGGCTAAAACCAAGAAAGTTATTTTGGGTCCAGGCCTACGAAGACAAGATGAGCAAGTTGTTGCTTGCAAAGCCGGAACGCTACAACACAAAGAACCCAACACCTTTTGGGTGGAAAGCTATCAGCGAAGATATGTACCTATAAGAGGTGAAGCTGTGATAGGAGTAGTAACAGCCAAAGCTGGTGATATTTTCCGTGTGGATATAGGTGGTTGCGAACAAGCCTCACTTTCTTATTTGGCTTTTGAACAGGCAACAAAGAAAAATAGGCCAGATGTTAACACTGGTGATTTAGTATATGCGAGACTTATAGTGGCCAGCAAAGATTTCGAACCGGAGCTGGTATGTGTAAATTCAGTGGGCAAAAAAGGAAAACTGGGTGTACTCTCTGAAGGTTTTGTATTCAACTGCAGTCTGAATTTAGCGCGTTTGATTTTAAGGGAAGACTGCCCTCTTTTAGCGGCATTGACAAAGGAAATGCCTTTCGAAATTGCCGTGGGATTGAATGGCCGCATTTGGATAAAAGCGAACACAGTCAAAGAAACTATAGCGGTTGGCAATGCTATTTTGGCAGCCGAGCATGCTTCCAAAGAGCAGATTGCGAAAATATGTGAAAATATTGGAAATATATTATTTACTTGATTTTAAATGATTAAATCAAAAAAATTGTTTTATTGAAATGTGTATGGTAAGATAAATATGTATATATTGCTCCTTTAATTGTAAGATATAAGTATGTATGTGCATGTGACAAAAATTCATTTTTGGATTTAATAATGCAGAAAAAATCGTTGACATAATGATATTAATCCTGTGTAAAAATTTAATGTAAAAGCCTTCGGCAAAAAAAAATATAAATTAATACTTCATATTCGAAGTTAAACTTTTTTTTTGCTTGTACGCTATAATGTATGTACATATATGCATACATTATCTGCCTGGCACACGATGTCGACAAAAAATTTTATTTCGCTTATTTGTATTGAAAACAAAAATATAATAATAAATAAATATAAATAAGCGAAATAAAATTTCTTGTCGACATCGTGAGCCAGGCAGTATATCTTCCAGAAGTCTAAACCCGTCGAAAGCCCTCTCATTCTGTAACTCGCTGAAGCTGAATCTCTGTCATTAAAAATTTATAATATATACATATATATATATAAGTTCCTTTAACTCCCATTGGAGCACAGTGCGCAAAAAAAAATTTTAAAAAGTCGATCGAATTTATAAAGTCGAAGCAAACATTTTAAATTTTTGCAATTGAATTTAGCTTCAGCGAATTACAGAATCAGGGAAATGACAAACGAAAGTACAACAAAACCTTATATATTCCATAATAGATACATTCCCCATGGAATTATAAAAAATTGCATGTAATTATGCAATTAGCTACGCCAATGGATATATTCCAAGAAATAATCACATAAAAATTTACCACAAGAAATTTATATTTTGATACATGTATCATCAACCCTATCATTTAAAAGGGGCAGCACTCCACTAAGGCGAGACCACTCGGATATTCCAATAACACCGTGTTTGTATAACACCCTATTTTGCATCTTGAAATCGTTTCAATTATTGAAAAATCGCCACCTGTTTGCTTAAACAAAAGGACAACCCTGTTTAAATTTATTAATAAAGTTGTTGTTGTTACTTCACCTTATCATAATAATTTGTATTTGCTTTACATACATATATCAAAGTCTAAAACACTTGCACTAAAGCAAACATTTTACTGTTCAATCTGTTTCGATTTGTGGAATGAAGTGATACACTATGAACTTCTTTGAAGTTTTTGGTTTATCTGTGCTTGTTTACTGCGTAGTATACTTTCTTCTATGGATTTTCTTGGACTGTAATGTATCCCTTTGGCTGAAAATCCATTTCGGTTATAATATTTCGACCCTACGCGGTCAAGTTGTATGGATAACTGGAGCATCGAGTGGCATTGGTAAGGGATTGGCTTTAAATCTGGCACGACACGGTGTTAGACTAGTACTTTCTGCAAGGCGTGAGGCTCTATTGGAGGAAGTTAAAGAGGAATGTTTGATGGAAGCTAGAGGTTTGTTAGCTGCTAAAGATGTTTTAGTATTACCCATGGATATGCTGAAATTGGAAAATCACAACAAGTGTCTTTTGGACGTGTTGAATTACTTCGGAAAATTAGACATTTTAGTCAATAATGCTGGAAGATCTCAACGTGCTAATTGGGAAGATATTGATGTACAAGTTGATAGAGAACTTTTCGAATTAGACGTGTTTTCTCCGCTACATCTAAGTCGTTTGGTGGTTAAGTACTTTGTAGAACAAGCAGGTGGAAAGGGTCATATAGCAGCTACCTCCAGCATAGCGGGTTTAACAACTGTTCCGTTTTCAGCCAGCTACTGTGGTGCTAAACATGCCTTAAATGCCTACCTTCAGTGTTTGGCTATGGAACATCCATCTTTAGATGTAAGTGTTTTTAATCCAGGCCCAGTGGCAACAGATTTCTTGAAGGAAGCATTCACTGCAAAACCAAGTAGTAAAGTAGGCCAAAGTACAAAGAATCAGAAGCGTTTAACAATTGAAAGATGTGGTTTTCTATTCGCAACTGCATTGGCGAACAAGATGGAACTGGTGTGGTGCGGTCTATTTCCTGTAAATTTCTTAGCTTATGTATCACGTTACACACTATTGTCCGTCATAATGAAACAGTTTATGACTCAAAGTACTTTGAATAAAATAAGAGAAGGAAAACTTTGAATTTCGGAACTTGGAAAGTCATGTGCATGTACATACATACTATAGGTCTGCACAGAAATAACTGTTTGCAGTACAGTTACAGTATCTGTACATACCAGAACCAACACACACAAGACTGGTGCAAAGAGGTATATCTGTGCAGACCTATAGTATACAGTAGTTTTGATTTAGCTGCCTTTTGTTTAAGTGCACTTTGGACTTAACTGCCTAAAATGATAAATTTCTGTCACTATTCTCTAAAATCTTATACAAAATCGTTTTTAAAGTGCACTTCTATACCTGCACATTTAAGATAAGTGCCCTAAAATTTTAGTAATTTTAAAACATTTTCATACAAAAAATCAATGTTAGCTGCACATTGACTTAAATGCACAAAATATATTTTTTCTGTAATTATTGTTCAAAATCCTTTTTTAAGTGCACTTTATATACCTGCGCATTTAACATATTTTTTGTCAGTTTTAAATTATTCTCATATAAAAAATTTAAGTTAGCTGCACACATTAAAAAATGTGGCCACATAAATATGCAACCATGTATGTGTCTAAAACTGAAGTCAAAAATTATATACCTGCACATTTAGGCAGGTAAGTGCATTTAAGATAACAGCATTTTTGACTTATATGCACAAAAAGTCGTGCAAAGTTGATTGTGCAGCTAAGTCAAAGTTACTGTATACATATGTATGTATATACAAACATATCGTCCATTACTTAAATAACTCAGAAAATTATATTTTAGAAAATCATAAGCCTTAAGCTTGAAAACTATTGAAAAAATATTGAAATAGGTTATCATAACAATTGTAGAAAAATCAAAACAGAAACCTTGTGACAATATTAGATTTGCATGATTACTATAAGATTATCCTTGCACTTGTAGAATAAGCTTACGAAAATAATATTGTATTAACTTTTGTATAGAAAAGCTTATTTTTATCAATATTTTTTTAACGCTTTCTTATATAATTCATACATAGTATATTTTTGACTGTTGAAAAATAAAAATTTTAATATTTGTAACAATTTATGCTTTTCATGTTAGATTGATTTGATTAATATACAAAATTGCACTTTGAAATTTAAAACTAAAATACTTAATAAATATGCCAAGTCCTTTTCAATCGTAATAGTTATTGTGTCGTTTATACTTTAGAACAATTTGTGCATAATAAGAGTTTCTCAAGAATCGTTAAAAACTGCTTGTGAATCTGCATTTTAAAAACCAAATTACGAAAAGCTTATAGAATTAACTACAGGGTGGGCCAAAAGAAACCAAGGGGTGTAAAAGTTTAATAACTTTTTTGTTTATTAACTTTTTTTATTTTTTCTTTCAGGTTATATAATATACAAAATGGAAATTTTTTTACACTAAGTATGAAAAATGATGTCTCTTAAATGACCACCGTTTTCAGCTTCGTACTGATGGGCTCTTTTTAGAGCATTTTCCATAACAATGTTTGCCTTGAGTTCAAGGATTGTCTCTGGCTTGTTCACATACACTCGCTCCTTCAAAAAACCCCAAAGAAAATAGTCGGTTGCTGTCAAATCTGGCGATCGCGCTGGCCAAATAATTTCCGAATTTCGAGAAATTATTCGCTCTCCAAAAATTTGACTTAAAAGTGCCATTGTGTCTCGGGCAGTATGGGCAGTGGCTCCGTCCTGCTGAAACCACATACCAGGTCTGTTTTCAAGAGCAGGACGTAAAAAATTTTCTATCATAAACCGATACCGCTCTCCATTTACGGTTACAGCACTTCCATCTTCATTCTCGAAGAAGTAGGGCCCAATGACATTTTGAGATGTGATCCCACACCATACTGTACACCTGATGGGGTGCAATTGGCGTTGATGAATGGCTCTTGGATTTTGAGAACCCCAGAACCTACAGTTCTGCTTATTAACAAAGCCATTCAAATGAAAATGAGCTTCATCACTCATAATCAAATTTTCAATAAAGTTGATTTCATTTATTCATTTCTTATTTTCTGATTTTCATTTATTATTTTCATTCATTATAAATTCTCCAAGTGTTGTCTATATAATCTGAAAGAAAAAATAAAAAAAAAATTAATAAACAAAAAAGTTATTAAACTTTTACACCCCTTGGTTTCTTTTGGCCCACCCTGTATTTTTATTTATTTTTTGTATTTTTACATTATTATAAATTATGTAAAATACAAAACAATTGTGCAATTATATTTTCTTTCTAACCCAGTTTCTACAACCCCGACGGACGACTTGAGTAGAAAATTTATATGAAACGCAGTCATTTGTTGGAGATTTTTATAAAAATATCTTAGGCGGTTTGTTAAACTCGTGCAAGACAAATGTATGTACATATCGTTCATTCACTCCAACAATTAAAGTTTGCATATACTATACCTTGACAAAATCTATCTGTTAAATTTGAAACTAATGACGAGATATTATTTCTGTTGCATTATTGCCGTATCCGGACATCTACCCGTTTTTATGATTAAATATAGCTAATCTTAAATGGCTGGGGAGCCCTTGAATGGTTATAATAGTTTACGTTTAAGTTTATATATATATTTTTATTATTATTGTATTGTATTTACTCAGTACATATTAAATGATTTGTAATACATATTTTTTTGGTCTAAAAGGCTTAGTATTACTGTGGATGAAATAAATAAATAAATAAATAATGTCATAACGTTATAATTTAGTTATGACCTTCTTTGATTTAGATCAGATTTGAATTTTAAAAATCAAACATGACAATCACATACCACTTTTCGCAATTAATTAATTTTTTTTTTTGTTAAACACAATGTCTGCTTATATGAATTTCACAATTAATTTTAAAATAATAATATAGAAAAGACCTCTCTAGTCTATCTAGTTTTTAATACTTTATGGTAGTTCACTGTAATATTTTCTGGTAGTTCACTGTAGTAGCCTCCATTAAATCTTTTTAGTGGTTGAATATAAGGGACCACAACTTTATTTATTTCAAGAGGAATAAACCCGTTTTATATTTATTTATATTTCATTCATTTATATTCATTTATTGGCAATCATACAAAAACTACATTTAAGTTAATTTGCTACTGCGCTTTGCTTTTCAATGCCTCCTTGACATGCGCCGATAACTTGATGCGTTTTCTTTTAATCTTCATATCAGGTTTACTTACTTGTGCAATTTTATGCTCCTTGCCACAATTAGGTTGATTATTAGTTTTATGTAATTGTTTTTGTTCGATTCGACGCTTTTTGCTCTTTTTACAAGATAAAGGATTAGGATTCTTAGGACCTTTATATTTTCGTTTGTGC
This sequence comes from Tachina grossa, assembly GCA_949987645.1. Taxonomy (NCBI): domain Eukaryota; kingdom Metazoa; phylum Arthropoda; class Insecta; order Diptera; family Tachinidae; genus Tachina; species Tachina grossa. The sequence goes on along the minus strand of OX465275.1, from coordinate 53,785,315 downwards.
TGGTTAGCATCTTCTTTTAAACCTTCCTTTTGCTTCAGCAAATTTATTTTCCTTTCGGTTTCTTGTGGTAAGAGATTATTTGCATTTTTGTGTACCCATTTTTTTGAAGCATCTGATGGCGCCTCCAACACAGGTGCGGCTTTGTGGAGATACAATAAACAACGACCAGGTACTTTTCGCAGACTATCTTGTAAAGCGCGATCTTGGCTAGCAACTATATAACGGGAGTCTTTTGTCTGAAACATAAGTACAATATTTAAAATGTTTCTTATGCTGCTTACGCTTCTCACCATTTGTTTAATGCATTCAGCGGCTGCCACAGGCTTTCCTTCATGCCCACATTTGTGAACAAAAAATTGTTTGACAATCTGTGTCGCCCCCGTAAGAGGAGTTCCCAAAGATTCAGCTTCTAATATTATGCATTGCGTGGTTAAGAGTTTCACTTGTGTTTGAAAGTATTTCTTTATTTGCTCTTCAATAATAACTTTATTCTGAAATATATTTCAATACCATGTATTTGGAACTTAGAAAATAAGCAAAGACCTTAAATTCCAAAAGATTGTAGAGCTGTGTTGAGTGTAACTTTTTACCTTTAGTGCTGCTTGGCAAAACGTAGCATCAATTAATATTTGATACGGCTCATGATAATTGAAATGGGTTGAAAAAAATACTAAAGTTTTATGAGATTTTTTATGTCGCCTTATTTTCATTTTTAATCAAAATGTTTTTTTTTTGCCAAAAATAAGAAAACAAACAAAACAATCCACACGGTCAGCTTCTTCTTCTGGTATGGCAGGGAATCATTCACACATATGCATGAAAGCATATGTTTTAAGAAGTGGGCATTTTGCAACAATTCACAATAAGTTTGTGGTTGCCGTATTACATTTTATTAAAAGTACGTTAATTTTTAAACGAATATCAAACGTTTGGAAAATGTTGCAGGTGTCTATAAAATTTGCAATCACTCAAGAAACGGAATGCTTTCCACAAACAATTTCTACTCAAGTCCTCTGTTTGAGATGTACAGAGTTTATTTAAATAAACGCACATTTAAATATATATGTGTTTTTTTTATAAATGTATACATTACTTCTCAAATACTGTGTTCAGACATGCATTTTTAATTGAGACAATTTAATTTTAATTGAGCAATTAAATCTAGTGTTCACACATACTCAATTTAGCTGACTCAATTATCATTTGACAGCTGAAAAAAAACATTGTTGTCATTGTCATCAAAATTATCAGAACAGAAACAGAAAACGAAAAACTTCATAATTCTATAAAGTGTTAGAAAGCAGCTATTGCTCTTTGCATTATGAGAGCAAAAGTTGGAAAATTATAAAAATTTTGATGATGTGGAAGAATCTTTGTGAATGAAAACAATTATTTAAACACTATTAAAACTCATACAATTCAGTTTTAATTTATTACAACTATTATTATTAATAAATGTACATCTCACGGACTTTATTGAAAACCCAACTGCTGCAGCTCATCTCAGCTTATATGCGGCCATTTTTTCTTTGGCCACGAAACTCTACTCGACATGGTCAAAATTCCATCAGAGCAGCTGCCTTGGCCCCACTCAACGCCAGCCTCTTCCTATTCAAGTTTTTGGCGCCCTATGCTCCAGTGGAAGTTAAAGGAACATATATATATATATGTATATAAATATATATATATATATATATATATATATATATATATATATATATATATATATATATATATATATATATATATATATATATATATATATATATATATATATATAAACTTACCATCTTACCATTTCCTTTTGCATTGTTTATTTACTTTTTTGACATTTGGTTCGCCATTGTAGGAAATTGTTCTGCTCACTGAACACAGTTCTCAACAAACACCAGGTTGCATTTCGAGTTTTTCGCAATTAGTGATACAATTAACTACTAATTGCTCAATTTATTAATTGACTTATTGTATGGCAAATTGTGCTCAATTAAGGCCTTAATTGCATAAAATGTCCTAATTGTGCAATTAATGGTATGTCTGAACACGGTAAAAGAGTAAAAATATCTATGGCCTCACTATCATACTTAGTCCCTATTTACACTATGCAAGTCTTATTGCTAAGCTGATTAGTTTATTAGGAGAGAGAGAGAGACGGGGGGGAAAAGAAACATTGCTGTTCCCCTCGTCTCTCTCTCCCTGAAACTAATCAGCTTAGCAATAAGACTTGCACAGTGTGATTTGGGACTTAGCAAGATTTATGGCGTTGTTAATTTCGACCACTGATGCCAACTTAGCCCTTTTAGGGCTAGATTTAGCCCGTTTTCAGTCAGTCAAAACGCGAAAAAAAAATTTAGCCCCAAACAAAAAAAGGAGCAAACCTAGCACTTTTTACAATAATCTTTCAGCCCTTTTAGCCCCTTTTTAGTTTTTGCTCGATATGGCTACATTTAAACTTTTGCGAACTTTTTCTTCCTTTAATCTAGCAAAATAAAACGAGTAAAAAGTCGATATTGCTTTACCAATTTAAAAAAGAACGTTATTCAGTACAGCCTAAAACAGATAATGTATGTTTTTGGAAGAGCGAGAAATCGAAATTTTATTTAATAACAGCCAATTTTAAATGTATCTACTTATGTGAACATACATACATATATTTATATTATATATGTATGCATATGCTAACTATTTAATCTACGTATGTACATACCTTATTGAAATGTAATATGAAATGTAAATGAAATGTGCACAATATTGAAGCTCTCAAGCTATGTGCGTGTTGACCTCATGATAGTTATTTATATTCTAATAAATTACTTTACGAAAATTGAATTGATGTTTTTTTTTTCAACAGAAACATTTCAAACTAGCCCCTTTTCGCGCTTTTTCGAAAAATTTTATTTATATTTGAATTTTTTTTATATTTGCATATTTTTTCAATCTAGCCCTTTCTAGCCCTTTTTTCAAAAATTTTTACGCGTTTTGAGTCTCAAAAGTTGGCATCACTGATTTCGACTCTCGTGAACTCAATGTTTATAGACGATGGGAAATAAGAATTGCCAACTTCGTATACGAATATTAAAATACTCATTATGAGGTTATGTGTTCGCTCATTATGAAAATACAAATGTGTTTTTTTTATATAATTTATAGTGTTGTAGTTTTAGTTGTACTATATGGATGAGTTGAATGAGCTGAATCAATGCAAGTAGTATAAGTATTTTTCTGAAATTATAAATCAAACTGAGGTGATTTATTAGTGTGAGTGTGATATGAGTATGATGTCGACGTCGCATTCATATTTATTGCAACCTATACTTATATGTAAATCAATCTCATCGTGACTGTGCATAAATCAGAGTAGTTGAGTTTAAACGATGTCTACTCATATAGATTTAAAATTTCATGAGTCAGTATGAATAGCGAAAAAACGATTCATTGCAGATCATTGATGTGTATATATACATACGACTTTTTTGTATCATATTTGCTGTAATTCATAAACTTTTATGATTGTCATAAAAATCTTGCTCATATTATTCATATACAAATATTACCTGACATTTTGCTTGCTTTTATGGTTAAGCACTGTCTACATGCATCTCGTTCCCGCTTATGGAACTCATCAGTAGACTTCGTATGTAATCCTTCAAGCATTAATTAACAAGCAATGAAGACGTTAAAAATATGTTTCTGGAACGCAAACGGCATTCGCCAACATAAAAATGAACTTGAGCACTTCCTCACAGAAAAAAATATTGATGTAATGCTAGTCTCTGAGACTCATTTGACTTCGAGAAGCATTTTTAAAAGTTATGGCTACACCTTATATGATTCAAAGGACCCTAGAGGAAAAAGTCAAGACTTAAGCACTATATTCTTGACAACATTTGTGAACAACACCTACAATCCACAAATGTTGGCATTGAAAGTTTTGGTACAAAGATCGTGATATCATCAATTTACTCTCCTCCCAGATTTTCAATCACTGAAGATCAATACGAAAATTTCTACAAATCTCTTGGATCTCGTTTCGTAGCAGCTGGCGACTACAATGCAAAACATACGTTTTGGGGTTCGCGTCTTATTACACCCAGAGGTCGAGCATTGTTCAACACAATTTCAAAAATGGGCTTGGATGTCATTTCGAGTGGGGAGCCCACTTATTGGCCTAATGACATGCAAAAAATTCCGGATGTTATAGATTTTGGCGTCATAAAAAATATCTCTAGGGATTTAATTCAGGTTCAAGCTTCTCTTGATCTCTCGTCCGATCACTCGCCAACGATCATTACAATTTGTAGCCCATTAAGAAGTAACTTACCTGACCCATATGAAAGTGTTAATTGGCTGGGGTTCAAAAAATATCTCAGTAGTCATTGCACGGAAAATATTACGCTAAGAACACCAAATGATATTGAATCTAGCATTGCCAATCTTAACAAAAATATTAAACAGGCTGCTGAACATGCCACTATCTCCCATCCGCAGACTGGTTTTAATAGAATTTATTCTTCAGACATTGAACGTCTCGTACGTGAAAAAAGAAGAGCTAGAAGGGAATGGCAACAGCACAGATCACCCCAAAATAAAATCAGATTTAAAGAGTGCACTAAACGACTCCAAGAGTTGCTTGCATCTGAAAAAACTGCATCTCTTAAAAATTATCTGGAAGGTCTTGATGTCACACCAGCATCTAATTACTCCTTGTGGCGCGCTGCTAGAAAGCTTAAAACACCCGTTGAGTATAAGCTACCTCTACGCACATCTACCGGAGGTTGGGCAAGAAGCGATACTGAAAAAGGTAACATATTTGCTGAGCACTTAAAATCCGTTTTTACGCCAAACATATGTACTGGTGTTGCTGATTTGCCGAGTGTAGTCGCTCTACCCCCTCAACACATTAAGTTTAAGACGCGTGATTTACAAAAATTAATTGCCGAGCTCAACCCGTTGCCTCGTATTCATTTTTAATGCCATTTTACGACTGGAGTATTATCCTCACAGCTGGAAGCTTGCCTAGGTTAAAATGATTGCAAAGCCGGGCAAAGATCTAACCAAGGCCAATAAGTCTACTATGAACAATGTCAAAGCTTTTCGAAAAACTGCTCAAAACAAAATTGTCCCCAATTCTAATTAGTAGTGGGTGCATACCAGACCATCAATTTGGTTTTAGAAGTCAGCATAGCACCATTGAACAAACTCACAGATTAGTTCAATTTATAACAAGAACTTTTGTAGAAAAAAAGTATTGTTCTGCGCTGTTTATTGACATTTCCCAGGCATTTGATAAAGTGTGGCATGAAGGCCTAATTTTAAAATTGAAGACTTAAGCTATGTACAGACGATTGTCAGATCTTACAATATTGTCAGATCTGGCAATGTGGTGACAACGTACTGGCAATCGAATATTGCCAGCACAATATTTCTTGTCAGTTCACACGGTTGTCAGAAAATCTTACAATTTATTGTCAGACGGTTGTATGACAATAAATTCATCTGACAAAATTGTCAGTAGAAAAATTGTCAGTTCACACGGTTGTCATATGCACAAATTGTTAGATCTGTTGTTATGCGTTGCCAGAGTTAAAGCATTTGTTAGAAATTTTTAAATATTTATCGTTTGTGTTTGTGTTTAATGTAGAAAGTGAAAGTATAAATTATTATGGACCATAAAGAAGCAATTGCAATGATTTTGTCTGCATATATTTTATTTTAAATATTTTCTTTAAAATCAAGCGTGTGCAGTGTTGCCCATAGAAAGAATTCTCTTACAATGACGCCATTGTCAGATGCTTAAACTTCGCACATCTGACAATATTAAAATGTCTGACAAATATCTGGCAATAATTTTACAATGTGTTCACACGATTGTAAGATGTCTGACAATTTGTTGTCAGCTCCTAGTCTTGCAATGGACTGACAATGCTTTTTCTTGCAACGACGTCTGACAAAAATTGTCAGTTCACACGGTTGTAAGAAATTTTGAGCACATTTTACTGACAATATTGTAAGATCTGACAACCGTCTGTACATAGCTTTACTTACCAATAAACATTTTAAATCTTTTGGAAAGTTACATTATTTCCCGTAAGTTCACTGTTGTAGAAGGAGACTTTACGAGTAGGCCTGAAACTATCTCATCCGGTGTGCCACATGGGAGTATACTGGGGCCAGTTTTATATTTGATTTATACTTGTGATATGCCTGTGAGCAGTAGTATCCATACTTCCACATTTGCCGACGATACAGCCTGCCTTAGTATGCACGAAAACCCTGATGAGGCATCCCGCGAACTCCAGGAACACATTAGCCAGATGGAGTTATGGTTAAACTTATGGAGAATTAAGGTAAATGAACAAAAGTGTGTTCAAGTAACATTTACCTTACGAAGAGATACTTGTTTCCCCATTCGGATTAACAACCAAGTTGTTTCTCAACATTCACATGTGAAATATCTTGGTATACACCTTGATCGACGACTTACATGGAAACACCACATTGATTCTAAGCTATCACAAATGAAACTTAAATTAACTCAGGTACATTGGGTGATTGGTAGAAATTCAACGCTTAGCCTAGACTGTAAACTTTTAATATACAAGTCGCTTTTAAAGCCAATATGGTGCTACGGAATTCAACTATGGGGCACTGCTTCAGCTTCAAATGTAGAGAAAATTCAACGAAGGCAAAACAAAATTTTACGTATGATAACATCGGCTCCATGGTACATCAAAAATTCAAATATACATCGTGATTTGAATATGCCACTAGTGACTGAAGAAATTGCAAAATACGCAGGCAAATATCTAACAAAACTCGAGTCACATTCTAATCCGCTTGCTCGTAATATTTTGAACTTTACTGGACACATCCGCTTAAAAACGAGATACAAGGGCTCTAATAAACATCACTCCAGATGCAGCTGCTTAAAAATATTTTTTTTTGTGCTTATTACTACTTATGATTATTAATAACTATCACTTAGTTTATGTCCGACATTGGTTGGGCCTAATAATTATACTTTAGATTAAGATTTGAATACTTATTGTTAGTTCATAATTGAAGATACAATAAATAAAAAACGTCTAAAAAAATGTTTATTGTAAGACACTTAATACGTTATTGAGAATCACAATATACAAACGTAATAAGTTTAAAAGCCTCAAACAAAAATCTTTACAAACAATCATGAACCTGTGTATGTTTCCTGATTTTAAAGCTTTTTGAATTTTGTTTGAATTTTCATTACTTGAATAATGATTTAATTTTAATGTAAAAAAATTATTTATTTATTTTTGTTTTGAATCAACTCAATATGTGTAGAAATAATCTCAAACTTTTCCACGACTAGTCTAGAAAATTTATTACAGCACACAATATTGTTGTCTTTCGAACAATAATTATTAGAATATTTACCAACAAAAATTATTCAATTTAGAATAGAGAATTCTTCGAATAATTTTGATCGAATATTTAAAAAATGTCCTTAAATGTTTTATATACATAAAAAAATATTTTATATTTCATAAGTTTTTAAGCATTTATATGACTGAAATGACGAGCTTGAGGTCACTTTGTTGTAACGATTATTTTGTCTTAAAAATATTGCGGCGAATGACCTCAACTACGATGAAGAATTTTAGATGACGTTTCTGATATAAATAATAATGTATTATTACTCGTAATTGCGTATCGTGTTTAATAATAATATTTCCAAGTTCGATATTTAAATTATTGTTTTTCTTATATAAATAATCTTTTTATTTTTGTTTCGTCACTGAAAAAATTAAACTCATATGAGTGTCGTTTTTTGCTAAATTTTTGAAAACTATAATAATAAAATCTTTTAAGGTCTGTTTGTCTAAATGCGAACGAACATTTATATAAAAAACAAAAACAAAAAACTCAAATTTGATTTTGTTTCCAATACTAATGTTCGATCGAAAAGTTCGTTCGAATTTAGACAAACAGACCCTTAATTATTTTATTTTTTATAAGTTATTTGTATATTCGAAGGAAAAAAACCTTATGAAATTCTATTCGAACAAATATAAAACACGAATAATTGACAACACTAGTACACAGTGCTCACTAAAAAGAAATATACGGCATTATGTAGAATGCAAAACTGGCATGAAGTTAGCATAAGTGGCAAGATGAAATTAGGTTTTAACGAGTTCCTTCATACAATTTGATATCAAAAATCGGCGCATTATGTTGTTTTAACTCACGATTTCATACTAGCGTGATTTTTAATGCAAAATTGTATGGGCAAGCTCCGTCAAGACAGTGATAAATTTTGCCACTTATGCTAACTTCATGCCAGTTTTTAAATATGCATACATACATACATAATGCCATTAATATTTTTACTTGTTGAAGTTTTTTTTTAATACTTAGACGACTTTCACTAGCCAGGTTGAGATGATTTTACAATTATTTTTTCGTGTTGAAATTTTCTTATGATGTTTAAATTCTTTTATTCTTTATTGGAACCAACTACTGTCGCCAAACGAAAAGAAATAAGAAAGGGTAATGCACTATTTATACATGTGAAATCTATTTAAAGATTTTATATCAAGAAAAACACAAACTCAGCTTTGCAATAATTGAAATATATGATAATATACATACATAAATATTTGTATGGCCATATTAAAACCTTTTAAGATGAGTTTTTGTCTTGCATTTAAATTATGGTTTTAAAATATTTATATGACGTGTGTAAATTTTGCATTCAAATGCATTATGAAAAACAGAATTCATTAATGATTTTTTTTTTCATTCTACGCGACTTGAGTCAAAGTTCTTATATAAATAATATTTGAAAAGATTGCAAGACAGTTATGCCCGGCTCAGTGGCTTGTGCACTGGAGCCTCGATTTGCGTCGTTAATAGGGGCCAAGAAGGTATGACGCAAATCGAAAGTACGCTCGCATATCCAATAAAAGAACTGATTTTTAATTGATGTTTTTTTTGGGAATTGTTACAATTTAAGTTCGACATTTTTTAACGTACTAATAATCCCAAATTATTATTTTATTTATTCAGTAAAATATTTTTTTATTAAAAATACATTGAAATTGATTATTGAGGTGTTTAGCTGGATCAATAATCAATTTCAATGTATTTTTATTAAAAAAATATTTTACTGAATAAATTAAATAATAATTTGGTATTATTAGTGCGTTAACAACGAGGCGGCAATGATTTGTAGTTGGAAAACCGTTAAATAGCGAAGATGGTTGCTATTGTTAAAAAGTAATGGAATTTTACTCAGGTTTTAAACCTGTATTTTTGTCAGCTCACTGCAATAAAGTCATGCTTAAGTAATAAGCCAAAATCGTATTATAACTAAATTAATTCTGGAAGAAGACTATCCCAGCAAAAATATTCGTTTGCATGGAAGCAGCTTGGCAAGGGAGAGAGAGAGCACAACTCTGGCTTCGGTATCAAATGATTTTTGTGCGTCATGTCCTACTTGGTAGCTATCCAGGTATGATATGTATATAATTAAGAAATTTGCTCTTTACACAGAGAAAACAGTGCCTAATAATTAACTAATAAAATAGAACAAAATTAATAAGAAATCTCTATGGTTTTTTTTCAAAAAGGAAATCTTATTAATTTCGTAGAGAAAACCTTTTTGAAAAAATCAAGAAGAAATCTTGTAGTTTTTATGAGGTTATCTTATTGATGTTTTTAATAACGTTTTCTTCTTGATTTTATGAGTGTCTTTCTTTATTATTTGTGCTTTGCTTATATATTTTCATTTAAATTCTATACCATATACTTTGAAAGGAGACAAGTATTGAACCAGCAAACTTCTGACTGATAGACAAACACTCTAAAAAATATGCTAACAAGCAGTCTGAATAACCATTGAAATAATTTTGCAAACATGCTTATACAAAAACGAAAAAGATCATGAAAAAAAAATTTCTGTGTCTATTTATAGATATGACATAACAAGACACCTCATAAAATCAAGAAGATATCCTTATTAAAAAAATCAATAAGATGCTTTACACATAATCATATAGGAACCTCATAAAATGAAGAAGAAAACCTTATTGAAAAAATCAATAAGATAGCCTAATAAAATCAAGAAGAAAACCTTTTTAAAAAAATCAATTAGGCGACCTAATAAAGTCAATAAGAAATCCATATAGTTTACAATTTATAAGAAAACCTAATAGAATCGAGAAGTTTTTCTCTGTGGATTGTTTTTTTTGGTGCCAAAAATAACGGAAATTGAGTAAAAAAAGTTGGGAATAATAAGATTTCTTCTTGATTTTATGTGGTTTTCTTTCTGATAAAATTAATAAGATTTACCACATAAAAACAATAAGGAATCTCTATGAAAAAATCTTCGCTTCTTTCTGCTGGGATACCCCTTAGCCTAAAGACGTTTCATAGAGAAAATCTTATTGATTCTATGAGGCAGTTTTTTCTCTGTGTAGATCAGAATTTTATATCTACTCCATAGATGTCCGTTTCATTCAACAATTGTTAATTGGCTCCACCCATCACTTTGTTAAGGCCGGGACACAATGAATCCGTCATACGTTATACTTCGCCTTTTTTAACTGACAGCTAAGTTGAAATACATGGTTTCTTATGAGGGCTGTTACATTCAGTACGTGTCCGTCAACGCAAAGTACAAAAACTGGTCAACTTTTAACTTTTTGCTTACGTTGAGTAGTTTGGCAGATATTGGTTGGTTTTTTTTGTATGTTCTGATTTAGATTTTTGTGTTTTGTGACAGCAAAAATAATGGAGAATCGACCTATTGAAGCTGTTCAAATACTTGGAAAAGGCAAAGTTGAACGTATGACGGATTCATTGTGCCCCGGGCTTTAAGCTATTGAACTTATCAACAATAGTTTTGCGGTGTAATTCTTTGCATTAAAATCATCTAGAAATTGCTTTCTATTTAACAAATTTTTTGCAACACAAATTTTCGTTATCAGCAGAATGACATACATACATACATATGTATGTATGTATGTAACTGTATTAAACAAAATAATTATAATTAAATATGCATGTTACGTTATGGCATTATGTAAAAGTCTGATTACAACAAAGGTTGAAAATTATGAAATTTAAATATTTTCCCCAGGGTTCGGATTTTCAAGCAACTAAAAATTGATTTCAAGTCCACCTAAAAATAAAAAATATTTTTGCACAAAAAATGCTTGCTTCTTTTTAGCAGGCTGCTGTTAACGTTTATAAATAATTTGTTTTATTTTTTATTTACATATTCTAAAGATAAACTAACTCTGTTAGGACCTAGGAAGCTATTGCACACCGAAAAGCTTCTTTCAATATCTACTGTAGTTAAGGGAACGTATGTCAATGATGATATTTCTATCGGCGAAAGTTCGATTTGTAATTTATTTGAAACTGATGCAACTACAAATCAATGTCAAATTACTTAAAATTTGATGATTCACATTGATAATTATTCAGTACCATTTAATCTATAAAAAACATTAATTTGCATGAAAGTCCGAGCACTACTAATCGTTAAACACGTGGAGATAGAAAAGTGGAAAATTAATTAATTAATTAATTTTATTTAACGCGTGTCAAAATGAAAAACAAAATTAAATTCGTATTCATTTTAGATTTTTTTTTCATAGTAAACGTTATAAAATTGAAAATATTTACGTACTTATTGAATTTTTATATGTACATATGTGCATACGTATCAGTGAATTCCTTCACCAAAAACGGCTAAATGTAAATAAAAAACTAGCTAAAAAATGGCTAAGCGAAGTATGTACATAGAATGCAAAAATCATGAACTTTAGCAAAAATAAGAAGGCAGTACGCCTTCTATTCATTTGTACATTCTAAGAAATTTATTATTCGGCATATTGTCAGAAGTTTATTTTAATTTGAAATTTATTTGCTGGTGGTTCAGCGTTGTCTATATGCATTTCATTGTTGCTGTAACAAATCATCAGTAGAATTCAAAATGTGTGGTTGAAGTGTACTGATGATTTGTTACAGCAACAATGAAATGCATATAGACAACGCTGAACCACCAGCAAATAAATTTCAAATTTGTACATTCTGCTATTCAGTTTTTAAATTTTTGGGTTACCAATCCATTTCTTGCGAAATTTTTGTTTATACTTTATATGTAGGCGCTTATATTACATATATAGTTCTTAAATTATAATTTTGTTCTGTTATTTAATAGACTGCATATTAGTCCTCAATCTCTTACATAGTAAGTTTTTCAATGATTTAAGAATTAACGAAGAAAAAAGTAAAATACATCACGTGTGGGACAGGTCGAGTCAACCAGCGAAACTCTGACACATGGAGAAAAAGTGCCTAAGAAGCAAATTGTAACTAAAAATCAAGCTTGATGTTGGCGAAAAAAAATTAATTAAAATTCATATTTATAATTAAAAATTGGTTTTTATATTTTGTCACCTACAGACAAATAGTGTAACTAACGTACGGGGCATAGTTCAATTTTTATATATAAAAAAGGACCATCGCTGCAAGTTACTTATTTGCGCCTGTCTTTCATAAGCAACACCTTTTTCGGTCTCAGACTACAAAATTTTGAAAATCCTATCACGACTTTCGACCAGACCAATCTTCATTTTATACGCTAGTTATGCTATCTTCTCATCTTCGCTTCCATATTACTTTAGTTCAGCGTGACCGTTTGACCGACTAAAGTGGCAATTTGCCACTTTTTCGACTGCGTTTCCCCTTTTTCGACTGCCTTGCCACTTTTTCACCCCCTTTATTTAGGGTGAGTTACATGAAAATACATTAAAAATAAAAAGTTTAGTGCAGTTTTCTCGTTTTTTTTTAATTTTGCCCCTTTTTTATAAATCCCCTATTTGGTGCCACTTTTTGAAAAATGTCATCGGTCACCCTGCTTTAGTTAGTTTCATTACTGATAATGTTTAGATCTTTTTCCTTACGCTCTTCGCGGAATTTTCGCATACGGCTAGAGCAGATTGAAGGTTGTTCGCCAGTCATATTTGTGCTATTTAAAATTGGTAGGCAGTAAACAGTTTACAGTAATAAAAATCGAAGGATATTATATTTCTTATTTCTGGGCGTCACGTATAGACACTTTTTAATCACCAAGGATCAACTACTATTACACTGTTTTTATACAAAATTTTTTTAATTTAATTTTTATACCACTAAAAGTTAGCTGTAAAAAAACAAAAATCAATGTGTACACTTGACTGTGTTTATAATTATCATTATAAAAAGAAATTAGGTGTCACGTGTGGGACATATAAACGTACCTTCGCATTTTAATTAATTTCTCCTCAACAAAGCTCTTCACAAAAAAAATCTATGCAGTTTCACACTGCAGTTAAATTTTGGTCTTGGTTATGGCTATGGTCTGATTTTGAACCTTTAAGCTATTTAACTTATCAACAATAGTTTTGAGATGTACTTCTGACATTAAAATCAACTAAGAATTGCTTTCTATTTAATTAATAATTTTTTTTTTCTCAGTGTAAGAAACTTTGATTTTCTATCAAATTTGAATTTCTGAAATATTGAGCCTTATTGTGATTGGTGTATTTGGACTTCGGCTCCAACATTTTGGTCCTGGGTTGAATAAAATATGTTTCAGTGTTCCTTAACCTGTTACAAAAACGTCGTAGTGTAGGTCGAAATACGAATTTTTGACTTAAACACATACAAGGGAGTTTTTTAAGTCCGATAAAACTTAGCCAAAGGTTAACTGTCAAACCAAATTTCATACTGTTCTCACGGGCTGGTTTTGCTTTACGGTCAATACAGATCGCAACTGTACCATGACTGAGTAAAAAAAAAAAAATGGATGTAATAATTGAAGAAGTACTTTTTCTCTACTTCAAAAGTATCAATAAGTGCGTGTTTTGAGCTTTTCAGGAAGTGATTATCAATAACACCCAGATAATTAATTAAGAAGTTATTTCTTAATAATTTTTAGACAACGAAGTTTTCAAAAAGGACGTCGAGTGCAATGGTTTTTCGACTACCTATATATTTGACCTTCCCAAGGGTGATGGTGAATTTTGTCTAAGCTTTAAAAGTAATGAATTTACTAAAAAGAACAAACATAAAATCAGATTTACTTAACATAATGAGAATGACACCGGATTCACTGAAAAAGCATCAAAAAAGATAGCTTCTTCCAATGACAACCATATGTAAAAATCATTAGAAATGATCCCGATTTGCACTACTTCCGACTCACAAGCTTGGGATCTTATTGAGTTCCTTGGAAGCTCTTTTTTTACTAGAGATCAGTGGTTTTTTGTTTGCAAATATGGATGTCTTTGATCCGGTTGATAAGTTCATTTCATTGGGCTCCAAGGTCGTGGGATTTGGAACCGCTCGATTATTTCTTGTGGGGTCACGTACTTTGTTCGTGTAACAGTTCTCGACTCAAAACTGGATGGCAAGAGTTGGCCATACATGAAACCACTTTCAAATGTTATTGCCATATATTGATCTTGCTAACAATTTTTTTTATTTAAAATTAACTTCCTGTGTTATTTTTTACATTTTAAAGTTCTATCGGATTCTATCTGTCACTTGCATCAGTTTATTTTTAAATGCGTGTTTTTCTGCTTCAATATCATACTAAAAATTCAAAAACAATAATTAAAAGCAAAAATTACGAAACAATCATTCGATTACTCCGATCACTCACAACTTTTTTAATTTTCTCATGCTCATTCCCTGTGCAAACGTTTTCAACGCGTAGTATAAAATTGACTACCAACCAACTCTTCTTAGTTTTTCGCCAACTTTTTTCTATTTTTAACCGACTTCAAAAAAAGGAGGAGGGGTGTTACTTCATAACTCGGTACATTTTAGACCGATTGTTATTTTTTTTTAGTCTGAGAGGGTATAGCTTCCACTTGGTTCCATTGTAAAAAAATGGCGGGAACACGCCCATAAATTTTTTAATTTAATTTTATGATATTCTACTTATACTTAACCCATAAAACACCTTTGGTTCTTGTAATTACACAATTTCAAAGTTGAAAAATATTTCGCGAGATTCTACTAAACCGATTTTTACGACACTCACTACATACCTTGAGCTCTAAAATAGACACAATCCTCCATTTAAAAAAATGGGCGGAGTCACGCTAATTAAAATCTAATATTTTAAGTGGTTCTACTTTTAACGAGTTTTACAAAACACGCACCCTGAACTCTGAAAAACACACAATCTTGCATTTAAAAAATGGGCGGAGGTACGCCTTTAAAATTTAGAGCCTAATTTTGTAAAACGCACCGCTTGGTGTTGATAAATTTTGAATGTATTTTGTTTTTGTAATTTAAATTTTTTCCATATAAAATTTGACAAAACTTGGCGTACCGTTTTACACAATTAAGGCCCTTAATTTTATATTTCACGTACTTCTTCTTATTTTCATCTATCAGATATTTGCATTGAAGTCGGTTTTTTTAGCAGAAAGAATTATTTAGGGTTCCTTCCAAACTAAAAATAAATTCAGTAAAGTGCGACTCTGACTCGCGCACGAAGGGTTACGTACGAACACTAGATATGTAATTTAATACAAACTTCATCCTATATAATATAAGGTTTAGCTCTTTTTTAGTTTTGACACTTTATTTTCTCGTTTTGGCAATTTTTTTCGGTTTTTGGCGTTTTTTCATTTTGGAGATTTTATTTTTGGCGATTTTTTCATTTTTGCGATTTTTTTATATAAATTTTTTTTTAGTTTTGACGACATTATCGCGTTTTGACAATTTTTTTTTCGATTTTTGGCGTTTTTTTAATTTTGATGATTTATTTTATGTTGGGGATTTTTTCGAATTTGGAGATTTATTTTAGTGTTAGAAAATTTTTTTTTAATTTTGGCGATTTTTTTCGGTTTGGCGATTTTTTTTAATTTTTGGCGATTTTTTTTTTGTTTGGCGATTTTATAATTTTCGGTTTTTTAGTTTTACCGTTTTTGAAAATTTCAAGTGTTTGCCTCTTACGGTTTCCAAGATATAGCAAATTGTCAAAATTACATACCCCCAGGGGAGTCTATTTTTGACTACGGGTGTGGCAATCCCGGGGCCCCAGCTAGGGTAATGTAGCTTTTTCCGATGACGGACCTTTGGCTCATTACCCGTAAAACTTATGTGTTACTACCCAATCTCTGAATATAAACAGAGTAACGGATGTGCACATATTTATAAAAGGAAAACAAATATTGTACGCCCGTTGTTGTCAGCTAGGTGCAGCGTCACCTAGAACTGCCCCTGAGTTCAAAAGACGATAGAGGTGAAGCCCTTGTGGTGGAACTTCGAGGTCTAACCAGAGGCTACTTTTGGTACCACGGGTGCCGGTTGCCCGACAGCTGGGCTGCTTAGAGATAAATGCATTGCGGTTGTCAAAAATTCTGTGCTAAAATGGCTTTTCGTCCTGGATATGACCCCAGGACACTCTCACTTTTTAGTGTCGGGTCTTAGTAGGCGCAGAAGTTTTGGTGGCGAGCTTGCGTTCTTCTCGCGTGAGTGGTCCTCGCTGCTCTGAAGTTTTGAGTGCATGTAGCGGTCGTCAGTTTCCTTTGCTAAAATGCCGAGTTCGTCCTACCCCAAAGGGGTAGACCCCTAAGGGGTTAAAGGGATGATTTTGGTAAGTGTGGAGTAGGCACTGGTTATTTGGCGACACAGGCTTGCGTTCTTTATGGATGAGTGGTTAGCTGTGCCGGCAATTGTTGAGGAATTTTCTTGGGGACCTCGCTTAGGTGTATACACAACACCTAAGCGTGGAAGCCGGAGAATTATCGTGGTGGCTGTGGTTTGCTACCAAACATCGCTGGGAGAATAGTCTTGGCTTCCCAGTGTTAAATCAATGCTAGTGGTTGGTGTGACGCGGTCAGCCAGACACTGTTCTAGGTGCTGTTGCCATTCAACAGAGCTGCTATGGGCACGGACATAGCAGCAGAGTTTAGATAGCTCAAATTACCTCAGCAAGGTAATTGAATATAATACAGGGATAACTATATTCAAAGATTGCAACCTATGTGCCTTGTGGAGTGGGCCATAGGTTCATTCTTACAGGGTGCATGGGGGCGTTGGTCTGGCGTCTAACCCACATCCGGTGCTTTGGCACACGTGAGATTAGGCCGTAATGGCAGGTACTCACGTAAAGCGATTGCACATCTGTCAAAATTACATAGTCAAAATTGCATTAACTGTTGGACCACCCTTTAATTTAAATTTTAGTGTTAATTGTTGTACTCTGTATAAAAATACACTAATTTAACAAATTTCAAGTTTCAGTATACATATGTACATACAATTGTATGTATATTACATGGGATTTTAAAATTTTTCGTTGCCGTTGTTGTAGCGCCAAGGTTCTACATACTCTGTCCAAATTTCAGGTCAGTAGCTCTTACGGTTCCTGAGAAAATACCGTGTGACGGACAGACGGACAGCGTAGCGAAAACAATAGGGTTCCTTTTCACCTTTGGTGTACGGAACCCTAAAAATGTCTAAAACTAAAGTAAATCGCCAAAAACCGAAAAAAGCGCCAAACTAAAATAAAATCTCTAAATCTAAAATAAATTGCCAAAAACGGAAAGTTGCCAAAATAAGAAAAACCACCAAAACTAGAAAAATC
The DNA here is from genome assembly GCA_949987645.1 of Tachina grossa. Classification (NCBI taxonomy): domain Eukaryota; kingdom Metazoa; phylum Arthropoda; class Insecta; order Diptera; family Tachinidae; genus Tachina; species Tachina grossa. The sequence goes on along the minus strand of OX465275.1, from coordinate 53,767,674 downwards.
GTCAAAAACCGAAAACAAGTTTACCGGCTACTTCATCTTTTTAGAATGTAAAAAGGGTTATAAAGGGTTTTAAAAATATCCAGACATAAAGTATTTTTTTTTTTTTTTGATCCTATGTTTCACAGAATGATAACAATTTTTTTCGACTCGAAAAGTTCTCGCATTCGTTACAGAAACGAGACAATGGTTAGACTTTCAGCGGAAACGTTCAGTTTTTTACAAACTACAAGTATTTGTATTATGTTCGCTAACTAACTAACTGTTCGCTAAACTTACGCAATAAGGAAGGAAATTAATGATTACTTTTGCAGAAAAGGTATAAACTGGTACAATGTTGCAGAAAATTATAAATAACCCAACAAAAATTTCAAAAAATGTAATCGAGTTTGGAATTAAGCCTGTTTGGTGGAAGCTGTTCCTTACTGGATTACCAAACTTAATGATTTTAACAAGTCGAGAGACTAAAATAATCGATTCTTGAGAAGCAGTTATGTTGTTTATTGTAGGAACTAATTTTTTTTTCGTTGCGGGAAATAGTAATTTTTTCTTGATAGAACTATTTTTGGTAGACAAAAAAATCAATTTTTTTTAAATATGGCCTTGTTTGAGTAAATGCATGATATTTATGAAAAACTCAGTTTGATTAAAATAAATAATAACTTCTTAAGAAATATATAAATAAATTTGAAAAAAAAACTACTGTTTTACTACGAAATACACCATTTTGTAAAATTTCTTTTATAAACTCAATTGAAATAGGTTATATTTTATTCGTATTCGTGCCTGTATTGTTACATACTTATAAATATTACTATATTTAGAAAAACTTCAATTGTTTTGATTGATGAACTTTTATTAAAACCGAAAATGAAAAAAAATTATTTGGAACTACATACTTATATTTAAATAATAATTTTCCAAAATGTAAGTACTTATTTTTAAGTTTAAAATAAATTAGTAGACAACTTAGAAATATGTGACAGCGTATAGGTAAAAAAAAGGGTAAAAAAGATCAATTTTCATATTTTTTTTTTTTTTTGATGTGGACAACATCTGAGCATCGAATGAGACCGATCCCATGCCCCAAAAGTGTTCCCGTATTTAAATCTTTAAAATGGCTCTCCTGAACAAAACCGGTTTTTACCCTTAGGTCCCCTTCTATTTTGCGCGTCACATATATACATCCTTATTTATAAAGTGTGGTTAAATTTTTAGGGCCGAAGTTGAATGTGAAACACACCTAAACGTCAACTTTTTCAGACTAACTCAATTTGATCCATGGAAAGATACATAATCGAGGAAAGCGTTAAAGTTATTCAGGCTTATTATGAAAATGGGCGTTCAAATCAAAATGCATATCGTGCACTACGTGATTTTTTCGGTCAGCACAATCGGTCTCTAGGAGATGTGAAAACACCAGTGCATGCTCTTACAGCTCGTACTGCAGAAAATATTGCTGCTGTTCGCGATAGTGTGGCTGAAGAGCCGTCTACCTCAACTCGTTCGTGCCCAACAATTGCACCTCTCACGCTCGTCGTTGATGAACCTTATGCATAAAGACTTGACTTTACACGCTTATAAGGTGCAATTGACTCAAGACTTAAAGCCTCTTGACCATTCCAAACGTCTTCAATTGAGCAGAATGGTGGCAAGAAATGGCAACAGTGGATGAAGAAGAAAACCATCTTCAATTATGAAGCATATTTTCACCTCAGTGGATTCGTCAATAAGCAGAATTGCAGCATTTGGGCAAATGATAATCCAAGAGTGATTGTCGGAAAACAAATGCACCAACAAAGAGTGGCTGTTTGGTGCGGTTTATGGGCTGGCGGCATCATCCGTCCGTATTTTTTTTCCAAAATGAGGCCGGTTAGTCAGTTACTGTGAATGGTGTTCGCTATCGTGAGATGACAATGAACTTTTTATGGACCGAATTGCAAGATATGGATGTGGACGACTTGCCACACAGCTAACAATGGCTTTTTTGCGCTACAAATTCAATGGACGTGTTATCTCACGTGGTGGCGATGTCAATTGGCCGCCAAGATCATGTGATTTGACACCGTTGGACTTCTGTCTTTGGGGTTGTTTGAAAGAAAGAGTGTACGTCGATAAGCCAGCAACAATTCAAGACCTAAAGGATGAGATAATTCGGCACATTAACGGCATAGAACCTCAATTATGCCTCAGTGTCATCGAAAAGTTGGACCATCGGATAGAGGTATGTCGTCGAGGTCGCGGCGGCCATTTGGCCAATATTTTGTTCCATACATAATTGAACTATACCATATTATCATAATATAAAGAAATGACAATAATTTCCTAAATAATTTGTGTTTTATTCAAAATCAACATCGGCCCTCAAAATTTAACCACCCTTTAAAACTTATTAAGGCTTTAAGCGAGTGCCAGACACATCAATATTCAGCTTCAATATATGTGGTTGTGTGCGTTTGTTTACTAAAAATATTCACATAAATATATGCTATTGGGCTGAATATTTTTTATAAAAAAACGCACACAATCACACATTGAAACTGAATATAAATGTATCTGGCACTCGCTTTGTAAAGGATTTTTAACACAAATTTTCATAAAAAATTTTTCTTAAAAAGCCTTTTTAGAGCCGTAATAATTTTTATAACTAAAGACTGATATTATTTATTTAAAACAACTACATATTTTGGCAATATTTTCAAGTCATCTTTTAAAACCCAAATAATGTGTTCAACTTCTGTTTCCTATTTTTAATATTTTACGTAATGTGACTTGTAAGCGAGTACTTCAATTTGGCAATCTAAAAATTAAGTCATTATATGGCAAGTAGTTCAGATGGTACTCGTAATGTCTATTTTTTTTGCTGGGAAATTACCTCTGCACAACGACAATTAAATCTGGGTTACACAAAGTCTTAACGTGAATTATAGAATCATCCATTTAATTGTTATAATTAATATGCTTCTAAACATGTGAGCGTTTATTTACATAACTAATCTTAAAACGATTTAATAAAATTGTTTAACTACTTTGATCAATTGAAATGTTAATTAAAAGTTCTGCGGCAAGCATTTATCTAGTTAATATATATTCATATTAAAACGGGGGGTTTCTTTAAGTAATCGACAACAACTAAAATAGCTATGATTATTTCGTTATTATTATTATTATATTTTTTTTTGTTAATATGCATGCATACATAAATAAATGCTTTAAGATAAGTAATAATACCACGTGTACATATATTTTGTAATTAATGGGAGAACATTTTTCATACCACCTGATATTTCTGTGGCAATAAGGAAAAAGTGCTTAAGTCATATTTTACTGTTTTTCAAGAGAGAACTTTTTTTTCAATTGGGAAATTCTCTGTTTAGCTTTATTTTTTTAAGCAAACGTCGTTCTATACACTATAAGTAATACATTTAAGTTGAAATATACGAAAGTATAACCTCAATTAAGCTATTATTCCAAATTAGATTAGAAGTCTAAAAAATATAAGTCGCAAGTATAGTACTATAACTTCCTGAAAAATCACACAAATTTATTGAGATTTTGACCAGGGGTACTTTCGAATATGTAGATTACGGAGGTACAATTAACTCAAAATCAGCTTATCTCGACTTAAGCACTTTTTCTTTTTTTGCCACATATTTATTACAGTGGACGTCCAGTATAAAGGATTATGTACATGTATCGTTTTTCTATTGCAAAATATGTACATAGGCAAAACAAAATAAAAAAATATAATTTAGCAGCTAATTACAACCCGACAAGTTGTCTAGAAAAGTTATATTAAAAACAGTAGATTTTATTAAAAAAGTTAAAATTAAAAAAGTGTATGAAATTTAAAAAATATATAAAATACGATATGACAAATTATTCAGCATTATTAACTCCAAAAATATATTTTTTGAGATATTAGTTAGTATGTTGCAAGAACGAAGCGATAGAATTACCAAACTAATCGTAATTACTTACCGTGATTTCTTGCTATGTTGCACAAAATAATAAAAAACTTTAAATTTTTTTTATGGCATATGTCTACATTATAAGTAACTCAAATTGGTCGTATGAGTACAAAAGTTGGCTTTGGGGTTCTGTAGAACAAGTGTCAAATTTTTTTGAGTAAACAGCGTAATACTTTTTAGTTAATTTAAATTATTATTGTTCGCACTTCATTTGTTTCTAAGTTTATGATTTGATCATTCTAAAGTTCGTATCGCTTTGTAAGCCAAATTACATACATGTGATAATTATTAATAAACAAATAACACCAAAGTTAATTGAAAATATTCTGAAAAACACGTAGTAGAACAGAACAACTATCTGTTTTCGAACTCCACTACACCTTCATCATCAGCGTTTTTTTGGGTTTGGTCCACTGTGTGTGGTGTCAGTTGATGTATGTATATTTCTGCTTTATATACTCAGCCATTATTGCAATGGAATATGTGAATTGCTTTGATTTTGGGCAAAATTAAAGGGGTAAAATTTGAATATCACCACATCAAAAAGTTATAAAACTGTACTAATACAAATAATGCTTTGCAAGGGCAGGGGAAAACGCAAGTATACATATGTCTCTTGTTTTCTCTTGGTTTTTTGACAGTTGTCATCATAAAACAGGAATAAAAAGCCCTGTTGTTTTATTTATATTATTATGTCACGTACTGAACTCTACAGCAACACAGGGCTTCAAACAATTATTTAATATTATTTAACAAGAAAAACATTTCGGAATTGATGCAAAGAAATAAATTGATTCAGTTTTATACTTTTACGTGATATTTAAAGGTGGCACCACTGAAATATGTATGTATTTATACTTGAATATCAGTTGCTGTTGATGCTGCTGTCGTCTCCAAAATAATTAAGGCGACATATGTGTTCGTGTAGTCTGTTGTGGTGAATGTGTTAATTAGGGTTTGGGAAATGGGAATTCCCGGGAAATGTCTGCCTAATATTCCCGGGAAATATTTTTGAGAATGTTCAAAATTTGTATTACAATCCTATTTTACTTTAATTAATATCAAAACTTTTAGTGTTTTTTTTTAATATATTACAAAAGTTGTTTGAATGAAAGTTTTAAATCTGTTTCAACACTAATACCCTGTTTGAAATAATAACAAATTCTAAAATTTTGTTTTGGTTCCAAATGTAACTGTAAATAAATTCAGTAAAGTGCGACTATGACTCGCGCACATAGGGTTCCGTACGAACACTAGATATGTAATTTAATACAAACTTCATCCTATATAATATATAGTTTTGGCATTTTTTTCGTTTTTGGGGTCTTTTCGGTTTATTTGTTTTGTTGTTTTTTGCGTTTTTTTCGGTTTTGGCGATTTTTTTAAGTTTTGGCTCTTTTTTAGTTTAGACACTTTATTTTCTTGTTTTGGCGATTTTTTCGGTTTTTTGGCGTTTTTTCATTTTGGCGTTTTTTTATTTTTGGCGATTTTTTTTTAATTTTTGCGATTTTTTGTTTATTTAATTTTTTTTTTAGTTTTGGCGACATTTTCGCGTTTTGGCGATTTTTTAAATTTTTTGGGTTTTTTTCATTTTGGCGATTTTTTCGAATTTGGCGATTTATTTTAGTGTTAGAATTTTTTTTTTAATTTTGGCGATTTTTTTTCGTTTTGGCAATTTTTTTTAATTTTTGGCGATTTTTTTTTTGGTTTGGCGATTTTATAATTTTCGGTTTTTTTAGTTTTACCGTTTTTGAAAATTTCAAGTGTTTGCCTCTTACGGTTTCCAAGATATAGCAAATTGTCAAAATTACATAGTCAAAATTGCATTAACTGATGGATCACCCTTTAATTTAAATTTTTTAAATTTTAGTGTTAATTGTTGTAGTCTGTATAAAAATACACTAATTTTACAAATTTCAAGTTTCAATATACAATTGTATGTATATTAAATGGGATTGTAACATATTTCATTGCTCGTTTTGTAACACCCTTTAATTTTTAATTCTCATGTATTTGTTGTTGTAGCGGCCAAGGTTCTACATACTGTGTCCAAATTTCAGGTCCATAGCTCTTACGGTTCCTGAGAAAATACCGTGTGACGGACAGACGGACAGCGTAGCGAAAACAATAGGGTTCCTTTTCACCTTTGGTGTACGGAACCCTAAAAAGAAAGAATTCCTTTGACACCGATAAACAAGCAGTAAAATGCCCACAAATTTTGTTTTAATATCAAATAAAAATGTGAGGTGTTCAAATTTATACGGAAATTTCATAAAAATTCCTTAAAATTGAAGTCATCAGATTTTTTCCGACATATTTAGCCAAATTGATTTTAAAAATCGCCAAAAGTCGCCAAAAATCAGTTTTATATAATTTTTCGTAGTAAATATTCGATAATAAATTTGTGTTTATGTAATACTTTTTTAATATAAATTTTTATAAAATTATCGTATCATCAGAAAATCGCCAAAGTTAGAAATAAAATCGCCAAAAATTATTTCTCGTAAATTTTTCTCATTCAAACTCAAAACGCATTAATGACGATAATTAATATAAGAAAAATCATCAAAATAAAATTTTTTTAATTTCTTGCAGATGAGCTTTGGAGGATTTATTTTTGAAAATACTCCTTCAATAAACTAATTTTGCTGAATTAGAAAAATTTTGAAATACAATTTTTGTTAAAAAGAAAAACCAAGAATTTGGACTCCAAACAAGTTGAAAAATCGCCACGTTTGGCGAGAAATCTCCATATATGACAGCCCCGGTCATATCATTTCTTCTAATTCGTCTACTAGAAAAATTATTGCTTGACTCGAAAACTACATGCAAGATGCATTTCCTAAAGGCCGTTTCCGACTATAATACAATTACATATGTATGTATCAACACTTTTGTGGAAAATGAAACTCTGGCATGTGAGTTGTTATTGTTTTTTGAAATTTTTGAAACTGAAATTAGATCAGCTAGTAATTTTAGTCAAAAGTATTAATAGTTTTTATATAGTCTGAAGCAGTCTTAATAACTGTCATTTGATCACTGTAACATAAGGAAGTGGAATAAACTGTATAATGATTACAATGATGGAATCGTTTACTAAAGTAAATAATTCGATGTTAAGCAAACTTGAAGTGATATTTCGCCGAATTAGTGAATAAATTTGGAAAAGTGTAGAAACTTTGAGTTGACAATACTTACATTTATTATAAGTCGAAGCTTTTATTGAAACTCTGAAGGAAATATTTTGGGAGAAATAACATGAAAAATGAAAGACGTTTAGACAGACTGTGGCTCAGGCTATGTAAAGGCAAAGAAAGGCAAGGCAAATTCTTAATAAAGTGATTTGAAAGCTCTATTATAAAATTGGTGTAGTATGTTGCTATATTCTTTTTGTTTGAATTCACTTAAAAATTTGTCTTACAAAAGTTTCTTTATTATCTTTTATTTAAAACGAATGCTTAAATTAAAAAAATAATCAAAATTTCGCCAACTTTCATTTAATAAGTGTACTTACTTAGGAAAATTATCTTTTCCCGGGAATTTCCGGGATTTTTTATTCCCGTTTCCCTGGGAAGTGTAAAAGTCAGGGAAATCCCAAACCCCAATGCTAATGCATAACTTTTGCAAAACTTGCATTTCAAAATTATGTATTCTAAACGGCATTTAAAGAAGATTGATAGCAAAATACAAAATAACAAATATTATGTATATTAATTTATTATTTATTTATTAGGTATATATAATTAATTATGAATACATAAGTAACATTTTGCAATGAATTATTCAATTCAATTAAAACAAATTAATTATAGAATCTATTCGTCGGACAACAACAATAATGAATTCTGGAATGAAAAATTTTACATGCTGTGCATTACCTTCTTGTTTCTTATTCATTACCTTTTCCCGCTGGGTAAGCATTGCGTTCTCTTGGTAGATAATCATGGAAACCAAAGTCTACTTTGACAAAGCCAAACTAAGAACAATTAACAGATTGTTTAAGACATAATACACTTAGCATGCCTATTTTAAAAATTACAATTGCTCAATTCACAATATATTAGCCCAATTCACAATCTTGTGCAAATCGTCTTGCATCGTTGCATGTGCAAAGTGGTATAGTATATTGATACTCACCATTAAGAATTGTTAAGTGGTGAGTATCAATATACTACACAATTTTGCACATGCAACGATGCAACACCATTTGCACAAGATTGTAAATTGGGCTATTGTGGGAGTCGCGTAGTTCGTACTATAGCATTGCACAAATACATCTGTTTGCACTAGTTTTGCCTGTTCTTTGGTTCTTGTATGAACAAATATGTTATTTATCGTTTTCTGTTAATAGTTGTAAATGTTGATTTTTTAAGCAATTATTGTATGGTTGGGCAATGAGCAAATGAAAACAACACATTTATTTTTTTTTGTTTTTCTAAGGCAAATAAGATACATAAAACTGTTTTTACCATAAGTGCCTTATGATGTGTTGAGAAAAAATGTAATTGGCTGATGAATGAATGAATGAAGGCAAAATTGCACATACATATGTAAGTAAATGATACATGTACATGAAACACATGCATTTGTAATTACTCTCAGAGCAAAATTGTCTCTTTCTCTCTCTATACTTTGGCTGCGCCACAAAATAACATAACGAACGTCCGCACATACATCTTCACATCATGTATTTGTTTCAATAGTGGTTTTTTCATATATTTGTATTACAATATGTATTTTTTGAACAAAAACAGATCAAACAGTTGCTCAGCAGCAATACAATAAGCAATTGTTATTTGTTTTCAATTGTATTTTATTTTGGAAAAGCACGCACACACAATAACTCTTATACTAGTTCTGTCGCTCACACTACAATTATATGGTACATACCATGGTATATTTGTTTTGGCTATACAAACGAGTATACAAATGCAACCCTTTAGTTCGTACATGAGTTGTTGGTAATTTCAATTAAAACATTGTTTATAAACAAATGTTTACATGTAAAGCATAGTACTCTGTTCAAATTTGTGAAAAATGTTTATCAACATTTATTAATTCGTCCGAAAAATTTGACATGTAAACAATATTAACTGGCGCCTGAAACTTTGCTACAGTTTCTTATGTTTGTAGACACACTCTATGTGTTTGTTGTAAATTCCATACGAAACAAGTGGCACTCTACTTATTTCGCATGAAAACTTAACATGTTGCAGATACATTTTAAATGTTTTTCGCAAGATAAACAGATTACTATTTCTGCAATATTTTTTTATGAACAATTCGTGCCAATTTTTTTTATATGTACTTTGGCAGTATTTCACGTGAAATGTTGAACAGAGTATCAGGCTTAAGGATTTAAGGAAGTGTTTTCCAGACTTTTTCGTCAGACCGAAACTACTCTAATCTGGCTTCCTGCGCATAGTAACTTCATCGACAATGGGCGGGCTGGCTACTTCCACAGTCTCAGTGCAGTTTGCAACTTAAAACTAATATCCTCAAACACTATCTTCAGAAAGCAGAAGATAGGTGGAATCGGCTGTGTACGTGTAGGGTCACAAAGAAAATGTGGCCATGCTTTCACAATAAACACTTGGAACAAATAGTAAGCAAAAATAGTAACAGCATCTCGCGTTTGTTATGGGTATTGACGCAGCACTGGGCGATCAGCAGACGCCTAGCTCATCCCTACAATACATACCGTCGCAGCTGTAAAGAATAGGACAAAGACAAGAAGGCATTGTACACTATACGTTACAACTTCCTAGGTAGACGTATGTATGCTAGAGGACCTATCGAGGGTGTCACAGTACAAGTGATAACTGGATAAAGAATTGGATTCGATCTTTTTCATTGGTTAGGACTCGGACGAGTAGATTGGTATTATCAAAACAAAATCTTACGATTCTACTTGATTGTTAAGTCCTCGCCCATACAGTGATATGTACACATATCTGTCTTTTATTTTACATTTACACTTCGTTGACAAATAGTTCGATTTACAAATATTTTTATTGTTATTTATTATTATCTTCTCCCTTCCTCTTTAATGCTTTGCCTGTGACGAAATAGCTAAGGGAACAACATAAAGGAAATGCAACAACAAAAGTAAAGACCTTTTTTGCAAACACTGCTTGTTTGGCTCACTTACTGATCCTCATTAGCTGAGCAAATAATGATTATGTTCGTATCATGCGGTCAGTAAGTCCCAATTTACACTATGCAAGTCTTATTGCTAAGCTGATTAGTTTGTTTGGAGAGAGAGACGAGGGGAAAAGAAACGTTTCTGTTCCCCTCGTCTCTCTCTCTCCCTAAAACTAATCAGCTTAGCAATAAGACTTGCATAGTGTGATTTAGGACTAAGAGACCGATTCGTGTGTTACGCTCAATCCATAACCCGTGAGCGAGAACACGATTGAAACGAAAAAAATGCTGAGAAACATTTTTGATTTCGCTTTTGAAACTGCATTCGTGTCTGCACCGTGTGAACCACACTGTGAAGTTTTTGTTTTGCAGCTTAATACATTTTCTCATATATTTCTCATGAGAATGAGACGAAAATGATGTACTCAACAAAAACTGCATATAATTGAAACAAAGTACCCTTTTCCAATCCCCTTTCGACAAACTCGAAAGTTTTGCAGCAAATGTTTCATAGTGTGGAAGAGGACTAACGAAAGCTGAAGCGTTTTAAACGGATCGTATTGTCAGCAACCGCAACATTTAGAAAAAGTCACTACTTGGTAATTAAATACAAGTATAAAAATGTATTTTTCCTTTTAATATTCATGTGCCCATAATTATGAAAGTGGCCTAAGTCATATATTTCTTGTCTCTAAATATTTAGTGGATTACATTTGAACTAATCTAAAAATATTTTTGTATTATGTAACATTTTAATTTCGACTTGTACTAGTCTCGATTAATATAAATTAAAATATAATTGTTAATTCTTTATATAAAGCAAAAAGATCTCAAGCACAATAAATATACATAAATGCAATTAATTGAATATTTATCAATATTTATTGAGGTTTTTTCAAGATTTATTTCACATTTTGAGGCAATTTTTGCCTCATGACTTGGATTACTTTCATAATTAAGGGCACAAATGAAACACATTAGTTTTGTTTTTAATTTTTATTATTGTTTGACGTAACACCGTAAATATATGGATATTATTTGCTTATTTTGTAATGCAAAAAATAAGAGTCGGCAAAAATAGGTCAAACACATTACGGCTAATCACACAAACGTATTTAATTTTTCCCTCCAACCTATTACATACTTTTGCCCTTTTCCTCTAAAATATCATTTATAATAATTGTGTAAATTCTTAAGTTTTTTTATTTTTATTTTTTAAACAAATAGTAGTTAAATATGTAAAATACAATTAACGTTAATTGTAAATAAATGATCTTTGACTAAACAACTACAGATTGTGAATATTAAAACAAATTTATCAAAAGATACTCTTTTTAAACTGTTAAATCATTTGCATATTGGGATATAACAGTTAAAAAAATGTTTTAATATGAATTGCAATAAAATAAAATTAAGAAACTGTCACTACTACAAAGAATTGGTAATTCCACGGTTTTCCATTGTCGCTGATTAAAAATAATTGTAAATTTAGTTAATATGTTGAATATATAATATTATACATGTACTCTCTTTTGGACTTGCAATGATCACTGAATACAGTTTTTGAAAGAAAAATCAGTTTTTTTTCTTTTTAAGAGAAGTAGCACTCAGGCAATGAATGCCTACTACTATTACTATGTGTTACCTTCTTTAGGAAAGAGATATTGATAGAGAAGACAGGCGGTGAAGGAGGAAAGAGAGAAAAGCTTCATTCTTTTAAAACTCTGCTTTTTGCGCGTTTTTAATAATGCAGTGTTGCAGTGCTCTGCTCTTAAATGAGGCTTAAATGTTTTTTTTTTTTTGAAGTTGTGGTTAGTAGCCATTTTATCGGTTATTTTACTTCAGCGAACAGTGACTATGCCTTCATCACTTGAAATTTCCTACAACAACTGATTCAAAGGGACACTAAGGCCCAATAATCGACTTCTCAATTAAGTGTCATTTAGCTAATAGCCACTTAATTTTAAGTTGCACTTAATTGCAGTTTCATTTTTTCAGTCGTAAAATTAAATGCTCACTTAAATACTATGAAAGTGTGGTAGCACTGTGAAATGTTTATAGTTCTAAAAGAAAACAGATGTTTAATGTGAATAAGAAAGTTAGGTTATCAACATGTGGAAAATTAAAATTGCATAAAAACACATTTTATGAAACCAAAAGAGCATCAGAACGAATTTTTCTATTTATTTATTCCATGATATGATACTATGCATTGTATATGTTATATATTTATGAAAATTAAACGAAATTATTTTTAATACGACCACATGATGCTCATGTACATGTTTTCAATAAACACACACAAGCACAATAACATACGGTATGCTCGTAAGACTTAAGTGTGATTCAAATAGACAAGGTTGGGCATTTAAATGGCTCTCAACTTTATACTGAAAAAATGAATTCGGTACTTAAGAGACACTTAAAGATAAATGACACATAATTGAGAAGTCAATTATTGGGCCTAATGGACATAAGAAAAATGCATGGTATTGTTATTTAATATGACTGTTGGACACAGGCATTGAACCCAGTACCTTTGGTTTTCTAGTCAACATGCTAACTACTTCAGCCAACCCCACCCTCATTTTGCAAAGAAGTGATGATCAAAAATTAGATGTCGATTGTCGACAATAACAAACTTTTTTCAATTAATACATATTAAATGTTGAAGTTATGAAGAAAGTGTTTCCATTCTTTCTATAAAGGAGCTATTTTATGTCGACTTGAAATAATTTTGATTCAACATGGTTTTTTATATTGATTTAACAGTATTGAAATGTTAAATCAACATAAAATAAAGTTATTTCAAGAGGAAACATTTTCTTTGAAGATTACTGTAAATCATGTTATAAATCAGATTAACATGAAACACATATGAAGTCAAATTATTGGCGAAAAAGGTTAAATTAACCTTGTTTAGGTAGATTTTATGTTAAAAATTTTTCTGTGTGCACATAAGTATTTAAAAACAGTTTTTTGCAACCCACCAAAGTAAATCTTGTCTTGTTCACGCTTTCATAATTATTACATAAAGTGAATTAAGGTTTAACGCTTTCTTAGGTTAGGTTAGGAAGGGAGACCCGAGATCCAATTGGGTCCATTGTGATTCCCTTCTATTGCCCATTAAAAAAGTAATATTTAACCCCTCCCCCATTTGTAGCCAGAAGTGAACCTACTAGCCGTCATTGAGCCACAGAATTACCATGATGAAGCCCCTGATGTCCTCTAGTTTACACTTCCCGATATCAGTAATGCTTAAACGTCTGCTCAGCCATCTAAGCCTATGACGTTGCAGCTTCGGGCAGTGGGAGTAGTTCCTCTTCATCCCCAAACATCCTGCAAAAATCTGGAGTGCCAGTTTCCCAAATTCTGGTTCTTGCTCTGACCCGAGCAGTGACCTGTCAACACCCATATCACGATTTGCATCGCCTTCCTATTCATGTCCAGTAGCAGTTTGGATCTTCCTGAGTCAAGTTTTGACCACATAGCCCTCGAGGCTCTATAATCCTCCCTACTTCGCCATGAACTGTTGGTACTACTCAATTACAGAGTTCTCTATAGTAGCGACGCTTGGGAACATGCATGGTTTCATCACCGACTATATTTATTGTTTCACCTATGAAAAAACTTTTTCGAATCAGAGAATATACATTGGTTCGATTCATTCATTTTAATGCATATCAATTTATTTAAATTCCTACACAAATACATCATCTCCAATAGAGTTGTGTCCAACAGCTCTTTTTTAACTAGTTCGTTCTGTTGGACACAAGTCAGGTCAAAAACGTCAATGTAAATTAAATGGGTTCAAAGTAGCTTTTGATTCGAACACAAACCAACTAGAGCTGTTGGACACAACTCTAATCTCCAATGGCATGCTAATGTAAGAATCATGCATGTTTCCCCTAACCCTACGTCTCCACTAGCCATCGACTTAGACATCACATGGACATGACGCCGGCAGAGCAACTGTGAAAAATTCATCATCACCTTTTGCGATTTCCGACATGATGCAAATACCAAGTTCATGGCTGGTGGAAACCGCTAGTAAATCGAACCAGTTTGCCATGACTTGAACTCATGATTCAACCCCTTTTTCTTCATGTGTTTTTTTTTTTTTTTTTGTTTGCTGAGAATGTATGAAAGTTAAAATGTTCCATTCTTTTTTTAACATTTGGATCTCATATACAATAGTTGCTTCATTGTATTAAAAATTCGCTTGGCTTCTTGGCGAAAACTATAAAATATATTCGAGATATTTGACTTTGTAAGTGCTGCGTATAAAATCATTTTAGATGAGGGGGCAACGACCGCAAAGAGACCACTAATTTTAATTAATATTAGGTCCAAAACATTTGTTATCAAATTTTTTAAATATATTTTTGTTTGTTGTTTTTTTTTTTAATATTGACGTATTAAATATTTTGATAACTAAATAATTTAAAATTCATTCTCTAAACCGTTGAATTACGCCCATAATTTATTCAATTGCCAAAGAAACGAGTTTTTGTTTGTTTTAAGTTTTTCTTATATTAAAAATATTTAATTGCGATTACAAGCACCACTATCAAAAGCTTTACTGAGAACATAAGGTAAAATTTATTAACTTGTTTTAAATAGGAATAAACGAATATTCTTTGAAAACAGATTTCTTTGAATTTTGGGGATTTTCTTTTCATACTCGTACTATTAAATTGCACTTTAAACACTTACATATTTTCCAATGCATTGTACATTAATATGAATTTTTCAATTACGAGTACTGCAAACACTATAATTAATTTCTTTTCGCAAGACACTAATTACTCATCAATAGAGATACCAATTACTTAATTAGAAATAAATATAAAAATAGATATAATAAAAACTAATTACTAAGAAGACATACAAAGTTATCGAACAAAGGGTTCGGCGTTTCTGATGACATTTATTTTAATTTAATATTCATTGATCGAACAATGAGTTGATGCTTTGCATACGAATTATTACATCTAATAATTTATATGTGTATACATATATCTAAAATCATTAATTTGCCTTATACATATGTAAATATTTATTTATTTCGCTAAAAAAAAAATAAAGTCATGATTCTTTTTGACGAAACACAAAATGTGAATTAACTTGATAGTCTTCAAAATAATGTACAATCCATCAAATAACAATTAGAATAAAAATTTAAATAGACGAATAATAATAGACTTTTTTAATGTTATAACACATGACGAAACAAAAATTGTTTTAAAGTGTGGACTATTACATATTCAAAAATTATATAATATTATTGTATGTAACGATGGGAAAATGGCCAACGATATTTGAGGCAGAAATTTAGGCGATTACTACATATACCCTATTTAATTTGACCACTTACAAGAAGTTTTAATACATAAAGCATTTTTCAAGGTGCTTTACCGCACCTCCACTCGGAGACCTAATTGGGTCCATTTTGATTCCCTTCTGTTGCCCAAAAAGCAATATTTACCCTACCATTTGCAGCCAGAAGTGACCATATTGTCCATCACTAAGCCACCGAATTACCATGACGAAGCCCCTGATGTCCTCTAATTTACACTTCCCGACATCAGTAATGCTTTCATGGAAACGTCTGATCAGCCATCTAAGCCTATGACGTTGCAGCTTCGGGCAATGATAGATAATATGTTCAATGGTTTCTGATTCCTCTTCATCCCCGCACATCCTACAAAAATCTGGAGTGCCAGTCTCCCAAATTTTCGTTCTTGCTCTGACCGCGCAGTGACCTGTCAACACGCCTATCATGATTCGCATCGCCTTCCTATTCATGTCCAGTAGTAGTTTAGATCTTGAGTTAAGTTTTGGCCAAAAACCCTCGAGACCCTACAATCCTCCCTACTTCACCATGAACTGTTGTTCCTGCTTTCTACCCAATTATTGAGTTCTTTATAGTAATGACCTATCGGTAATTTCACCGATCTGTCCGACATGCCCTCATCTAACGCCGACCCTATTCTTGTCAGCTCATCGGCAATTTCATTTCCCTCAACACTGCTGTGGCCAACACCCAACCCAACCCAACATAGTCTGACACTATATTTTCACCATAAGCAAATTGAAGGCTCTCCTACAGTCACTAACAAGTTTTGATTTGACACTGTGTCGCTTCAAAACTTTTAGCGCTGCCTGGCTGTCGACGTAGAAGGTTACCTTCTCACCTTCAGCTACATTCCTGGCCACCAGCTCCGTGGACCTAAGGATCGCCAAGATCTCAGCGTGGAAAACACTACATTCATTCGGCAGTCAAAAGAACTACGAATATTCGTTCAAGATATTGACACCAGCCCCTGTGCCTTCCACATTTTTGATCCGTCTGTAAGAGTGCACTACCCTCATACAGCCTATCGGATTTGACTCAATAGTCCCTATCCGGAATTACCATTAAGGGTGATCTACTAAAATCGATTTCAGCGAACTTATAGTCCGTAAGCTCAGAGGTTACAGATTACTGATCACCAAAACCGATCTTATTTAACTGTTTCTACGAGTATAATGGGACTTCTAGTCGCCGTTCCCACCACAAAGTCATCTATAGGAAGTAGATAAAGAATGACGTCCAAGGCAGCCTGAGGTGTGCTCCTCTGAGAAACTGTGATGTCCATTGAGGCACATCTCTGAACCTTAGATAGTAATCTCCTGTGACTTGCCTTTCTAATGCTTTACTGCAGTAAAATCTTCTAACACAAACGCTAAACAACACTTGGCAAGATATTTTTGTTTCAGTTATTGTAAGTATAGGAGTAAGGAAGAAAATACTTTCTGACGAAAGAATTTGTGATGCTTGCTTCTTCCTAGGCATGGGCGCTTATGCAAATGTCATGTATATAAAGGGTGTCCCAACAAGAACGCAAGATTTAAATTTTAATTAAACACAGATATTTAAAAAAAAAATCGTGAAACTTTATTATATCGTAAAGTAGACAAAATGAGGTTATGTGTGGAACAACAATTTGGGCAAATGGCCGCCACGGCTTTGCTGGCACACACGCGATCTTTTAATGAAATTTTCAATGGCCGTTTTGCATAAATGCTGCGGTATTTCATTAATGCAGCGTCCAATTTCCTCTTTTAAGGCTTGAGTCGTCGTCGGCTTATTCACGTAAACCATCGACTTCAAAAAACCCCAAAGAAAAAAGTCTAATTGTGTTAAACCGCACGATCTAGGCGGCCAATTCTGGTCTCCAAAACGCGAAATAACACGACCGGGAAATGACTGATGTAGCAATTGAATTGTTTCTCTGGCTGTATGACATGTGGCGCCGTCCTGTTGAAACCCCATGCCCTGCCCTCCACATTCATTTCTTCAATTCTAGGCACGAAAAAACTGGTTATCATTTCACGATACCGAACACCATTGACTGTTTGCGCTTGACCTGCGTTTGAGCGACATCATCACGTACAGCTGCGACATTTTCGGTCGATCGACCTGGTCGAAGGCGCGTTGTTGTCTTTACATCACTAACAGACCCAGTTTCGGCAAATTTATCCATTAATGTCTTTACTCTTTTGAAGCATTATTGTGACCCAAAATTGATCGCAAATTTTGCGAACTGTAGCCGCAAAACTTTCATCATTTTGGTAAAACAATTTCAGAATGAGAATGCGTTGTTCATTCGTGTAGCGCCCCATTTTTACTAACCTCGTACCTTCTACTAGCAAACAATAACAATTGTTCAAATGTCAAACAATGACACTTCGGATGGCGCCAAATTTAAATCTTGAGTTCTTGTTGGGACACCCTTTACATACATATACACACACTCTGTGTGTTTGACATTTTATTTTTGACATACATTGACATTAGTTGTGTGCGCTGCATGTGTATTAAACACATAATACCTTTCCATCTACATCTTACACACATACTCAAACGTACAAGCATACACGCATCAACACTACTTCTTTTGAGTGTTTTGCCCCATTTTAGAAACGGAAAGTTTGCTTTGCAAAAGTCTTAATTCAGCTGGGAGAAAGACAGAGAGAGACTGTACTACTACCTCTATCTTTCACAAAGCTGAATTAAGACTTTGCAAAGTAAACTTTGCGTGCGAAAAAGGGGTGTGTCCAAAGTCTTAATTTATCTGAGAGAAAGACAGAAAGAGATAATATACCTTCTTCTTTCTTTCATACAGATGAATTAAGACTTTTGCAAAGTAAACTTTTACCCCTTTTAGACACGGAAAGTTTACTTTGCAAAGTCTTAATTCAGCTGGGAGAAAGACAGAAAGAGATAGTATTCCTCCCTCTGTCTTTCACACAGCTGAATTAAGACTTTGCAAAGTAAACTTCCCGTGTGTAAAAGGGTATTTCCGTTTCTAAAATGGGGTAAAACACTCAAAAGAAGTAGTATTAATGTAAAGAGGTAAAAGTAAACTTTCCGTGTCAAAATGTTACGAACAAGAAGTCTTCGCGACATCGCTTGTAAGCACTCATATACACGAACATCAATACATCCATAGTGCTTAGCTTTTACCCCTTTTAGACACGTGAAGTTTACTTTGCAAAGTCTTAATTCAGTTGGGTGATAGACAGAAAGAGAAAGTATTTCCTCTTCTTTCTTGCACGCAGCTGAATTAAGACTTTGCAAAGTAAACTTTGCGTGTCCAAAAGGGGTATTGTTAAACGACAGCATTTATTATTGGTCTAGTACTCGTATAATACATGCTACGACAACAAATACATTTAATAAACAAGACGTATAAATGTCAAGACTGTTTACGCAGCCTCAAACAACAGGGAAATATAACATTACGGTGCATATTTAAATTGTTTGTTCTAAATAAATGCTTATACCATTGTTTTACAACATTTATTAATATGATTTTAAAGCTTTTGCATAAGTTCCATTAAAAATGTTTGGGGAGAAAACTCTCAACAAATTCTCTATCTCCCTCATCACAAAACATCGGTTATTATAATCAGAAAATTATCAGAGACACTAAAATAAGGTTCAAATAATATAAAATGCGAACTTTCAACGATAAAAATATCATCATTGAAATACGCTCCCTTAACCTCAGTAGATATTGAACAGCTTTTCGATATACAATAGCGCCCTAACAGAGTTAGGCCGGGTTTACATCTGTGTGACATGTGCCACACAAGCGGAAAAAAGCGTAACCACTAATTACTAATGAAAAACAGTCTGATTCAGACACGTATTTATTAAGTTAAACAGTTTCATACATAGCTAATAGACAATTTTATAGAATCTAACATGATTGGAAACAGTTTAAATCAATAAATACATGTTTTTAATGAAATGGAATATGAGAAATGATTATGTTATGTAGTTTAGTTTTTTTTAAACACTTGCCTTAAACACGTTTAAGACCATAAGTGTGAACATGGTATAGTAGTTATATCACTATACTTCAGTATGTTGAACTATTCTTGTTTATCTTTTACGATCATCACATTAATTACATATTTCTATTTAATTTTGGTTATTTGGATTTTTGAATTTTTCTTATAGATTTGTAATCAAAACATTTGTTTACTCAATTTCACCGAATTTGTAATTAAGACACGTTCTGTGCGCATAGCTACATAAAAAAAGTATTAAACCTTTCCTCATGTAACACCACGAGACATATTTACTGATTTGAAACTATGAGGCATTAAATTATGAGCAACATTCATTTGTAATAAAAACATATAAAAAATATTTAAATTTGATGCGTATTTATGTAATCGAAATACAATGCAAAAACTAAGCTTTAACCCGTCACTGATATCGCTTGTAATTGAAAAATTATTTAGAATTGTTATTATATACATAGGTATGTACGAGTATATACGTGTATGTGCTACATACATATGGACTAGTATATATGTACGTAAATGTGCCTTCATTATGAAAGTGGTCTAATGCCCATTTTTTCAGTTGGTAATAAAACTGTAATTATTTTTAAGTTCTAATTAAATACGAAATTGTGTTTTTGAGTGCATATTAAAATAATAATTAAATGCTCAACATTGCGTAATTAAATACAACTTAAGTTTTATGAGCGTAACATATGTTTTTATGCGTTTGTGTTTATTGAAAACATACACATGAACATCATGTGGTTGGGTTGAAAACATCATGTGGTCGTATTAAAAAGAATTTCGCATAAATATATAACATACATATACAATAGGTGCGTTTGAGTACTTTTCCAGTAAAATCCAGTAACTGAGTAAATACTGAGTAATTTAAAGAAATTACTCTCAATAAAAAAGTTTGCATCCAAAAGTACGCGAACGGAAAAATTGTAAAATCCAGTAAAATATATACAACAGCTGATTACCAATTTTGGCGCTAAAAAAATTATACATATGAAATACAAGATAGAATATTTTGTTTAATAATAAAAGTAATAGATATGGATATATGTCTTTATTTAAACTTATTTATTATATTGAAAACAAAAATAAACTTTCTTATATTTTGTTTTAAATATAAGTAAGCGATAGAAACTTTATTGTCGACATCGCGGGTCAGGCCGTTAAAGTGAGAAGTTATTAGGATGATATATTCAAGACAACGAAAAACTGGCAAAGAATTTAAAACAAGTATGTACAAAAAGTTTTTAAATGTTCCATACGTCAAACCAGGCACCGTCGACCTGACGATATGTATAAACAAAAATTTCAATATAATAATCTCTTAACTTTATTCACGTTTAAAAACAATCGGTTATGTTCTGAATTCCATGTGAAATTAAATCGTTCGGAAATGAAATAGCAATGTTATTTAAATACATACATATGTATATATATATGTGCATACATACATATTTCCAAACATTCTATGGAAATTCCGCACGTTTTAATTTCACGTGGAATACATAACATACCCGAATATTTTTCTAGCATCAAACTTAAATAAATGTTATAATGCTTATAACTTAATACATCTGTTTTTTGTTATTTTAAAAATTTCATCAAAAACTAAACATTTTTGTTTCACTTTACTTTTGTTTGTTTATATTTAAAAACATATGGTTTCGTTTTACTGGATTTTACTGGCAAAAATTTGTCCAGTAAAAACTTGCATTTACTCAGTAAATGAACTGTCATTTTTCTCTCTCAATTCGACCTCTCATTTACTGGATTTTGTGTACTCGAACGCAATCCAGTAAAAAATAGTAATTACAAATTTGTACAAATTTTTGAGTTCTCGAACGCACTTAATATAAAGTTTCATATCATGGAATGAAGTAATAGAAAAATTCATTATGATGTTCTTTTGGTATCATAAAATTAGTTTTTATGCAATTTTAATTTTCTACATGTTGATAACCTAACTTTTTTGTTTACCTTTAACAGCTGTTAGTTGGAAAACTTTCCATAATATTTTGAAATTTTGTAGTGCTACCGTAGTTTCAACGTAATTTAATAAGAACTTTAATTAACCACTGAAAAAAAGAAATCGTATTTAAATAAAACTTAATTTTAAATAAAAATTAGCTAATTACGCACTTAAATATTAAGTTGAAAACTGCGGGTAAGTCATATGCATTTTTGCTTCGAAATATCAAATAAATCTTGAAAAAAAAACTTTGATATACATACACATATCTAATCAATATTAAATAAATTTATATTTTTCGGGACTATGTAGAACAACTCTGAATTAAAATGTTGCAGAATATGAAAATATTTTTTGATTTATTCAAATGAAGTCTACAAAATACCTCGACCAATACACTACTTAGACCACTTTCATAATTAAGAGCACATATGTACATATGTATATATGTACATACATATCGAGCCTTATTTTCGATTTTATCGTAAGCGACAAAAATTAAATTGTTCAGGAGAAGGCTTTTTTAAAATATTCAAATATGTTTTTGTACGTAAATTGTTGCTTACGATAAAATTTCACAGCCTGTATGTTAAAAGTTATCAACAATTTTGGCATTTTGATAATTCTAAACTATGGGTAGGCCCATTAAATTTTGATTGCAATAAAAAAGTCTATTTTCGATAACATGTCGCTTACGATAAAATCGAAAATAAGGGTCGATATGTCTATAATCATATATGTAAATATTATAGTTGTACAATTTTTTTTGTTTTATAAAAGAGCTTTTGTATGAAATTCTATTTTATAAACCCTTTATAGATCAAAAATATATTTCATGAATAAGGTTTATAAAATATAAAAATCTATTTATATTCGAAAATAATAATTTGACATATGTATAATATCTAGGTACATTACATTACATTTTTTTTTGTCAACCAAGATTATAACAGAAACGTAATCTGCGGAAAAATCCTGAGAAATTTTTCCGAAGAAACCATTATTCTGAAATCAAAGTGGAGAGCTTCTGATTTTTCACGAGAACATTTGTTTTTGTTTCAAATGTCGCAAGGTTTAAGGCCTTGTCCCACGACAGGTCCTTAAACCCTTGATCCATGTGAGATACCTGTCAACAGGAGCATTTTTGCCCTTTTAGTTAAGAGGTGTGAAAATCCAAAACTCACGGATACACATGTAATAAGGTTTAAGAAGTTTTAGTGTGTGATGAATAGAAGATTTTGCTTGGAAATAAATCATTAAAGTTGTAATACACTGTATCAGTACGGCGGCATGAAATAACTCCCCACGAAATAAGTCCCCAAAAAAAATGAAATAATTCCCCAAAAAAATGTACGGGAAGCAACAACAACGTTTTTTTGCGAACTTATTTCGTTTTTTTTTTTGGGATTTATTTCATTTTATTTTTGTGGACTTATTTCATATGAAATAAGGCCCCAAAAGTTGGTAATGAAATAAATCCATAAAAAATTTGTTGGGGACTTATTTCATTTTCAATTTTTTTTAAAAATCATAATATATGCAAATTATCTCCCGTTATATTTACAAGCATATTGGCCGTTCATTGAAAAATAATATCTAGGCATTTAGTTTGAAACATAACTTTGCGGTGTTAAGTACTTTCAATATTTAATATTTACAATGAATTTTGAAATTATTAGTGGTCATAGAAAAAACAGCCAATTGTTATACGTAGTAGATCAAAAAATGATTTACGTAAAAAAATCGGTTTATAACAGTGTAACAAAATACGTCTGCAGAATTAAATCTTAAAGCTAGAATTAATGTGGATTTAAATGGAAAATGTGTGCTGGCTAAACATTATGAAGAATATAATCATGAGGATGAAGAAGACAAATATAAGGAGCTGAAGGCCCTTAATCAAATTAAGAGCGATTGCCAAGATCTTGCGGGAACGCTAGGAGGCGATAAGACGGCAATGAGCTCTATTAGATCTTCGTTCCGTAAGATTTGTGAAAGGTGAGAATATAAATTAAAAAGTTTTGTTGTTAACTATTTAATTTATATTTTAGTGCACAAGATGAGACTAAAAATATTTCATTTCCGAAAATTCAACGAGGCTTGCAGTACATCGTAAATAAGAATTTAATAACATCGCCTAAGAATGCGGTTGAAGTAATTGAATCATTTAACTTAGAAAGTGTTTAAACAGAATTCGGAATAAGTAAAGATGAAACGAACCCAAAACATTTTTTTACTGCATGTATAATAGAAGACGATTATACATTTTGTTTGTTTTCATCGCTAAAAACTATTGAATTGGTCAAAGAAAATGTTCAGCCATCGCAAACGAGATACCTAATGGACGCCACATTTAAAATTGTTCCAAAAGCATGTTTTAAGCAGCTTTTAGTTATATATATATATTGAATACTTTGAAGAGGTAATAAGTTATATACAATACAAAAATTTGACTTCCTTTAAATATTATTTATTTTTTAGATTTTTCCCATGTTTTTTGTTCTGATGGATAAAAAAACAAAAAATATATAGCTCTTTACTTAAATATATAAAAGAAAACGTATTTGATTTGGACCCAGCTATATTCATGACAGACTATGAACAAGGTATGAGAAAAAGTATATATATGCAACATTTTTCCGTGGGCAAAGGCAGTTGGATGCTGGTAAGTAAAACTGTATATGGGGATAAAGAAATAAAACTATTCTTGTATTTCTCTTTACTTTATGGAGAAGTTTTTTTTAAGTTATTTTTTTGGCTTAACCGTAGATCGAGCTTTAAAAAAAATTCATAATTCTTCCTATGTATCATTTCTGATACATACTAGAGAACATAATAGTAATTGACCAAATTCAATACTTTTAAAGCTTTTTTTATTGTTTATTACTTATGTTTAATTAAACTCTAGAAATCATTAATGCAATCAAAGCAAAAATGTTTGGCGTGTTTATCACCACAGCAAGGCTTCTTACATAAAAAGCAGTAACTCGACGACCATTTCTTTTTATTTTCACCCGAAGTGTAACATTTTTGGCATCTAGCACGCTTCTTTTTTTTCAGAATTATCGTTTCTTTGTTTTTTGATGGACCAGCTTCACTGTCATTAGATTCATCTGTACTTTGGGCTGAAATTTTTTTGAAAATTGCCAGAGAAAGTTCATTTCTAGGACGTTTTTGACGTTTTTCCATATAAGGCTTTGACAGTGATATTGCTAACTCACGTAGAAAAGTCTTACGTTTTGTACTGGTTTGAGTTTGTTTCCAGTTGGAATCGACTTCGTTGTATATAATGTAAGCATTCAAAGCTGAAAATGAATGTTAGAAAAAACAGCCATCGGCCAGCGATTACTTTTACGTTTGCAGCTATAGCAATTTAACATTTTATCAACCGTATCAACTCCTCCTTTCGTGGAGTTATAAAACGATATTATTTCGGGCAACTTTTTGGGGCAATCCGAAATTTTAGGCTCATGATGCATTGTACTCATGACAATTTTACACTTGTCTTTGTGGCTTATACAGCTAACCATAGTTGTATCAGGTGTAAAAGCAAAAGTTGACTCACACCGTGGAAATTTTTTGCATGCCAAAAGCTTTGGAGGAATGGATCGCTTGTTTTTCGCACAGTTCCAACCATTATTATATTTCGTTTTAAAAGTTTTTGACCCAGGTTATGTGAAGAAAAAAAAAATTATCCATCGTAACATTATCTCCTTTTAGACCATCCACTTAGTCAAGAACCACTCGTTCTCCTTGGTTTCGCTCAGGAATTCCTGATATATCCTT
The DNA here is from genome assembly GCA_949987645.1 of Tachina grossa. NCBI lineage: Eukaryota > Metazoa > Arthropoda > Insecta > Diptera > Tachinidae > Tachina > Tachina grossa. The sequence goes on along the minus strand of OX465275.1, from coordinate 53,742,441 downwards.
TCCCAAATATGGTTGAATTTTTCATACATAACAAGTACGCGAGTCAACAAGAAGCCAAAATTTTAGACCATACCGCTCTGGTTTGGATGGAATATATTGGCGAAATTTACAGCGGCCATGAAAACCTAGCAATTGCTCATCCACAGTAACACAATCATTAGGATTGTAAAACGTTGAGACGCTCTCAGGCCATTTTTCCCAAAAGTTTCTGATTGATGCGAATTTGTCTTCACTAGTCTGGTTAACACATCATCAAACCGTATTATTTTATGTGTATACAAAAATGTTTTTTCAGACATTATTGATCGAAATATAGGACGTCCATAGTACTCATCAAAAAGATCGTGTAAAGTTTTTGTTATACCTCAAAAACAGGTCTCAATTCAGTCACCTTTTTTTCTAATCACGACTTACCTGGGCGCATGCTAAGAATATTTTCCTTTCCTAGTTTACCAATGGGATAAGGTTCGCTACGCCAAGTAGTACCATCTTTGGCCAAATATAAAGGATCACTATTTGTATTACTGCTAATGCCTTGATCAGAATCCGAAGACCAGCCACTTTCGTGGCCTTCTTCATCTGAAATATCAGTGTTACGAACAGCAATATCAGTGACATCTGCTTCAAAAATATCGTCATCTTCACTTTCACTTAGCACTTCATTTACCAGTTCTTTGAGAGTCAAAAACCGCGGATAAGGCATTTTTATCAATATCCACTTTAAACTGAATTTTTTTTTCAAAAGAAAACGCGGAAAAAATCGAAAACACTTGTTCTAATTATATGTAAAACAGTATAGAAACAAACAAACTGCAGTATGTATCAAATGTGATACAAAGGTAAGATTATAAACTTATTGAATTTCTTATTGCCTGCGAAGATATTTAATTTTTATTTTCTTTTTTAATAACGGGAATAACAATGTTTACAAATTGTGAAAACAAGTGGTACTTTAAATTTTGAAACCCAGAGTTATGTGAACATAAAAAACTAAATGTATCATTTATGATACAAGGCTCGATTAACGGTTAAACAGTCAGAAAATTAAATATTCGCGCGAATAAATAAAAATATTCTTGTATTTCTCTTTACTTTATGGAGAAGTTTTTTAAGTTATTTTTTTGGCTTAAATAGTCAGAAAATTAAATATTCGCGCGAATTTTTAATTTTCTGACTATTTAAGCCAAAAAAATAACTTAAAAAAAAACTTCTCCATAAAGTAAAGAGAAATACAAGAATAGTTTTATTTCTTTATCCCCATATACATATGTACATATACTATACACATGTATATGTACGAGTAGATACCCTGCAGGAGAATAGGCGATAATTGTCTAAAAGCTACTAGTATAATTACTAGAATAACACGAACTAGTGCAAAAAGGGTTAAAGTTGTTGTGTAAAATTACTAGTGCTGATGAGTACTAGTATATGAAGTAGTTCCAAGGCACCACATTGCAAAATAAATTTTGACTGTCTAACAGAGCCCTTGCACTGTATGACAATTGGTATCATATAATTACTAAAATTTTAGCTTGATCTAAAACTAATTATAATTAAATAATTATAATTACCCGTTTGTATTTCTGAATTTTTGATAAATAATTGCGAATTTTAAGTAGCAGTTGTCACTGGGTAACAAAGGAATAAACCACCAATTTTATAGGATTTTTCTTTACAAAAGAACTGGTAATAAACTAGTCCTAAACTAGTACCAATGATACTAGTAGTTTTCTAAGCACACTCAATGCTAATTTGAGCATTAAGATAGTATAGGAAAGTATACAGTTGGGAACTAGTGGTGGTGATTTCTGTACTAGAAAAATACTAGTTGAACACTAGTTCATTCTCCTGCAGGGTACGTATAGATATGTACATGTTGTGTGTTTTGAAATTTTTAGTAGAATTTTATTTCATGTATGTATGTTTAGGTTTCATTTCTGTTATGCTATTAGACGGAATATGTAAATATAAAAGAAAACCTCTGCTACAGTATATAAGATCTTCAAGGGCCGCATATATGCTTTACCAAAAAATAATATAGCTCTTGCTTTGCTTCCACCTGAATTAATAAGAACTGCATTTCTTGATATAAGATCAAAAATTTTGCTAATGGATAGCGAGCGTTATTTTTCAGCCTTCCTAAAATATTTTGAAACCCAGTGGTTAAATAAGGTGAAGCTAATTATATAAAAATATTGTAAATATGATTTAATTATCAGAAATAATTTCTTAATCGGCGGGCTTAAGTTCACTAATTTCAATTCTTTAGAAACTTACATTAATTAATAAAAATATTTGATTCAATAAGAATTGAAATTACTGAACTTAAGCCCGATTAAGAAATTATTTCTGATTCAAATTCACTATAGTTCAATTAAAGTTAAAAAATTATTTAATAATATTATAATTAGATCGGATGCAACAACTTTAGCGTTCATAATCAAAAGTTTAGAACAACGTCTGCTGTTGAGGCCTATAATGGAGTGTTGGGACGGTTTGCGGAAAAAAATGGTCATTTTTTTAAATTTTGTAAGACTGATTCGGAACGAGGAATTTTTTAAAAGCAGACATTTTGCCATGTTGTGCGAAAGTGGAGGAGCATTACCTCAAAAAAGAAAAAAAAATTAGCAAATTCTCCATATGCAACAAAATTGAAGAATCATCACTTTTATTGAGAGAAGGGAAGTTAACTGTAGCTGAGTTTCTTTCAAGAATGATCTTCGAAGAAAACGAAATTTTAAAAAATGCGGTGCCTAGAGAAAACATTTTCAAAGAAGAATCTTCTGATGATGAATCGGCGGATACAATTTTTGAGTTCCCGATCTTAAACAATGAAAACTTATGTGTGATTTGTAAGGACAAAGCTCCAAATATTGTCCTCCTTCCATGCAAGCATCTAAAAATATGCAATGAGTGTGAAGTAAAATTAATGGCAAATGCAATTTCGAATGGGTTGCAAAAATAATATTGCCTTGTTGCCGGCAAATTGTTGATGAATCAATGCAAGTTTTTATTTAAGTTTAAATAAAAAAAGAATTAATTTGTTCATTATGTTGAATGTATGTATATTGGGCGTTTGTTTCATTTTAAAAATTGGGATTTTATTTCATATGAAATAAGTTCCCAAAAATTAGTGCATTATTTCATTTCTGATTGGGGCGTTATTTCATTACATTCGGGACTTATTTCATTTTTAAAATCAGGGACTTATTTCGTGGGGAGTTATTTCATGCCGCCATCAGTACAACTAGAATAAAATTATGCTACTTTTATGAAGGTTAATTGCTCATTGCTAAACGATTTAATAATTTTATTATAGAAATAATTTTTTTTTCAAAAATTAAAGGTATTCACATCAGTTTTTTTCGTGTTGGAAAAATGGAAAAATGTAAATTTTTTACAACAAACACAGGAAAAAAAATTCCACCTAAAGTTGAGTTTTTAAATTCTATTTACTTTTGGTGAATTTTTTGCCCTGTGTTTTCTGTAAAAAATTACATTTTTCCATTTTTCCAACAAGAAAAAAACTGATGTGAATACCTTTATTATACATACCAATTTCCCCACACACCGCACATAAATTTTCGAATATTGATTGAAGTCGTCATACAGAAAACAAAGAATTTTAAATAATTTAACTTTTGTGACCTTTCGATTGGATGAAACTTATAAAAATTAAAAAAAAAAATAATTCAAGAGAGTACAACTGAAATATAATACGAAATTTTTTAGTTGCATGCAAAGAGTTTAATGCTCTTCATACAAATCCCCTGGACAAGTTGAATCTTGTTGGTAAAATGGAAACTACACCCAGCAGGAAAAAGTAATCCATAGGAGTGGGGAAGATAATACAGGGTGTCTAGCGGATAGATTAAAAAATAGGCAAGCCCTTTATCGAAACAATGTATATTAATTATTTAAATACATAGTTAGGAAAGTTATTTCCTAACAATATTATGTCGTTCAAATATAAAACCCTCGCAACCTTTTAATTGAGTATGAGGACCGACCGGGCAGGTAGATTTCGTGATGACAGCTATTTCGTGACGGACGTTTTATTTTAAAGCCACCAAAGAAGACGATTTAATTAAGATTTTAGTTAACCTCAATGAAAAGGCAAGTAAATTTGTAAAAGATGCTGCTTACTTTTTGAATTTCTTAAACAAAAATGAGTTGTCTATGAGGTAAATTATAAGTATGTAGTTACAAATTAAATGCTGCTTTACTTTTCTGGTATACAAGGAAGAAAATAGTTTTCTTTTCAAGATTTGGCTAATCTGAGTGATAGGGAAAAATTGTCAAATTTGGTATACTAGGCTGCCACTAGTCGGTTGGTTATTGGTTTGCGGCACAGTATATTCAAAATACATTATGCCTGCAGCAAAACAATAACCAACCGTTGATATGTATTAGTACATACAATGTATAAATTTATGACTATCTAAAGTTTTTTTTCACAACAAATTCCTATAGAATAGATTTTAGATTGCATCTAAAAATAGTTTCAACGGAATGTTTTAATGCGATAACTTTTTTTGGAGTTGCAAGCTTTTATATTTTTGGGCGCATAGTAGCAAAAATAATTGAACAATTGAAAAAAATTATTTTGAGAAAATAGCAAATAGTTAAAAAAAAAACATTAACAAAATAACAAAAAAATAAAAATTTTAAAACACCCCGATCAAGTCACCTTTCAAACGAAAAAAAAAACAAATTCAATTCGGTCTAACCGTTTGGGAGCTACGGATTCAAAAATCACCGATTTAACTGAATATATCTAGAAAAGAAGTAATATCTTCCTAATGATTGAACTGATTTTCTGCAAACATATCTAAGAACGCTCTCGATCAAGTCACCTTTCAAACAGACTACAAACTTATAACACCCCCTTTTTTGTCGGGGTTTAAAAAGGTCATTCATGAAATTATACTGTACAATCTTTGAAGAACTCTTTTATAACAAAGTTATAATAAATTTTATTATTAAAATCTTCAAATAATTATAAATAATTTTTTAAAGCTACAACATCATAAGCCATATGAATTCAAAATTTTTGTGCAATAACACCATAAGCCATCAAAATATAAACAAATTATATGTCACGCGGTTTTCATGATTTTTTCTTTAACAAAACTTCTTTGCATACTCAAAGGTTTATGCGTGACTAAAAAGTAACGACTTTCAGAGGCTGTTGGGACCAGAGAATGACAGAAGTATCGTTTTAAGTACTCTTTGAATATTAACTGCCAAACAAATATGATAACACATTAATGTTAAACCGAATACGCATAACTATAAACATCCAAAACTATGTTTATGCACATTTCTTAAATTACGCAGCACAAACAACTCAAAGTAAAGTTTATGGACTGTTTTGAGCTAAAATCGCACGCATGAATATAAAAAAACTTTGAATATTAATGGGATACACAGGCGTATAGACAGAGCTATTTTATTACATAAGCAGCCACCCACACACACACAAATATATGTATACGGTGGCGAATGATGCATAAATATCCAGAGTATCATGCGTATGTTTTTTTGTAAGATTAAATATCCATAGCCTGAAACTATATCTATTAGTGAGAGAGTCAATGCGCTTGATGCTCATGTGTCTTTTTTATTTTTAGTTGTACACAGAAAAAACTAAATTTCGTTTTCAGTAACCAAATTCATTGAATCAGTAAATTTTTTGTGTAAATGCGGACCTACAAAGAAATTTGTATATTCTGATAACAATTTTGTAAAAATTTAACTGAAAAAAATTTAATTTTTAGTTAACTTATTATGGCATTAGAGAAAAAAGTTAACTGAAACTCAAAATATTTTCAGTCAAATTTATTAATAGGAAGAGAAAAACATTTTTGCAGATTTTTTGTGTATTATTCAGTAAATTTTTTTTATAATTTACAAACACATCCACTAAAATCATATTATCAGAAAATAAATTAACTGAATCAATAAAAATTCTTAAATTTTTTTTTTTTAAATTAGTAAAAGTTTTATTTGAAAAAAATAACTGAATCAAATGAAAGGTTCAACTATTTTTTTTTACTTTGAAAAATTGGCTTGTTTTTTTTGGTTAAGCATTTCGTTCCCGCTTTTGGAACTCGTCAGTAGACTTCAACCCAAAAATTTTTTTAATTTAGCTAACAAACTCCGTATGTTTATATTAAGGCTCTTAATACTATATTGAGAATCACAATATACAAACATAATAAGTTTGAAAACCGCAAACAAAAATCTTTAAAAAAAATAAAATGTTTTTTATATCTATAAAATAATTTGTAGAAAAAATTAAAAAAAAAATCAGACAAATTTCTTACAGTATATAAAAATAAATTAAACTGAAAATAACAAATTTAAATATTAAAAAAAAAATAAATCTAAAATTTTTTTTACAAATTTTACTTTATATAGATAATTTTCATTCTATACAGTTTTTTTTTTAATAAAATAAAATTGGAACAAATAATTTACTGGAACAGTAAAAAATATTTACTGAAACTAAATTATATTTCAAAACACACGTTTGTTTGAAAATTTTTTGGGAATAATTTTTTCTGTGTAGCGTATTTTAGTTTTTTGCATAAACAAAGTAGAGATGCTCTTTTATGAAGGAGTCGGCATTAGCCATAGTTGCTTGAGAGAATATATTTGAGCGTACGAATTGTTTGCGCTGCAGTTATGATTATACGCAGCTACTGAAATTAAGACTAATTACTTATTTATGTTTTTTGAGTACTCATTGTCATTCTCTGGTTGGTATGGTTATAATTAAGGATATGATTTTTATGTAAATACATGTTTTCTGTCGTTGGTCGTAGTTCAACTTTATTAAAATATATTTGATTTTTATGTAAATACATGTTTTCTGTCGTTGGTCGTAGTTCAACTTTATTAAAATATATTTGCGAATCAACAAATTTGCGACAAAATGGCATCGATTTGTGAGTGCATATTTTTGCATATTTTAAAATAAATATGTACATATTTTTGCATATTTCCTTATAAATGTACATATTTTTTTAATACATTTTTTAGTTTTTTCATGCTATAAATCAAACTTTGGTTTTTTGATTAGTTGCAAAGTATTTAAAAAAAAGAGCAAAACGAGAAAAAGTTACGATCACATTTTTTATGATTTTATTCGATATTCAAAAACTCCGTAGGATCCCCTTCAACTCATTTGAAAAGTTCAATACCTTGGCTTAAGTCAAGAATACCAATACCATTAAAAATTAAAAAAAAAAATAAGAGCATGGAATAATAGTCCTTTTAAAAGCAAACATTTTTGTGTAATTTTTTTTTCAGCTATCTCTACTGGTTTCGCATTAATTTCATCTAGATATAAAGAGCTTTTTAAAGCTTCTTTACGTGTTGCAGCCTTTAATGAAAAATATCCAGTGATACAATACGGATACATCCTATAGTAACTAGATGAGAAACGTGGCAAAAGGCTGTCGGATCTATTACTAAAATTAAAGAAATTTTAAAGTAAAAAAACTTAAGTACTAAACTGATATTTGTGCACACATAGTATTGCTTTCTTGTTCAGACTATAGTCCATTCAGAGGCTTTCGTTACTTTGACAGCTCAAGTTGAATTAATTGAAGATGCGATAAAAAAATTGTGCTCTGAAAGGCAGAATAAGTGAAGAGATTGCAAAAAAAAATTGGACTTAAAAATTTTACAACAAATTGCATCAATAGTTTATAGTTCTAACAACGAAAATTTAGAAACTGAATAATTCACAAACGAAATAGCAGCATTTAAATACGCACCAATAACTTCTGCTGAAGTGGAACGTTCATTTTAATTATATAAAAGTTTTTTCAGAAAAAATCGTCAAAGATTTGCTTTTGACAATTTAAAAAAAAAAAAACATTTATTCATTCATTTACGTAAATAAAAGTTCGACTTAGGCCCAATAATTGACTTCTCAATTAAGTGTCATTTAGGAATAGTCACTTAATTTTAAGTTGCACTTAAATGCAGTTTAATTTTTTCAGTCGTAAAATTAAATGCTCACTTAAATACTATGATAGTATGGTAGCACTGTGTAATGTTGATAGTTCAAAAAGAAAACAGATGTTTAATGTAAATAAGAAAGTTAGGTTATAAACATGTAGAAAATTAAAATTGTATAAAAACAAATTTTATGAAAAAGAGCATCAGAATGCATTTTTCTATTTATTTATTCCATGATATGATACTATGCATTGTATATGTTATATATTTATGAAAATTAAACGAAATTATTTTTAATAAGATCACATGATGTTCATGTACATGTTTTCAATAAGCACACACAAGCACAATAACATATGGTATGCTAGTAAGACTTCAGTATCCCCCTAGTCAGCCTAGAACCATATGTATCTATGTCAATACTCATTCTCCAGCGACAATTGCACTAGTTAAAATTTCGACAACTTTCCTTTTATGCGCGAGTAGAGATACGTTAGAGACAATAATTCTAGTGTATTTCTGGTGATATTGTCAATGAACGCGTCAATAATTTGTTTTTCTTTTTTATCATGCTATGCAATAATATTAAACAAATATATGTAGACGAGCGTCACTAAAATCTACTAGTGAATCTTTGGTTCAAATATCTCAATATGGTCATAAAAGAACTACCTCTTCAATAATGCTAAGGTCTACTCGTAGATTTTCAATGACAACTTTGTTTTATATATCAATAATCGATTACATTGGCTGGGGTACACCTAATCAGTAACACTATTGACTATGTCACTAGAGAATCACTATAATTTTACTATTGACAACGAGTGAGGAAATATCGATATTGTGGACTAGAGCCCCTAAAATTTACTAGTGAATCTTTGGAGACCAATGTCTCCATGTGGTCCCAAAAGAACTACTTAGTCAATAGTGCTACAGTCTAGTGGTGGATTTTCATTGACAAGCTAATGTTAAATGTCAATAGATGATACCATTAACTGGGGTACACCTGGTCAGTAGTACTACTGACAACGTCACCAGTAAATAACCACAATTTTCCTATTTGCACTTCCTGCAGGGATGATTTATGTAGACAAGGTTGGGCATTTAAATGGCTCCCAACTTTATACTGAAAAAATGAATTCGGTACTTAAGTGGCACTTAAAGATAAATGACACATAATTGAGAAGGCAATTATTATTGGGCCTTAACGTTATTTTGTATTCCATATGATTTGACAAAATATTTGTTAAGAACGCATGGAAGCTGTTTTTTATGTTTTATTTTAGTTTTTAATGACAAAATGTTTGTTAAGAAAGCAATAAAGCTGATTTTTTAAAGTTTTTAATGTTATTAAATGTTGAATAAAAAGTTAATAAATGCATATTTCAGTAGTTTCAAATATATATTTTTATATTTTTACTGCATATTTTATGTACATAAAACTTGATTTTAAATGCATGAGAATCCTGTCCCTAGTTATATATAATCAATAGGAAAAACACATAAAATTTGTGTTTTAATTTAGGTGTCTAGTGATGTTATTACTAGAGATGTGCACGTGAGCGTTTTTAGACTCACGACACGCACGCTCACGTAGAAAAATATTTTACTCATGCACTTTCTCGCACGAATGATATTGAAAATTTTCACGATCATGCACGCTCACGAACGAAATATTCTTAATCACGCACGAGTGGTTTACAAATTATCACGGTCACGCACACTCACGAAAAAGTATGTAATCCAATTTGTATTTTTTTGGTTGAAAAATAGGTTTTTACACATATATATGTATGTATGCATGTATTTACATATTTATGCACGTGCATGTGTAAAATTTACATTGCACAGTGGGGACTTTTACAAAGTAAATGGCAATAAATCTGGAACTTCTAAACTATTGATTGGATTTATATGAAACTCCTAACATCCGAAGGGGAAGACTTTATAGCACATGCGTTGAAGTTCTTAGGAAATAATTTCCCAAGATGTGTTTCCGTATCTCTCATAAAATATTTTACTTAAGACAAAAAAAAATGTGCCTTGACTCATTTTAGTATTTCGCCTATTAATTTTTAGTTTATTGTTGGATTTTAAATTAAAAGACATTAAATTTTTGACAAAATTTTAAACAAAAATAGAAAAAAATTATTAATACTCATTTTTTTAAATCGGGAAAAGGATAAAAAATCAAAATTTTAAAATTTCCTTAAAAAAGGCTTGTGTTTTTTAATTATCTTCATTATTTTCAGTTTTGTAAAAACTTTGTTTAATATATTCACTTTTTGCTTACATAGTGCTAAAGACAACGTATTAAGAATGTGGTTAGAGCCAATTATTTGGTATTTTAGACATGTACCCTATATTCAGCAATGTCCGAAAATCGGCAATTTTAAAAATATTTTTTGTGTTTAAGCGCTTATAAAAAGTTTTGACGGTAGATTTCGAAAGTTTTAACTATAACATTTAATTACGTAGATAATTTTCAACATGTTAAACTAAAGTTTTAGAGACCCTTTCCTTAAATGTTGACATAAGCGCAGATTTTCTGAAAAAATCACAATTTAGGGAAAATATAGTTGTATACCATAAAAAATATATTAAAATAATTTTATTTTTCCATATTGGTATTTCTGAATTTCATATGGTACAGTTTACTACGCCTGAAAAAATTATAAAAATATCCCAATTCACAATCTTGTGCAAATGGTCTTGCATCGTAGGATGTGCAAAATGGTATACTATACTGATACTCACCTATGCAGGAATGATATCTCGTGAGAGCGTGAGAATTCGTGCGTGATTATTAAAAATAGCTCACGCACGATCACGCACGAGTAATTTTTTTTAGGTCACGCTCACGCACTCACGCGTGATTAGTTATAAATTTGATCACGATCATGCGTGAATTACGCGTGACACGATAAAATCACGACATTTGCACATCTCTAGTTATTACAATGAGCCCTTCAATTATTATATACATTTAATTTGATTATACAAAATGTAGTTCATGTATTTAGACAAAAATTGTGACGTACATGCATACATAAGTACATACATACATATGTACATATGTATGTACATACATTTATTGTGCAAATTTTGGTTGTTGCGTTTAAAGCTCGCCTTAAGCCCTGATTAGCTGTATATCTATGTACATACATGTGTATTATGTACAACAAAAAAGAAAAAACAACTATAAAACATTTATGTACTTAATTCACAAACTTTTGTAGGAGTCGTAGGACGTGAAAACGTTTAGTGTACACTTCAAGCATATGTATTTTTTTTTTTTGCATAGTCACGTTTTAGACTTGGCAGTTTTTCTTGAAGGAGTTATCTTCAATTCTCTTTTAAAACTGCTCGTTTGTTTACAATCAGACGGGTTCTTGTTCAATTTTCCTATTGTTTTAATGCTGCGAATGAAGTAACAAAAGAGAATTGAAGTAACTTTTCTGTACAAGCAAGTCAGTACCCCTATTCTTTCTTCTTTCCTCTCTCTACCACAAACTCAGACATGCTTCAAGAAAAACTGCCGAGTCTAAAACATGAGATAGGGGGGTAAGTATATAAACATTTGTTTATAAACAATGCTGTTATTAAAATTAACAACAAACTTTGTACGACTTCGACTTATTTGTGAAGTGGTATTTTTTGTGTTGTCGTTTTGTGGTGTCATTTTCAAAATGAGTGCACTGGGTTTTTTGAAATGACAAACGTTGACATTAGTACACACTGTTGCGGTGTCACTTAATGTCATAGTATATGTCATGTACACTCGGTATTACAACAACTTCTTCTATACGGACAATATTGTTCGTGTGGTGAAGATACTTATGTTATTTCGTAAAAAAGTCATATTCTTAGTGTATACCAGCAAACAAAAGAGTTAATATAGACCAAATTCGCAACATTTTTAATTTTGTTCACAATAATCGCATTCAAGGAGGATAAAGTTTTCAATTACGTTATAGATTTTAAAGTTTGTTACTTTCGTCTGCGAAACTTAAAACATTCAATCGTAAATTTTAACACATGTTGTGCTCTCATAATGACCCTTAGAAATCAATGTTATATTAAATAAACTACATATGTACGAATTTTAAGAGAGTTTGGATGGCACAATCTTCCCTTTAAGGAAATAGGGATGTGAAATCGCCCATGAAATTTCAACATTACATTTCGCGTACTTTCCCTCAACCGATTTCAAAGAAAAAACGTTTTCTTTATTGTTTCTACGAAATCTATTTACATGATTGATTCAACAGAAGTAGAATCATTGTTGTGAATTCTATTTGTTGATTGACTGCCAACAAATCCAATAAATTTTTAATATTAATAAGATATGAATTTTAAGTACACTATCACATAAAATTTCTTCCTATCTTTATTATGACTTCGCAGTGATATTTCGGAAGCATTATTCAATACATTAATCTATTACAACCACGTGAAAATATGTATATACATATGTAGGTGTGACTATGAGTATGAAAAGCAAAATACAGTAGTTTTCGCTTATAGTCACATTTAAAATTGCACAGAAATTGTGGACTATATCGCTATTGTGACTATAAGCCTAATTTTTTTATATGCCACGCAGAGGTATATAAAAGAATTTCCATACAATCCAATTATGTCAATAACAAATCAATGTTGTATTTAAAAGGCACATTTGTATGGCCTTTTATGAAACAATGTTTTTTTCTAAAGACATGTTCTTCTACTAAACAGTAGATGGAGGTTGAAATTTAGATTTACTTTTTGGTTTATGACTTAAATAAATAACTAAAAAAAATCTGTTGAAAATTCTTGTGACTATAACGCGAATTGTTTGCATACAATTTAGATTTTGACTACCACAAACTTCATATATGTCAAATATGACTATATAATAATGGACTATATCGTCAACTTTTTGAATGAAATTAAGTTCAAAAGTCACAAAAAACATTAAATATGGACTATATCATTAATGTGACAATATGCGGTAGTGACTATAAACGAAAACTATTGTAAAAATAAGATTACCATCAGTAGCCCCAATAAACACATGGGGAGTCAAAAGCAAAACTAAAAGAAAGAAAATACACAATAATAAAATATGTTTATTCATTAGTGTTACCAGAGTTTTCTGAAATAAAATTAAAATAATCTAATTAAATTAAGATAATAAAATTAAATTAAACTTTCATACTCTGAGTTGATATGCAGAAAAAATATTGCTAATTTTTGTTTTTTGTTTATGTTTAACAAAATATACTATCGATTAAGTGATTGCATAGAAAAAGTATTATTTTGTATTAATATTTTAATTAAATGTATGTCTATTTTAATTGAATTTATCAAATGGTAAATAAATATTACCAGGGCACAGACTTTCACACAACTAAAAATTTATTTTAAGCGCTTAACAAATGCACCTAAAGATAAAAATTTAAATAATATATACACAAAAATATTCATGTACCTACGGAAAGGGCACCAAAACTTCAATAATATGAACATATTTAAAAAATAATATAATTTCCAACTTTTTACCACTTTTTATACATAATAGTTTTTTTCTATGGTATTTTGTGTATGTATCATTATGAGCAACGATTTTCAGTGATTCAAACGAATTCATAATTTTTAATAAAATTCAAATGTACATATTTGCAAAATTTACATTTCTGGCAAGAATTGCTAAACTAAAGAGCTTTAAGGCTCAGTTAGCCAAATGTAATGGAATGTAACTGCAACGGTAGGAAACACCTGCTCGATATTGTTATTGTTGGATTCACACACAGCAATTTTTGTTGAGCAACTTTTAAATTTGCGGGAGAGATAAGAGAATATAATAAAGAAGGAAGCCATCAGATCTTCTTCTCCCGCCTATAGAAGGTTGCTCAATAGTCGCCCACAAAAAATTGCTGTGTGAATCTCGAGTCTTAGGTGTATTTATTAAACATAGTGCGCGCATATCTGAATGACTTATTGTAATAACAATAATGTGTAATGTGTTTTCCTATTCATTGTAACCATGCCAACATCCCCTCAAGGGATTAAAGCTATTTTTCAATTAGTCTGATTTAGATGATAATCTATTTTTTACACTTCAATGTTTTTTTATGGTGATTTTTTTTGTCACACCATTTTTTTCATATCTTTATTTAAAATTTTAAATTTTTAAGACGTGTTATTTATCAAAAAAATTTAGTAACTTTTTTTATGATGTTTTTGCTCCAAAAAATTTCATAAATTATTTAAAAGCAATTACATGAAATTTTTTAATTTAGAAAAAGAATTCTGCTGTGACATAATATGCCACATTAATTTTTGAAAACCGATATTGCCTCTATATTTCTGTTGTCCAATGATGGGTATGTAATAGTAGAGATGGGCGCATGTCATGTTTTTTTCGTGACACGAACGCACGACTTAACACGAGTTATTCGTGACAGCACATCTGATTTTGTGCGTGGTCGTTTCGTTTCAAAATTGACACAATAAAACACGAATCGATTTTAGATGTCAAAGAAAAAAATTTAATATTTTGTATCGCCAAACATGCAAGACAAGAAAATTGTTTGATATTTTAGGGGTAAGAGACCCCTTAAAGTTCTGAAATGAAACCAAAATATGTACACATCTATTTGAATACATGTAAACAATTTCTTGTTTGCTATTCACTTTTATTTCGTGAGTGCTATGCAGTATTATGTTGGAAAATTTTTTCGCTTGCTTGTTACGTATGTGTTGGATGTCTTGATAGTCGTGTTTGGGCCGTATCGTAATGGAAAAATTCGACACACACCCATCTCTAGACAGTATTCGTTATAATTTCATGAAAGACCTATTTTTAACGGACTTTAAAAGAAGGAGGTTATCAATTCGTCTCTATTTTTTCGCAGTGTTACTTTATAACTCGGTTCATATTAGACTGATTGTAAACATTTTTTATTGTCTGAGAGATTATAGCTTCCCATTGGTCTCATTGCAAAATAAATTGGGCAGAGATACGCCCAAATTTTTTTTTTTTTTTTTTTGATTTTATGATATTCTACTTCTTTGATTGCTGCGAAACCTAGCAAGAACCTTTGGTTCTTGCAATTACACTTGAGCTCAAAAATAAACACAATCTTTTATTTGAAAAAATGGACGCAGTTAAGCCCATTAAAATCTAACATTTTATACTGTGTCAATTTTTACAAAACTTAACAAACACCCTGAGCTCTGAAAAACACCAAAATCTTGCATTTAAAAATGGGCGCAAGTACATCCATTAAAATTTAATTTTACGTCCCATAAATTGTTTCTTTGCATTGAAGTCGTTTTTTTTGCAGAATTATTGATACTAGATATACCAAACGGACGATACACTCGTCCGTATTCTAGAATCAAAATGTAAATAATTTAAGATTAAAAGAAAATTTATCTAAACGTCATAAAAAATTCATTAAAACACAGCCACACACAAACTTACATACATACATATGCAAGCATAATTAAATAATACATGAAATTAAAAAAACATAAACAAAATCCCTTCAACCAACCTAATTCAATTTATTCAACTCTCTTCCTTTAAGTATTATGGCTTTGATACAATAACAAAAATTAAAAATTTTAAAAACCCCCGACTTTTTTCAGAAGAGATGTTATATCTTCTAAACGGCTGGACCGATTTTTTTCAAACATAGCTAAGAACCCTCTCGATCAAGTCATCTTTCAAACAGAAAAAACTAAATGAAAATCGGTCCAGCCGTTTGGCCTGTACGTGGACACAGACAGACACACAGATACACAGACACACACTACAAACTTATAACACCCCTTTTTTTAGTCGGGGGTTAAAAACAAATAAGAGAAAAACAATTGTAAGGTCAAGAGAAATACTACAAACACACACACACACTCATGTTTTGTTTCTTTTTTTACTTGTAAGCTAATAAATGCGTGTGTAACATGTGTGCATGTAGTAGTAGCAACTTTAAACGCTTATAACTCCCAAAATACTAAACCGATTTCAATAAAATATAGATTCTGCACATCTGTATAAAAAATCCTTTAAAACCGAATAAATCTTTTTAAAATCGGTGCGGTGGTACCAGCGTAAAAGGGATTACAAAAAACATGTTCGCCTATTAATTATATAGATTCTTTTTAACTTTAAAGTCGATTTTATCAAAATAATTTGTTTGTGTCATAAGCTGAATTTTAGACTTTTAAAGGTTTATTCATAAAAAATATTTTTGATTCGAATTTTTATAAAACAGTTTCGCACAAAAAAAAATTTATGAGCCCTTTATAAAATAAAATATTTTTTTTTAAATAAGGCTGTGAGTGTTTAAGATTTTCCTATATCCCTACATTGATTAGAAATTTGTTTAATGCGACCTTATTATTATACTACAGATTAAAATACGTTACTTATTTATAAAACTTATTAAGGCTTTATAAAGGGTTTGTAACACAAATTTTTCAAAACAAAAAAATTTCTTAAAAAGCCTTTATAAATCCTTAATAATTTTTATAAATAAGGCTGTTAAAATATAAGCCGCATATAACAAAATTTTACATATTATAAAAAGGCCTCAAAAGCTAACAAAAATGTAAAGCAACGGTAACACTATAGCGCATATTGGCCACAATAAGCAGCAACTAAACAGACTCTATAAGAGAAACAACAGAAATTTTTGCTTAGTCTTTAAATAACATACGTCGCGTTAACAACATTAAGGACGGAAAAGAAAAAAATAATAAGAAAGCAAACTAATTAAATTAAAGTGATTTTTTTGATTAGCACGCTAAGAAAGTTGTTAGTAATTACAAAAAAAAAATATTAAAGAAATAAGTATAAATAATTAAATCTAAAAAAAACACTTTAATAAAATAAAATTTAAATACAAAATAACTAAATATTTAAAAATATATTTATTTAAAAAGAAAGCATTGTATAAAATACATATGTAAAGTGATATTAGTTAAAAAATTTTTTTTCATGTATAAGGATTCAAACACCACATATAAAAGGTTCGTTATCTTTAAACCTAAAAAAAAATTCATCTAACATCGCAGCACATTTACATAAAAAATTATTTCGAAATTAGAAAATGTGCAACGATGCATAAATTACATGTTTATCTTTTAAGTAAAAAAAATTATTGCTAAATAATACAAAAATTATATGCATGCTCACTTATGGGGAAAATCGTATTGTTCTCATAATGCTCGAATCAGCATAATAAAAGTTTCACTTTGCATTGTCTGAAAGTTGTAATAAAAGCAAATCAAATATGGGCCAGTGTACAAGTATTGTAAGCATGCTTCGAATGTCAATGACTTTAGTTGCAAAACTGAGACCAGCCTCATCATTTTTTTTTATATTTATGAATGCACGCACCACTGCTGACAGAGTATTAAAATAATAGATTTAAAATGTGTACAAAAGTTAGTGTTTAAAAAATTTGCCAAATATGTAATAGTAATTAAAGAAAATTCGAATTTTGAGTGAAAACAATATAAAAATTGTGAAATCGTGATAAATTAAAGACATAATTTCAAGTTAAAGAAACACATATACAGGGCAATTATGAATAAAATTCCGCGGGAAATTTTTCCCTGGGAACAATTCCAATTAATAGCAAGTAATAGGGAAAACAAAAAATTCTAATTGGAAAAGGGAGATATTTCTCGCGGAATTTTATTCATAATTGCCCCGATAGTTTTCACTAACAGAAAGAATATTTTTATTAATATATGATAACACTGAGGACAATTATGAATAAAATTCGCGGGAAATTTTTCACGGGAAATAACTCCAACTAATAGCAAGTAATAGGGAAAACAAAAAATTCTAATTGGAAAAGAGCGAAATTTCTCGCGGAATTTTATTCATATGTAATTGCCCTGACTGTGTGACAAAAATTAATGAAGTAGAAATACCTGCCCCCGTATTCTGTAACTCGCTAAAGCTAATTCGCTATCGCTAAAAATCTATAAAATCGATTTTCGGCTAGGAATGCAATTTTAAAACGTGTATTGCTAAATCAGGCAACGGCTTAAAAATGTAATTCGCCAAAATTTCAATGTTTTATGTCATCGCCAAACAATTTTCATTTTCATTTTTTTCGCATTTTAGCGATCGAATGTAGCTTTAGCTCAGCGAGTTACGGAATACGGGGGCTGGGCTGTGTTAATATTTTTTTTTTCAAACAAATTCTACTTCATCGCCGCACAGTAAGCGCTTAAAGATAATACGAAAAACATTATGTAGACAGTTAAAAAAAAAGTATTTTAATAAAATACTAAATACCTCAGTCAATTTCTAAGGGATTTTTTAAAAACAAATCCCGTGTTTTCCTCGTAAGCAATTATACTTTATAAATAAAATCTTGGATAGTACGGCCTCTGCATAGAAATACCATGTAAAAATGTTGAACAGTTGAAAATTTTCAAAATGAAAAAAACCGAAAAAACCAAAACACATGTGCATAATTAGTAAAGAACAAACGACAATGGCAAGACTGTTGTACATTTAGAGATGGTAAAATGGAGCTTTAAATACAAAAAAAAAATCTTTCAGCAAATTGTAATACGATGAATCAAAACAATTCACATATTCCATTTGCAATAAAAGTCGCGTATATAAAGCAGAAATCTACATCACCTGACTCCACACACAGTAGACCAAACACAAAGGTACGCTGACGATGGAGGAGTTTGTTTTTCCGTTCTATATATACGCGCCCATGCGCAGAAAGAAGCAAGCATTACAAATTCTTCCATCACGAAGTATTTTCTTCTTTACTCCTATACCGCAAAAACTGAAACAAATGTCTTGCCAACAGTGTTCTTTAACGTTTGTTTTAGAAGATTTCGCTGTATTAAAGCATTTGCAAAATCCCTCATATCTTAAAAGTTCTTATAAGTGGTCTTGTGCAGGACTTTAATACAAACGGCATGCATGTACATTAGGGCGGCCGTTATATTATTTTTTTATTTTAATTTTTTCTACTTTCACCCCCAAATCGGTGCAGTTTTATGTAAAAAAAAATACAAAAAAATTTCATACCGATAAGTTGTGTTTTAGGGGGTGCGTCCGGCCCTCAAAGTTGGCCCACAAGCCCATATATTCAATGTACAGTGAAGAAATTTCGAAACAAAATTGTTCGATGTTTGTTCACAAATCACCAACTTCGAACTTCTCTCGATAGTTTTTCGAATGTGTGACGGTAGCACAGTGGATGTGTGCTAGCCTGTTAGCCTAGAGGTACCAAGTTCGAGCCATGACAGAACTTTTAGTTAAAAACTAAAATAATAACACATACATACATACATATGTATGTGCAATAATTAAACAGCAAAAAATTTGTTGCGATAGCCTAGTGGATGTGTGCTAGTCTGTTAGGAATGGAGGTAACATGTTCAAATCCTACAGCATAAGTTAAGATATTAAAAAACATAAATAAAATAAGTAGTTAAAATAAATAAAATAAATTAAAAAATGAAATTTCTTTTAACTTTTTGTTCTGCATTTTTGCCATATCGAAATTAATTCGATAATCTCTCACGACAGGTGAACTTTTTTCGATTCATTTTTGAGTGTCACTCTCGATAGTTTTACACGATAAATGTTCGAGATATATCCGAAATCGACATCAGTAACGAATGTCTTGGTCAACTGGTATGCAGACTCACTGGTTACGCAGCCGTGTAGTGCATAAGAATATAAAAAATCGGTATTTTACCCATAACCCAAAATTTAGGAGCTGTTTGGAAAACTTCAAAAACTGATTGATTGTGGTTGTAGTCAATAATACCTATCAGAAAAATAGTATCACATCATCTCCAGGAATTTGTTTACATGTATGGATGTATGTATCTTTGCAGATTAAAATGCAGAAAATAAAATATATTTATACTTAACGTGACCAAATGGTCCTTTGCAAAAAGCGGGATTTTGAAGAAAATACGGCCAAAAAGCGGGATTTAAAAATAAATATATTTTTGAAAGTGGGATGTGTAATATGCACGTACTCGTACACAGTTTCGTATGTACTTAGAGGAAACATAGTTTTCAACTCAAAAGAAACGCTTTTAAAAAATCAAAAATATTTTTATACAAATATATTTACACATCTATATAATGTTGTTGCTTGTTAATCGCATGAATTAAGAACCGATTCGCACCGATTTCGCTATTATTTTTTAAATGTGGCAGTGCCAGTGCCTCAAAAATACGAAATGCAGATTTGAAGATTTTTTCAACCTAAAAACGCATATTTTCAACTCCAATTATAGTGCATTTTTTAAATTTTTTCTAATACTGCTACTACTTCTTGTTTCTTTTATGTGTAAGCGAAACATACTATATAGAGTTACAATTTCTTAACTCAGAATACATTATTACAGAAAAAGCAGAAGTAACTTTGGCAAGCTTCTGGAAACGAATATCTCATATAAAACGAGCTTACTTTGCTTACGATTTTGCAGAAAACAAAATTTCGAAGTCCTTTGGATATTTATGCAACAACTAATTTAAGTTTAGTTAAATTTGTAACGACTTAACCTTAAAACAACTTAACTGTGGCATTCTAAATTACAACTAAATTTAGTTGTATTCGAAAAAATGCTGGAAAAGAAAAGTTTTTTATCTATGCTATGTTTTTTGAAACCATAGTAGACATCACAAAACATTTTAAATAGTTCTAGTTTTGCCGTTGTATTTTTATTTTATTTTTTTATTGCACGTCTTATGAACGTGGCGACAATATTGGTTGACAAATGGGATTGGTTGGCGTCTGGAATAATGAAGCACAAAACTAATACAGCACTCGAAACAAAAACTAAAATACAACTGATAAAAAGCAGTTCCCAGCAAAAAATTATCGACACTTAAGGCCATGACACACTAGCATACAAAGTCGTGCGATCTACGAAAAAGTACAACGCTGGTATGATGGAGTTTATGAAAATTTTCAAAAGACAATAACAATTCATCACACCGGGGTTGTATATTTTCGTAGATCGCACGACTTTGTATGATAGTGTATCACGGCCTGTAGAAGCACTAAAACATGATACAATTATAACAGGTACATGCACAAGCCCAGCCTGTTAATGTATACAATGCAAATACTTGTCAAACTTTGTTTACAAGCTACGAAAATGTTAGTGTATGTGTGTGAATAAAATGATTACAGTGTTGCCAATGAATTTACACATCGCTGTGTCTCCAATTACACATCGAAGAAAATTACACTACACATCTTTTGTGTAGGTTAAAATTAAAACAAAAATAAATAAAAATAGAACCCAAAGTTGAATTACACACAGATTATACAAGAATTTAATTACATAGCCTACACATGTGAGTAGAAATTACATACTGTCTAACTACACACAGATTGGCAACACTGAATAACTATAATCATGCAGGAATGCCGCGTCTGCAATTGTACTTTGGTTGCCCTGTAATTGTTATTTTTAAAAAACAAAAGGCATCTGTTTCTGACAGTTATTCGTTTGTTTATACCAACAAAATGAATGTGTTTTTTGGTGTTGTAATTTTGTTGTAGTCGTGCATGTACCTAGTATAATTGTACCATGCACTAAAAGCTGTTAGAAGCAATACCTTGCATCTTTAGAAGCACTAACGTAAGCGAGACCATTAAAATATGTTCTACGATCGTACACGAACAGTACACAATTACATATGTATGTTTGGTGGATGATTTATTGCTATTGCTTCTAAGTGGCTCATCGCGAACAAAAATCATGCATTATAAAAGCGCAATTGCAAGTGATTCCGTTTCATGGTCTCCCTTACAAAAATGCTTCCAGCAAGCAAAATTTTTTGCTGGGTTGTCTCTTTATTGTTTATTTCTTTTGTTTTATATTACTTTTGCTGCCACAAAACACAAAAGCTTACATACATATATTAAAACAAACCAAAAAAAAAAAAAAAAAACCAACCAGTATATGTATGTTAAACTACTCAACGTAAACAAAAAGTTAAAAGTTGCCTAATTTTTGTACTTTGAGCAGACGGACATGTACTCAATGTAACAGACCTAATAAGAAACCATGTATTTCAACTTAGCTGCCATTAGAAAAAGGCAAAGTTTAAGATTATAACGGATTCCATTTGCATAGGCCTTTTTCTTTCCAAAATCTTAAATCAGCTGGGAGAAAGAAAGAGAAAGGAATACGACTAATTTCTCTTTCTGCCACTCTCCCAGCTGAATTAAGACTTTGCAAAGTAAACTTTCTGTGTAACTACTGTAGCGTGTAAAAGTTCAATAAAATTAGAGAAGTCTCTAAAAGTTCACTAAAATTAGAAGTCTATTATAAAGTGTGATTAATTTTAAATTCAATAGTTATTTGATTCAACGATTTAATTAAAAGCAAAAAAAAATAAAAAAATGAGATAGAAAAAACAAACTAAAAATTTCTGAAAATTTAAATTATTTAATTAAATCAAGTGTAATTTTTAGTTTCTATTTTTTTTAATTGTATTATTATTGTTTGCAACGTAAACAGTGCAAAGTTTTCCAGTTTACTACAAAGTTCAGTACTAATGAAAATTTTCTTAATAATATATAGAGATTTAAGTAACATTAAAAAATTACTTACACCCTACTAAAAGTGTTAAGTGTACATACGTATTTATTGTAAACACATAATTTTAATTACAGATAATTTTTTTTTGTCTGAATTAAAACAATTTGTTTTAATTTCAAACTGTAAAGTTATAATTTTTAGGATACAACCGAAAATTAAAATGTTATTTTTAAGTTTTGCAAAAAGAACTGTTAAACTGTTCAGTAAAAAAAAAACCCGTATTTTAATACAAAATACTCAACATTCGAAAATTTTGCATATGTAAATACTATGTGAGTTTATAATAAATATTAATTCACTAACAATTGCCTCAAAATCGGTAGTAATCTCATTAAGTCTGACGGTAGTTCAGCATAATTTACATATATCTTAATTAGACATTGTATGATATTAGATATACTTATGTATATTATATTTATGTTATTATCATGATCATATGATATAAATACATATCTACATACATATTTGGTTAGTTATCTTTAAGTTAAAAGTACAATTTCAATGAAAGGTTCAAAAAGGTTAATTTAAAAAAAGGGCTACAAAAAGTGATTACCTACTAGGCAAAAAAAGTCAATTTACCATTTAATTTTTATGAAATTTTCAAACGACGCAAATCATACGTACAAAAGGTCAGCAATAGAAAAAATTTAGGAAACATATAACAAAGTTCTCAAAAATTATATACAAAAATAATTAATTTTTGAATAGTAAACATCTTCATTGCTCCGAAAATATTAATAATTACATATTTGAATGATATGTATATCGTCGGGTGGTTTCTGGTTTCATGTATGGAATCAAAATGTGTTTTCGAGAAAATCGATGAAGAATGTTTAGTTCATTAGTTTTTTAAATATACACGATAGAATTTTTTGTTTAATAATAAAAGTAATATATAGAAACATGTGTTTTTTTATTAAAACTTAAAGTTGATAAGCTTTTTACATCCAACATGAAAAGTTATTAGGACGTAAATAAAACATTATAAAAATCTTTGTCAACGCATATCACAATCATAACAACAATATTTTTCACTACTTGTTCAAGTAGGTTAAATTACTGTATATATTTAAGTACATATAAAACGTGAAAATATCAGTTTTATTCATATAACATGACTTTTAGAGGAAAAGCAAAGGAAGAAACAAAAGACAGTGAATATATTTAATAACAGAAATTTTATTAATAAAAAATAAATATCAATTCATTTCATTCACAATAATTAAATATTTGTACTTTGCTTTGATTCACGTTCTTTGAGTAGAATATGCACTGATATGCATTATAACAGATGCGAATAACAATATTAATACTTTTACATGGGAAATGTGCCACACATCTCAAAAATTGACGATTACCGTAAAACAGATTTTACACGATGTTCAACAATTGCAGCTCTAAATCTCCTGATATATTCAAGATGTCGGAAAACTGATAACGAATTTGGAAAGAGGACACATTATTCATATATAATCAATCAATAAATCAATTTTTTTTTTAAATGATCCATACATCAAACCAGAAACCAACCGACGATGTGTAGTTCTAATTTTTTTCTTTTTAAAAATAGCATAAGTACTTAAGTTCATATTGCCATAGCTATAACCAAAATCAAAATTCAATTGTTTTACAAGGTTATGGATATGGCGTTATGACGTAACATAACCATAACTATAGAAAACAGCTGTTCGAACCAAACTTAAAGGGCAACACTGTATTTGATTATAGGCGACTCGCCATAACGCCATAGCCAATACCATAGTAACCAATTGAATTTTGGTTCGCTTATGGATATGGTATTATGGCCATGGCACGTCTAATTATAGCTTTACGCTTAACGGTAGGCTAACGATTCCCCATAGACAATGATTTTTTTTTTAATTAAAAACTACTTTTTTTTCAACCACGAACTTAATTACAATTATGAGAAGCAAAAAATAATAGAAATAATTTTCTTTTAAATTCAATATGAAATTATGCGAAGATTGAAAGGGACACGGGAACGAAAACTTAACTTATTTACGATTATTTATTTTTATATTACTAAATTTATACATACATTAGCTGAGCGCGGAAACCATTGGCTTACGCCCCACTTGAAAGCATACACAAAAAAAATTTTAGAAAATTGTGGCAACAACACAATCATACAAAAAGTGCGTTCGAGAACTCAAAAATTTTTACTATTTTTTACTGGATTGCGTTCGAGTACACAAAATCCAGTAAATGAGAGGTCGAATTGAGAGAGAAAAATGACAGTTCATTTACTGAGTAAATGCAAGTTTTTACTGGACAAATTTTTGGCAGTAAAATCCAGGGGCCTAATTCTCGCATTCGATTGCGAGCGAGTTATTACTCGAATGTTCGAGTTTTTTAACTTTTGGGATTTTCGCATTCGGTTTCGAATAACACATATCGAAATTTCGAATGACAGCATTCGATAACGTGCATACATTCGAATGCAACCGTTCGTGTTTTTACTCGCAAGCAAAAAGGCATTCGAAATCATGTTTAACTTAGAAAAAGCGAAGAAAAGGAAAATGTATGTTCAATATTTGACTTATTTATTTATAAATGAATGAATGCACATATGTACGTATAAAAATACAAATTAAAAAATTTCTAGTTGACTTCAAATATAACAAAACATACTGACTTGGCAAATAATAAAATAAAATATAAAAAATCAACCAACTCTGCGAGCATCTAAATAACAAATAACTGCTTCTGGTCAACCAATAAAAGAATCGAAAATGTGGCTAGTGCTCTATTCTCCAAATTTACACTAATTTATTATTATTAAGTTATTAATTAAATTAAAATGAAAATAACATTTATGTATATTCATTTCTTTTTTCTGCATATACGTGTGTATGTACGTCCATACATATATTTTTGCATACATATATATATATATATATATATATATATATATGTATATATATATATATACAAACATAGGCTTTTGCTTATATATAAATATATTTGCCTTTTTCCAACACTGAAACAAAAACTCGATTCGCTTGGTAGCGAGTGACATCATCCGAAAATTTCTTGACATCGAAATTAATTTCTATTCGAATGTAATTCTGATCACGACTGCAGGAATTAGGCCCCAGTAAAACGAAACCATATGTTTTTAAATATAAACAAACAAAAGTAAAGGGAAACAAAAATGTTTAGTTTTTGATGAAATTTTTAAAATAACAAAAAACAAATGTATTAAGTTATAAATAAGCATTATAACATTTATTTAAGTTTGATGCTAGAAAAATATTCGTATATGTTATGTATTCCACGTGAAATTAGAACGTGCGGAATTTCCATAGAATGTTTGGAAATATGTATGTATGCACATATGTATATATGTATGTATTTAAATAACAATGCTATTGCATTTCCGAACGATTTAATTTCACATGAAATTCAGAACATAACCGATTGTTTTTAAACGTGAATAAAGTTAATAGATTATTATATTGAAATTTTTGTTTATACATATCGTCAGGTCGACGGTTCCTGGTTTGACGTATGAAACATTTAAAAAATTTACTTTGTGTACATACTTCTTTTAAATTCTTTCCCAGTTTTTCGTTGTCTTGAATATATAATCCTAATAACTTCTCACGTTCAGGGTAAAAAGCTTAGAAACTTTAACGTCCTGACCCGCGATGTCGACAAGAAAGTTTCTATCGCTTACTTATATTTAAACCAAAATATAAGAAAGTTTATTTTTGTTTTCAATATAAGTAAGCTATAGAAAGTTTCTTGTCGACATCGTGGACCGGCCAAATAAGTTTAAATAAAAACATATGTCCATATCTATTACTTTTATTATTAAACCAAATATTCTATCGTGTATTTCATATGTATAATTTTTTTAGCGCCAAAATTGTCTATCAGCTGTTGTGTATGTTTTACTGGATTTTACAATTTTTCCGTTCGCGTACTTTTAGATGCAAACTTTTTTATTGAGAGTAATTTCTTTAAATTACTCAGTATTTACTCAGTTACTGGATTTTACTGGAAAAGTACTCAAACGCACCTAATGTAAATAATATAAAATGTTTCCCACTTACCAGACATTTATGAAAGATTGCGATATACATTGACCTTCTGCAACAGTTTCACATTGTGAATAAGAAAATGAATAGTTCAGCGCCTAAAAATAAATAAATAAAAAATTAATATTAAGGAAACATCTTAAAATCAAACTTTTATGTTAATGCTCTAAAAACCAAGAAAAAAAAACGTTTTAATTAAACCAAACCCATATATTATTACATTACTCAATTT